>JALIZH010026545.1:0-660403 GCA_030522465.1 Rhipicephalus appendiculatus
ATTTTTTCATCAATTAGTACGTAACTACTTTAAGGCCGTTATGCTTCATGTTCTGGTTTTAGTTTTAGTTGATCACAAACATAATATGCTACGGAGAGAATGAAAAATGTTTATAATCATAAAGTTAAGCGCGGCACTGTAGTGACAAGGACGGGACAGGGAGAACACACACGAGCGCTGTGTGTGTTCTCCCTGTCCCGTCCTCATCACTTCAGTGCTGCGCTTAACTTTATGATCACGTTACACCAACAAGCCCAACAATCTACCCTTGCTAAGAAAAATGTTTGTAAGGTCGAGCTATAACCCACCCAATGCCTACATTAGTCTTCAGTTAGTTTCTGACCTTGGACGTAAGGTCAGCTTGGTGGGGCTGTCTACGTCCCGAATCAGAACACCCCGAGAAGCACGCGCTTTCATTGCATACAGGCAACACGAGAAAATCGTTGCGGGATTTCTCGTGTTAGACAACCTAATTGAGGTTATCCGATGATTGCGTATAGAACATTACCTGATGCCGCGGTATACTGTGGCAAAAAAGTCTCCTAAGGACGTCCACTTCTCTTCCGGCATCTCGGCGAGTTCTGCAAACAGAGCCTGCGAATCTGTGAAAGAAAATTGTCATTCCCAAATAAATTAGAACCTTTGTTCATATTCCACCAAATTGTGAACGAGCTAATATGGTGAAGACTAAACTGGGCAATGTGCGTAGAGATATTACATCACGTGATCTTATTACGAGCTGGCATCTGGCTAATAATCCCTCGCATACTACCTGAAGGCATCAAGTCTGCCAGAACGAGACCCTCGCTATGAATGAAGGAAAGAAGTGTAAATTTAAGGGCTCGTTTTTTTAAGGGCTCGTGCTATGCGACGCCAACAGGCAAAAAGAGTATTCCACACTCGCTGTAATGGCAACGGGGGGGCGCTCACTGACGCTCCCACGTTTAAATGCACATATATACCTTATAAAGTGGACGGAGGGATGACCGCCACCGTAGCTCAGTGGTAGAGCATCGGACGCGTTATTCGAAGGTCGCAGGTTCGGATCCTGCCGGTGGCAAGTTATCTTTTCGTCCACTTTCCTTTCTTATCATTTACATTACAATCACTTCTAATAACATCCCCTATACTTTCCTTGGCATCATTGTCTGTTAGTTCTCATTAATATTGTGTCTAACAAAGAAAACGAGCCCTTAGATTTACACTTTTTTCCTTATTTCCTGTAAAGTAAGCCGGTCACCTCCTTATATTGGATTTGACACTGCGAAGAAGTAAAATGCAGTTATCATGCCTATGCATTTCAGAAGCGACCATTTAGCTTTTAGAGGGGAGCTGTATATAACTAGACGATTCGTAACTCCTCGAACAGTTACCTTATCAACAATTCCCTGCTATATAGAAAACGTCAAGCCCGTATATACGACAGAAATTGGGCAGGCACCAGTGCTTAACACTGATTTACTTAAAGTATACCGAAAAAGGAAAATAAATAACTAAACGTATGAGCAAATAATTGAAATGCCTAAATAAACATACGAAAAAAAAATTGTGGCTGATCGCAAGCATTGTGGGAAATGTTGTTATTCAAAGCAGTCAGCGAGCAACTGGCCACGCCACATTTCGTGGCCTTGATCAAGTCCTACGATGTAGAGCGACGTCCTTGCGTAAATTTGGCAGTTGTGTGCCTGTCATGGGCTGATTATCTCTACCCAAGCATCATTGCGGCACATTTGTCTGCATTTGTGTGCTACATTATAATAACCAACTATAACAAGTGTAGTCACTTTTAATTGTTTAATACACGCAAAGTGTAATATAGGAAATGCCATGGTAAGTTAGACCGTAAACTGTAGCGCTGCAAAACTCCACGGCACCCGTTCGATGTCTGGTCACGGCTATTGCATTTTGGTAGGGGCGAAATTCAAAGCGCACCCTTGTGCTTAAATTAAATTTTGGTGCAGTTTAAAAAACTCGGAGTGGTCGAAACTAGTCCGGAGTCCACCACTACGGTCTGCCGTAGTTCTGACACGTAAAACGCCCGATTCTCCTATAAATATTTTATTACCTGTCTTCGCTGTCTTTGGGTGTCACTCGTTACGTATACACGCAGGGCCTTGGTATGCTAGTACGTGCTACATGTTACGAGGGCTTCGCGAGAGGCATGTTAAGTTGTTTATGTTGTGACATGTCATGCGTATACGTCATACTCATGTCCTCCTGTGCCAATGTTGGTATGCATCAAGTTAAGGAGACGACAAGTCAGCACCGAGCCGTAGATGGCTGGTTCTTTGGATGGATGGATGGATGGATGGATGGATGGATGGATGGATGGATGGATGGATGGATGGATGGATGGATGGATGGATAGACGGACTGACGGACGGACAGGTGGGCAAGCGATTGGGCGGGCGGATGGAAGGATGGATGGAAAAATGCCACAGCAAACCAACGTCACATCTTCTGGCAATGCGAGGGCCTTCCCACACCCAGAGAGCTTCTGCCAGCTCCCTCAGAAGCGACATGGGAGTCCTAATATGGTCCCCCCGACGAAGAACTACAAAAAGCCGTCGTTACATGGGCAGAAGAGGTCACCGCAGACAAGCGGCCAGCTCCAACCCCCTGAACATCCTTTTAAATAGACTTGTACCCTCCTCCTCATGGATTCATAGAAACAGTGAAAGTACCTTTCGCTCGCAATCAGCCGTTATAGCAAATCCAAAGTTGCTAATCGCTACACATCGCAGCGGCGCAGTTGAACTGGTTTTCAATTTCCCGCTTGCATTCAACGTAGCATTGCTGTAATATACGCAGCACGGGTGACACATCCGATTCGATCGGTCCAGTACTCTGCTCTGAACCTCCGGTGAACAGCGGTCGTCATCTGCTCTGTTACAACATACGCCTTGTTGACGTGAGCTGCGCGGCAGTGTTGATCCCGATGATTCTTTTCTCATGCACCATGAATTGACTTAGCTGCGTTGTGTACAGTAAACCACGAGATGAAAGCTGCGACATTGTATAAGACTTCTAAAGCATCTCGCTAGCGGAGTCGCTGCACCTAATTAGTGCAGTGAGCGTCGCGCTCTATCTATTTATTTGGTCAACGCTAGCGTCCACTCGACTGCGGCTGTAACTTCACCCTCGAGAACACAACCACATTGCTAGAGTGTACGCTCATCGGTGACCAATGTCAAATACTTTGTCCGCATACTTCTTGGCTTTTGCAGAATATCGGCGTACAGGAGGATAAAAAAAAATAGCGTACCTGGCATTGGAGGCGCAATACTAAAGAGGCAGTGGAGTGCTTGATGTTGCTGTTTTACCATGTTTTGCAAACTTTCCCTTTCTTTCATCATCTATTTCTTTATTTTCTTTTCTCTCTGTTTTTCTTGTCCATGTCTTTTGTCTCTGTCTATTTCTTCCTTTCTCTTTCTTCCTCGCTGTATTTCTCGATTGCATTTCTACATGTATCCTCTCTGTATTTCTGTGTGTTTCTCTATGGATTTCCCTTGACTTTACCACCCCCATAGCCTTGCAACTATACCTTACAAGGCTATGCTATGCTCTCGTAGAGTTTCTGAATAGCTGAGTGATTAAGGCGCTCGCCTTCGGATCGTGGGCATCCGGCTGCGAATCTCGCCTCAAGAAAAAAAAATTCCCGTAAAGTTTCTCGCTCTCTCTCTAACTTTATTTCTCTGCCGTTCTCCCTTTCTCTCTCTCTCTCTGTACTCGTTGTCTCGCCCATCAGAGTTGGTGCCTCCCACGCCATGGAAATCGGCCTCGTGTTCCGGGAGCGAAGCAGAAGATGAAGAACACGACGAATATGAAGAAGAGGTCGGAGAAAAGCGCGTCTCGGTTCACGTTTTCTGTTCGGCGCCCGTGCGCACGTATTCTGGGAGCAACGTCATCGCTCGGCGAGCTTCCATTGCGATAGCTATATGGACACTCTCGGCTGGTTTTCGCCGTTGCCGTCGCCGTCATGCCCCGGATATATATATATATATATATATATATATATATATATATATATATATATATATATATATATATATATATATATATAAGGGACAAGGAAAAGTATGTCAGAACAACAAAAATTCTGACGCTCCTACATTTCCTTTCAATTTGAAAACTGCCCTTCAGACGCGCTGAGATTCAGCGCATGTGCCGTGTCTGTTCTTGTCCTTGTCTGTTTTTAGCTCTGTTGTTCCTGCGTAATGAAAGAACCACCAACTACGCCAAGTTTCTCTTCTAGTGAAGGTATGATAATGTTGTGCCGATTTAGGCAATTGAACTATATGGTATCACAGACTTAGTTGCTTCTTTCTGCCTTCGTTTGGGCTGCTGGTTATGTCACCAAGACGTGACAAATGGCCTTCTAATTGCAGATCAAGGGAGGTGGATTTCACCACCAGGAAAATTCCTAGGATGAAACACATTCAAAAGAAATTCAGTGGCTCTTACCTTCTGCGGGTGCCCTGATGCGGGCTGTAGAAAAATCGACCAGCGTTACTTGGACGCCGTACATGTCGATGAGCAGTGGGCGCCCGTCCAGCCAAAAGTGCGCCACCTGCTCGTCTGCCGCCTTCACCAACACGTGGGAAGGCGTCAGTGCGCGGTGCTCCAGCTCCAGCGCAGCCTCGCCTATGGCAATCGACAGCGCTAGCTGTTGCACCACCGAACGGATCTGGAGGGCACTGTCAAACTGCAATGACCGAAAACAATCTGCTTGCTCAAGACGCTTCAGGCCAAGCACATCAAAGGCCCACAAGAATAGACGATTGTGTTTGTGAAGCGACAGAGGAGGAAGAGAACAAATGATATTCACAGACACTTCTTATCGCTTTTTATACAAAGGACACAGGGTGGGTACTTGCGCTGCCATCGTTTCGCTCGACACAGAAAATTCGTAAAATGTGTCTTTGAAGAAGATAACACATGCCTGGTCAACACCGCTCTGAAAGGACACTGGAAAGCATCACATGGCGCTGGGAGCTTAACTTACAGTAATGTAGCGGACAACTGTCTCGGCGCTACTTTACTGTTTTTCATTTTCATTAAGAAACATTAGCAGCAACAAAATACTTGTATAATGTTTGAACAAAGTTAAGTCGACAGTTTAATATTATTATTATTCGCTTACATGTACGGGAATGCCAAGGTTATGTGCCCGGGGTGTGTGGGGGGGGGGGGGGGGGGGGACATAAAATGACGTGGTAGTTATTGATGTCAGTGGCTTAACTAAAATTGAAGAATTAACTTTTTTTAACGGCTGCGATGGGCAGGCATGTCTGTATTGAAAGGCTAGACATAATAGTGTTTCTACACAGTTCCCTATGGCAGATTTCTTCAAGCGCATCCCTACTCCAAGATATCGAACTGTAACGTTCAATTGTCATTCGCATGAACACGCACGCAAGACCGGCTCAATAAGCACGCAGGACCGGCGCAAAGCTCCTCCCTTTTGTGACGTGCCTTCTGTGTACCATGTTTAGATTCACAACGGTGTTGAGGCATAGGCAAGAGGGATAACTGGCACCCTGTCAGTCCTGGCTTGCGTAATCGCAAACTGCAGCACTGGGAACCGCCGTCGAAACACTCGTGAAACCGAGCGGCCTGTAATGACGACAGCAACTGCGATGTCGAAATTAGGGAGCCAGCGCTAAAGCCTGGGGTAGGGAGGCGGGGTGGAAATTGAACTTGAGGGAGGGGGGGGGGGGCGGAAAGGCCTATGAGGATGCGTGACGGTGTCTAGGCAAGCGGGCAATGTGCCAGCCTGGGTTACGATAGCATTAGACAGAGACAGCGTGTCCACTCCGAAGCGTGCATCAGCTCCCCAGAGAAATCGAAGCCCGGAAGGCACAGCGTCTAGCGCAGGAGTGCGCCTAACTGGACTGGTTGGTACTGTCGGCGTCAAATGAAACGCGAACAGCGGCAACCCTTAGCAGTGGTATAGTGTGCGCACTCCAGTCACCACCACTGACGTGCGCGGACATTCAGTTTGACAGCACTGCGCATACTCGCGCCTGTCCATGGTGGTCACTGGACGGCACGCACTATGCTGTTGCGAATGCTTGCCGCTGTTCGCGTTTCATTTGATGCCGACAGTGTATGATTGGGTTCAAACAGCGCTGAACGCTCGTCTTCCGTTGCAAACGGTGAACATCGTGAAGACAAATAACGTAGGAGAAAGCGTAACGCCATGCAGCCACCCATGGAGAGCGAACTCTCGCTTAAGCCTCTTTCTCGCACACTTTCGGCCCAGCACACATCTTTGTAACTCAGCGTATTTACCTATACTCCATCTCAGAAGTTCCTTTCAGCACTGAGAAGAAGGCTACAGGGCCCCTTAACCAATAGGAAGGGCGATCAGCCCCCTCCACATGTATTCATCCGCATCGCGTCGTCTGCTCAGCGTCTCTCTGGCGTCTCCTCGCACGCGTAGGGTGAGGAAACCGAGCAGGCGGCATTGCCGAAAGAAAAAAAATAAAATGGCTGCACCCTTCGCAGCGGGTGCCAACCGCTTCGAATTTATGAAGTCGTCATCGTGTGCTGCGTGAAGCGTAAGTCACAAATTGACGCTTGTATTTGCTTTAGATCTATGTGCTGATACTTCGACAGCAATGTATTCTGACTATATCGCGCTAATTCTAAGAACCACTGCCAAAGTCTCCTTGCGTTAGGCTTAGCATGCGTGGCGCAACAAAGAGCGTATCTCCCAAATAACGATAAATTGTACCTGATGCTTTGACCTCAGCGTGATATAGCACAAAACGATGGCTCATTTCACCATTTAGTTGTTGCTACCAGAGCAGTGAGCTTATAGCAAGTGCAAGTTCGGATCGAAGCGGACGGTCGCGTCGGCGCGGGCGTTTGCCATGTTTATTTGTAACCACAATTATCGGTGGTTACTGACAGAGCAATTAAAGGCACACGACATCACTGCGAAGAAGAATAAACATACCACGCATCGATGTGACCTAACACTAGCCAAATAAGCGCAAATGTCTCAACCCTGCTATTTGCAAGTTAATTATATCTGGAACTATGTTTTGCGGCCCAAGCATGTGGATTGCTCACATCCCGTAGCCTTGGTACTGCAGAACGGTAGTGGTGAGATGGAGTATAGTTTATTTGTGCTGCTGCACAAGTAGGTTTGCTGCACTGCACAAGCGCCCTAACGTGGCGATTTCGTTTTGGGCCGATACTCGTTTTCCTGGCTTCAATCGTCTTCCTTGACGCTTCCTCCTAGCATTTCTTTCCTCCTTTTAGTCAGCCGCCGAAAGTCCCGTATGTACCTCGGCGCATGACTTCAAGTCATAGCGGAAACTGCAAGAGCAGCAGCTACGTCAGATCTCGGTCCAGCTCCAAGTGCTAAGTTCAGTACGCCGCATAGCGCTCTTAGGCTCGTCTTCCCAAAGCGACCTTATCCATATCTTTTTGTTTTCCTTAAGTTTCTGTGCCCTCTACATGCGTCATAAGGGCACAAAAACGGTAACACGGTCACAGATAACTACAAGATTGGTTTGTGATTACCGGCCAACTTTCTTTATCAAACACACAAAAGGCAGAAAACCGAAAAGTAAAACAGGAGATAAGGATAAGGTTGGTTTGGGAACACGGGCCTTAAACGGAGCGAGGTGCTCCTAAAAAACGAGTCGCATCTCTTCAGAACGCGCTTTTACGACAAACTTAATGTGACGCAGGCCTCTAGAAATTTCTGTAGCGCACAAAAACAACCAGCCGAATGCACTAAAGGTAATATGTTGCACCTCTAGTTCTCACCTTGCGCTTTCACTGCATTTTATATAACAGATTTCTCTGTTAAAATCTTGCGAGAATGCAGTGCGATATCTTTTTCAGCGGTTAATTGACAAGGCTGACGTACCTGAACCTTACTTAACGGCCGCCCGGCGTAGGACATGTAGAACACCACGTAAGACCTGCTTATGTCCCGTTCTTCTGTAAAATACGAGAGGAACGATATTGTGCACGTTGTACCCTTTTCCAGGTAGAGTAAAATATAACTAATTCGGATTTCACAGGACCGAACAATAGCCCAAACATCGAATTATGGAAGGTATTAAAAAATAATAAACAAGTGTCTATTACACCAATACGCTTTGTTTTTCTCCATTAATGCGTAACTGCCGCACTTATTTCCCATAAGAGTGGTGTAAAAGCCGCAATTTTCATCATTTCCAATTAAGGTCACAAGGACACCGTGGCTCAAGAGCACCTAATCTAATTATCTTGAAACGTGAACTGCAAACCTGCCTCATTACGTACCGACCCACCAACACAGCCATGCGCACACGACAAATTTTTTCCGTTTTTTTTTTTTCAGCCGGGGTGACGCCTCGTTCGTCCATCACGACGTAGCATGGCGAGTTTTATGCCAGCATGCGGACCGCGACTGAAGCCCTTCATCGTCAACAGTCTCCACTATGTTTGAAGTTTGTAACATAGCGCTCCCATTGCACCAAGTCAAACGAAGCGACTTAATGCCGAATCCGCTGAGTCGAAACGGAGCCGCTGAACCTATCTGCTGCTGAATAAACCTGAATCGTTAATGCCCAATCATAGATGGTGCCTACACAATTCTGAATGCACACGGAGAAAACGAAAATTACTACTTGTGCCAGCCGCTGCGGACATGACCACCATACCGCATCTTTGGCTCCAGCCGATATCGACACGATCGTAGATAGCGGCCAATGCAGTTCGCATGCGCTGAGTAAAAACGAAAACAAAACAAGTCGCCGCATCCCCTGAAACCTTCGTCACCAAGTAGTCGCCAACAACGCGATTGTTGAAGCCGAGCACGTCTTTTTGACGGCCCGCAGCCAACGGGTTGTCCCACGAGGTGGTAAACGCAAATATGCATGAATCATTCTGGCTTTTCTGTCGTTGCCGCCGTTAATGCGCTGTTCACACTGATGACGATGGCAATGCGGACAGCTACACCTCGTTTTCGTCATGAGCGAAAGCCGTTTTCTATCCCTTGCGTGGCACACTTGCAGCGCTTTACGTTCAGCTCGCTCTGAGGATCGCCTGAATGAACCAGGTTGGGGCAGAACGCTACGGAAAACAAGAATGGCGGTACACAATTCTGATCCAGAAGCCCATTTCCCTAGAGCGCGTTATTGAATATGCAGTATAAAAGAAAGCTATCGTATTCAGGAACAGCTATCAACATGAATGCCTATGTTAGACGACCTGGTTTCCTTCAAATAACCATTTTTACACTGCGACAGACAGCCAGGGAAGGTTGACCTTACAAGATGATATCATTGCGGTTAGAAGGGCATTTTGTATTTCCTTTCTTGGTAGGGCGTTTGTCGTGAAACTGAAAACAATCAATAGGCAAAGGACAAAATAATCTGCGCGGCGCAGTGGCAAATTTTAATCACGTTGAGGGGGGCATCCTTTTGTCATGCATTCTGTTGTTGTTCCGTATTAATGATTTCTATATGGCTTGCTACACACAGTCAAATGCGCTGAGATTATATATATATATATATATATATATATATATATATATATATATATAGGGTGTTCCAAGAAATGTGTCCAATGCTTTTAAAAAATAAGGAAAATGCGGTATTCGCTCGCTGTCTTCACAATTGCTTTTTCTGTAGGGGCAGGCATTTTACCATGGTTGAAGACGTGATTTGGGATAGTAATTAAGAAAGTTAAATTAATTAACTTTCTAATTAGCGGAGTTAGGCGGTTAAGTCAAATGGGAGAATTCAAGTCCTTCATGCGAAGAACCTATTTCAGCTTTCACATTTCGAAAAAGCGGCCACTAGGAATAATCGCGAAGTAATGAAATTCTCCCAAATTCAGCGGCGAAACCGAAACGCGGAAGAGCGCAACTGCCATGTTCGTCTGAGACGTCCAGAACGAGTAAACGTCGTTATATCAAGAATCAACCGACTTCGTTGTGTGCTGTGTGGGCTGCACTTGCAGTCGTAGCACGCATTATGCACACACGTTAACGAACGTGGAAGAACTGCAGCTCTGTAACCGTTGTCTTGAACAGTGACGTCATTCAAGACGTCTGCTTGTTGCGCTCATCGGTGCTTGGGTTTTGGTTTCGCCGTTGAATTTGCCTGAATTTCATTAAGCCACAATAATTAATAGAGGCCGCCTTTTCTAAGTGTCAAAGCTGCGATGGGTTTTTCGCACGAAGAATTTCAATTCTCCCATTTGACATAACCGCATAACTTCAATAATTAAGAAGTTGGTTAATTTAATATTCTTAATTACTGTCCCAAATGACGGCTTTCACTATCTGAAGATGCAAGTTGCTACAGGAAGAGGAATTGTGAAAAGAGCGAGCAAATATCGCATTTTGCTGATTTTTTGAGGATATTGGACACATTTCTTGAAACACCCTGTATACATATAGTCATGTCGAAGTCACTGTATTTGTCAGCAAGTACGGAGACGAGGCCACTTAACAGTAAATAAACTTTTTTTGGGCTAATTTGTGCCCATAAAAGAACTTCTTGTCAAAACCATTCGGTGGCAGTGAAGCGACCTGTGCGGCCAAGCGTCGGCGGAAGGAATGCCCGTGCTCTCGACTATGCACTTTTTTTTATAACCGCTATACCAAAATCACTCGGACAGGAACGCACCGCAGGATTCTGGTTTTACCAACGGATCCAATGTTCTGCCTTCACAGTTACGCCTATACATACATACATACATACATACATACATACATACATACATACATACATACATACATACATACATACATACATACATACGTACGTACGTACGTACGTACGTACGTATGCATGTATGTATGTATGTATGTATGTATGTATGTATGTATGTATGTATGTATGTATGTATGTATGTATGTATGTATGTATGTTTGTTTGTTTGTTTGTTTGTTTGTTTGTTTGTCAGGTACGTACCATTATTTTAGCGCTGTAGAACCGTTTCGCGCTCCAGCAGCCAGCGCAACGCAACACTGGGCCCATAATCACGCTCAGCTTTGGACGCTGGTTGTGGGTTTTGCTACTAGAAGGTGGCCGCGTGTCACATGTGTTCAGAGCAATCATTGCAGGATTTCTGTCAAGCACAGTGTACATACCGTCGCTGAAGAGCGAGAAGTTCTTGCGGCTGTAGTAGTTGATGCAGGCAGTCCTCATCATATCTGGATACTTGTCCCGCACGCAGTACACCCTGCGAAGAAGCATAGCACTGTTTCCCAAAGCTCTATATTCCAATCTCGTTTTTAGAACAACAAGATCGTCTCTGTTTTTCTGATACGCCATATGAATGTACCTATAGAATATGAAGAGGGATTCCAGCTTAGGTATTGTTCATATTGTTCAGATCACTGGTGGAAGCAAAAATTCACCAGCGATTATACGATACTGCCTAATGCCAATTCTGAGCGCAGCTTTGCGTTGGCGCAATGCCAACTGTGTTCGAAATTTTGGCTATCCGCAGTTTTAGCAATTTAACATTCGTTACGTATTGCCAGAAAAACTGCCAGCGCTCGAGTGTTCATTGAAGTCGTCGCGAACCACGTGAGACGCCGACACCGCCTTACAAGCGAAGCCAGCCGTAGAGCACGTGCCAGCCCTGCATGCGCACGAGCTCCGACCGAGGGGTCAGTGCGCGTGACGGAGGAAGAAAGTGACGTTAGAAGCCGGTTGCTCGTGATATCCACAAACTCGGCGTTCGCTCTCGTTCGTTCTGGTTCGCTCTAGCGGTTACGCCAATTCCAGACAACGACAGCGACACCGCTAAACTCTAGAACGGGCTCCCAAGAGCTGCGCTGGAAAATTGTTTCATCGTAGCGTTTGCTCAACACACTTACTAGCAAAAATAAGGAACATGTAACCATCGTGCTTACGCTCTCAGCTCTGAAAATCCGCTGCTGTTGTGCTCGACGTTCATGTTAATTTCCCGCAACATTCTGAAAACGCACACAAAAATAAATCATACACAAATACATACAAAATACACAGTCAAAATACCCAGAAAGAAAGAAAAATATCGACCGGACATGCATGTTCGATCTCTCGTGGAATCACCCTCAATATATAGCTAGCCAAATGAGCGTTGGTTGTGCTCACCTTGTTACGCGTACTTCGGTGAGCAGGTGCTGCAGACGTCCTTGAAAATAGTTGATGTGCACAACCTTGAGTACCGCGACACCACGGGTGCCACAGATGCGGAACACCTCCGAGTAGACGCCACCTTCGTGCAGCTTGACACAGCCGTCCGCTCCACTGCAGGGTCAGAAACGCATGGAAAGTTCAAACATTGATGACTTGTACGCGAGTGTAGTTGGAAGACTGTGGCGGAAAAGAAGCATCTCCAACTGAGGAATGGTCATATACTGCCTGATCATTATTATGAATAGTAAATTATGTGACCTGTGAAACCAGTGGCCTGCTTTCTTTTTGCTCCGGCTGAGTGGCCTAGCCAGGGGGTGGCACACTAGGCACGTGACCCCCCCCCCCCCCCCCCGAAATTTTTTTCGCCATGGCATGCAGAGCGAAAAATGACCATTTCAAGGAGGTGACTGCCCCGAAATCAAGGAGGTGCCAACCCCCCCCCCCCTTCCCCTCAGGAAAAAATTTCTGGCTACGCCCCTACTCCGGCTGTGTGGTATCGTTACCTGTTGCGGAAACATTACTGCCCTGTTTTTTTTTTTTTATCAGCTGTATGATACGGTTACTTGCTTCCTTAATGGTATACTTCCTTTCGGCGTCAATTGTATGAAATGGTCGTATTTTGCTCCAAAAATACTGTGACGTACTCGCTTTTTTACGCCAGTAGCAGGACAAGATTACTTGTTCGGACTTAATTGCTACAAAAAGTAACGTAAATTGTGAAGCCTCGTTTCGAGTCTCCTATTCACAGAAATCTCGGAGGCCGTATATTTTACGTTTTTGTTGAATGTCTTGCGATGGCGCTGCAACTAATTTTAATTTTGAACACAAATGTTTACAATTATGCTGCAATACCCCATAGCGAGAAGCCACGCGCTACATATTGTAGGCTGCTGCATTTCACAAACAGTTGCTCAACATCAGTTGTTGGTGGTGGTGCGGATATTGTAGTTGTCATCCAGTGAAAGCACGGATTTTTTAACAGCGCGACAATTCAGACGAAAAGACTAAGGAGCACACGAACACAAGCGTCGACTCACAACTGAAGTTTATTCAGTAGCGCATAGCAGATATATACACACACGTGGCTATACACAACGCAAAAGAACAAACAAAACCAGAGCAAGTTATACATTGAAGTACAAGATTTTTATTCTGTAGCGCGATTGAGGGACAGCTGATACATGAATCATTTTTATTTTGGATGTGCCGTGCCTCGATTATTTACCCAGTTGTCTAGCCATGATGTCTCGAAATGATGCTTGTGAGGTTAAACTGAGGCGCGCAACCGCACTTCCTACAGTGCTGAGAAATGTGCGATAAACCATATCTTTGCAGTGAAAGATATGGACGTAGGCGGGTCACGTAATGCGTAGGACATACAGCCAGTGGTCGGTTAACATAGCTGCACGGTTACCAAGGGATTGGAGGCTCAGTAGTGGATGGCGGGGAGTTAGATAAAGTGACGAAATAGAGAATCTGACAAAGATGAAATCGAATCAGTTTGCATGAGATACGGTAAACTGCATAGTGGTTGTTGCAATATCATTTCGAGAGGCGTTCGTCGTTCAGTGGACCTAAAGAGGCTAGAAATGATAGTGACTCGCAAATGTGCAAGGCTTGAAGTAAAGTTATATGGCGAACGTCGTGAATGTTTGTTAAGAGGCGCTAAGCGTTATCGGCCGAATGACAGTAGTATGCAGACTGCCTGGGCAAGAACAAATTATCGAAGAATTTATTCAGTCTTTCCATTAACGGGCGAGAAGTTTCGTGAAAAAATTTGATCATGCGAGCATGACGACACGGAAGGAAGCAAGAAGTTCGTGTGCCGCCTATCGAATTATTGTGCCTGATGGATGGAAATATATCGAACTTAAAATACCTAAAACAAGATGCGTGATGCGTATGTTGGCGAACAGTTTCTTGCTATGCTCGGTTGCAACCTGAGAATAAATACAACCTCCGCCCACAATGCCACACTGCACTTATTATTATTATTATTATTATTATTATTATTATTATTATTATTATTATTAGTAGTAGTAGTAGTAGTAGTAGTAGTAGTAGTAGTAGTAGTAGTAGTAGTATTTGCATGCCTTCGCACTGCAAACCAAGTAGTTCAAAAAAAAAAACTTGGCGAGGGTGGTGATCATCGGGCGATACGCATGGTGTATCCCAGCGATGCAAAAAACACGTGCGGGGTTGCAACTTGCCGCTGCCGCAAAGATGGAACGCGATAAACACTTCGAGCGCCTGCCGCTTCAATATACTTCAAAAGCTGCACAATCGCAGGCTTCTACTGCACGAATGACGACTGGCGAGAGTAACGCTGAAGTACTATCGTGAGCAATATGAGCTCGAAGGGGCGAACGCGTGGGGCGAATAGCCTCGAACCCTACACTCCTAAGAAATAATTGTTTTTCAAGTACGAGCGCGATATGTAGACAGGTACAGGAAAGACACGGACAAGCGCTTGTCCGTGTCTTTCGTGTCTTTGTCTACGTATCGCGCTCGTACTTGAAAAACAATCATGGAACACCAAGTCACCCAATCAACCATTTTGACAAGTCTAAGAAATAATCGAGTAAAAAGGGTGTCCTTCTGCTACACAACTATAATCGTCATCTACCCCGCGAACTTTCCTGGCGTTATCACCGCCGTCCCGGCCCTTGCCCGGTCACGAACGCCGCGCGCGTTATCGGCGTGACATAGCATTCTAGATAGGAAGGTGCCGAGAGCCGGGTTTTCAAGAGAGGAAACGTGAGCAAGCCAGGGGTGCTATGCAGGATGGCCCGAGCTTCTCGGGCACACGAGTTTGCTCCGAGCTCGCACTGCTGCGGTCATGGCACAAAGACAGTGTGGAACGCGTGATAGCAGCATTGACAAAAACGGATACATGAACGAGCGTGGCGTCAAAAACGCATGTGGGGCATCTGCGGCGGTAATCAAAGAAACACCGCGTGCGAACACGTCAGCGCCGCCACTCAGTCCACATTTCAACAGTGCAGCGACGTCAGCGTGATTGTCGCGCTATCTTTTTGCCAACTCAGCATTGCGCCTCCTACAGGCGTGTTCGTGGGCGTTCTTCCACTTTCGGGCATGTTCTTTCGTTCCACCTGCAGCATGGAAATTTCCACTCTCGAAGGCAACAAGGGTGTACACGCTACACTCTCGTGCAGCTCGTTTTGCTTCTATCAAATATTGCGGATAAATATACGGACAGGTTGTCACCAGGGGCGCTCGCATCATGGCGGCAACGCGGCTGTGAGTGGTACGTCGTGAGCGCGGTGAAATTGAATGCGAGACATCGCAGCCACGTGATGATATAACCTTTTATTTCTTCGTGCGTGTGTGCACAGTCTGCGCGATAAAGCTGATAGATGAATTCATGCCGCTCGCTGGCGTTGCGGCGTGAGCACTGCTCCTTGGCAAGCGCAAACGCGGTGGGTGGACCCGATCTTCGCCGCGGGCGTCTGTCAATCAAACTGATTGACGCGTGAACTCGGGTACAAACTCGTTGATTCTGAGAAGGCCCCAGTTCAACTCGTGACTGTCATGGTGCCCGTGTGACTGTCAAAGGTTTCATGCGGTGGACGCTAAGCAGCAGCTTCTTTGCATATAAAATATTTTGGTCAGCCTTTACTACTTGAGCAAGGCTGGAGCCATAGAGGAGCTTGTGATCACCTAGCTTCTTCCAGCGTTTTAAGTCGGTCGTCTACTCAGTCTGCTCGGTATACGCTTCGAAGTAAAGAACGCATCAGCTCGGTCTTAATTTTGATTATACTAATTAGGTAGCACCTAATTCAACATAATATTGAACAGTTTTGTCTTGATCGGTAAGGCTTTTAATTAAAACGACAATAATTACCTCGGGTGCAATTAGCATGATCTTGATTAGTATGCAGCTAATTAGCATAAACCTAATTCGCATGATCTTGATTAGCATCATATTATTAAGGTCTATAATTAGGATGACTTAACCTAGCGTGCTTATAAGTTAACGTCGCGTTAATTAGCCTGGTATTAGTTAGCACGGTCATAGCTTTACATGGCTTCATTAGCATGGTCTTAGTAAGGTATGGCTTCATTAGCTCGGTCTTAGCATGCCTTGGCTTAATTAGCTTGGTCATAGCATCTCTTGACTTATTTAGCTAGGTGTACCGCCCAGCCACTTAGCTAATCAGCCGGGGCGCACGTCCTCGGGCAGCGAGCACACCATGAAGGGATGAAGAGGGCGCGCGCCAGACGAGCAACGCGCAAGAATGTGCAGGCCTGACTATGATGATTGTACACGTGGCCTCGGGCTTAGCTACGGTCGCGATATTGTAAGGTGCTCGGCCGGAACTAATTTCTCAGAGGCCACCGTGCTAATTATTCTAAAGGATACTTAGTACAGCCATTAAAGGCTTCAAAACGAATTTAAACAGCCCCTTCCTTTAAAAAAATATCATCAGTAAACCTTTCTGGCACTTTTATTGCATGGGTGCACTTCTGCACTCAGTGGAACGGACAAACAAATGAAATAAGATGCCTCTGGTTTGAAAACACCGCCCAATTTTGTCGACCGTCCTTGACGTGACGCCGCGTTCCATCGTAACCAATGGAACGCAGCGCGCGCTGATGGGTGGATCTGACCTTTTCGTA
Organism: Rhipicephalus appendiculatus; assembly: GCA_030522465.1. Taxonomy (NCBI): domain Eukaryota; kingdom Metazoa; phylum Arthropoda; class Arachnida; order Ixodida; family Ixodidae; genus Rhipicephalus; species Rhipicephalus appendiculatus. The sequence continues at coordinate 16,791 of JALIZH010026545.1, forward strand.
CTGTTGGCTCGTTCAAAAGGGGTGTGTCGCCAGAGCTCGGAAAAATCCCGAGTTTCGCCAAGCTCGGGCCATCCTGCATAGCGCCCCAGATGACGATTATTGTTGTGTAGCAGAAATACTCCCAAAATACTCGACTTTTTCTTAGAGTGTACATCGCCTGATTTGCCGCGGCCGATGCCGGAAACGAAGTGGGAAGGGCGCCGCGCTTCTGCTAGGTGCTGACACTCCGTCCTCGAATTGTTGCTGCAAATCGGCAGCTTATAGCGTGTCCGTGGCCGCTATAGTTGGCCATATGAACTCACATCAAGACGCACAGCCACACGCAGTGACCAGTCAGGCTATGGAACTACTGAGATATCACTTGTGACGTAGCCTGCCGTGATGCACAGGCCATGCTTGTATTATACCTATAGGTGGTGTTGGCTGTACATTTTCATACACCTCCTTTATTTGTTCTGTTTGTCATGCAGTCTTCTTTTTCTTTTCTGTGTTATCGTTGCTAGCGACCGATGGCGCGCCATCAGCTGCCGTTTCGCAGCGATGGTAGTGAAGCGGGTAGTGCGAACAGACAGCAGAGGAGCACCCCTCCTTTCCCCTTCCGGTTTCGGCAGCGCCATCCACGTATCACGCTATCTCGGTTGTGAGGCTATTTGCCACGCGCTCGCGTGTTCAAGCTCATATTGCTCACGATAGTACGTGCGAGTAACAGTACGAAATACCTTCCTCTGGAAGAAACACACATTACAAGAAAACCCCGATGGCGGCTGCCGGTGCAGCGGTGCCTCGTCTCTCGTCTCACCAAACGAGTCGGTGTCGAATTTACGATTGGTTATTCTTAACCTTTATGTGATAAAAAAAGAGTGGCCGCGATTTGTCGCACATTTTAAGTCCAAACAGAGGTGCATGCTAGTTTTTATTGCAGCAGTAATTCTATGGGCACTCTCCACGGGGTTTTCGGCCGTCGCCGTCATGTCCCATGAAAAGTCCGCACAGATAACGTTCCTTTGCGCTTGTCCGTGTGTATCCTTTATTCGTCCCCGTTTGTTTCGCGCAAATTAGTACCATGAATTCGTTCCAACTAGGCCGGCTAGCAGTTTTGCTTCAGTTCCTCCCCCCCTCCCACCCGCGCATCGCGTGTTCTACCGCGGGTAAAAGAGCGCGAGCGGGGGCGAGAAACGCAGCTGAAGCAGAGATGATATGACCCGGCCCATCTCCATCGCTCGGAGGACGAATGCGATAACATCACCCCGCTCGGGAGGCCTGCCGTCAAAGCAGAAAGACAACGCCCCCGCCTGTCTTCAACGAGCGTGAGAAGACTCAAGGGCTAGGGGGGGGGGGGGGGTTGTCGCTGGAGCAGCAACATTGAACTTTCACTCCAAGGGCGCGGTAGCGGTCGCTGGCGCGCGCGCTATGTTGCAAGCCGTCAGCTCGTATGCCCTTCTACGTGCAGCTCTACCAACGCGAAGAGACTGTGTTGAAAGAGCCTCTCTCGCTTGAGCGGCCGCACTCTTATTCTCTTACAGCAGTGCTTTGTTGAGTTGCGCGAGATCGGATCCAAAAGAGTTAGCTGCCAGCCTCATTTCGTAGAACATTAAAATTTCTTGCTATCGCATTCATTGCGTCACCCTTGTGGTGAAACTGCGACTTTTCTTTTTATTCTTAGCTGGCCACCAACTACAGGCTTAGCGATAAGTTGGGGATATCAGAAAAAAAAAAGAAAGCGCGCATTGGGATGAGACGGCCGAATACGCGTATCAGTTTTAGAGGCACAAGGCCGGGATGGTACATTAATTTTTTTTCGTCTATTCACGAATTATCGTTAATATCTATCGGTGTTGGTTCTCTTTTGTGAATTATTCACCACTGTTTTGCAGGGCTCTTCAGTAAGGCTGAAACACAATTTATACTCAGGCAGAACCCTATCTGCATGCGCACAAGTTTCGCAGCTGTGCTCACTTGTAAACTGGACACTGCTGCACCACGGGACTACGCGAAGATAACCCGCTAACGATTCGCCTTTGGACTTCATATGGAGTGTTACGATGACAGCGACGGTAAAAAAATTACACCATCTCCCACTAAAGCGAACCATGATGGGGACGCGAAGCAGCATTGGGGGCTGCACACCAAGTTTCCGTTTACGTTCACTCGGCCGTCGAAGCCAAGCGTCGGCGTCGAGCTACCGGCTTCCGCTACAGAGAGACAACTCGAATCTGCGTCGAGGGTAGCGAGGCTTTCGAGACAACTGCAGCGGCCGGGAACCGACGGAGCGACCGCACGATTCAAGCGAGACTTCCTCGACCGAGCGCAAGCGCTTATATGAAATGGGGGGAGGGAGTGGGTTTACAGGCTGCAGCGCGGGGGAGGGAGGAGAGGGAAGAAGGCAACGGAACGCCTGTGTAAACGCCCACATAAAGGAGGAGAGTGCGCGGCAGCAGTGCGGGGGAGGAGGACAGAAGGCGACCGAACACCTGCGTAAAGGAGGAGAGTGGTAGAGAGAGAGAGTAGGCGCATGCGCAGTAAGGGTGGTCAGGACGCACACCACCGGATTGAACTCCGCTCTAAGCTGCTTCGCATCTAAAATGCGCATGGAGTGTCCTCGTAATTTCTATCGCAATAATATATTCAAAACGGCCTCTCTATGAACGTTAGGTTGGAATACCTTGGTAATATGTAATTGCAGCCGCTGCGGCACGCGCTAAATGAAGGGTGGTCAGGACGCACACCACCGGATTCAACTCCGCTCTAAGCTGCTTCGCATCTAAAATGCGCATGGACTGTCCTCGTTACTTCTATCGCGATAATATATTCAAAACGGCCTCTCTTTGAGCATTAGGTTGGAATACTTTGGTAATATGTAATTGCAGCCGCTGCGGCACGCGCTAGATGAAGTACATGTCTGCGAACTAAATCGATGCAGACTCACATTTCCTCCAGGAGAGCATCGAAGGTCAGTGGCGTCGCGTGCTTGCTCTCACGTAGCAGCTCTCCGAAAGACCTATCGTCCAACACGGCCGAACCTTCTACAACGGATGAAGGCAACGGGGACTCTGGAGACAGGTGCAAAGAATGCTGACTGCCATCAGGATCACTGAATTCTGCACCTTCATTTTCCTCCGGCAATGGTGGCGGAAGGAGGGCAGTAGTGGCAGGGAGAACATGTCCAAACACGAGACTCCGACACCGACACCGAGGGCGACGGGCAGGCGCTAGCCTCCGCCAACCGAGCACTGCCTTCTCGTGAAGAATCTGAGCAGAATATGCAAAACAATTATGCCATGTATATATATGACGCCAACTTGTGTGCGTGCGTGTGTGTGTGGTGCGTGTGCATGCGCGTGTGCGTGTGTGGGGGGGGCACACCCGGCTATCTTTTTTTGTTTGTTTGTTTGTTTGTTTATTGCAAATTCAACTTACAATGAATGGTACAGAAAATATACAGACGGGGGTCCCAAAGTCAATGACTGCAAACGGGACCCCCGGTTAAAAATACGAAAAAAAGGTGTACAGCACAAATAGTAAAAAAAATAATATAACATACAAATCCAAGGGAAAAAAATACCAAAAAGCAACACAAGACATCTGTAACATCAAAAACAACAAGTAAGCAAAATTATACAAGAAAGGACCAAAATGAAAGTAAACAAAGCTATCGCAAAGAAACTATTTCCAAAGAATAAAAAGTTTTAGTTCATGCTTAAAAGTGTTTAAAGAAGATAGCTGTTTGAGGGATAGTGGAAGGTCATTCCAGATTTTAAGCGAAGAAAATGATGATACCATTTTACCATAATTCGTTTTACAGCGAGGAAGCAGAAAATTCAGATTTTGTGCAAACCTAGTGCAGTTAGTATTAGTAAGCAAACTACCATCAATAAATACATAAGGTAGACGATTATGACGTAATTTAAAGAAGAGAATACTTGAATGATATTTAAACAAATCAGAAATTGGTAAAATAGAGTTATCCTGTAGAAGTGAAAAAGCATTCGATTGGAATGAACTATTAGTGATGATACGAATAGCCATGTTCTGTATATGTTGAATAGATGAGAGGTGAACATTGTATGTGTTTCCCCATGAAGTGATCCCATAAGTAATGTGACTATGGATGAACGCAAAGTATAATGATAATAAAGCCTGTAGTGGAAAATATGTTCGTGCTTTGATTAGTGCTCTTATGCCAAAAGCAGTTTTTTGTTTAATGAATGCAATGTGGTGAGTAAATTTCAGGTTAGAATCCAATTTTATTCCAAGAAATGACACACAGTCTGTCGCAGATATTAGGTGAGTGTTGAGAGTTACTTGGGGTACACATGACAACAACCTCTGATTAGATTTAAATAACATAAACTGAGTTTTGATAGGGTTTAAAATGAGATGATTTACCTTACACCACTCAACGACTCTTTCTAGCTCATTGTTTAGTTTAAGAAGTAAGGATGTTATAGACGTATCAGACACGGAAATAGTAGTGTCATCGGCATATAAAACGGGGTTAGAAAGCTCAAGAAAATCAGGTAAATCGTTAATATAGATGCAAAACAACAAAGGTCCCAATATTGAGCCCTGTGGTACGCCTTGATTAAAAAGTTTTGATTCGGAAAATACTGCGCCAACATAGACTGATTGTTCACGATTATGTAAATAACTTTTTATGAGAGCAAGGGCAGGGCCAGTTATACCTAAGGATTCAAGTTTAGTAAATAATATTGTGTGGTTAATAGTATCGAAAGCTTTAGTAAAATCTAAAAACACTGAACCAATAAAATTGCCGTTGTCAATAGAACTTCTTATGAAATCGGTTAATGCGATTAAAGCTAATCCGGTCGAACTGCCCGGTCGGAAACCAAACTGAAAGGGATTCAACAATTTATATTTCGCGAGATAATTATGTAAACGTGCCAGAAACACTTTTTCAATAAGCTTACTGATTGACGACAGCATAGAGATGGGGCGATAATTAGATACTTGAGATTTATTACCTTTTTTATATACAGGAATTAATTTTGCTTTTTTCAGAGAATCAGGAAATGTACCGCTTTTAAAGATACGATTAATTAAGTTACACAAGGGATCAGAGACAAAAGAAGCAACAATTTTAAGTGATAAGCCGAAATGTTATCTGTACCAGGGCTAGTGTTCTTAAGGTTCAATATTGCGGAATACACTTCATCGGCTGACACTGGAAAAAAGAAAAAAAAGGTATGATTACAACGATTAAGTGGAAAACAAGAATCTACCGGGACGTTGTTGTAAACTTCATGGAAATAGTTACTAAATGCGTTAGCTATACTAGATGACTCAGTGTAGGCAATATGATTATAATATATTTTATCTATTGTACTGTTACCCCTTGGGGAGTTCAGAAAACTATTAAAAAGTTGCCATTGCTTTTTTTGGATTGCTCTTAGCTTGATGAAAAATTTTTTTCATAATAAAGCCTTTTCGATTTTTTGAGCAAATTGTTCAGCAACTTATTATACTTTTTATAGCGTTGTAGTAGTTACACATTAAAAGGCTGTCTTTTAGTTTTTTTTGTATAGGTTATCTTTTTTTCGCAAGCTGGTTAACAAACCATTTGTTATTCAAGGATTGTGTATGAACTTAAATCTTCTTTTGCATTTTAGAGTTGAAGTATTAGCGTACACGGCTTTCATAAATATGGAGCGGAAATTATCAAGTGCCACTTCAGGGTCACATTGGGCACACACTGATGACCAGTCAACCCCACTTATTGCATTAACAAAGTATCACTGTCAAATCTGGAAGTGAAATAGCTTTGGTTACATTGAGGTTTATTTGCAGCAAGGGTAATAAAAATGGGATGATGATCTGTGATTGGAATGTCAATGACACCTGCAATTGGAGATGGAGTTATATTACAAAGGGCATGATCAAGAAGAGTGTTAGTTTCAGAAGCGGAGTACCTAGTAGGAGAAGTGATAAAAGATTCCATGCCGAAGCCAACAAGGATTGTAGGACAATACTAGATTATTATCTGTGACGAGTAGGTTAATATTAAAGTCACCAACTATTAAAATCTGTTTGTTTTCAGAAGTTATCTTATGAAGGACTTTAGAAAAATTGTGCAAGAAGTCAGGTATAGAGGAAGATGGTGAACGGTAGATGCAACCGATGATTAGACTGTTCCGATTGATAGAACATGTCAAGTGTGTTTCTATCCACACGGCTTCGCAGTTAGCTACATCTAAACTTAAATCAAGCCTTCGTTCATAGTTAATTGCAGATGAAATGAAAATAGCTGAACCGCCGTGGCGACCGGAGATGCAGTGGCAATATTCAGAATGGTAAGAAGGAAAATCATACAGAGTGCCGTCAGAGGCTCCAAGCCAGGTTTCGGAGATGCATAAGAATGAAAAAGAATGACCTAACGAGTCAATAAGGGTAGCAATGCTGTCATGGTTTTTACGTAAGCTTCTTGCATTTACGTGTAGAACTGCATAGTTAGAATCACTGAGTAGTGCTTTGGTATCTGCAGTTGAGAACAATGACATGCAGCGAGGCTGTAGCAAGAAAGTTAGGTGAATGATTTTGTTGGGCTAATGTCTAGGAGAAGACACGAAGATCAGAGTCAGAAGATATCCAGAAGACCTTGCTGTCTTCAGTTTTACGCGCTCTTATGCGGCAGTTGTCGGTCCAAAGGTAACGCCATTTGAATTCTTTCTTGAGAGCGAGCGCCTTCCTGAATAATTTCTTGTTATCAATAGTCAGGTGATCATTGACAAAAACGGCATTATCAGAGTTTCCAGACAAGCCTAGCTGTGAAGTGCGCAAGCGCGCCTTGCGAGCTTTCCGGAGAAATTCATTTTTCTTGTCACGCGAGCAAAATCGGGCGATAATATTATTTTCTGATGTCTTGCTCGCCACACGGTGGATAGTATCGATATCGGGGGGATGAAACAGGGCATTCAATAGATTGTGCGATTGTTTTCAAAATGACAGCCTTTTATTTATTTAACCCTTTAGCCAAGGGTTAAATAAACAATATTATAGGATTAGAGGCAGGTGAGTGAAATCATTTGCATATTGATGGCCGCCACTTTGCGCACAACAAACAATTTTTTGTTTTGTAATATATTCGTTACTTCGAATTATTTAAGTAAATAGCGAAATATTGACGCTAGACAAGAAATGGGACCTGCAAAGTTCGAGAGCGTCTTCAGAAACCCCGAGTACATTATTTGTGATGGAAAAAGTCTCACGCGTCTCATTTTTTCCAGGCTGCAAGGAAAGCCCGCGAATACAAAAAAAAAAAGAAAAAAAGAAAAAAAAGTGACTAACGCATTGGCGCGCGGCAACGATGCTGCTCTCAGTCGTGGTTTGAGCCAATGAAATGAGCTGCGGCCGCAACTCGCCGGCGCCGTGGCAGTGGTGGGCTGATAAGTTGGCGGTGGTTTCAAGGCCCGCACTCGCTGCAACTTGCATCGTCACTTGTCTTATCTGCCTACAGCTGCAACGGCGCCGGCGAGTCGCGGCCTCAGCCATGGCCTGAAGAAACGAAAAGAATGAGCTCAGGCCAAAATGAGAAGGTTTAGAACATAAAAAATGACGTTTCGGCTACCATACGGTAGCCTCTTTCACAGTAAAGTGGCCCAGCGAAGCGGGCTGATGTCCGTTTTAGAACGCTGCCGAGACACCTGGCGTACACTGGCGGCAGAATGCCATCATTTCTGTTCCGTCGCGCAGTCACAGAGCCAGAGCCTCCAAGATTGCGCGCCGGTGGGTTTCTCTCCAGCCGTCCCAATCGCACGGAGAGACTGTAATTTGAGAAGTGGGCGTGGTCCGCTAATCCTTCGCACAGCGGCGCTCGTCACCGAGGGTCGGAAAGCCTGATGCGCTGTTGGCGCTGCTTGCAAGAGGCGAGGAAAAAATGGTTTTCCCTTTTATGTAACCTCCCACTTATTATGAAATGTCAGGTCAAGGTGTGCGAGAGGCAAAGTGCGTGCTGGGGCACAGGAAAACCAGAGTTCGGGAAGACCAGCGTTATAAAAACTGAACTTTTCGAAGCTGTGCGATGTAGTCACAGATGCAACAGCCGTAATAATCGCGATACAAGCAGCGCAAAAAAAGATTTGCATGTTGCATGGTGTGTGCACAGCGGCGACGCCGAAATTGGTTCTCCTTTCCGCAGAACGCAAGCGACGCATCCACGCAAGGTAACCACGCAAACGCCGCCGCATGAGCGTGTTACAAAGAAATGGGGTCGGGCGCACGCTGGAGCGCTAACTGAGCCGACCAAACTCTGCAGTCCGCATCAGCACTTGGCATGCTAACCTTTCTCCTCGCGATATCGCTGGCGCCGCCAGGTCGGGCTCGAAATCTGCGCTCGCATAGCGCACAGGGCTTCGCACTCACCCGCAAGGCTTCCCGGGTTTCTTTTAACTCGATAGCGTTTAAGAGCTCGTTTCGCAGAAATTCCGGCGTCGTTGGTTGTGAGCGAAAAATCATCATCCTGTCCGTGACCGAAAAATCGAGAAAGATGCAAATAAACTAATAAAATTTCCGGGTCCGGGTGAGGATCGAACCCAGGCCGTCTGCGTGGCAAGCAAGTGTTCTACCACACAGCCACGCCTCTGCTTGGAAATACAGTGAGAATAACTTTCTCTGCTTGGAAATGCAGTGAAAATAACTTTCATGCTTCGAAAACGCAGGCGTCCTTTATATAGGCGTCGCAACATAACATGTAATATCCCAATAATATTGCGTGGCACAAGCGTACATTGCCGTCGGGCGTCAGAACATGTGACTGTCATAACGACTTCATATTTTAAAGCCAGTCACCCATTACAAAAGGCACCTTACTGCGCGTATTCCCTTAACACCATGTAGTGGGTGCGTAGCAAGTATGTACTAAGTGGTTGAAGTACGCACTCGGGACAGCATATCGCTATCGCGTTCAACTCTTAAAGGCGAAGTTTAAGGGTCCCCCCAATTTTTTTTCAACTGTGTCTTGTCGCACCGCAGAAACAAGAGACAGGGAGGAGGGTGGAGGCGGTCGCGGTACGTCAAGACTGAGCGTCGCCGGTGCTGCGATGGCTCCGAACAGATTACCGGCGCGTTTTATTCATTTATGGCCACCCATTTGAATTGTGAGTTTTGCGCTGTTTAGCAGATACGTTGGGCGTTGTAAAAACGAACATCGAAATCTTCAGCTTTTTCTGAAAGAACGAAACACGCGCCCAAAGTTTGGTGTACATGATATAAGGCACTGGGCGTTACATAGCGGTCGCAATGCACGCTTTTTTCCTTTTTCAGTAGTCTTCCTGGATGAATACTTAGTCTTCTTCCATAAGGACGCCGTTCTGTTGCACGTGTGACCCTTTGGATGCAGTCGAGAGTAGAGTAAACGTAGATGATATTGATATTGCCATTGTGCTACCAAAAGATACGCAAAACAGAGATGATGACAATTCAGAAACTTTCCCGGGGAACGACTTGTGGTGTAAATGTACGTCGGCTAATCAAACCCTGCGATAATAATCCGGCAAATTACATGTGACCCTACTTCAAAGACATGCCCTGGTCACTCAGTTATCTTGAGCGTTTCTCTCTAGAGCGTAACCATGCTTGGGTTGACCACTTCATAAATATCTGTATGCGATCAAATAGTAAAATCACGTCTCATGATAGGAGGACAATATGATTCACCGACGAAAATGAGCCCAGTTTCTACCCATACAAGTCTCGAGAAAAGAAGGATGCTAAAACACCCCTATATTTGTCAAATCGAGGTATTCCGCGCCGAGATAAAACGGACTGTAATGAAAAAAAAGTAATACTACCAAAGACGAACTGATGTGTCTTTACAGTGATCTATAGCAGAAAAATCGAGCAGTTGCCGCGCTTTCCTCCGTAAATCGGGCTAAAATAAATGCAGTAACATAAACAAAAAAATACTTGCCTTCAGTGCATTCTAAGATCAGGGCGCTGTTTCTACATTCCACGCGTAAACATACCAACGTACACGCTGGTATGCCATGCGCTCTGCTTACTGGCACGGTCTCCGCTGCCGCCGGAATCCTCACCTATGGAGCCCTCTCGTGGTAGCCGGGCGCGCCAGGCGCATTACATTTTTTTTTTTTGCTGGGGAGCGCGGCGATTGGGCCTGCCGGCGCGAAATAAAGTCCCTAGATAAACTAGGGACTTTAGCGCCAAACCCGCCGGCGCGCCATCTGGGAGGTCATACCGCAACTCATTTCGTTCGCACAGCGCACAGACCACGGCTGAGAGCAGCACGGTCAAGGCGCGCGAATGCGCTAGTCACCTGGGGTCTTTTCCGTTTTTTTTTTTTTGTAATTCGCCAGCTTTCTTTGGAGCTTGGAAAAATGGTACACGTGAGACTCTCTTTAGCGCAAATAATGCAATGGGGGGTTTCTGAAGACGTTTTCGAACGTTGCAAGTCCGATTTTTTTTGCGTAAAGTCAATATTTAGCAAGTTAGTTAAATAATCCTAATGAACAACTTAATTACGTAGAAAACAAAAATTTGTCTGTAGGGCGCAAAGTAACTGTCAGCCACGTGAAACTGATTTCACTCGCCTGCCTCTAATACTGTAATTTCAACCCTCGGCTTAAGATAGGTGGAATACCGAAGATATATATATATATATATATATATATATATATATATATATATATATATATATATATATATATATATATATATATATATATATATATATATATGTAAAAGAAAGAAGAAAAGGTGTGTCACGCTCGTTGGTATGGCACGGTATATTCACTGAAGTTTCGTCTGGTAGACCAGACTTTATCAAAGTTTGGTCTACGAGATCAAGCGTTTGTGAATACACCGGGTCAAACTAACGGACGTCACAATTTTCGTCCTGAAATATATCTATATGTAGACACACACATATTACGGGATATCTATTTCACTGAAAGTATGCTGGTAGTGTCACAGAAAGCTGACTTCCATCAAGATCACTGAGTTCTGCACCTTCATTTTCCACAGGAGATGGTGACGCAAGGAGGGCAGTAGCGGCGGCAGAAGACCAAACAGGAGACTCCGAAACCGTGGGCGACGGGCAGATGCTAGCTTCCGTCAAGCGAGCACCGTGTCCTTTTGAACAATCTGGGCAGAATATGCAAAACTATTACGCCTTCTGTAATAATAATAATAATAATAATAATAATAATAATAATAATAATAATAATAATAATAATAATAATAATAATAATAATAATAATTGATGGTGTTTAACGTCCATATGACTGCGAGGGACGCCGTAGTGGAGGGCTCTAGATATGTCGACCACCCGGGGTTCCTTAAAGTGCGCCTAAATATTAAGTACACGGGCCCCAAGCGTTTCCGCATCCACCGAGAATGCGGTCGCCACGGCAGGGATTGGATTCCGCGACCTTCGTTTCAGTAGTCGAGCATCACAACCACAAGACCCCCGTGGCAGGTGGCTGTGTAAGTATGAGAGGTGGCACTTCAAGAAAACTTCATTTATTACGTCAACGTTTCTGTCAGGGGCTCACCTTTATCACGATAAAGGTCAGGCCCTGCCCGAAACATTGACGCAATAAATGAAGTTTTCTTGAAGTGCCACCTCTCAAGTAGGCTTCACCGCGCTGTATACGCTAACGTAGGCAAGACGCATTCACTGCAATACGCGCATGTTTTTTTTATTTCTAAACCGACATTTTTTCTCGGTTTGTAGTTTGGGTTGCAAGGTTATATGCATAGGCGAGCTATTCGCGAGAAAATTCGATGTCGGTGTCAATAGCGCCTCAAAATCTTCACACGCAGCTGTAGATACCCGTCGGGGGCCGGAAGAGTCTAGTCAGCCTTGACCGTCATGTTCTTGTTTTTCAATACCGTAATCAGCGTGGTTCTTGGGAGCCTGTACACAGTGACGATGTGAGGCTTCTTTTCAACGCGTTCGCCAGCATTGGTTATCGCCAGCTTTGCGGAGAACAGCACGTTATTCTGTTTTGCGGCACGCATCGCGCTAACAATGCGCGCGGAGAATCGAACGGCGAGCCCGCACGACGGGCTGGCAGCGCAACATGGAGGAAGCATGTGGGAAAGGACGTGATGGCAACCGGTACTTTCTACTTGGGCCTCTCGTAATCACACCGGCCACTCTGAGAAACGCATGCGGGAAAGTTCCCTTCCGCGAGAAAAAATGTCACAGTTTCACCGCAAGGGTGAAGCAATGAATGCGATAGCAAAAAATTGTAATGTTATACGAAGTGAGGCTGGTAGCTAACTCTTTTTGGATCCGATCTCACGCAACTCTAGAAAACGCTTGTTTAAGAGAATTCTCTTCGCGTTGAGAGCGCAGCACGCAGAAGGGTACGCCGGCCCGGCCGCCGAGAAGGGGAGATAAAGCGCGCGCCCGCGCTCGTAAAATCGAACGTCGCCCCCCCCCCCCCCCCCCCCGTCCGCTGTCGGCCGCCGAGAAGGGGAGATAACGCGCGCGCCCCGCTCGTAAAATCGAAGGTCGCTCGAGGGACCCCCCCCCCCCCCCTCGCGTCTTTTCACGCTCACGAACGACCGGCGGGCCCGGTTATATATATACATATACATATACGGCAAATGACGCCGACGCGGACGCCGACGCCGACGGCGAAAACCAGCCGCGAGTGTCCATATAATTGCTATCGCAATAAAAAGCAAATAGTTTGTAAGGGTAGCCAACTTCTTGCGGCATATCGCTCTGTCCGATGTTAGAATATAAATCAAGAGTTCCGGCTCTTGTGCAGTGTAGCCGCAGATCTTCGTATGCAATGTCGTTAAAGTATTATGGTGTTCTAAAGTAGAGTTGGGACTCTACCTGATTAAACGCAATTTTACGAACTTTCCGATCGACCGAAAAAATTGGCATTACCCGATAACTACCCGTAGAGGTCGGTGTTGTCATCAACCGGAATTAACGAACTAAATTGGCCATCAAACCCGAATTAAAGAAGTTATTCTCGGAACAGATTTAAGAATACAGTTATTTCCTTCTAATTCTGACAGAAACGGCTTCTTCTTTGAGCGTGCGCTCCAGCGCTGTCGCGTTGAAACATTTAGGCGCCCTGGTCCTGGCCTGACTTTATTCTGAAGAGGCAGCCCACTACGACCATGCACGGAACAGCAGCATTGATATTAATTAATAATCCTTTTACGTACTAATGTTGCTAGGATCGGAGGGGCTGTGTTCGTTATTACATGGTTTACGTGATAGACAGAACTGACTGTCTGCATTCAGCTTCTGGCTCAGCCCGCTGGCACAATCATTGTATTCATTCTCCGCGTCTACGCATATTGGTAGCCTCTCACAGCTTCATGTAGCCGTCTATCTCGCTGGCGTCCCCTTGGCATGGTTCCCAGTATATCCGAGAAACACAGGTGTCTTCACGCCCGGGCTGCCCCTTACGGAATTTTTTACACGCGCAGTTGTCGGTTTGCCGAGCGAAAAAAAAAATGCCACAGTATTTTTGGTTGTTCCTATGTTGCAGATTTAGCTTTCGAGAGACGGAAAAAAAATTATATTTTTATTCTACGAACATTCCTATAGGGACTCTGGAAGATGCTGCAAAGAATGCTGACGGCCATCAGGATATATGAATTCTGCACCTTCATTTTTCACCGGCGATGGTGACCGAAGTAGGGCCGTACTGGCGGCAGAACATGTCCAAACAGGAGACTCCGACACCGTGGGCGACGGGCAGGTGCTAGCTGCCGGCAACCGAGCTGAGTCTCCGCTTGAGCAATCTGGGCAAAATACGCAACATAATGATAATATATATATATATATATATATATATATATATATATATATATATATATATATATATATATATACACGTTATATGTGTATATTATATCTATACATATATTAGATGTACCTAAACTCTACATTTTTCCCGGACTTGTTCTCTACTGTTAGATTGTAGACCACTTTTAATCTTATAAGTGCTTATATTTCTGTGAAGCTTCACCCCTCACTAACCTTTACGAGCAAATGATGAAGGGGGAGCCGGATAGATGGGACTTCCCAGTGCACGAAAGGAATGGACTTACTTATTGTGTCCACCGGGATTACATATGTATATCTATATATATTTCTACAACAAACGCCTGCGCTCTACGGCAAACGCCTCCGCCTGCACTGTCCAGCTGTCCCTCATATCTGTGACCCCCCCTCTCTTCACTAGCACGTAAGGTACCGACGTGGAAGACTGGCTCGCGATTTACAAGTGCGTAAGGGTCCCCGCTCGCGATTTACGAGTGCGTAAGGGTCCCCACTAAATGAGACGAGGCAGCAAAAATGACGAGCTTGGTTTTCTGCCTTACGGCTGTGGCAGGTCAGTGGTACAACAACCACGCCTCATATTTTATGACGTGGTCCGACTTCAACACCGCCATTATCAACGTGTTTGAGCACCCTGCTGTTCGTAAGCTGCAAGCCGAACAGCGTTTACGTGAGCAAGCTCAGCAAGCCGGTGAATCCTTCACGAGCTACATCGAAGACTCCGCGACTTGTGCAAAAAAGCCGACGCCACCACGTCGGACTCTGACAAGATCAGCCACATTGTGAGAGGCATCGACGACGATGCCTTCACCATGCTGCTCGCCAAAAGCCGCAGCCCAGTGGCAAAGGCCATAACGCTCTGCCAAAACTAGGAGGAGCTGCGCCGCCAGCGGTCGATGACCTGTCGCTCTCCATCACGCCACGTGGAGCTCGATGGCTTGTCGGGCATATCTAACTACTCCGCGTTGCTCGCACAAGTGAAGGCATTCGTGCGCGAAGAAATAGCGCGCCGGTTCTCTCGGCTGCACTTTGCTCACCCGCAGTACGTTCAACAGCCGTCAACCACTCTTGTGCCTAATCGCGGAGATCATGCCTGAGTACCACCAGCACCACCCTGCTCCCGCACCACTGAGTTACGCTCAAGTCTTCGCAAGGACTTTTTGCTTTTCCAAGGACCTTCTCCAGAAAAAAATTCCAACTGACCCAACAAACAGCACTCTTACGTCTTCGTTCTGGCCAGCGCTTTGCGACGAGTGTTGCCACGCGGACACCGATCCAGCGGATCGGGATGCCGGTCGCGCAGTGGACAGTGGTTACGGCGATCAAAAGAGCGTCAATTAGTTCTTGCTGTTCTTGCTGTCCTTCGAATGTGACGCCAGTTATCAAACAGGAGTCACAAATGCGGTTCCCTAAGCATTGTCAAGGGTTCCTGTAAACGACACCTGACGGTTCGGAAAACTGAGGAAGAGCGGAATGTCCGCTGCTTTTTTCTGCGCGGTCGGTGCATGGTGCGGGAAACTCACCGCCTGCCTGGCCCGTAGAGACTTGCATTTTGTCGGCACAAGGATCCTCCTCGAAATGGCACCCAGATGTACAGGTCTTTGGCGCTTATTAGGAGAATTCTTTTTCTTTAGTTTCTTTTGTATTATTGTTTTAGTGATTGAAGGGCTTGCCAGTCCCCAATAAGAGGCGGTGCAGGACATGCGCTAAAACAATGCGCGTGGGACTGCTGGTATTGCGGCGGAGGAGAAATTTTGCAGCGGAGGGGAACTCTAATGTAGGTTGGTAGCGTTACGAGTGAGCTGGAGAGGTTCCTGCTGGGCACCGAAAAAGGAGCTTGGCCGGGTAGATCCCGCTTGCGAATGGCGTAAAGAAGGCGTACATAAGAAAGACACACAAATTTAATTCACTTCATGTAGAGAGACTACTTCACAGTTCCAATCTGCCACGAATGACCATAACTGATTCGTCGGCACTATTTTCCAATAATGTGTCCCATTGTACACATAGCAGCCAATATTAGTAAAGCCTCCTTCTGAAATGCGAAGGGACAGCTTCATTTACATTATCCTGGCTCGCGAGTACAGTAATAATAATAATATGTGGGGTTTAACGTCCCAAAACCACATATGATTATGAGAGACGCCGTAGTGGAGGGCTCCGGAAATTTCGACCATCTGGTGTTCTTTAACGTGCACTGACATCGCGCGCGAGTACAGTTCAAGTCATTCACTGACACTAATGAAATTAAAACAAAGCAATAAGAAAACACATTCGGATGTTCCCTATTTATATATATCGTTATTAGGCAACTCTATGATTATCGAGCTATTTTTCGCCAAGCGTAAATGGAAAAACATGGGGCATGTCTAATATGCAGTGCCTTGGTGATTACATTTTATTCTTTTCAGGAGAAGAAAATGTATCTGAGCAACACATCCAAGATCATCTCGCTAAGTGATACAACTGATTTCCTGCCCGACAACATAAACGTACGACTGAGATTACAGAACTGACAGGCCGACTAGTTGGTCTTCATTCTCTTTTAAATGACTTGGACACCGCAAGGCACAACTGACATAACGTGCAAGCTCAAACGGAAGCACTGTCTGTGTGCTTCCAGGTCACCTGTGTTTTATATTGCCGCTGTACGAGTGAGTTTAAAAACGTACGATTCAGAGTTTTTGCTTGCACTGGCCTCACCACGAGTAACAGTGCTTCACCATTGTAACCTGCATTAATTTTCGCAGTGCCAGGATCAATAACATCGTATCAAACGTAGTACGCACCAATATAACCTACATAAAGAGTTCTCTCACAGGCTGTAGCGCTCCTTATTCGCGTCACATACTTTTTCGAACTCAACAAAAAAAGTGTACTGCTAGTAGTACACCGTTGTACACATCTGAGCAGATTCTTGACCAATGTACGAAGGCGTTACAGAAAAGCAACGTACACAATGCGATTACATTTAGGGTTTTCAACATGTGTGCACTCACTCGATTCCGATCTCTTTGTCGTTTCTTCTTCCACCTCTCTCTCCTGCCCATTTTCCTGGACGAAAGGGCGCGTTGTAGGCCTCAGGTCCACCTCTGAGGTCCTCGCGATCGGCAATATTCATGAGAAGATCTTCAATAGGATCGGAATCATGGGATACAGGGCGTGGCTCTGAATCCTGAGCAGAGTTGGTAGCATTCGTCGGAAGGAACATCAGGTACTTTGAGTAAGCCTTCGGTGGTAGATTCGGGCGTATCATATCTCAGTCGGCTCTGGCATTTTTCTAGCCATGGTAGAAAGGTTGTACGTGTCCAGCGCTGGATGACTCGGACAGCAGCGAGCTGCCTCCGTGCTCCACCCGGTACATTACCTGGGTCCAAAAGATATAGCCTGTGTTGTTGGCGAAATGGCGGTATCATTAACAATTTAAACTATGCGGACGTTGTTGTAGTGCCCTTAATAACGACAACATACAGCTAGGTGCTCCATGTAGCGTTCAATGCAAGGCCTCGCCGTGCTGCCACCTTACTGAAAGATTACGTTTTCTTGCAGCATTTGTACCATTGTATGCATGTAAAAGCATTTCATTTCATTACATTTATTGCACCCTCAGGGCAAGAGGCATTAAATAGGGGGGGGGGGGGGTACATATCAGGTGAGTTACATCGAAAGAAAATATAGCGTGCATATTATGAATAAAATGCTTGAATTGAGACACACAAGTTTCTTTGTAAACAGTGTTAGCAGCACTGCAACCGAAAATCCTAATTATACTATGTTAGCTCAGGTTTTGTGAAAAAGGCGCTTATCAGTAATACATGCAGCGAGAACGCGGTCCCAATCTATACACGTGGAAAAGAAAAACAGCTGTGAAAAGTGCTTTGTGATAGATAGATAGATAGATAGATACATAGATAGATAGATAGATAGATAGATAGATAGATAGATAGACAGACAGACAGCCTGACAGACAGAAATGTAGATAGATAGACAGACAGACAGCCTGACAGACAGACAGAGAGACTGGTAGACAGATAGATAGATAGATACATAGATAGATAGATAGATACACAGACAGACAGACAGACAGACAGACAGGATTTTGGATGTCTTTGATGTCTTTCTGATAAAATAAACACCGAATCGCACGCTAAGCGCTCGCGACACTAAGTACAGCTAATATCCCGACGAGGGGATATTAGCTGTTTCAGAAACGGGATCAAAATTTCATTTCCCGATATTTCAGGAGTCCATAATGCAAGGTGCACGCCTGCATTCACGTACACCCACGTGCTACTGATAAGTTCCCAACAGATGCTACTCCTTTAAAAAGTGGCGGCACTCAATTTTGCCAGGCAGCGACTCGTGATTATCGAAGGTCAGGGTACGAATACTTACCCCGGCGGCATCCTCCACCATGGCTGATTGCTGCTGCGTGATCTGGCACAGCTGAAAGGAATTGTTCGGTTGCAACTGGGACACAGGCAGGGCTGGACGAGGCTGTAGACGAGTCTGAACCTGCACAAGTGTTGCAGCATATCTGGGCGGGCTACTTTTTCGATATTGTTTTATGTGGCATTAGCAATATGTCCTATAATCAAATGGGAGGCAGCTATGCGACTGTACTGCACATTCGGAAGAGGGGGGGAGGTGAAGGCCAGCTGAGAAGACTGTTTCTGCAGATCTAGTTGTGAGGTGCTGCTGGGTGTTCACCTTCAAGGACCACTTTACTTGGTAGCAAGACCCAACGTCGACTGCGTCCATGCTCCACTCAAGTATGGATATTCAGTAGCAGCGCTCACGGAGGAGAAGAGGCAGGGAAAGACCGAATGTGGAGCTTGTTGGTGGAGATTCCGAGTAAAAAGAGTGAGGCGTGTGGACATGGACACAGGAGAAGTGCACGAGTCTACACAAACTGCGGCTATCAACTAAAAGGGCATGCTTTGGCAGAAATGAAGACACTAAACTGGTACAGTAAAATTTTACCTCATCGAACTTCAAGGGACTTAAGAAAAATGCTTCTTAAAGTGAAATTTCAGAGTACTGAAACAGCTATGTTGCAGTTTGTTGTATCAAGTTAAAGGAAGCATCCTGTGTTCAAGTGAAATTGCCATGACATTCATTTGTCATGGTGCTTATATGCTTGTGAATTGACCGTTATTGATCATTTTTGCAGTAATCTATCACAGTACTCGTGCACATAGGATTGCAGTGGTCATGAAATGAGACCCTGTATTCAAGCACTCGTGAACACTCTCCGGCACAACACTCTGCTAGGCTGCAAAGGTCATTAGGTTCCATAAGCACACCAGTGCTCAATGTCTTCAGGCTGCAGCTATGCTGCGGCTATGGCTCACTACGAAAGTCTCTAATCAGTTTAATGGCCAATAAGGGACAACTGAAATAACGGTATGCGATGAACCTCTGTAAAACACTGCGAAGTCCTGCCAATTCGGTATATTTCAAAAGCGGCAAAATCACAAACATATACGGCATCTAATGACGATCTGTAATGACGATGCTCATGGTGGTTACATACTGAGAACAATGCGCAACAGCTTGTTTTGAAAGAAACGAAATATCACAGGAATATCGAATTTACGGTTCTCGGCCTCGCCGTAGCAGACAGACAGACAGCAGACAGACAGACAGACAGACAGACAGACAGACAAAACTTTATTTGAAAGTGTGTTTAGAGAGTCACGACACACAATACAAAATTTGGTGTATATCATGCCAGCGAAACAGCCGCAAGCGTGCCATAAGCGTGGCATGCAAGTCATGTTGCACATGACATGTCATGATTTCCATGTTACCACTTGCTATTTACGTTCGTGATACAGTCACGTCACGCAGTACCAAATTTGGTGTATATCAAGCTAGCGAAACGGCCGCGAGCATACCATGAGCGTGGCATGCAGGTCATGTTGCACATGACATGTCATGATTTGTATATTACCACTTGTCATTTATGTTTGTCATACAGTCACGTCACGCAATACCAAATTTGGTGTATATCAAGCTAGCGAAACGGCCGCAAGCATGCCATGAGCGTGGCATGCAGGTCATGTAGCACATGACATGTCATGATTTGTATATTACCACTTGTCATTTATGTTCGTCATACAGTCACGTCACGCAATACCAAATTTGGTGTATATCAAGCTAGCGAAACGGCCTTCAAAGCACAATGAGCGTGGCATGTAAATCATGTTGTACATGACATGCATGTCGTGATTTTCATATTACCACCTGTCATTTATGTGGGTCACGCAGAAATGTCTCATCACACCAATTTTTTGGATATATCAAATTAAAGAAGGAATATAATAATAATAATAATAATAATAATAATAATAATAATAATAATAATAATAATAATAATAATAATAATAATAATAATAATAATAATAATAATAATAATAATTATAATAATAATAATATTTTTGAGGTTGAACGTCCCAAAACCACGATATGATTGTGAGGGACGCCGTAGTGGAGGGCTCGGGAAATTTCGACCTCCTGGGGCTTTTAACGTGCCCCTAAGTCTAAGTCGACGGGCATCAAGCATTTTCGCCTCCATCGAAAATGCGGTCGCCGCCGCCGGGAGTCGACCCCGCGACCTTCGGGTCTACAGTACAGCAACATAACCTTTCACCCCCCTTGGCGGGAGAAACCACAGCATAACCATGTACAGTGTAACATAGCAAGGGTAGGGCAATAGAAATTATGATGAGGAGGACTTGTCTGAGTGTTCGGAGGAGAGAAAGATGAAGAAAGGACAATAGAGAAAGGGAGAAAGAAAGACGAAAGAAAGCAGGAAGGAGAAGATGTTGAAAGACAAATAAATAAATAAATAAATAAATAAATAAATAAATAAATAAATAAGGAAAGAAAGAAAGAAAGAGAGAAAGGAAGAAAGAAGGAAAGAAAGAACATGATAAGGAAAGAACTCAATCTGCGTTCCCAAGGTGGAGGCTCTTACTTGCAAGTTCCGCTGTTTACTGAGGTTTCAAACGCGTTGAAGTGGCTTTATTTTTTATTGCCATATCAATTATATAGACACTCTCGGCGGGTTTATCGCATCGCCGTCATTTTTTGTGTAATGTATAAATTCATCTCATCCCCCCCCCCCCCCCCCCCCGCGCATCGAACATTCTACCCGCCAGTGAAAGCTGGCGAGCGGTGGCAACGAACACGGATAGAGCGAAGATGAAATGAGCCGGCCGAGCCACGGAGGGCGCATACAATACCATCACCCCGTGTGCAAGGCCTGCCGTCAATTGCTAATCAAGCAGAATGGAAACGCCCCGACTGTCTTTAGTAAGGAGCATGAAAGGATGCCAGGGAGGGGGGGGGGGTGAGGGGAGGGAAGGGGGGGGCCTGCGTCACTAGAAGGGTGAGGTCACAGGCAGGCGCGCTATCAGACGGGATTGCGCAGACTGTCAATAAGACACACGTGCGCTTCTATGAGATAGGTCACTGTAGGCACTGAACTCTAACGCGCAATACACCCCTGGTAGGGCAGCACTATAAGGGAAGCTCAACTTTGTACGCGCCGTGTTTTCCCTTTCGTGCGCCTATGCTAGGTCAACGGGAGACGTGTGGGATGACCATACTCTTCAACAGCGACAACGCCAGTCCATGCTACCTTTCAAGCAATGGGACTCCATGGGTGACGGAAACGGTACTAGTGCACCAATGTTTTTGCTTAGCCAGAACTAAAGCGTCAGCTAAGTTTATTCTTTAGTTTTCCCTAATATTTATTTTCCAGATACTATCACGACAACGAGATACAGAAGCAATAACATCAGAAGACTTAAACACAGGTTATTTACCAACTACGGCAACGCTGAATTAACAAGATGCGTGCCCAAACTAGCTGCGCGCTATCACAGCGCCAAACCATTGCCGATTACCTGTTGATAAGGAGCTGTGAGGCGACCGCTGCGTATGAACAGTCTCAGTCACACCTGCGTAGTACAGCAACTTGAGTTTGTGATTAAGCAGGTTACGAAAACACCTTACCTGAGATTGGGATCCACCCGATGACCGGTTGGTGACAGCCCACGCGGCCTCCTCCTGGCATCCTCGGGTCCCACAGAGACACTAGAAAAGCCTAAGAGTGCGTATGAGGGGTTTAGAATTATGTATTCACCGCTTACGCACGCACAGTATTTATTTATTTATTTATTTATTTATTTAATTATTTATTTATTTATTTTACCCTCAGGGTACAGAGTACATTTCAGAGGGGAACGGGCAATGTACAACAATAAAACAAGGAATACAAAGCACATGTCACACAAATATAGCAACTGATTGAGACACAAAAATGAATACAACTGACAAGTTCATAAAACGTAATAAAAAAGTAAGGAATGAACAATATTTTTATTTTTATTAGATGGTGAAGGCAATAAGCGAAATAAAGTAATTGTTGAATAAAACATAAGAGGCGCTAGTTAAATAATGATTGTTTTGAGGATATGCTTAAAATTAATGGAGTCAATGATGCTTGTTACCGATGCAGGCAGGGAATTCCAATCATTAGAAGTTATTGGGAGATATGATTGGGCATATGTTACTGTGTGGCAATGGGGGGACTGTGACCTTTTGTTGGTGATTACGACGACGAGAAATGAAGGGAGCAGGTTCGATTAATCGGGAACGAAGGATCGGATTGTGATAAAAAATTTATTATTTAAAATTTATTACAGTCAAGTGTCCCTTCATCTTTTAGAGAACTACCGCGGCTGGTCTTTGGTAGGTCCTGGCGGCATTCAAATAAGGAATGAAAAGTTTCAGTATATGCCAATGTTGAAAATATTCGTGGCTGTTTCCATGCGAATGTAATTAAAAATAGATTCGCACAATCCAAGCACGTGGGCAGCTGCCTGTTACGTTGTATTCGACACGATCCTGAGACTCTGAATGCCATTTAAGGAGCGTGTCGCCTCATCACTCCAAGGAAGAGAATGTCTGTCTACTCAAGCCATATTAACCATACTACAATTAAAGAGCAGAAATAAAGTGCCCTCTGCCTTCCGTAGCTTCATTGTCTTTTGGCTTCATTATGTTCTATAAAAAATTAAAAGGAGCCCCTGAAGTGTCAACCTGTGCATTAATATTAATGAGAACTAACAGATAATGATGTGAAGGAAAATATAGAGGACGTTTATTAGTAGTAATTTTAATGTAAATGTGAAGAAAGAAAAGTGGACGAAAATATAACTTGCCGCCGGTAGGCACTGAACCTGCGACCTCCGGATTACACGCCTGATGCTCTACCAACTGAGCTACCGCGGCGGCCATCCCCCTGTCCACTTTATTGGGGTATATATGTGCATTAAACAGGGGAGCGTAAGTCAGCGCTGCCAGTAGCCATGACGGTGAGTGTGGGATTCTCATTTTCTGCCTGTTGGCGTCACGTAGCAAGTGATCTTATTACGAGCTGACAGTCGACTAATAATCCCTCGCATACCACCTGAAGGCATCATGTCTGCCAGAACGAGACCCTCGCTATGAATGAAGGAAAGAAGTGGAAATTTAAGGGCTCCTTTTTTTTTTTTGTTAGACACAATATTAATGAGAACTAACAGACAATGACGCCATGGCAAGTACAGGGGATATTATTAGTAATAATTTTAATCTAAACGTGAAGAGAGAAAAGTGAGTGAAAAGATAACTTGTCGCCGGCAGGGACCGAACCTGCGACCTTCCAATAAAGCGTCCGATGATTTGCCAACTGAGCTACGGCGGTGATCATCCACGTCCACATTAATAATAATATGTGGGTTTTTACGTCCCAAAACCACGTTATGATTATGAGAGACGCCGTAGTGGAGGGCTCCGGAAATTTTGACCATCTGGTGTTCTTTACCGTGCACTGACATCGTACAGTACACGGGCCTCTACCATTTTGCCTCCATTGAAATGCGACCGCCACGGCCGGGATCGAACCCGCGACTTTCGGGTCAGCAGCCGAGCACCCTAGCCACTGATCCACCAAGGCAGACTCCACGTCCACATTATAGGGTATATATGTGCATTAATGTATTTTATACATGATTGCTGAAGTGCGTGATATGTGCAAGACGACTCATTGCGATGAGTATGGTGTATTTGCGCTTCATCCCTTAACGACCACACAATGAGTACGATGTGTAGTTAGTAGATAAAGGCACAAGAGAAGAGATCAAGACAACAGAAACGGCGACTATCAATTGAAAAATCGCTCTGCGGCGGGAAATTCACATAAACTTGTCTGCGAATGCGCTGCTATGGAGTGCACCGTGTTAGCCGGCACATGTGAGAATCTACGCGAGAGTTACTAAACAGGCGTTTCAATTCATCTTTATGTAAGTTATTCAACGGATGGCTCACGCATGCGCTACGACTGGTGTCGATCAGTTACGTCAGTCACGTCAGTCAGATTACGTCAGTTACGTCAGTCAGATTAGCCAAACCTCGACCACTAGACGCGTGTCTATTCTTGTGCTTGTACAACACTGCACATTCTTGTGCCTGTACGAGACTGGCCTCTAAGCGACGCTGAGTTCCAAAAGGAGACTGTTTTTCGCCTTCACTCCCCTTTTTGGAGGCCCCATCTCCTCCTCGCCACTTATCTCTTCATAAAATATGTGGGCACTGTCAGCACTATGATTTAAGCCTGTCAGGATTTCTCACTTTTAGACTGCACGATGACATCTCCGCTTGTGCACTCAAAAACTTCCCCATCTCCCGCTAAAGGGAACCATGTGTGGATGCGAAGCAGCGGGGAGATGGTTAGCTTGAGCGGGAGAAACGTCGCCGCTCTCGTTTCGCGGCAGCAGCCCGGGCGCTCATCGCGGCGCGCTCCGTCATTTTTATACCGCGGAACTACCGTGGTGCCCCCCAGCGGAGTATGCAGCTGTCTCGAACCACCTGTCGCGCGCCGCTCCTTAGAGGATTCCTAGAGGAGAGAACGGTGGTGGTTGTGGTTCGAAGAAGGAAAAAGGCGCCTAATTTCTGCAGCCCGGTCAGGGAGCACGGCGCAGCGCCTGCAGAGAACGGGGGGGGAACCGTAGGAGAGGAGAGAGAGGGGACGCGGAAGCTACTCCGTAGAGTAGAGGAAGCTGGTGAGCGTAGGAGAGAGGGTGAGAGGACGCGCTTGCACTGTGCGGATGTCGGACGTGGGCGCCGCTCCGTAGAGTAGAGGATTCCTACAGCAGAGAAAGGGGCTGAGCGTAGGAGAGAGGACGCGCATGCGCTGTGGGACGCGGGCGCCGCTCCGTAGAGTAGACGATTTCTAGAGTAGAGAAAGGGGGTGAGCGTAGGAGAGGAGAGATAGGGGGAGGGGACGCGCATCCGCTGTCGGGGTGTGGGACGCAGGGGCCGCTCCGTAGAGTAGAGGATTTCCTAAAGAAGAGAAAGGGGGGTGAGCTTAGGAGAGGAGAGAGAGGGGGGAGGAGACGCGCATGCGCTGTGGCGGTGTGGGACGCGGGAAGGAGGGACGGACGGACAATTTCCCGCTGCGTTTGCCCCCTGTGCAAACGCAGCGGGATATTGTGGAAGCTGCCCACATCAGTGCACTGTCCGACGGTTGCGTTGCTCAGCCCTCGATTGCCTTGCTTGCCAAAGAGCTGGACTATCTGAGCTTACAGATAAATTTTCAATCTTGCCATTTTTTGTATAGTATTTTTTATATGTTGTTTTCAATCCGGCCCCTCATGTACATGTGGCGCGTAGTTTTGTTATTTAAGCATGGGTTTTGCGCAATAAATGTTTCAGTTGGAAGTCAGCGCTTGTCCTGTGTAGTTCTCCTCCTTTTGTGTCTCGTTTTCTCGCGCTGTTAATTATTATAATGCATCCATACCAACTAGCCCAGCTTACCACTCTTCTGCACGTTTAACAGAGATGCAAGATTGTAAATGCCATCGTGAATCAGCGCACAATGAAGTGAATCGAGTCATTCAACGTGCATTAAACTCCCTCTATAGGGATACAAGTTTGGGTGTAGAGCAGCATATTGGATTTGCGAGATAATTAATCAGTCCCTACGAACAACAAATCCCAGTGACGTGAAATGTTCGTTTAGAATGAGGAGTAGACGATTTAGAATATAGTACAGATACTGTACTACGGGAGAGCTTTAAACAGGCGTCCATGGCGCACACAAACGCCGAAAACTTATATAAAGAAATGGAATGAGTTAAGCAAGGTGCTCTCAATGACAGACTGAACATTAGATATGTCACAGCTTAAAATACGCTGAAAGACCGCTAGCATCTGCCGTGTGGCGTCACATCTTCCTGACCGAATGCTCCCTCTCTTGGCCTATTTTGTGTTGCGGCAGCTGTGCGCCTGGATTACACAGCGTTCGCCTCCCTATGACAGGCCAGGGCTGGCGTAAATTGCACCTACTCCGGCGCTAGCGAGGTTCCGCACACCTCACCCGACTTCTGGAGCAGGGGCCGGCAACCTGCGGCCCGCGGGGACAGTATTAGGCGTCCCCCCGGCACAATGTGAAAACCCCCCCTCCCCCCCCTCCCACTGTCATTTCCTATCTGATGGCCGACATGACATTCCTTACCTCAAATGGGTTTCTGTCTAGTAAACTATGCTTGTAAATTGCAACCTCCTGACATGCGTGCACAAAATAAACATTTCTGTTCTATATTTGTACAAATTTTTTTATCTTTGGCTTTGAAGCCTTCCCCCCTCCCAATTTGTCGCATGGCCTCCACTGTGTCGGCTTCATGCAAAGTGGCCCTCCACCTGAAAAGGTTGCCGACCTCTGCTCTAGAGTCACCGTATATGCTCCGTGCGGTAGCATATACAGGGACACTACCATCATTTAAAGCCTCCTGATCTTTACCTTCCTTCTCCCCTCTCCAATATGAGAGCCCGCGTCTCCTTAACGTCTCCAGTTGCTCTTCCGGGAGTGCCGTCGTACCGCGAATCTCGAAGAGGGGTGGCGGAGCTCACTGGCGTCAAACACGTGACGCCACCCGTGTATCCTCGGGCGCGAAGAAATCAACAAGGACACATGAACTCTGACGGGTGGGCGCTACTACCAGAAACCGAAGTGAATGATTGGGGTCTCACACTTACATTTTTGTTTACTGTTTACTTTGTTCCACGCACTCTTATTATAGCAATGGTCGTATCACGTGACATAGGGATAGTCGGACGGATGGACGGACTCAGCATTTTCACCTTGATTGGGCAGAGTAATTTTTCAGCATCTAAAATGAACGTAAATTATATGGACGTAAACTACTTTATCGCTACGTAGTGATCCACAGACGTTAACTGAAATGCATATCGTATAGTATATTTTTCTCATTACGCCAAAGGAGTTCTTAGAAAGGTGCCAAGGTGCAGGTGCGTTCGTCAAAAGAAAAAAAAACTTGCTAAATAAAAATTTGTTGTGACCGAAGAATTTCAATCGAAACATCATTGCTTTTGCGTAAGTTGCCTTAGCATCTAAGTTGTTTATATGCTTTTAGTTTCGAACATCTCTTTGTGAGAAAATGGTAGGGATTTATTTGTACATTTCCGCGATAAAGGTGCGTATGACAATTTTGCTCACTTGGTGTCTTTCTTATAAAATAAACACCTATAAGCAGGCTAGGCGCTTGCGACACTGACTATTGCAAAGCTAATACAGCCCGACGAGGGGGCATAGCGTTAGATGAATGTGTTTCTTGTTATCATTTACGAAACGGGACCAAAATTCATTTACCGATACTTAACTACTGCATAATGCAGGGGTACACGCCTGCATGTACGTAGACCCACGCGCTACACTGATAAGCGCACAACAGATGCTACTCCTTTAAAAAGTGGCGCCATTCAATTTTGCCAGGCAGCGACTCTTGATTATCGAAGGTCACGGTACGAATACTCACGCCCCGGCGGCTGCCTCCGCCATGGCTTCTCGCTGCTGCGTGATCTGGCACGAATGGAAGAAATTGTTCGGTTGCAACTGGGACAGAAGCAGAGCTGGACGAGACTGTAGATGAGTCTGAACCTGCACAAGCGTTGCAGCATTTCTGGGCGGGCTTCCTTTTCGGTATTGTTTTATGGTTTTAGAAATATGGCTTATAATCAAACGAAAAGCCACTATGCGATTGTACTGTACATTCGAAAGAGGGGGAGGTGAAGGTAAGATGAGAAGACCGTTTCTGCAGCTCTAGTTGTGAGGTGCTGCTGGGTGTTCACCTTCAAGGACCACTTTACTTGGTAGCAAGACTCAACGTCGACTGCGTCTATGCGCCGCGCAAGTATGAATATTCAGCAGCAGCGCTCGCAGAGGCAGGGAAAGACAGAATGTGGAGCTTGTTGGTAGAGATTCCAAGTAAAAATAGTGAGGCGGGAATATATGACGCAGGAGAAGATGACGGGCGTACACAAACTGCGGCTATCAATCTGACACGACATGATATGTCAGAAAGAAATACAGCAAATTTATACAGTAAAACTTCGCTTCAACGAACTTCAAGACATAGGAAAAATGTTTCTTCAAGTGAAAGTTCAGGTGAACTGAAAGAGCTGTGTTGGCAGCTTGTATCAAGCTAAGGGAAGCATTCCTGTGTTCAAGTGAAATTTTCATGGCATTTATTTGTCATGGTGCTTATAGGCTTGTGAATGTATGGTTATTGATCATCTTTGCAGTAATCTATCGCAGCATTTGTGCACTTAGGACTACAGTGGTCATGAAATGAGTCCTTGTGTTCAAGCAGCGATGAACCTTCTCCGGCACAACACTTTGCTAGGCTGCAAAGGATGTTACGGGTCCATAAGCACACCAGTGCTCAATGTCTTCCAGGCTGCAGCTATTGCTGCGGCTATGGCTAGATACAAAAGTATATAGCGAGTTTAATGCCATTAAGAGACAACTGAAATTAACAGCACGCGATGAACCCCTGTAAAACCACTGCCAGGTCCTGCCAATTCGGTATATTTCAAATGCGGCGCAATCACTAACATAATACGGCATCTAATGACGAACGGCGAGGCTCATTGGTGGGTATATGCTGATAACAACGCACAAGAGCTTGTTTTGGAAGAAACAATTCTGACAGGGATATCGAATTTACGGATTCTCGGCCTCGCTGCAGCAGACAGACAGACAGACAAAACTTTATATGCAAGTGTTTTAGGACCCCCCCCCCCCCCCGCTCCCCCCGGGGTTCCTGGACCACCAGCGCGGTCTCACGCCTCGTCTACACGGCCATGCCATCTTGGCCGCGATGACACAGGCACCCCGAGTCACCGCAGCAAGCTGCAACACCGTGTCGTCAGACGAGCGCAGGACTTCCCAGTCCTTCCTAGCTTGATAATGGCAGGCTGTCCCTGCGGGGGAGGACTAGGAGGGCAGCCAGAAATGATATGATAGAGGGTGGCGCGAGGTTCGCCGCAGAGGGAACATTCATGGGGATGTGCTACAGTAGTGGGACAACAGCTTGAAGGGGAAGGGAGAGTGCAGGTCTGGAGACGTCTTCCATAGGCTTTGTTGGGAATGGGGTAAGGGAAGGATTTGGAGGAGGTTAGGTCCAATAGGTTCAAACGGGGTAGCTGCGTGAGCTGAGCTCAAGCAGGTACCTGAGCTCTGCAAAAGTGTGCGCCCGCTCCGTCAAGAAGCCCGGATTCGAGGCTGCCCTGAGCCGGGCAAATCAATCCTCGGGCCAATTTATCGGCAGCCTTGTCTCCAGGGGTTCCCTGAAACGAGCCGGCACCCACTGGAGCTCTAACATGAGTGGTAGATTTTGTGTGGGGGGTGTTGGAGGAACTGCCAGGCAGGAGTGCCTCGGTTTTTCGTCGCAACGACGCCGTGTTGCATTTTTACTGCGGATCTGTTAACCTATCCGTTACGCTGTGCGGAGGCGACACAAAACCATTATCATGAATTGGACACACGCTGTATTCGCCCTCTTCTTCATTTACTGCTACGATCTCGGAATACCTACTTAAGAATCCCATTTGTCCGGCGTGGGATGCAATAACTCTGATGGAAGAGAACGAGTGCAGAGGGAGAGCGAGAAAGGAAATACAACGAAAGAATTAGAGATAACGAAAGGGAACAAAATGTCACTGTTTCACCGCAAGGGTGAAGCAATGAATGCGATAGCAACAAAGGGTGATGTTATAGGAAGTGAGGCTGGCAAACCAGCTGTTTTGCATCCGATCTCACAAAACTCTACAAGACGCTGGTGTAAGAGAAAACGGCCGCTCCAGGGACACTCTTCGCACATTCCCTTCGCGTTGAGAGCACAGCACCGTAGAAGAGTATACAAGCTGCCCGCTGACGGATGCCGAGATAGCGAGATAACGCGCGCGCCAGCGACGACCGCGTTCGTAAAATCAAAGGTCGCAGTTGCTGCTCGACGGAGGGAGCCCCCTCCTTTCCCGTTTCCTCCCTGCGTGAGCATTCGACAGCCGGTCTAACAGGCGGGGGGTATCTTATCGCATGCGCCTCGGAGCGACGGATATGGGATGGCTGGTTTGATCTCCGCTTCAGCCGCGTTCGTAGCCCTTCGCTCGTGCGCTATTACCCGTGGGTAGAACGTACGATGCGCTGGGGATCTTATCAATTTTGGACTTTATACAGGGACATAACGACGACGACGGCAACGGCAACGGCGGCGGCAAAAATCCGTCGAGACTATCCATATAATTGCTATCGCAATAAAAAAGACACAGCGATACTACAGCGATACTTCCTTGGGGATTATCACTGACCAACAGGCGGACGGTATAGCGTGTGTGGCGGCGGCGGTGTCTCACGACGGTATACTGTGGCGTTGCGGTGTCTTGGCGTGGGTGCGGATGGGGAGTGTGGCGCCGGACTGCAGAAGCATAGCTCACAGCTTGCGGTTGCGGCCTGCGCTGACTGAGGGATCCCCAGCGATTGTTGGATTTCTTCACGAACGATGTCTGCGATCAAAGAAACTTGAGGCTGCACGACGTAAACATCCGACAAAATTTTTCGCGCACTGGGGCCCTTATGGTCTCGCGCAGACCGTCAGAGCAGAGTGGTTGGATTTCTGTGTAGTCTGGCGTAGAGTGGCGATTGAATTTTGTTCGCATTTCCAGCGTCGTTTCAATCGTCACTGCTTCCGAGAGAAATTCCTGGGTGGTCTTCGATGGGTTTCTCATCAGCCCAGCAAAGAGCGCCTGCCTTACACCTCGCATGAGGAAGCGGACTTTCTTCTCCTCGGACATGTCAGGGTCAGTGTGATGGATAACTCGGACCATTTCCTCCGTGAAAAGTGTGATGTTTTCGTAGGGTTTCTGGGTGCGGGTTTCAAGCGGAGTTTCAGCCCTCTCTTTGCTGAACCTAGACAAGAACTTGGTTCGGAAAATGTCCCATGATATTGGGGTGGACTCTTGATTCTCGAAATACGTACTAGCGGTGTCTTCAAAGGCGATGTATGCATGACGCACCTTCTCTTCCATTGCTACTTTGGTTAAAGACGGCGACCCGGTCGTACGCTTCTAGGCAGCTTAAGGGATCATCGCACGATGATTCCTGAAATCTCGGCGGCTCCCTGGGCTGTGAAGCAGGATTGATGCAGGTGGCACAGGTGCTGTCATCTTGGCGGCTTGGTTTGTCGTCGGGACTTTTGTAATGTCCGGTAGGGGTGCGTATTCCGGTTGCAAAGCTTGAAGCCTGCGGCTAACTCTTTGCTGCAGGAGGGCTTCCGTGTCATGAAGACGACGGGCTTGGCTCCCGGCTTTTCGTCGGTCATGAAGGAACCAGCACCTCCACCAGATGTCACGTGGTCGTGACGTTGACGGAGGCAGCAGTCGGGGGGGTTTAAGACGAAACATTTATTTGGGTGAACTTGTGCCCGAGAAATGGAAATTCCGGTAACGGAAACCACAAGCAACACAGACTCTACACTGATTGCAGTGAACAGAGCGTCAGCCGTTGATAATCAGGCATTAATACATGCGGCATCAAATATTCCATTCTTATCGTTGGCGGCCGCGTGAGTTCCAGAACAAGCTCAACTGTTGGTGTTCGCACGATCCCGCCTATCAGAAGATGATAAAATGACCTGGAAGGTTCTCAGACATTCGGTCGCGGCATACGAAAGCCTGTGCTTATGGGTGTAACAGACCGTTTGCATAAAATTAGCGAAAAAAGCGCGCGTGGCGATATCATCAGATCTAAAAATGCACTGCAGCCTGGGCTTCAGCCTATTTGCTGCCTACGTTGTCATTGAGGTCCCTTTTTCTTTCTATTTTTTTTCTGTTTCTATCTTAGTCCACCCTGTCTCTCGGGGCTTGGTTTCTTGCCCATCAGAGTTATTGCATCCCAAGCCGGACAAATTGTCGCACGTGTTCTGGGAGCAGAGCAGAAGGTGAAGAACAGAGCGAAGATGAAGAGAACAAAGAAAGCTCGTGCCGGTTCCCATGTTGATAGCTTTCAGGTCACGCCACGAAGCGTAACGAAGCGCATAACATCTCCGCTGTAAAATTAAAAGCCCTTCCGCTATTACAAATATGGGAGCCAGTCAAACTGTGACTATGATGTGTCTGGTACAGTGAATGTTGCTATTGTGAAATTGTACATTGCCATTATATTGACCATCTTGTGTGGCTGAAGAGACATACACTAAAAATGCCGGTGTTCCTCTTGCACGTGATGCATATTATACCATTAACGGTGGCCAACAGTGGCCTCAAAATGAAATCCTGTAGTGCATAAGAAGCCCTGTTGTTTTCAAACGTTCAATAATAACGTGATGTTCATTTCTTACGCCAGTGGTCGTGTCCTTGAGGCCAAATTGTTCACGCAATGCCGCCAGGTTGGGGAATTCCCACACTTTTGTGTTTACGTCTATGTCACGTCCACCTCTTCGACACGAAAATGCTGGATCAATCGAGCTAATGGGCCCGTCAAAAATTGCCGCTGTATGCGTCTTTTGTCCGCGGAAGCAATTCGCCAGAACCTTCGCCACTTACAGCTTCGGTTTAAAACGCACATGCGCCCATCAGGTTGCTTCGTTCGATAAACATGGAATGGGTCTTAGCTTCACCCGTGAGACGCCGACTAACCAGAAAATACAGTTTTTAGACTTACAGTTAACCTTCTCAGCCCATCACATATGCTGTCAGTATCGTCCCAAATCGAGTAAACCGATTTTGACCTGCGCTTCGGTGCATTCGAAGCTGGTGAAAAGAGGCATAGCGACGACGTGTTTAGGATCCGCTATTAGAAAGTCTTGCCACCACCTTGCCAGTCTGAGTTTTTCGCAACAGCTTGACCGTCTAAAGAAGGCTGGCTTTCCGCAAACCACGCTTATCTCAGTGTGTGAACAGCTTGTCAAGAAGATTAAGAGAGGGGCACTACCTCAGCCACAGATTCAAACTGAAAAGTTTGCAGTAATTCCTTACGTTCATCAGGTTGCCAACGGAATAAAAAAGACAGCGGAGCGTTACGGCGTGCGAGTGGTTTTTTCCGCAAACAACTCGTTAAGTAAGATGTGTAATCTCGTCAATAAACCGAAACCGGTGTGTAAAGATACATGTACTATAAAGCACAAAAAGCAGTTCGTGCATTGGTCAATGGGAGTAGTATATGCAATTACAGTGCCATGCGGTAAGGAATACTTCGGGCAGACGGGGCACTGCATTAACGGGCGTCTTAGGGAGCACCACACCGCTCTCAAGAATGCCGCTAGCACGAGCCTGGCTGCGCATTGTAAAACGTGCCATTGTGAGCCGATGTTTCATGAAACACAGATAGTGTACAGAAGTACTAACCAAGTCTTTCGCGAGATTGTGGAAGCATACCACATGCATGTAAACCAGAGCGCGTGCGTTAGCCAGACGTCGGTTGCTCTGCATTATAAAGAAGTGCAATTCTTGAACGATGTATTCAGGTGACACCCTGTCACGACATGAACACGCCACGTGATCAAATTTTTGTATTTATTTACCCGCATGTGCGAAGAAATAAAACCAGTTGTCAGTCAGCGCCTGTGTGCGTACGTTTCTTTTAGTCCTCAGTCCGGGTCGCGCTGCCCACAGCAAAATTATGTTCCTTGTTTGGTTATGGGTACCACCACATGTTCCCGGCCTCTCTTCTAAACTTTTGGCGCGTTACCACGGCCCATACAGTGTCACTCATGCCACCTCACTGGAGAACTACATCATCGAACCCCTCACACAATCACCCGACTTGCTCCGTCGTGGACGCCAGACCATACACGTTAACCGTCTGAAGCCGCATTGAGACCCCGCCATTTTACCTACTCCCTGAATCTCCAGGACTGAACTGAAGTGAATTGAGTTTGTTTGCAACAAGGTTGCGTGGATGACCAAGCATAAAACCCGCATTCAGCAGCTTGAGGGGAACCTGGCCACCTCATACACTGGGCAGCTTCCCAGCGGTGAAACAGAATCGTACGGTATACGTAATACATGCATGAATTAGCTAAAAGAGTGAACAACCACGGTCAGAATCAATAAACAAGGTTATCGTGGAAACACTTCGCACAGTTGAAGAGAAAAAAAAAGAAAAAAAAAGGCAGAGTGATGAACACAATGGAAAAGAAAAGCAGACGACCTTATGGCAGCACAAGAAATCACGTAAATATGTCGTGTAGCTATTCGAGCGACAGAACAAATACATTGAGACGAGACAATTTTTTTTGCGTAGTTGATTTAGAACTCTCGGCAAACAAAACTATAGCATTTTGTCAGCGTATTTAGTTCTGTTCTTGTTAAAAATGGCAAGGTTCTAATTGACGAAATTTTTAGAAAAAATTATGTTGCTGTAAGGATGTCAGTTGTATTAAAGCGTCTTAATTCTCAATTTTTCCAATTCTAATTATGCGACAAAGCCTATTTGTGTACAAAGATTCAATTCTTATAGTTCTAAGCTTTGTAAACAAAGGAGCAATATAGCAAAGATATGGCACACTGGAGACATGGCGTATTGCTATTTTTTTGCAATACCATCAGTTCGAGAGTATTTTCAGCTGACGTCGTCCCCCAGACTGAAATTCCGTAATGAACTGAAGAAACATCAAATTATATAATATCATATTAGTGGATATAGGAAGATAGGTACAGGGGCGACGCATAGTACCTATTGCTCAAGATAATTTACCTGACAAAGTGATTCTCTTTTGGCAATACCATGACATAGTTTCAGAGAATACACCAAGCTATTTGAAATACCAGTATTTCTATTTCAGCATTGTTTAACGTGTAGGGCGTAAGTCGAGATTGTTTGATCGCTACGCTTCACGACCGCGGATATTCGCAATGGAGCAGATGCACCAATGGGTATGCGCCTGCGGAAGAAAACTAGAACGACCCGGGCGGTGATTGGGCGAGAGCCTGTACCGTTTGGTGGCCTTAGAAGTGCTTGACTGTACTGTCGTTATTCATCAATACATGATATCATCGCATCACTAAACCTCATCACTAAAGCTCATTGCAGTGTTTATTGTGAAAGGGCCATTTATTTCCCTAGGTAACAGGGGTGTAAAACTCATCTCAGCTAGCAGGCCGCAGCCAGAGAACTTAATCCCGCAAAGCCAGGACATTAAAAAAACCTTGGAGAGCGAGAGGGGGGTAGCTAGAACGAATGCCATTTGAAAGAAGGCTGTTTCCATGTGTCACATATGGGTCATATTTCTGAAGGGTATTTGGTATCAGGATTCTAGAACATATCGATACCTCTCTTCTCAATGAAAAAAACATAGATGCCGATAGCGAAATACCGAGAAAATTTTTTTCTCCAGTAACATTTCATCGAATAGTGATCTGATGGGTTGCCTCACAAAATATAGTGCTTCTGACCAGTCACGTTTGCGTAGCTGATGAATATACTTATTAGGAAAATTAAAAAAAAATTATTTATGGAAGAAGACAATCATGTGCGTGCGGGGTCGCTCACAAAGGTCCGCGGTCAGCGTATATGACACTCCTGCTCTCTAAGGACAGAGTCAGGTACTATGATTGGCGCTCGCTTACGTGCCAAAATATTACTATCTTTCTACGGAGTGGTGAAGTGGTGACCAAACCACGATGTGCAACAAGCTGAGAAATACGATTCCCATGAGCAATATCAGAAAGCTTACCATAAGAAGGCGGCTGTCGTTTATACGGCGACGGGTCTCTTGGTCCGACTTCCCTACCGAACAGCTCGTGCAGTGTCCTTGGCCCTGCATGCAGCCATGCAGTCTTCAGAGAACATTCTGAGAAACTTCGCAAATACAAACACCTACGCGGCGCACCAACTCGCCACTTAATTCGATGCATAAATTTGGATGTTTAGTACTTCTAACATTCATCTTTTATGCATTTTGACATATGAAATGATGTGCCTGTAGTATTTCGACCATTTGAAGAAATAAAAAGCCGGCAGATCCCACGCACTGTGGGAATCGATGTAATGCGAAGCAGCCAGGAACGAGCAAATCCTGCTTTACATAATTTGCATGTCATGTTTGACATGTTAGGACCTGTCATTTATGTTCGTCATACAGTCACGTCGCGCAATACCAATTTTGGTGTATATCAAGCTAGCGAACTGGACGCAAACGCACCATGAGCGTGGCATGTAAATAGGGTTGTAGATGACACGCATGCCAAGATTTTCACGTTACCACCTGCCACTTATGTTCGTTATACAGTCATGTCACTCAATACCAAATTTGGTGTATATCAAGCTAACGAAACGGGCGCGAGCGCGCCATGGGCGTGGAATGCAAGTCATGTCGCACATGACAAGTCATGATTTTCATACTAGAACTTGTCATTTATGTTCGTCATACAGTCATGTCACTCAATCCCAAATTTAGTGTATATCAAGCTAACGAAACGGCCGTGAGCGCGCCATGAGCGTGGAATGCAAGTCATGTCGCACATGACAAGTCATGATTTTCATATTACCACTTGTCATTTATGTTCGTCATACAGTCATGTCACTCAATACCAAATTTGGTGTATATCAAGCTAACGAAACGGGCGCGAGCGCGCCATGAGCGTGGAATGCAAGTCATGTCGCACATGACAAGTCATGATTTTCATATTACCACTTGTCATTTATGTTCGTCATACAGTCATGTCACTCAATCCCAAATTTGGTGTATATCAAGCTAACGAAACGGCTGTGAGCGCGCCATGAGCGTGGAATGCAAGTCATGTCGCACATGACAAGTCATGATTTTCATATTACCACTCGTCATTTATGTTCGTCATACAGTCACGTCACTCAATCCCAAATTTGGTGTATATCAAGCTAACGAAACGGCCGTGACCGTGCCATGAGCGTGGAATGCAAGTCATGTCGCACATGACAAGTCATGATTTTCATACTACCACTTGACATTTATGTTCGTCATACAGTCACGTCACTCAATCCAAAATTTGGTGTATATCAAGCCAGCGAAACGGCCGTGAGCGCGCCATGAGCGTGGAATGCAAGTCATGTCGCACATGACAAGTCAGGATTTTCATATTACCACTTGTCATTTATGTTCGTCATACAGTCATGTCACTCAATACCAAATTTGATGCATATCAAGCTAACAAACGGGCGCGAGCACGCCATGAGCGTTGCATGCAAGTCATGTCGCACATGACAAGTCATGATTTTCATATTACCACTTGTCATTTATGTTCGTCATACAGTCATGTCACTCAATCCCAAATTTGGTGTATATCAAGCTAACGAAACGGCTGTGAGCGCGCCATGAGCGTGGAATGCAAGTCATGTCGCACATGACAAGTCATGATTTTCATATTACCACTCGTCATTTATGTTCGTCATACAGTCACGTCACTCAATCCCAAATTTGGTGTATATCAAGCTAACGAAACGGCCGTGACCGTGCCATGAGCGTGAAATGCAAGTCATGTCGCACATGACAAGTCATGATTTTCATACTACCACTTGTCATTTATGTTCGTCATACAGTCACGTCACTCAATCCCAAATTTGGTGTATATCAAGCCAGCGAAACGGCCGTGAGCGCGCCATGAGCGTGGAATGCAAGTCATGTCGCACATGACAAGTCATGATTTCCCTATTACCACTTGTCATTTATGTTCGTCATACAGTCATGTCACTCAATCCCAAATTTGGTGTATTTCAGGCTAACGAAACGGCCGCGAGCACGCCATGAGCATGGCATGCAAGTCATGTCGCACATGACGAGTCAAGATTTTCATATTACCACTTGTCATTTATGTTCGTCATACAGTCACGTCACTCAATCCCAAATTTGGTGTATATCAAGCTAACGAAACGGCCGTGACCGTGCCATGAGCGTGGAATGCAAGTCATGTCGCACATGACAAGTCATGATTTTCATATTACCACTTGTCATTTATGTTCGTCATACAGTCATGTCACTCAATACCAAATTTGGTGTATATCAAGCTAACAAACGGGCGCGAGCGCGCCATGAGCGTTGCATGCAAGTCATGTCGCACATGACAAGTCATGATTTTCATACTACCACTTGTCATTTATGTTCGTCATACAGTCACGTCACTCAATCCCAAATTTGGTGTATATCAAGCTAACGAAACGGCCGTGAGCGCGCCATGAGCGTGGAATGCAAGTCATGTCGCACGTGACAAGTCATGATTTTCATATTACCACTTGTCATTTATGTTCGTTATACAGTTATGTCACTCAATAGCAAATTTGGTGTATATCAAGCTAACGAAACGGGCGCGAGCATGCCATGAGAGTGGAATGCAAGTCATGTCGCTCATGACAAGTCATGATTTTCATATTACCACTTGTCATTTATGTTCGTCATACAGTCATGTCACTCAATACCAAATTTGGTGTATATCAAGCTAACAAACGGGCGCGAGCGCGCCATGAGCGTTGCATGCAAGTCATGTCGCACATGACAAGTCATGATTTTCATACTACCACTTGTCATTTATTTTCGTCATACAGTCACGTCACTCAATCCCAAATTTGGTGTATATCAAGCTAACGAAACGGCCGTGAGCGCGCCATGAGCGTGGAATGCTAGTCATGTCGCACATGACAAGTCATGATTTTCCTATTACCACTTGTCATTTATGTTCGTCATACAGTCATGTCACTCAATACCAACTTTGGTGTATTTCAGGCTAAGGAAACGGCCGCGAGCACGCCATGAGCGTGGCATGCAAGTCATGTCGCACATGACAAGTCATTATTTGCATATTGCCACCTGTCATTTATGTTCGTCATACACTCACGTCCCTCAATCCCAAATTTGGTGTATATCAAGCTAACGAAACGGCCGCGAGCGCACCATGAGCCTGGCATGTAAATCATACTTTACATGACAAGTCATTCATGATTTTCATGATATGACCAGCCATTTACGTTCGTCATAGAGTCATGTTATGCCATACCAAATTTGGTATAAATCCCATTAACGATACGGCCGGGAGAGCACAAAGTCGTAGGCGGCTAGATAGATAGATAGCTAGATAGATACGCGCAAAGTCGCCGAAGTTCGCTAAGAAATGCTTCGCATTTAAAACCTTCTGGAAAGTAAATGCTATGTGCTTGAAAATTCTTGCGCTTGCAAAGGATCAAGTAAGTTTGTTCCTATACTCGGGGACAACTTTCTGTGGCAATGAAGGGAAAGCTACGGGGGGCGGAGCTACTGCACATGTACTCCTCCGCCAAGTAGTCCGGTGCGGCTCGCGCTTCGAATGACGGCCGTGTTCGAATAATGACATTGCATACAATTTGCTACGTGTGCTTAGACAGCCATTTGTGAGTGAAATTCGACACAAGCTCCTTCGGCGAGTCGTCGGAATAGCTGGAGGGCGACGAGCGCTTACCTAAAGACGGAGACGCCATTTTGACTCTGAGGTGCACGTAAAACGTGCGACGTTTTCAGACGGGCAAAAACGCGAAATGACACTGCATAAAGTAAAACAAATACGAATATCTCCTTGGTGCGTGCAGCGTCTCTTCATAAACAGCATCCTGTAGAAAATAAAGTAATGTTGTTTTTTATGATTTTCACGCGGAAAACATGGACGCATTTGTGGGATTATATTCTTCAGCGGTGGCACACGCCCACTTTGGCTCTGTAGCCTTCCCTTCATTGCCACAGAAAGTTGTCCCCGAGTATAGTGAACAAAGACGGAAGTTTTTCAGTCACTGAGAGTTATCTGCTTCCAAAATTTGAAGGAAAGAAAAATCTTCTGGAAAGTAAACACTGACGTGGTAGCCTCAGAAGAATTGTGGCGCAAGCAAAGGCATCGTTCTTTCTGAGTGAAGAAAGACGGATGTTTCTAAGTGATTGTGAGTTCTCTTGCGTCCGCAACAAATTGAAGGTGAAGGGCTTGCTGGTGAGGCCATTTGTTCCGGAGTCATACTGAAGAAATGTTGGCAAAACCAAACATGTGCTGCTATACTCCATCTCAGAAGTTCCCTTCAGCGCTGTGAAGGCCTTGAAAGCCGGTCTCACGTCCTGTGTGCATTAAGCCTGAAAAAACTGTTGCATGAGAAAATTCGACTCAAGTGTGCGTCTACACGAATTTTATCCGATAACTACTTCCGCCGAAGAAGAATACTACGATGAGTACAAACTCGCAAACGTACAATTTGCACTTTAAAGCAAATTCGTCTTTTTTGCTGTCAAGTTGAGTTTCCTGAACTAGAGAGAACGTACTTGAAGAACTAAAAATCATAACAATGGCAACTATAGCTAATGCTCGCTCATTTAAGTGGTTGCGTGGTTAACGTCAGTTTGGACAATTTGGTGGCTTTGTAATTCCGATCACAGAAAAATAAAGCAATATGTTTTACAGGTTAAGTTAGAGCACGCGCTTGGCTTTAGATCTGGGGAGTTTTAAAACAATCTAAGATGGCCGCTTTTCCTTTAATTTACAAGTGTTGCGTTTTTAGAGACATGCCTTCACATACGCTGGCTACTATTTAGCGCCTTGTAACACAAGGACAAGAAGAGAGGACAAATGTGCGCTAACTTGCAACAAAATGGTTTATTGCAACCGAAGTACGAATATATACAGTGGTGATGCTCACACGCCACAGCCAGATGTCATGCGCAGAGGAGTTAATTTTTCCTTATACTTTTTTTTATTTATACAACATATGCGCATAGAGGTGATTTTTTCTTATGATACTTTTTTTTTGCAAGGAAAGAATTGTAAATTTAAGGGCTCGTTTTCTTTCTTTAGACTCAATATTAATGAGAACCAACAGACAATGATGCCAAGGACAATATAGGGATGTTATTAGTAGCAATTTTAATGTAAATGTGAAGAAAGAAAAGTGGACGAAAGATAACTTGCCCCCGGTAGGGTATCGAACCTGCGATCGTCGAATAACGCGTCCGATGCTCTATCAACTGTGCTACGGCGGCGGTCATCCCTCCGTCTACTTCATTGGGTATATATGTGCATTTAAAAAGTCAGCGCCGGCAGTAGAATTAATGGCTACTAGCGGCGCTGACTGACACTCCCATGTTTAAATGCATGTTTTACACTCCCATGTCTTGCATCGACGTTTTAATCTCCAGTGTCCCTGTGTGGAGCTTGAAAAAAAAAGGATTCTGAACTAGGCCGTACAGACATTCTTTCGAACTTTGCCAGCACATTTTCTACACGTCTTGCAAGATTTAAGGTTCTCTAGAGTAGTACCGGTAGAACAAGGTCAAAAAGGTCCTTACTGTCTTTTGTGTTATAGTGCCACTAAATATTAACTTCAAAAAATGGGCCACTAAAAATATTTCGATACCTCTCTCCTTAATGACTGAAATATGAATGCCGAACTTTTTTCTACAGCAATCTTTAAACCCAATGTGAGCGCATGGAGTGCCTCAACGAACACATTTCTTCAGACCAGTCACGTTCTCGTAGCTTATGATTATATTTGTTAAGAAAAAAACAATTCATGGACGAAGATAGTCATGTGCGCGCACGACCGCCCGCGAATGGTCCGTTGGGCCGCGTGTTTACGACCCATGCTCTATAAGGAGTGAGTGAGGACCTCTTATGGGCGCTCGGTTACGATGGCAAAAGGTCACTCTCTTTCTACAGAGCAGTGATAGACCAGAATACGCAACAAGCTGAAAACTACGATCGCGGTGACCACGGCAACGAGCTTACCATAAGCAGACGGCTGTCGTTCATACGGAGACGGTACTCTTGGCCCGAATTCGCTACTGAAGAGCTCGTGCAGTGTTCTTGGTCCTGCATGAAGTCACGCAGTTTTCAGGAGAACATTCTAAATAACCGAGCAAGTTCAAACGCCGATGCGGCGCACCACCTTGGCATTCACTTCGACGCTTGAATTTAGACATTTAGTACATGTAACATTCCTCTTTCACAGTTTTTACGAAAGAAAAGACGAAATTCAAGGGGATCGCTAGGTATTTCAATCATTTGAAGAAACTAGTGGCTCCGCTCTCCCAAGCAACTCTGTTACTGGGTCCCTAACCTTAGAATCTCCAATAAAGTACGAGATCAGTTGTCGGCTGCATATTTATATCGGCATGACGAACTGCCACGCGTTTTTTTTCCAAATACTGTGAAGGCCGAACAGCATAACACAATCGTAAGGCGCTCCATCGTATTCTTCATGAACAGAAAAGAACGTGATCCCATAGGCATCTAGAACGTAATGATGGCAGACTGGGCATGTTGGTTCATTATATTTGTAGTTTAGGGCATGAAGACGACAATGGACAAAGGAAAGCTATTT
This sequence comes from Rhipicephalus appendiculatus, assembly GCA_030522465.1. Classification (NCBI taxonomy): domain Eukaryota; kingdom Metazoa; phylum Arthropoda; class Arachnida; order Ixodida; family Ixodidae; genus Rhipicephalus; species Rhipicephalus appendiculatus. The sequence continues at coordinate 59,288 of JALIZH010026545.1, forward strand.
TGACGATTTTGGGAAATGAGTGTGTTTGCATTGTCTTTTTTTTTGTCCGTTCTCGTCGTCGCGCCTTACACTACTACTATAGATCTACAAAAGATCTTTTAACAGCGATGCTGTTAAAGCTCGAAGTAAAATGTCCGTCCCACCGCAAAAAACCCACCGTGCCGTTGCCTAGCAACAACAAACCCACAACTACGCACCACTCGCCTAGCCGCGCATGCGCCGAGGACCAGACGCCGCCAAGCCATTACCACCGACAGAGACAGTCCGCGCAACCACCGCGCCGAGCGCCGCAACAGCTGGTGTGACGTCCGCATAGCTAAGCATGGTCTCGCGCCGCAATTGGTGGGACGTAGCATAGCCGGGCATAGCCACTGTGACGTGGCATAACCTCGTATAGGCCTATGCATAGCCGTGTCGTAGCTAGCATAGCCGATGCATAGCCGTGCCGTAGGTAGTATAGTCGCGTCACAGCAGGTTTGACCTCAACACTGTCGCTTAGCGAAAGCGTATATGTCATGGCTCCCTCAAGTGCAGGTGCGCACAGCCAAAGAAGAATCCACTTACCGCGAGGCTCACTGTGCTGTGCATCGAGAGCATAACCATCCAGGGCGATTGGGTCCCGCCTAAGTAATAATAATTGTCCGGGTTTAGCGTCCCAAAACCACGAAATGGTTATGAGAGACGCCGTAGCGGAGGGTTCCGGTAATTTTGACCACCTGAGGTTCTTTATCGTGCACCTAAATCTAAGTACACAGGCCTCAAGCATTGTCACTTCCATCGAAAATGCCGCCGCCGCGGCCGGGATTTGATTTCGCGACCTGCGAGTCAGCAGTCGAGCACCATAACAACTAGACCACTGTGGCAGGTATCCCGACTACATGGACTATGAAACTGCTTCGAAGCGCCAACGATGAGGGGAGCCGGACTACGCTCGGCGAGACCGTGAGGCGGACGTGGCAAGGAAACGGACTATGCAAAGTTTGCCCGGCATGGCGCGAGCCTAGTAGGAGCGACGAAAGCATCGGCCAAGTAAAGAACTAACATCCGCCAAAGAAAGACCTAGCATCAGCCAAGGAGAGACCTAGCATCAGCCACGAAGGCCACGTTAAGCCCCTAAGATCGACGAGCTTCGCTGTTTGTTAAGCTTTACACGGCTTGTGTAAACTTCTTCATTTTTTATAGTTCTTTGTAGAATGTCTCGCAAAACACCCCGTCACAACAGTCCAGAGAGACGTATTCTGTGGTTTCAGGCTCACGACAGAGGAAACAGCCCGTTTTTCACGGTACACATAAAGCCATCTAGGAGCGTCCACGTTTTAGCTTCTAATGTCCTTATGGAGCCGAAAAGAACGATTTCGCACTGGACGGTACAATAGGCCCTTTTTTAATCTTGCCAGTACATTTTGCCCACTTCCAGCATGACAGGACATTCTGTAGAGTGGTGGCGGTAGAACAAAGTCAACAACGTATTTTAGTTTTTACTGCCGCAAAATACTAGAAATACGTGCCACTACAAAATTTTCATGCACCAAAGACTTCTTTTTTATAACCATAAAGTGCCCCATATGTGTCATCCGAGGTGACAGCGAGGAAAAGCAGAGCTCTTCCGAGCCTCAGCTGAATAACTTCACGTAGAAACGGATCTGTTGTGTCTCGAAGAAACATGAAAATGCTTGATGAAACATGAAACAGCTTACCTTAGAAAGAAATGACAAACTGAGACCACCATCACGTACTTCGCGAGAAAGACTAGTGCCGCTGGACCTTCCGCACATTGATCCCCCCATAAAAATACTGGAAGTGCGCGGCGCAGTTTCTGCACATTTGTACACGAGCTATGCGAAACCTGTGTCGTGTAGCAGAGCCTGGAAACAAAAAGCAGATTGCACACAGTGGCCCGCAAAAAGCCCGCATTGCACCCTGTTGCCCACATCCTCTAAATTTATCCACCACTTCCCCGAAGCTGTGCAACTTGCCGCCGCCAGTACGGCTCACTGTCGCGATGAAATTCCGATTGATCACTTGAATATTTCGCGGCCGTATTCACCCACGATGTGTTAGCGCAAACGTCCGGTGTGGCACGCCAATCTCCATGCCAGCATCCCAATCCTTGTTTGCAATTTATATCATAACATAAAAAAACTCTGAATCGGTGCTATACAGATTTCTTGTAAAAGGAAAGATAGCAAATGATACTTTGGTTCAAGTTACGAATGGCATCTCGGACCACCTTGCTGTTGTATTAACTTTAAAACGTACAGTATTATATAAACGTAATGAAAATAAAAGGTTTCCCAATTTTGCTCGTGCAGACAGTGAATCTGTAATTGATATGTTGAGCTTTCTCTATGAAAGTTTTCAAAACAATAAGTGCAGTGTTAACGACAGACAGACAGACAATAAACTTTAGCAGTTCATCGCTTGTAGTGTTAACGACCTTCGCATTTTTTAATGCAAATTGTTAAACACTGTATACAGTGCATTGAACCTAATTTTACGAAGAAATTTTTGAACAAGAACCCTTGGCTTCCTCGAGACGCTATAGATTTAACGCATGAAATAAAATCCTAAAAAAGAAAAAAAAAGCCATTAAAACCAAATTTTCACGAAACTAAGAGTGTTATAGATAAATTACCATAACAGTTAGGAGAGCGAATTTCCTAATAAAAAGAAAAACATTTTGAGGTAGCTTTCCCAGCTTTCATGAAATCATCTCCCGAAAGATTTTGAAGGACGATTGAACAACATTGTAATTCTAGTGACACATTTATCAAACAAGGAAGATGTGAAAGCGACGAGAGGGTTATTACTTCAGCTTTCAATGGTCATTTAAAAAGTTTCTTTACCGATGGCAATGGCCGTCATCCAGAATTTGGTATGACGCTACCTCAGATGCCTAATATATAAATCTCTCAACAGGGCATCCTAAACTTATTATTAAACCTGAATGTTAAAAAGCCATCTGGCCCTGACGGAGTACCGAACGCTTTTTTGAAGCAGTACGCAGAATGGTGATCTAGGCATCGCATGTGCTCTTTACGGGGTCATTAAAAGAAGGAGTCTTGCCGGATGACTGGAGAGCTGCCCAAATGAAGCCTGCGCTATAAGCGTAAACATGCGAAGAACGCTGCGGAGTAAAAATCGGGCTGTTAACAATGATGGCGGCCTTACGTCCGATAGCCAAGATATTATTTTGAGGTACATCGTAATGGAGGGCTTCGGAAATTTAGACCATCTGGTTTTCTTTAACGCCCACATATATATTTAAGTACACGGGCCTCTAGCACTTCGTCTCCTTCGAAATGCGGCTCCGCGGTCGGGATTCGATCCCGCGACTTCGGGTCGGTACTCGAGCACCATAACCACTCGACTACCGTAGCGGATCCAGTTAATAATTTTCTTCTGACAGCACTCCGAGTAGTTACTCAGGCAGGGCTGGCAGCGGAGACGATGTTTTCGCTCGGCGTGACGGGCTGAACGACTGCGAGGGTTTACTAAACATGTTATTTCAGGTGCGATGGTTGAAACATGAAAAAAAAGACAGAGAAAAGAGACAGAGGAATGCCAGCTAGAGCTGTGAAAGGGCTACATTTCCAAGCCCGAGCCCGGCCCGCACCTTCTGACTGCATGGAAGGCTTACCGAAACGTTTTCTTGGGCTAGTTGGTTCATTACTTCTGAAGGAAAAAATTGTAGAGTCACGGAACACACGGACAGACCAAGAGCATATAGCCAGTCCTGTGCTTTTTGTCTGTCCGTGTGTTGCTTTGCGCTACAACTTTTCCTTCAGAAATGCATCGAAGGCCCGCCCGAGCTAGACGCCATAAGGCTGCGAGGCCGCCCGGCCCGACCCGACGTACAAAAACAAAAGTACGGGCCCGGCTCGGTGCAGCCCGACATTCTGTATGTTTTCTACGGAGGCAAGGCATCGTTTTCCGATAATGCGGCATGTTTTCAACATATCAAAGTGAAACATAAGCAATCAACATGTGACAGTTACTATATACACAGATGACAAAATGTCGTGTAAAAATAGCAAGCTGTCTAACGATTCGGGCTTCGGTGAAGTGCGGCATTCCTGCATTACATATTCCGCCACTCAGAAGTTGCGCTCGCTGCTCGCACTGGCAGCCGGAATCGCCAATATATTTTTGTCAGGCATAGCAAGCTAGGGAAATATTAATATTGCTTGTTCTTGCAGAAATCTAGTACAATTCATATGCACGGCAGGCGGATGACTCCGTAGACATAATCACAAAGCTCTTCTTGCGTGCTCATCGCTACGTGCTGGAAAAATATTCCAGTAGAGCGTGTATATTTGGCCTTCATACAGGCTTTGCACCTGGTCTGGCCCGGACTGCCCCGTGAAAAAACTAAGTAGCCCAAGCCTGGCCCGGGCCGAGGTGAGAGGACGTCGACCTACCTGAGCCCGGCCCACGGGCCGGGCTCGGGCTTTCCGGCCACTCGGAGCCTGAGCACACCTGCAGAGCCAGCTAACAACTGTTTACTGACTGTAAAAGCTGGAAAACATATAAACTTCCATGTATGCACAGCGGCTTGAACGAGTGACGTCAAACATGTCATCACTGAAGCTGTCCACAAAAAAGTAGTTTTCGTTGCTGTTTCCCGCCAGTGCCCATGCTGGGAAGTTTACATGTTCAGCTTCTACCGTCAAAAAACGGTTGATAGTTGCCACTACTCTGTCTTTTTCCTGTCCTTTTTTCTTCTTTCTAGCAATGCGCCAAAAATAACATGTTTATCTAACTTAGGCACCAACTCGCCCCGGAGCAAGTCGTTCTAGAGTACTCTGCGGTGAGTACGCAATGCGGCGGACGACACTAGCGGGGAAGTGAGCGGGAACATGCTACTACGAGTAAAGGAAACAACCACATATAAATTAAGTATGGTGGTGTTAGATGCCGTAATGACGACACGATTACGAGGTGTGCTGTCACGTCAAACTAAAATAAAGATGACCTACTAGTGTTCGATAACGTATGCTTACATCTAAGTACAGGGTGTTCTTTCCATTTCGCCCCCCATGGAAGTGGGGCGGCCATCGGAGGGAACTGAAGCCGCGTATTCGTGCTAAGAAGGGCTACACTTTCACTACTAAGACATGACGGACAAGCGCCGTCGGTAAATATTCCCGAATAGTCAGGAAGAATAACATAAGGGGAACCGGTGAGCTGGTAACCACAAGGCAAACGAGATAATCTGTTAGTTGCGCCTTTTGCTAACGCTAGAAGGCAACAACGTGAGCTAACTCAATTAAGGTCACGTGTTCCAAAGCCTTACTTGAGGGGTCCGAGTCTTGATCGTCAAGTTGAGCCCTGCTTCTGTGTTCACGTTCCCGTTGGCCTCGTCTGAACGTGCTCCAGTTCCGCGTAATGGTGAAGGGAGATAGATACAGCATTCGTCGAGGGCGGCGTCTAGCAGGAATGACAGCAGGACGGGAAGTACGTCGGCGGACACTTGGGCACCGTCGCCGGCAGTAGCTGTTGTTAAAAATTGGGGCACAACGTTGTTTTTTCTTCAACAACAAAGACTCAGTTTACTTTTCTCGTTTTTTATTTCTTTTATTTAGAATGATAGAGAGATGAGCTGGTGTGTAGGGATTCATGATAAACAACGGGAGGCATGCAAAGTCACAACAACACAAACGCCGTATTTTGTTTACTACGAACAACAGAGAATAATAGGTGTCGGTACCACCGCAACAAGCATTATTACTGGTAACACTTATGTCAGATAATCGCGAAGAGGCGCAGTAATGTGAAGCGGCATATTTTTACTTCTTTCGGACACTTATTAGAACATTAAATCAATCGTGGAAGTCTTATTGCCGACGGCAATCTGCAGGCGCACTGCAGCATGAAGAATTATTTATGTCGACTCCCCTACCTCGGTTATCAGCTATTGACCACCAGCACGAACGGCATTTTTAGCGCAAAAGTAGAAAAGAAATGTATACTGAGAAGAGAAGAGCACAGTGCACAGGGTGAGCGCTAACATCAACTGACTTTATTTCGCTAAAATACCACACAAAGAAGAACCCCCGCGCATGCGTGCCGCCGCTGTGTCACTAATCAAACATCGAATCAATCAGTCAATTTATAGTCGCTATTGTACAAACATACCGAAGTGTCGCTAATACATTCCGTGCCTTTGCTCTTGATATGATAGGCTTCCAGTAGCTCTCTCCCCAAGGTATCAGCGCCTCTACTCAGGATCTTCATCTCGCGTAGGGAACATGAGTTGCCCTTGAAAAATAAAAGTAATGCGCATTTGCCGGTCCATTGCTCGGTCTGCACATGTGCACCGCGGCTACACGAGGTTAAGATCCTGGGTAGAGGCGCTGCTACCTTGGGGAGAGAGCTACTGGAAGCCTATCATATCAAGAGCAAGTGCGCGGAATGTATTAGCGACACTTCGGATATATGTTTGTACAACAGCGACTATAGATTGATTGATTCGATGCTTGATTCGTGACACGGCGGCGGCACGCATACGCGGGGGTCTTCTTTCCGTGGTATTTTACCGAAATAAAGTCAGTTCACGTTAGCGCTCGCCCTGTGCACTGACTGTGTTCTCTTCTCTTCTCAGTATACCTTTCTTTTCTACTTTTGCGCTAAAAATGTCGTCTGTGATACAACACGAACTCGCCCAACAGGACGTTTTATTGAAGGACTACCAGTACGCTTCACAGCGGACATGAAAATCCTGTGCAACCACATCGTTACAGTGAAATACAGTCTTTCCATTACTGCATGACAGTGGCAAGTGGTTGCATACCTTGGTAATATCATGATGAGCAGAAACAGCGACACCGGTACGATAAACTTGCACAAGTGGTAGCCAGGAACGTGGCCAATCCACATCCTTGCTTCCGACAGGGCAACGTTCAAGCGTGCTAGCTCATGTACCGTGCCCTCGCGCAGTGCTCTTCCCCATGACCACAGGCATCCTGTCGTATTAAAACAAGAACTATGTATTAGTAATTAAGGAATACATACACACAATCAATATGAACATACGCATTTCGCTTCAAAGCAACCTTATGCGGATAAATGAGGGTACAAAATAAATGGGATTTGATTCTATACACTATAACTCATTCCTCTATTAGCGCAATACCGTTAAATATCTCGTTTCGCAGAAAGTCCGGGGTCGGCGTCGTTGGTTGGGAGCCAAAAATCAGCGTTGAGCAGTGAGCGCCAAATCCAGAAAGATGCAAATAAAAAAAAAAAAAAACTTTCTTTCGCGTGAGAATCAAACCCAGGCCTTCTGCGCAGAAAGCAGCTCCTCTACCACAGAGCCGCGGCATTGCTTAAAACTGCTTCGGAAAAAAAAAAAAACACTATACGAGTGTCATTTAGTGGGAGTAGTCTCCTGAACGCACGTAATATTGCGTGGCAAAAGCGTAAAATCTCGACAGGCGTCAATGCAAGTGAACTGCGCAACGAGTGGGTGTTTTAAAGGCCCACTCATTTGAAAGCGCTTTGGCATTTTTAATGACCATCGTCAGCCAAAGCATGAACAAAGTGAGCCGCTGCGTTGGTTCGCGTGTTGCCTTACGGACGCATAATGGGCCCTACGCTGATTTGCAAATGGAAAACCTATGACGCAGTCCATGGATACTTGGGAACTTCACTTGCCGTAAGCATCCTAGGATAGCTTGAAATGGTGAATGTTACGCGCAAAGATGTCCGTTTCCTTGCGGCACGGTTGAGGCATCCACCAAGAAGCGAAACTAGGCTACTAATTGACAAGGTGATGCACACGGGGCCCGATATCGCTACCAGGTTCTTCTGCTCTTGAAGGCGAAGCTCAAACTTCCCTGTAGTTATTTACGTGATTTCTGCTCGGATCCAACTCACATTTTTGCAGTAGGCCATATCTACGCCCTTCTGTGAAAAAAAAATATTTATCTTAGTACTTTATTCATTCAGCAGCCATGGACGCAAATAGCTTTGCTATATCGCTTACACTGATCGGCAACATTAACACGATTGCTCGATCAATTCATCTGAGTAAACGTTTTCAAAGCTGATACACTAACACAGGAATACCTAAGGTACACTCTAACAAAAAAGTCACAGTTTCGCCGCAAGGGCGAAGCAATGAATGCGATAGCAACAACTTGGGATTTCACGCGAAGAACGCCAAGCAGATCGAAATTCGGAGCGCGCTGCTCAAGCCCAAAGGACGCACGAAAAGAACAGACACAGGACGAGCGCGAACTAACAACGTTCACAGCTCGACACTTAACACCTTGCTCAAACACAAAAGGCGCACGAAACATACGCACAGGTATACACAGGACGAGCGCGAACTAACAAGTGTCACAGTTGTTACTTCACTGTGTTTGAACAGCGATGTTCGTTGCGATGACTTCCATTAACTCGCGCTGACTTACCAAGCACTAGACCTGTGCGCCGGTCCCAAAATCGGCGGAGGCGTTGCATCGATGTTTGCACGTCCGGCGGCGGCGCGTGGTGGGCGCGGGGCTCATCGGATCGGCGGCGGCGCGGTGCTGGTGGCGGGGTAGAGTCGGGAGTTGGTAAGCCAGAAACTTGTCCTGTGAATTTTGAAAAAAAAAAGAGTACCTGCTTCAAAAATCGGGAGTCCACTATTGAAACTTGGGAAATCTTTCACAGCGCTTTCTTGGAAACGTTCACGAGCGTCGTCCGAAAGGGCGTGGCCTTGCTGAACACACTGGTGAAACTCCCAGGCTCCCAGCGCACCGTCTGTCGTCTTCTTGTCGCCGTCTTCTTGCGCTTACTGGCGTCTGATCTCAAATGAAAGCATAACCATCCTGGCGGAGCAAATGACCCGACTGTTTCGCCACGCTGACCATGCCATACCCGATGTTGTGACGCGTCTACTGCAGTTATAGGAGCGTCACAAAAAGGGCATGTGGTTCCATACGCGCAGCGTATGGAACCACATGCCCTTTTTGTGACGCTCCTATAACTGCAGTAGACGTTACACACTTGTTCTGGTCGTGTCCGGGCCTAGAGCAAGCACGCCTTCGTCATCTCAGAGCAACCGGTCACCGTCCCGGGCGCCCTCCGGACTTACAAGGGTGGATAAGAGGACCACTCCACCGATCCTTGTTGAACTTTATGCACGAGTTCAACTTGTTCGTTTATGTGTGATGAGCCTCTCGTGTTATGCACGTTTATTATGCCAAAAGGCAGTCTTTCGAAAAAAAAAAAGTGAAGAGAGTCCGTTTCCTCGTACGAGGAGTTAAAGCAAGAGCTCTTCGCCGGGCTGTTGCAGAACCCGGCCCCGACAGGTTCAAGAATTTGTTTCAGAAGCGACGACAATTGTGAAGACGCTAGAAGTATGCACCCGTCAGTACAATCGCCGATGTATTCAAGACTGTACTGCTGTTCGCGCCCTCGGTGCCAATGCTCTGCGCGAAACGATACGAGCGAAGCGAACGTGTGGAAGGAGCTATACGCGAGATGTTACGCTCGCCACAGCTTCCAGCGGACTTGCTTGCGGAAATCGTGCGGGAAGAAATCCCGCAGTAACTTGGGGTTCCTGAGACAGCACAGCCTCCGCCATCACCTACGGTGCGGCTGTCCGCTGTCGGTAGTCACCTCTGCGACAGCGCCAAGACGCCGCACCACAGCAACTCTGTCGCAGCCTTCCGCCACCTACGCCATACCGCCCACCCATAGGCGTGCGCACGAGGGAGGCAGAGGGGGCGGCCGCCCACCCCAATTCACCTAAGAGAGGGGGTCACAAAGTCTGCCCCATACATTGGCTTAATAAGGAGGGGGGGGCGCTGCGGTGAACCTTCGCCCCCCCCTGCCCCCCATGAAGGGGAACCCTGCGCCCTACCTATGCGCCCACCTGTCGGCCAACGCTACGCTCAAAGGAAGACCGACGTCTGGCGCTCCCCTGGCTACTGCCTACTCTGCTACCACGACGGTGAAGCCAGCCACACCCACCACCACTGCCTGCACCGACAGATGGAGTTGTGCGCTTTCGCCGTCTAATGTCACTGGAACGGGGAAAGTACGGCGTTCGTTTTCTCTCGCCGCCGCGCGCTCTCGGCGGGCTTCGCCACATAAGTGGTCCAGCTCGCTCGCCTCGCTAGTGTCTCTGCGCGCTCGCGGCCGTTTGATTAAAGGGATATTGCGAAAATCTTTACGACGATATATATCTGTATGACGAATATGAATGACTGAAGGTAACACGAAAATCATGACGTGAATTTCATGTACAGCATAATTTACATTTATTTATCGTGTTAGTACGCGTGCGTGCGCGTGTAGGAAATTTAAATTGCCAGCTATTTCATTCTTAGTCCATTTAAATTGGCAGCCGATCCACGAAGTGAATGCTGATGATGTAGCGAAGCTCCATTGGCGAAATGATAAAAGCTATGATTGAATGTTTATGAAATCTATCTGTCCGTCCGTCCGTCCATGGATGGACGGACGCACGCACGGACGGACGGACGGAGGATGCACGGACGGTCGGAAGAACTCCAAGAACACAAAAAAAATCATATGCGAGCAACAAATGTAGTTGTTTTCTTGCATGCGCTGCGTATGTAGCTATGTCCCGTATATTGGACATTGGGCCTCAATGACAAAAGAAAATACGCACGTGTGCTCTATTGGCGCTATGCGGAAAATAACACGTTTACGCGCATTTAAATCGTTATATTTAAGTTAAACAGCGATAATATTTATTTTTAGTATTTATTAGTAATAATAATAATAATAATAATAATAATAATAATAATAAACTAAAGAAATGTTAATAGCGCGACCTGCAGAAAAGACTGAGGGAAGTACTGAAATTTTTGTTGGATTTCCGCGTCTCTGTGGTAGAGGCTCTAATGAGTGAAGCGCTGCAGACTCCAACTGACGGCGACAGTGACTCAGACTCTCACAGCAACCCAGAAAGCGAGCTCCACTGCTCGCTTTCTGGGTAGCTGTGAGAACAAGAATACTTAAGTCATTTGCCATGCCTTACCAACATTTCTAATGCTGCTGTCTGCAGAACGGACGGTTGCAGCATGAAAACGAAGTTTTTTTTTTCACGAAGAGTAAAGTATCGCGTTGAGTAACGAAGGAACATCAATGTTTTGAAAATGCCCACTCTTCTTAAACTCAGATTCATTGGCTGCAATCTTGACGACCATGCATACTTGTACTCTCGAAATTGAAGCAGCAAATAATAGAAGTGCACTTCTGTGTCGAGGTGTCTTGTTTCGGTCAGTGGCCTCAACTACGCCCTACTCTTTGTTCCCCAAAAAGCCCCCCCTAGAGTCCCAATGTCTAATATATTGGACAACGTTCTGCGGGCAATTAACATCAGAGAAAAACTAGACGACACTTTTCAGTATAGCACTGAGACAAAGCATTTCCGGTAGTTGAACAAAAATTCATGACCGTAAATTCATTCTGGGCCTCACGAAGATATTGACCCTATCGTTAATTTTGAGTCGTGCCTTCAATACTACGGAGATGTTGCAGATTGCATTCAGGGATGGCCAAATAACTGTTTTATATAGAGAAACCTGCCGTCATGCGAATTTTTCCGGGCGACGAAAAAATCTTAGTGTCAGGGTTTCCTTAATATCCCCTAAAGATGCTTAATATCCGAAACACAGACACTAACTTCTGAACATGCAAAGCAAAGGGTACATTAAACGCTTATTCTATAACTATTCTGCCTCGAGCTGTACAAACGCTGAAATTTACAGCAGCTCATACGGTATTTCCAGGAAACAAAATCAGCATACTCATCGTGTTTGTGCTAGGCAGTCCGCTGCTTGAGAAGTTGCCAAGTTCGTCATTCGAATAATATATCCGGGGCCTGAAACCTTCATCGAAGCTGATGCGTGGTAACGAGATGCTGTCCTCATTCGCAGTATACCAAGCTCCGCCCAGAAGTAGCAAGAGAGCAAGAATTACATACATGGCGCAGCAACGAACCACAACATATGATGATGAGGATGATGATGATGCTCTAGGAATATGAACACCTTATTTCTCGTTCGGATTGAAGAAGAAATAGGTGGATATAAAGAAACTTTGAGAAATCTCAATTTGCCTTAGGACATTAAGAAACGCGGGTAATGAAATATTTTTTTATTATTACCTTGAATATTTTCGTTCAGTATTCTCGGAAAAAGTTTTAGAATTGTCTGTTTGTTTGTTTTTCTTTCTGTTCTATGGCACGTACCCACTCTGGGAGATGGGCCAAGAATGCCTGGTTGAAACTTAAAAGGTTGTTAGAAGATTGTTAAGTGGTTAAAAAAATAATAATAGTAAATAGAAGAGAAGAAATTGCAATAATATGTAATACATCAAATTAAGGCTTCAAGAATTATACTATTGAGCTCGTATTGCAGACTAGACTTTTTTCCATTATTTTTCTTCTTCTTCGGCGCAACACAAAGCTAGTCAAGTGCGGTTTTTTTTTGCGTATTTCCGCTTGGCCTCATGGCTTACACTCGAAATGTGTGATTGCCAATGCATCATGCGAAAAAGCAAAGTACCTTATAAAGTGCGTTCAATATTCAGACATCGTAAAATATCGAAGCTCTTGCAGCTCACCGTGTTTGCGGTGTCTCTAGACAAACACCATCACACACCGGCACGCGCTGTCTTCGTCCTCCTCTTCTTCTTCATCGTCGTCTTCATCTTCGGCTTTACTCCCAAAACACAAGCGCAGATTTCGCGGGATGCGATAACTCCGATGGGCGAGATGACTAGTAGAGAAAAAGAGATAGAGAGAGAGAGATAGAAACAAAAATCACAGCATATCCACGAGGTGAATGATGATGAGTGGGGCGAAGCTCCGGAGGGAATCATCTTCTCTACCTTCCCGGCGTCGCCGTGCAGCCTGACGACACGCTTCGGCCTCCCGTTCTCGTACGGCTGGATTCTGCCTGCGAGCGCGCGCTGCCGCAGCCTTGCGCGCTCTACGACGCTCCGCAGCCTTATCATCCATCCGGCGACTCCGAGCGAAAGAGAAAGCGTGCCAAGAATCACTAACGCCATCTAGTGATATTATTTCCAAGGACATATACACACAACGCCACCTATTGAGCAATCACTAACCCACGTTAGTGGAACCACTAACGCCATCTAGTGATATTATTTCCAAGGACATATACACACAATGCCATCTAGTGACCAATTCATTAAACTAGAGCTGGCTACGTACAGAGGAGGGACAGACCCACACCCTAAGGAGCTTCGCCCCTAAAAGACTAATAAAGATAGAGAAACGGAGAAATCGTAGGGGGGAGGGGGGGGGCTTCGCATTTCGAGATTCGAACAGCCGTGCACACAGTGCGAAGCGAAGGAGAGCGGCTAGCAGTGCATAGCATAACCTTGTATATTGCAGTATAGCAAGGAGCTGGGAAAGGGAAGGGAACGTAAGGAGGAAAAGGAGGAGAGGAGGGAGCGAAACACATCATAGAAAGAAAGAGAAGGGGAGAAACACAGAGAAACAAAGGCAGAAAGAATAAGATGGAGAAAAAGAGAGAGAGAGAAAGAATTATATAGAGAGCGACTTCTACCGCTCTGCATATATAGAGGCCGCTCTCTCTATCTATCTATCTATATATATATATCTTTATATAACCCCGCAGGGGCGTCTGCGCAAGCAGGCGTTTGGTGTGTAGCGACACCACGGACCCGAGCTAACGAGGGAGTTTCGACACCCTCCCACGTCTCGCCGTGCGTGGCTGAGCCGTGTCCGGAGAAAAGGGGATCCTGGGGGGTTGAGCCGACGCCGGGTGCTTGGACCTTTAAGGCCCCCCGGCAGAGGCAACACACCCCTTTGGCCCTAGCTTCACGTAGACGGCACCACCTGACCCACCCAGGGGAAATCGGCAGTCGCCTTTTCCTGTCTCTCTCTCTCTCTCCTCACATCTTCGTCTTTCTCTCTCACTTTTAATCTATCCTGTCTACTCCTCGCTTCTTGTTACTTCGAACTTTCCTGGCGGCAAGGGTTAACCCTGTGTAGCATATCCAGCCTTGGGTATATATATGTGGTTATAGTGGCGGTGTATAGCTGACGTCTGCAGGCTTTTAAACCTGCAACGTCCCCCCTGTTGGGCTCGGTGGTGGGTGGCTACCACCGCCGCCGAATCTTGAAACACTGGTATGGCAGAATCCTTCCCACACCTTCTAGATCGGCCTCCCAAAAGAGGTCGCACCGAAGTACCATTCAAATTTAACCTCCGATCCGACTTGGACCACTTTCCTCGTTTCCACGTTTTACACAATGAAGGAACAACAAGTATGCGCAAACTGTCCCCTTTCTTGGTGTCGAAAACTCTAGTAGAAGCAATTGGCAAAGACTACAAAGCCTCAAAAATGACAAGCGGAGACCTTCTGATTGAATTAAAAAAGAAAGACCAAATAGAAAAGTTGTACGATCTTGTCAGCATCGGCAACACTGATGTCACGATCACTGCACACCGTTCACTGAACACCTGTAGGGGCGTCATCTCAGAGGAAGACTTCCTGAGCCTGAGTGACGAGGAGCTCCTCGAGGGCTTTCAAGACCGCAATGTAATCAAAGTACAGCGTATCACAATCAGAAGAAACAACGAACAGCTCCCAACTAAGCACATTATTCTCACGTTTGGAACAAGCAATCTCCCCAGCTCCCTTGACACAGGATATCTTAAGATCAATGTCAGACCTTACATACCGAACCCGAGGCGCTGCTTCAAGTGCCAAAGGTTCGGCCACGCATCACAATCATGTAGAGGTAAAGAGACATGTGCCAAGTGCAGCGCCAATGACCACCCATCTGAGAACTGTAAAGAATCCCCGTGTTGTGTCAACTGCCAGGGTGATCACCCGGCCTATTCTCGATCCTGCCCTTGCTGGAAGAAGGAAAAGGAGGTGATTGCGCTCACCATAAAAGAGAAAATTTCATTTTTTGAAGCGAGGAAGAGGCTCGCACTCTTGCCTCTGAAAAGCTTGCCAGCGTGGTGCGGCAGGGGGGCAGCACCACAACGGCCTCGGGAGCCTACAGGGTCCACGGTCAGTGGTCCTGTGGCAGCTCCACCTGCCCTCTTGGTGGTAGCAGCCACTGCTGCTCCATCAACATCGTCCAAAATGAGCCTGCAGACTCCGTCTGTGCAGGGTCCGCGGCTCAATCGAACGCCAAGGCCTGAGACGCGCGTCTCAGCGCCGAGCTCTCGATCTTCCAGCGCCTCTGGCAGGGTGATGGAGGTCGATCCGAAGACCTCGGTGTCATCGACACCGAAGGACAAGCGCTCCCTGGAGCGCGCCAAACAAGAAAAGGTCCCAATAACCATGAAAAGCAAGCGATAACCAAAACGGTTATCGCATCTGTCTGTAGTTTCAGTCCGTAATAATGTCACCTATCATATTTGATTTTAACCGAACAATCACCACAAGTACATTTGCTTAATTTTATTTCATCATGGCTTTTATCGTACATTGGAACTGCAGAGGCTTAATTCATAATTTACGTGACATAAAGGACATCATTAACAAGTTTTCACCAGTGGCTTTTTGCCTCCAAGAGACAAATCTTGGTGCAAAACATGACCATTTCCTAAAGGGCTTTACAGTTGCCCGAAAGGACCGCGAACATTGCAACCGTCTTTCGGGAGGAGTAGCCATAGTTGTGCAAGGCAGCATTCCTACGCGAGATGTCCAAATTAACACATCTCTCGAGGCTATAGCCGTCACCATTCTATCATACAAAACCATCACCATCTGCTCGCTATATATTCCACCTCACACCCTTTTTACCTCTAAAAACCTAGAAAATCTAGTGGAACAGCTACCAAAACCATTTATTTTAATTGGGGATTTTAATGCTCATTCCACCCTTTGGGGTAGCGACAAAACCGATCAAAGAGGGCAGATCGTCGAAGATTTCGTTTTGTCAAACGATATTTGCCTTTTGAACTCCGGCGCTTTTACCTACTTTTCACCAACCTCACGCACTTTTAGTTGTTTAGATCTTGCCCTGTGCTCACCGTGTGTTTTTAACGATCTTAAATGGGAGGTTCTCAACACGTCATACGGTAGTGATCATCAACCCGGCATCATAAAACTCGTACCATCCTACCCAACTTTAACCAGCAAGCCGCGCCGGTGGAAACTGCAGCTCGCGAACTGGCCAATTTTTACAGAAAATGCAAAGCTCGACGAAGCTTTCTCATCGGAACTTTCTGTTGAGGAACTGAACGAAAAGTTCGTTAAAGTACTAATTTCAGCTGCAGAAAAGGCAATACCGCAGTCATCCGGCATCGTACGTAAGAAACTTAACCCTTGGTGGACAAACGAGTGTACTGACGCCAAAAAACAACAAAATAAGGCCTGGGGAATTCTGCGAAGATACCCCACCTACACCAACCTTATCAATTTCAAACGGGCAAAAGCCAGAGCCCGATTTATTCGAAGACAGGCGGAAAAGGATTCATGGCAGAAATACATATCATCAATTAACAGTTCTGTCACATCCAAACATATGTGGGACCAGGTCAGGAAGTTTAAAGGAGAGTACTCCTCCTACACAATACCACTCCTCACAAGTCCAGACACACAAACAACACTAGAAGACCAGGCCAACCTATTAGGCGAACACTTTTACGAGGTGTCATGTTCAGCAAATTACACCAATACATTCCTGAAACACAAAGAAAATGCAGAAAAACAAAGACTACCTACTACCAGTACCTCAAATGAATCTTATAACCTTCCGCTTACAGTGCACGAATTAAACAGAGTACTTTCCGCCGGTAAAAAAACGGCAACAGGGCCTGACCAGGTACACTACACAATGTTGGCACACCTCTCCCAAGCATCGGCGCAGGCATTTCTACAGTTTTTTAACAAAATATGGGACTCTGGCGCAATGCCTGAAGATTGGAAAAATGCAATAGTTATACCTTTCCTCAAACCTGGTAAACCCCCAACATCGCCAAGTAGCTACAGGCCCATTGCGTTAACAAGCTGCCTAGCAAAAACATACGAAAGCATCATAAATATAAGACTCACCTTCACTCTTGAGTCAGAGCGCCTAATAGACTCACACCAGTGTGGATACAAAAAGGGCTGTTCCACCTCTGACCATCTCGTTAGGCTGGAACAAGAAATACGACAAGAATTTCTACACAAACAGCTCTGTCTCGCCGTCTTCTTTGACTTAGAGAAAGCATATGACACAACTTGGAGATATGGGATTCTCAGAGATCTAGCAAACTTGGGGATTCGCGGAAGAATGCTTAACTGCCTATGTAACTTCCTATCTAATAGAACATTTCAAGTACGTCCGGGTACGGTATTATCACGAATATTTGTCCAAGAAAATGGTGTACCACAGGGTTGCGTTCTGAGCACCACTCTTTTCATTGTCAAAATGAACTCCATCAACACAGCTATACCCCCTACAGTCATGCACTCTATCTACGTTGACGATCTTCAAATCGCCTGTCGTGCCTCCAGCCTATCATCCTGCGAAAGGCAACTCCAAATTACAATAAATGAGCTTACGAGATGGGCCGACAAAAATGGTTTCCGCTTTTCAACCCAAAAAACCACCGCTGTTCTCTTTACACAAAAAAAGAGGATTGTTCCCTGACCCTGTTCTCAAACTAAACAACATCGAAATGCCGGTAAAACAAGAATACAAATTTCTAGGATTCACATTCGACCGAAAACTAAACTTTCTGGCACACATAAACGCTCTTAAAACTAAGGCAAACAGAGCACTCAACGTTCTCAAAGTACTCTCACATAAGCACTGGGGTTCCGATCGACTCTGCCTTATACGTATTTACCGATCTCTTGTACGCAGCATTTTAGACTACGGTTGCGTTGTCTACGACTCAGCGCGAGACTCATACATTCGCCGTCTTGACCCTATACACAACCTCGGTCTCCGTCTGTCCAGTGGTGCTTACAGAACATCATCTGTGCAAAGTCTATACGTAGAATGCAACGAGCCTCCTCTGTGTCATCGAAGAGCATTACTAACCCTGTCATATGTTTTCAGAATAAGATCGTCACCTGAACACATCTGCTACGAAATTGCCACAAAGTGTAACTCGCGCTTACACTACCTCAACAAACCGAACCTAATCAAACCACTTGTCCTACGCTTCGAGGAATACTGCCGCTTTTACACCATCCCTGAAGGATCACTACATGTCGCTATTAAACCACCAAGACTGCCGCCATGGTTCGACCTGTCACAGCTTTGCGAGTTTTCACTAGGCCCTTTCAACAAAAGAAGCACTCCACCAGAACACATAATTCAAGAATTCCATACACTTCAATATGAATATAGGGATTACGAAGAATTTTACACAGATGGCTCAAAAACAGAAAACCACGTGGGTATTGGGATCGCGACAGCGGAAAGTGCAGTTTCTGTGAGAGTACCTGGTAGTTTTTCCATTTTTTCAGCTGAAGCTTATGCCTTGAGTGAAGCAGTTCGGAAAATCATCGCTGGAGAATACAAGAAAGCAATCATATACACCGACTCACTAAGCACACTAAAAGCTCTTCATATAAAATCCGAATGTGAGCCATTAGTGGGTGACATTTTAAACATGGTATATTTAAACAGCCAGGCAGTTTCCATCCGTTTCTGCTGGGTCCCAAGTCATGTTGGGATACCTGGAAACGAAAAAGCAGATAAATATGCCTCCTTGACAGCACACAAAACAGTAGCAAAAGTGAAAATTCCCCTTAAAGACGTCCAGCGAACAATTCGTCTAGCTTTAAAAGCAAAATGGCAACAACAGTGGGACACATGCACGAATAACAAGCTCCACCTGGTGAAGCCCATACTCGGGGAATGGAAGACCTGCCGTCACCAACAACGGTTTATCGAAGTTGTATTATGCCGACTTCGCATTGGACACACACACCTGACACACTACTTTTTACTCACAAAGGAAGAACAGCCAATCTGTGAAAAATGCCAAGAACCACTCACACTTATACACATTATAATCACATGCCCAGATGTTGAAACACAGAGACAAAAATATTTCAGCATACTATACAAACAACACATACCCTTACACCCTGCTCTGCTGTTAGGAGATGACTCTTTAGTACCCCTGCCTGACGTGCTAAACTTTCTAAAAGAATGTGGTTTTTTAAATAAGCTTTAGAACTTCATCATCTCACTACCCTATTCTTAACACCTTGTGCCTGGCGCAGCATAGCCTCAGCTGCTTTTGCGCCATAAAACACCAAATTAACTAACTAACTTTATATATATATATATAGAGGAAGCGAGAATTATACAGAGATGTGAAGAAAGAAGTGGAAGATAAGGCAATAAAGATAGAAATACCGAGAAAGAGAATCTATCCATATAGATAGATAGATAGATAGATAGATAGATAGATAGATAGATAGATAGATAGATAGATAGATAGATAGATAGATAGATAGATAGATAGATAGATAGATAGATAGATAGATAGATAGATAGATAGAAGCGCTCAAAATGATGTCAGTTGGCTAACAAATACTTCGCATTTAATACATTGACGCTGGGATGACGGCGCGCGTTGGGCCCCGTCATCGGTGCTCTCCTAGAGCTCTGGTCCCGCAATGTGAGCAATGCGTATATAAAATTGTGAGAATTTTTAGGCACTTGATTAGACACAAGAGCAAACTCTAGGTTCGAAAGCGAATGTCGGTAAAGTCCCAAACGCTGCAAATGAAATAAGGTAGAAAACAGAACATTGGGCGCAATCAGAGTAAAACCTGAACTTGGCAATCTAGTCAAGAGGTCTGTTCTTGATACCACTTCCTGTTGTTGCTATGGGTGACTCTTGGGAACGCTAAGGTGCCACAAGGGGCATTGACGCATCATACCAAGCCTGGCGGCCGGCTGCGGAGGTTTGCGACTTTTTAGCGCAAGTACCCTCGCTTAAACCACGGGCACGAAGGTCAATCGCCTCCCTTAGGTGGCCGCACTTCGGCAATGCAATCCTCCTAATGGTTCCCGCTAGCAAACGCTGCCTGTGCTTTGTTCCGAAGAGACCGTGTCGGTATTGGAACTCTTGCACACTCGCACGTTAATGCGGAAGCACGTTTGACTGCCAGTGACACCTTTGATAAGGACGTTGTGTGCGTTGGGAAAGGGGGGAAGGGAATGTGCTTGCGTTGGCGGTGACGCAAATTTGATGTCAAGTAGACAAGAACCGAAAAATGATGGAAGAGATGGAAGAGTTGTACATTATGTCGCAGCTAGATGGGAGCATTCTTTATTGAGTAGAGTCAATTATAGGGAACTTACACTTAGCCTTTTCTTAGTGGTCAAGAAAACTCGCTAGTTTCGGAGCCGGCCGGATAGTCACCCCCTGAAGAAGAGACCGAATGGGTCTCAAAACGTAGGGACAGTTTTTAATTTTGATATTAAAAACTATAGGCTAAGAGTGGCTGGAGAGTTTGTTTTATTCGTATACTTACGTTAATATTTTTCGGTAACGCGAAGTGTCACGTTGCTCGTTAATTTTTATTCCAATTATCCCCTGAGTTTTACACAAGATACTTCATCTCATAGGCGTCACTTTCGCGCAGCTCGCCCCGACTTTCTTTAATTGCAGCGGCGGACTGCTGCAGGCTCGCAAGGCGCTAAGAGTATTATCTGATGCGTCTGTCGAGCGCCTATTTTGCGTAGGCAGGTCTGCATTCATTAAAAAGTGTAACAAGCTGTCCAATGACAGCTTTGAAATGCAGCTATTGCCTGAATACCACGAGCAGTACTGGTTATTAGAAGATTCTCTCCGCAATAGTCTAGCGCTGGTTATCAACTCTATATTCAAAATGAAATTGGCTTATTTCTATGGCCGCTGCGTGTAAACGTTTCTATAGTTACTCAATTTTTGAGCGAATGAGGCTGACTTTTTTTTTGAACACCTTTGTATAAACCTTCGAAATTTTTGTGGCAGTTATTCACGTTAAAGGGGAAATATTGTATATGTGTGCAAATAATTTTTTAGCGGAACTAAGCTGTTTAAGCATTTATTTTTGACTAGAATATTTGACCATCTGTCGTGTTAGTAGGAACGCACCATTAGATTTACCATCAATTTGTTAAGAGTTCCGTGACGCTTTCTTTGCGGATGATGAAAACTCCTTTTGTGTTTGATGCCACACTGATAGGTAATTATGGCTCTACCATATGTGTCGCAGAGTTTGAAGCCATCGCAATTAACACTACAAGCAAATTCCTAGACCACAATAATATTGCTGGGATCCGGCGTATTTGTGTAAAGTATTCCCGTTAAATCAGTTTTCAGGTGAAATCGTTTCTCGGGTAGGCGGTTTATGTGAAATATAACTATCAGCTTTCTAACATTGTTACTGTGGGTTTCTGCAGTGAAGACATGCTGATTCGAATTTCTGACCGAGGATTAACGACACAACTAACGTGCGTTACTTCTTTTCTGTAACGGTAACGGTAACGCGTTACCATTTTTTTTGAGGTAACGTAGGGCGGTAAAGCACTTATTTTTTTTGCGTAACGAGTAAGATATTTAGTTACATTTCTTCGGTAACGCCTACAACACTGGTTTCTATCGCTTTGATTGCTTCGCGCTTGCGGCGATGGTGCGTCTTTTTCTGTTTACCAGATTCTTCCGACGCCTATGTTTTTTTTTTTTGCGACATCTAGATATATGTCACGTCCACAATGAACCACTACGACCCAAACTTTACCCTCCAATGTAGCTCACAACACCTTAGAGTCAGGCACTACTGTGTTCGCGTCTCACTGCGACCGTGATTCAAAATATCGCCACAATATTCCCTACCGAGACAAAACACTTATCTACTTCGTGTCATGGCTGCGGCGGTCAACACCCATTGGGGACGTTCACAAGAAGGGCCGTTTCATGACCCCCGCATAGTGCTTCACCACAGGGGTTGGCGGGAACGATGCGGCATCGGCGCATCGGCGCGTCAGCAGCGCCCCTGATGACCATTGCTGCGTACTGAGAAGGTGGGCTCCAAATGTCACTCCAATACTTCCCAACACTTCAACGACTACAGGAACGTGCAGGCCGGAGTGCGGCAAACGCGAGAGAGAAAAGGCGGAAGAAAGAGTCTAGGCAATCGCAGCACTTGGAACGTCCCGGTAGCCATTTTGTTGCTTTCCTTTCGCACTTCCGAACCAACACGCTTCCTCAATTTGTTCTCTTTGTGAGTGCCGTTTGCTGCTTTCTGGATCGGTTTCCCATACACGACCGTTTCCTGTGAGCACCGTGATGGACGCTCGTCTGGTCTGGCGGCAGACGCGCATCACGTTTGCTTGGTTATGTTATTTCTATTTCCGTTTATTGATTTTCTGCGAGTAGAGACTTTCGGCGCTCACACTGCCGTCGGTGTCACAGTGTAGTTGCTTCTTTTCCCTAATAGCCCGAAACATTGACCGTCTTACTTTTTAATATCTTGCTTTCCCATGAGATATCAGCGGACTATCAGAGTAACGTTAGCGTTTGTATGGAATCTTTCTCACCCTCCGTTTTGCTAACACACACACACTCACACACACGCACACGCACACACACGCACACGCACGCACAGTTTGCTGCCATGAAAGTTCAGTAAGCTTGACTGTTTTTTTCATCTGTGCCATCAGTACCCAGCACTCTTTTTCGAGATATGACACTAGGTGTACTAAATATGGCTTCTTTTTAACACGAAAGTGTTTTATGCCGAAGTACATCAAGACTTCAGTGACGTATTTCCGTCACTGAAATGACGTCGAAAAAATACACACGATCAGATCGCAAAGAAAAAAACCGGCAGATCCCACGCACTGTGGGAATCGATGTGATGCGAAGCAGCCAGCAAGGGGCAAATCATGCTGTACATAATATGCATGTCATTATTTACATGGTAGGACCTGTCATTTGTGTTCGTCACAAATTCACGTCACGCAATACAAATTTTGGTGTATATAAAGCTAGCGAACTGGACGCAAGCGCACCATGAGCGTGGTATGTAAATGGCGTTGTAGATGACATGCATGCCAAGATTTTCATGTTACCACCTGGCCCTTAGGTTCGCTTAATTTTTTACCTCGAATCGCAGTGAGACGCGCGACCAATCTTCCTCCCTTTCGCATGCGTTCGTATTCTCGCGCTCTGCACATCGTGCAGACGACGTCCGCGTTTCAGCGTATAAATTGACAGACACTTTGTCAATTCCAATGTGTGTTCCTCGAACGCCTGTGCCCACTCAGACGGGGTCGGTGAGAATGGAACACGATGCGCGCGTCTCCCTCCTTGCATGATTAGAGACGCTGGGCACAGCGACGCTACGCAAGCAAAGCGCGAGCGCTGTGGAGTCCAACGCAACCCGCGTCCGTTTGCGCGCACCGGCACCCACCTGGCACTGTGCCAGGGCACGGTTGGAGGGACGGACGGACGGACGGAAGGACGACCGGAAGGACGACCGGAAGGACGACCGGACGGGCGGGTGGACGTGAGCATGAGGCATTAAAGGCTTTCACCTTAAAATTTGGTGTATGTCAAGCTGGCGAAACGGCCACAAGAGTGTCATGAGCGTGCCATGCAAGTCATGTTGCACAAGACATGTCATGATTTGCATATTACCACTTGTCATTTATTCTCGTCATACAATCACGTCGCTGAATACCAAATTTGGTGTATATCAAGCTAGCGAAACGGCCACGGGAGTACCATGAGTTTGGCATGCAAGTCATGTTGCACATGACATGTCATCATTTTCATATTACTAGTTGGCATTTATGTTCGTCATACCGTCACGTCACGCAATACCAAATTTGGTCTATATCAAGCTAGCGAAACGGCCGTCAGCGCGCCATGAGCGTGGCATGTAAATCATGTTGTATATGACATGCAGGTCATGATTTCCATATTACCACCTGTCATTTATGCTCGTCATACAGTCACGTTCCTGAATACCAAACTTGGTGTATATCAAGCTAGCGAAACGGCCACGAGAGTGTCATGAGCGTGGCATGCAAGTCATGTTGCACATGACATGTCATGATTTCCATATTACCACTTGTCATTTATGTTCGTCATACAGTCACGTCACTCAATGCCAAGTTTGGTGTATATCAAGCTAACGAAACGGCCGTGAGCGCGCCATGAGCGTGGCATGTAAATCATGTTGTTCATGACATGCACGTCATTATTTGCATGTTACCACGTGTCATTTATGCTCGTCATACAGTCGCGTCACTCAATCGCAAATTTGATGTATATCAAGCTAACGAAACGGCCGCGAGCGCGCCATGAGCATGGCATGTAAATCATACTTTTCATGACAAGTTAGTCATGATTTTCATGATATGACCAGCCATTTATGTTCGTCATATAGTCATGTTATGCCATAC
The DNA here is from genome assembly GCA_030522465.1 of Rhipicephalus appendiculatus. Lineage (NCBI taxonomy): Eukaryota > Metazoa > Arthropoda > Arachnida > Ixodida > Ixodidae > Rhipicephalus > Rhipicephalus appendiculatus. The sequence goes on from JALIZH010026545.1 coordinate 83,682, forward strand.
CAAATTTGGTAAAAATCCCATTAACGATACGGCCAGGAGAGCACAAAGTCGTAGGCGGCTAGATAGATAGATAGATAGATAGATACGCTCAAAGTCGCCGAAGTTCGCTAAGAAATGCTTCGCATTTAAAAAGGTCCGTTGGCGTCGAAGCCACGACCTTTCATTTCGCAAAAACAGATGCTGGGCACGCTATTCTCTGCCCCACGGTACAGACTTCGGAGGGCTTTACAAACTCAGCTTTTATATCTTACACTTTCCTCTCAGAGATCTCACAGGTGCTCTTGGACGTCGGGGTGGTGTCGCCCACTGGGAGCGGAAAAGTGAAGTAATGCGTGATGATTGTTGCCTCCAAGATTAGCTCCTGCAGCGGCTATTTGCTAGGCGTCCGTCCCATTCGGCGTGTTTCCAATAGGAGAAGAGCCATTTTGTCAATGTCTTCAAAACACCGCGAGGTGGAGACCTTAGCCCGAGCGTCATCCTCGTTCATAGCATCCATCCATACCAAGAATAACTCTGCGACGAGCGCCTGGCCTGGCTGTAACACCGCGTTCCTCGCTTACGCTCTCCCAAGAAAAATCGCAGCAGCGCTACAGGGGAGACAAGACGCGCGTTGCGTTTCCCTCTAGTCTGGCCGTGGTGTTCAGTCACTAATATGCCTGCGGGATGGCGATCTTAGCCCAAGTTCCGCGTCCAATCACCGACGCTTTTTTGGCTGCCACACCGCTTTCTCTGATTACGCTCTCACTGGTAACTACTACAGCTACCACAAAGGTTCGTTTAATTGTTTATCATGGACCATAGTCGTCGTAATGTAGATGTGCCACCAAGCTTCAACGTGGGTGCATCCACGTTAAACGGTGATACAGCTGCGAAACACCAATAGACATTGTGCAAGCTCTCGTACATCAATGTACAGAAAACATTCAACTAGTACTTCTGTAAGAATACGTTTTACTTTCGTGTTGGTACCGATTCCCATCTTTTTCTTTATTCTCTTCGTATTCCAAGCAATACCGAAAATAGGGATCACGTGTGCTCATTAATGCTACCAAGACCAGCGACAGATGTTTTCTTAATTATACACGACGAATCACCACACTAGAAGTATTTTATAATTACTCTACTAATGCTAAACACGTTGCATTTCTGTGAGGAACTCTAGGATTGTGTAAATGCGCGTTACAGAGCATTGAATTAGTGTGTGTTACGTATGAGCGTGAATAACGCATCTCGAGCTAGTTGGTTGTGCATACCGAGGCGAAAACAGCGCGCACTTGACGAGGACGGACTGCGTCTTGTCGAGGACGACCTGTGTCTTGTCTTTCCTCAGTCCGTCCTCGTCAAGTGCTCACTGTTTTCGCCTCGTTAAGTATGAGCGAACCGAACTGCATTGAATATGTTTATGCTTCACGTAATGTTTTTTCTGTGGTAACATTGAAAGCCGTAGGACGAATTGTATGCGTCTTAACGAAGGAGGACGATGAAACAGATGAAAACGCAGAGTGCATATAGATATAGCCTCTTCTCCGACAGACTGGCTTACCCTGTGCTGGGGGAAAGGGGTAAGGGGAATAAGAGATGATAGAATAGAAATGTTACAAAAAAAAAAAAAAGAAACACGAAGACAAAACAACAGAATAAAAATAAAAATTAATACATCCCTCCTTAAAATCCGTGTCTAAGTCGTACGTAAGACGCACAACCACGTTTTCACAACCTCCTGTGCTGAGGATGGTTTCGGCTACTGTAAAAGTACCCTTCCCTCCGACAAAGGCCGACTGTCAAGTCCGTCAAACGCACCTAAAAGTTCTGTTCTAGGCACAGTGATACGGATATACTACCAGAGCAGATGGGAAATCGGTTCCTCGCCGCTACCAGTCTGTATACCTGGGGCAACTACTCACAGGGGCACCTACTCACGAAAAGGAAATCCACCGAAGATGAAGAATGGGCTCGTGTGCTTACGGGAGACATTCTCAAATATTGACAGGCAATGTACTACTCTTCCTAAAGGGGAAAGTATACAACCTTGGTATACTGTCATGACTACCATATATGGCGGGAACATAAAGAATAACGAAGAAACTGGAGAAGCAGTTAGAAACGACGCAACGTGCGATGAAAGAATGCTAGGCATAACTTTAACATAAAGGAGGAAAGCAGAATGTATTAGACAAACAGTGGTAGACGATGTTCTAGCTGACATTAAGAAAAGTGGACCTGGACAGGCCACTTAATGCGAAGAACAGATAACCGTTGGTCAGTTAGAGCTACGGAATCGATACCAAAGGATTGAACACAGAAAAGGAGCCCACGTACACAGCGCTAGCTGTCAGCTCTTTTTCTGGGTCCGAGTTTTTCGTGCTGCTTTTAATGATGTTATCATACCAACTCCTTTAGCAAGGCACTCTTTTGAAACAATGGGAGACGTAGCCGGGGACGGCAGAGGGTGAGATGGAGGGATGAAATCGAAAAAGGAGGTTTGCACGCATCAAGCGGAACCAGCTCGCACATAATAGGCTGAAATGGAGATCATAGAGAGAAGCCTTCGTCCTGCGTGGACGTAAAATATTCTGAGAATTAAGATGATGACTGACAAATGTCGCTTGTGCAGTTGTTCTGCATGACAGCGTGCTTCAGCATTAGCGGTGACTAATACCGTTTTTTTTTGTTATTATTTAAGCCTTAGATATACTTTGCGGTTTTCGTTTCAATGCGTAGATTGTACACAGTCTAAAGACTGTACATCGTTCTGATCTAGTAACTGTGCCTTAGTGATCATGAGGTGTGCGTAGTAGTGATGCAGGACTATCGATAGCCCTATCGATACTATCGATAGTTGGATGACTATCGAACTATCGATGGTAGAAGAAACTATCGATAGCGCTATCGATAGTAAGTATAAAATGAACCACGCGAACTCATTGCAGCATAAACTTCGTTCTTTGAGTGCATGATGAATGGTGGAGCAGGGGGGAGCAGGCTGAAGAACAAGAAAGCTGAGAGGCTCGTGTTATTTCACCTGAATACTTCGCTGACACTCAATTAAGTTGAACTGTTCATTTGTGGCGGAAAGGAAACTGCTACATATCGCGGAACTGCGTAGCATCAAATTTACGTTGCATTCTCTGACTTCAAAGTAAAAATATCAAACAGTAATTCTTGGTTTTTCACGTCCCAACATGAAAATATCAAGAAAAAAGTTTGTTAACTGTAAGATGTAACTGACTGCTTTTGAGTATGATTTTTTTCGGATGGACATGATCCGGCTTTTTCCGTTGCGGGAATTATCTCTTTCGCCAAGATATTCCCCCCTAAACTGACCCAGTATTGCTGATAGTAGGCTATCCTAATTATTTTCGCGAGATCGCGGGCGAACAACGGCATAATTATTCACAGCACTATCAATAGCATCATTTGTAGTACTGCTACCGATGGTTCTATCGATTGCGCTATCGGTGACACTATCGATAGTTTATCGATAGTATTACTATCGATAGCTCGTCTACACTATCGATAGTTTCAAGAAAAACTATCGATGCTATCGCTAGTCCATTTATCGAGAGTTTTGCATCACTAGTGCGTACACATGAGTAAAAAAACATGGTTGGTCCCCCCCTTCATAAGAATCGGTGTAGCACGAAAGCGAAACGTGTTCTCGTAGAAATAGTTTAGCGTTTCTTGTGCACTGATATATGACAGCTTATACAATGTCTGTTGTTCTTCGGCGGCTATAGCATTGTTTGTCGTGGATGTACCCACGTTGACTTTTCTAGTGGTACATCTCCATCCCGACGACTAACGCCCATGATGTTGAATGAACCATTGTGGTAGCTGAAGTTGTTAACATATACCTGAACACAGCATACCCTAAACCAGGCGCAAAGATGACACCAACAAGCACATACAAAAGTCACAGTTTCGCCGCAAGGGCGAAGCAATGAATGCGATAGCAACATATTGGAATATCACCCGAAGAGCGGCAAGCAGTTCGGAACTTGCAGCACTCTGCTCAAGCACACAGGAAAACAAAAAAGTACACACACAGCATAAGCGCGGACTAACAACTTTCACAGCTCGCCACTTGAAGCACGCTGCTCAAACTCGAAGAAGGATGCATGAAACGAACGTGCAAATCTACATCGGAGGAGCGCGAGCTAACAGCGAGCGCAGTTGTAACTTTGAGCAGCGACCTCCTTTCGCAAACACGGCCGCTGCAGCGAGTGAAGTGACCTTCGTGGGCCCTGTAACTTCACGCGAACTTCGCAGTCACAGCACAGGACGTACAAACAAACCCCCTCTCGAGAGGAGCGCGCGCACGGGCGACCACGCCCCGTAGGGCAAAGTATACTGGCGCGCTCGAATCGCAACGAGCGGGGCAAAGACCTTTAAAGCACGCCCTTCGCGCACTTCACCCCATCTCGCTGGTGATTACGCGAACACGCTTAAGTGTCACCGAGCTCCGATTACCGCCAACAGTAAATGGTGTTTATAAATAGCTCGCGTTAGTATGTTGAAGAACGTGCGTCTTGTGGTCGAGTCGTTTAGCGCCGCACGCTGCGGAGCGAGGGGCCATGGGTTCGATTCCCAGTGACGGAACTTTTTCTTCCAATTTTTTCTTTGTCATCTCTTCGTGTACACTTTACAGCGTCATATCCGTGATGGAAATATGTCAGTGAAGTCTTCGTGGACCACAACATAAAACACTTTCTTGTTAAAAAATACGTACATCTTGATGGGTTCATGAAATGCTTTTGCAGATTTCTCGCGCTGCTCTTCATCCATTCAAGCGCACAGGATAGCGTACAATGATTTTCGCTTTTTTTTAGCCGTTGGCGCAAAATACTGACTCGTCGAAAAAAACAAGGAAACACTGTAGCCTGGATATGCAAAATATAAAATTCATTTTGTTTAGATGATGTTTTTTTTTCTTGCGAGAAGGAACAAGAGAAATGAAACAGCTGGTGTGTTTGCTCCCTTCCAGCCCGAGGCAAATTGCTTCCGTTTCTGTCCTCTCCGCATGGAGCAGGAATGTAGATATGAGCCTGATTACCATTTTGCGTTCTGTTATTTTTGATGTTCTGGTAATTTGTTTTAGCTTCCTGGTTTTAGTTTCCCGAAGACCAGTGGGAGGCGTTGCTGACGTCTGTAAACCCCGAGGACCAGCTGCGGCTGGTGGAAAGGGCTCGGGCGTCAGCAGAAAGCCATGGCTACCTGGAATGAGGAAGTCACCCACCTATGGGCGAAGAGAACGCGCGCCTGGTCGCATAATAAAGTTTATTCCTCTCTCTGTCTCCTGGTTTCAACCATGTCGGAGCTGCTGCGCGCACGAAACTGCTCTTTCCTATTAAAAAAATCATGGAAGTTTGAGAAGAAGAAATACTGGACAGGCTTTAATGTGCAAGATATATTACACGCGGACGTGCAGTAATAAGCTTTGATCTTTTGTTTTGTTTCTCTTGTATATCCGTCAAAAAAGAGTTTCATCAAGTGCACGCACCTTCTAAATATCCCTTGGTGCAAGGAAAGTGGATTGCTTCGTGTTAATGCGGCATGATCAAAGCAAACAAACCGGAACATTTGCGTTCGTTTGTGTGATACGCTCTTCTATATTCTTAGAGGTCGGCGACTATAGCGCAGTGGTCAGTGAGACAAACACTACTAACGTGCCAATATACATCTGAGCTCAAATTTAGAGATGCTCCTAGAAAAAAAAAAGACATCATCAGAGAATTTTAAGCGGAAAGAATCGCAAGAACAAAAAGAATTAGCCTTTCATCAATAACGCAAACTTCAAATACTTCGCGCACTTCTGGTTTGATATGTCCTCGGCTTCAACCTACCGACTCGCTATCTTTTCGAAAACTTTACAAATTGTCTTAATAGAACCAATGCAATGGAACTGATACTATTTAGCCCAATTCTATAGCCGTCGAATGTACCTTGTACAGCGACACACACTGCTGTATATTGAATTCTCACTGCCTGGGTCCCAGTCTCAGTCTACAATATCTCACATGAATATTTATCACTATCCATATTCATCGTCGGTATTTTGAATTATTACTACATGCGTTACTTCGTGAGCGAAAACAAAAGGTATCGTATTAAACCGTGTACGAATACAACTGATGAGCGAAGCTCCTTCGAAATGGGACGCGAACGACTATGTACGTTTTGAAACCGTTGGCGGCGTCGGCACTTAGATTCGGCCGCTCTAGCACGTACGGCAGGACCCTGTCGGCGTAGCCGTTGTAGTTCCGTTCGTCGTGCTTTAACCGCGGGATCCTGTTGCCGGGCTCGTCTTGCTGCCGCTGCATGGGCTTTGCGTTCCGCATCCTTGCCAGGCTGCTTATCGTCTTCATCATCACGTTTACGTTTCTGAGGACGACTGTCCATGTTCTGTGAGCAGCCGTAACTAATCTCAAGTGGGACCCTATTTTTATGTATGTACAAACATGGTTTTCTATGAATTTTACTGTCGTTTATGAACGCGAATTCGTTTTGCGTCGCGCTCCTTGTTTTTTTTTTGCGCAACGCGTGCCGAACTCCACGCGCCTTGTTTTCTTTTATTCTTTTTTTTGCGCAGGCGCCGACAGAGACGTAGAAAGAGGGAGAGGGAAACTAATCTGCCTCCGTTTCGCATGCGTTCGTATTCTCACGCTTTGCGCATTGTGCAGACGCCACCCGCGTTCCAGCGCTCATAAAGCTCATTTATCCTCCCGCGTGAGGGGGGAGACGCCACAGCTGGCACCTTGCCAGGGAGCTTCAACGGCGACGGCGACGGCGGGGTGCGAGCCTAAGGAGCTTCGCTCCTAAAAAAAACACGATATTCACGAAGTGAATGATGTTGGAGGAGCTTGCTCGGAGATAACCGGGTAAACCGCGAGTCCTCCGCACAATTCGTCTACTGTCATAAAAAGACTTGACACGTTGGTATAGTTATATACACATTAAATACACAATGTTTATTATTTGTATATATGCACTATATACACAATTTACAATTTGATGTGCAATATGTACATTTGATGGGCTATGTGTAAAGGATATACACAAGTGTATAGCCTAATGCCACTGCCGTGAGTCAAAAGCCTGATGCCTATGAATGGTAGACGAGGAGCGATCAGGCGTTCTTCTACTTGTTTAAGCGCGGGCAGGTGATCGGGCTTGGGAGGGTAGCGATACCCGTGCGTAACACTCATAGCGGGAACCGTTCCGGCAACCAGAGAGTCTTTGCAAGTGGAGCAAACTGTACTCACTGTAGTCGGTTGATGACGTGGCAGGAAACTCTCGTTGCAGCACGGCAGCGGCATTGGCGTGGGATTGCTCGTGGCGGATGGTAGCGATTGCAGTCAGGTTGTTGTCGAACCACAAACGGTCGCATACATTGCAGCTGTGGCCGAATGTGTGTTCGAGGAAATCGCTCTTGAAGCGCGCGTCGGTGCCACCAACTTCAGGTAGCGACCGCTTTCGGCGCTTGGCCGCTCCATCCCGCGCCCGTACCTCTTCGAGGTTCTCTTGCCGCCGCTTCCGCGCTGCTTCGGCTTCGCGGCCTTGTATCGCGGGGTCCGCATGTCGCTGACGTCTCTTTTCGGCCTCGCGAGCTCTCACCGCAGGGTCTTGGCGCTGAGCCCGCGCTGCTGCTGCCTTGCGAGCTCTCACCGCCGCTGCCTTGGCTTCCTGGGTGTTCATGACTAGTAGCGGTAGCGAAGTGCACGGACTGAGCTCCCAGCGAACAGAAAGGAAGCGCGCCACGCGCAGCCGTTCCAGCGTGATGGCAGAACGATAATGTGTGGTGTGGAATGCGCTTATTCTTCTTAGTCATCAGCGTCATCGTCATCGTGATGACTTATAGTGGGTACCTTGCATGTGCTGTGCCGTGATGGCAGCGTCATCGTCATCTTGCTACGGCTACGGACAAGCCCCGAGCATAAGGAGCAAGCTCCTAAAACCACAGAATGAGTGATTCTAGAATCGAGCCGTTGCTCTGTGCCCATCTGCCATTCACCTAACGCTGACTATTGCATTTTACTCCCGTTAAAATGCTACCCTATTCTTAATGAGCAACCTGGTCTCGTGTAAATGAACATATTGAAGCATGTGTCACTGTTAGATTCGCATGTAAGCGTGCTTAATCTCACGGTTACAGAAGTAACCATGAGATTAGGTAAAATGTTATGGTTTAGATATTTCGGTAATGTTCCTGTACAGGTGATGGCGTCCTGTAAGAGTTCGATTGTAGCTATAACTAGAATGGACTAAAATTATATTGCGCTATTTTTACCAGAGGAATGTCGGCCGCATAGTGATTTTGTTTGACTCTCCTATCGAAAAAAAAAATATAATGAAAACAATGCCCTCACTTTAAATCAAACCTTTTGGTATCTCTTGAAGACTTATCATTCTAGAGGCCCGTGTACCGTGCGATGTCAGTGCACGTTGAGGAACACCAGACGGTTGAAATTTCCAGAGACCTCCTCTACGTCGTCTCTAATAAATATATCGTGGTTTTGGGACGTAAAACCCCAGATATTGTTACGTGAATGACGAGTCGGTAGACAGTAGTCTGTAGACTATTCACACGATATCATTTTAACATATGGTGTAGTAGCGCGAATTCGACGGGGACACAGAGGACAAGAAAAAACACGACACTCGCTACTCTCGCAACTTGCGAGAGTTGCGAGAGTAGCGAGTGTCGTGAGTTGCGAGAGTAGCGAGTGTCGTGTTTTTTCTTGTCCTCTGTGTCCCCGTCGAATTTGCGCTACTACACCATATGTTAAAATGATATCTCACCAACTAGCCCAGCTCTCAACCCTACTGATATTCACACGATATATTTACAATAGCGGTTGCAGCGCTGACCGGTTCAGCTCAGAGCCCGAGCGGAGAGAGCTCTTCCTTCTCTTCGTCCGGCGCACACACGCATGGTTCAAGGGGCTAGCAACATGCATGTAGCATAATCCCCGGCGGCAAAAGCGCCGTCTCGGCGCAGCAGATGTCAACGTCACTGGGAGAGTGTTAGGGCTTCAAGCGTGCGACATGGACGATATCGCTAGCCTGTCGAGCAGGTGGAAGAGACTAGGTGATGGGAGTGATTTCATATGTCACTGGAGTAACTGCACAAAGTACTCTGTATGGGCCTGTGCAGCGAGAAAGCAATTTTTCCGACAAGCCGACTTGACGGGTCGGAGACCACAGCAGGACCAAAGAACCGGGCGAAAAGTGGACGTCTCGGTGTCATCGATCGTACAAACGCCGTTGAGTCTCTCGTGAGGTCAGAAGGCGAGTACGGGCGGTTTCGCGTGCAAGGGCAGCCCGGGTGATAGCGTCAAGGGCGTATTGGCTGGTCGGTACTGCAGGAAGCGGGATGACTGTATCTAAGGGCAACGTGGGTCCTCGTCCGAACAACAGGAAAAATGGTGAGTAACCGGCGGTGTCATGGCGCGAGGAATTGTACGCAAATGTCACGTACGGTAAAGCAAGGTCCAGTCAGAGTGGTCCGAAGAAACATACTTCGCAAGGATATCCGTAAGGGTTCGATTCAGACGGTCAGTGAGTCCATTCGTTTGCGGACAGTATGACATAGTGAGCTTGTGTCTCGTTTGACATGACTGCAGAATGGCGGCTATGACCTTCGACAAAAATGTGCGGCCACGGTCCGTAAGCAGCTGGCGTGGAGCTTCATGCTGCAAAATCACGTCGTGTAGGAGGAAGTCGGCGACATCTGTGGCGCAACTTGTTGGAAGAGATCGTGTGATGGCGTAGCGCGTGGCGTAGTCTGTGGCTACAGCTATCCACCTGTTGCCAGATGAAGAATGGGGAAATGGGCCAAGTAGGTCTAAGCCAACGCGAAAGAACGGCTCTGACGAAATGCCAAGGGGTTGAAGGCACCCGGCGGGAAGCATCGATGGTGTTTTGCTACGCTGACATTTCTCACATGCCGCAACGTATGTTCTGACGGACCGTGCAAGCCCTGGCCAAAAGAAGCGTCGGCGGATCCGGTCGTAAGTGCGCGATACACCAAGGTGACCGGCCGTTGGGAGGTCATGAAGTTCGTGAAGAACAGCCGAGCGGAGGTGTTTCGGAATAACAAGCAGCAGAGCTGGTCCGTCGGGGTTAAAATTGTGGCGGTAGAGTGCACCATCTTGGAGGACGAACGAGCGAAGGGACCGGTCGGTAGACGATGATTCTAGGCGTTCGATGATAGTACGCAGGGACGCATCACGGCGTTGTTCCTCGCCGATGTTTGTCAGTGAGGAAACGGAAAATACGCAAGCGTCGGTGTCAGAGATGGTGCTCGATTCATCAACCGAGTATCGAGACAGGCAGTCTGCGTCCTGATGAAGGCGTCCCGACTTGTACGTCACTGTGTAGGTATACTCTTGGAATCGCAGAGCCCAGCGACCAAGCCGGCCAGTAGGATCCTTTAGTGACGAAAGCCAACAGAGCGCATGATGGTCCGTGATTACAGAGAAGTGCGTGCCATACAAATATGGGCGGCACTTCAAGACTGCCCAGACAAGAGCAAGACATTCACGCTCTGTAATGGAATAGTTGCGCTCGGCAGCTGTAAGGAGGCGGCTGGCGTAGGCGATAACGCGTTCGTGTCCCTGTTGGCGTTGGGCTAGGGCAGCTCCGATCCCGTGACCACTAGCATCGGTTCGGACCTCTGTCGGAGCGGACGGGTCAAAGTGGGCCAATATAGGTGGTGGTGTCAAAAGTTTGACGAGGCGAGAAAAAGCGGCAGTTTGAGCGGAACCCCACGTAAAAGGCACGTCTTTCTTCAGAAGTTCAGTGAGTGGTTGAGCGATGGTTTCAAAACCTTCCACGAACCCTCTGAAGTAGGAACATAGTCCTACAAAACTCCGGACGTCTTTGACTGACTGGAGTACAGGAAAACTCGTGACTGCACGAATTTTCTCTGGGTCCGGCTGCACACCTGAAGCATCGACGAGGTGGCCCAAGACGGTAATCTGCCGGCGGCCGAAGTGGCACTTCGACTAGTTCACTTGGACGCCAGCTCTGCGGAAGACGTCAAGAATAGCTGACAAACGCTGAAGGTGGGTCTCAAATGTAGGTGAATATACAAGGACATCGTCGAGGTAACCAAGGCAGGTTGTCCATTTGAATCCTGGTAGCGGAGAGTCCATCATACGCTCAAACGTGCCCGGAGCGTTGCATAGACCAAACGGCATAACCTTGAAGTGGTATAGGCCATCGGGAGTTACAAACGCAGTCTTTTCTTAGTCTTTCTCATCCATAGCAAGCTGCTAATAGCCAGATCGTAGGTCTATTGAAGAAAAGTAGCGTGCGCCGTGTAGACAGTGAAGAGCGTCGTCAATTCGGGGCAAAGGTTAAACGTCCTTTTTCGTAATTTGATTCAGATGGCGGTAATCAACGCAGAAGCGCCACGTCTTGTCTTTCTTTTTAACAAGCACGATGGGTGACGCCCAAGGGCTCGATGAGGGTTCAATAATGCTTCTGGCTAGCATCTTGTTGACTTCTTCTTGAATTACCTTACGCTCTGCGGCAGACACCCGATATGGTCGGCGGTGAATGGGAAGACAATCACTGGTGTTTATGCGGTGTTTTACAAGAGAAGTCTGGCCTAATGGTCGGTTGTCGACGTCGAAGATGTCGCGGTAGGAAGCCAAAAGGCGGCTTAGAGCGGCTGCTTGCTCAGGTTCGAGGTCCGGGGCGATCATGGGACGTAATGCCATCTCGAGGCATGTGGTATCTGGCGGGCGACAAGGAATATCTGAGCACACGTTTGCTGCAAAAATGGTGACGCGGTCGTCTGATAAGGATCGGAGCGTGGCGACTGAGATGCCTTGGGGCAGCACTTGCTTCGTAAAGCCGAAATTTACAACAGGGAGATATATGCGGTTATCGGCTACGGTGACAACGCAGTGGGGTACAGTGATGTCGCGCGCCAGAAGGACATCAGCAATAGGCGTGACGACGTAGTCCCCGTCAAGCACAGGTGAAGACGTTGCCAATTCGACGAATGTTAGGGCTTTAGGTGGCATGAGGATGAAGTCTGTGGTACAGAGGCTGTTCTGGAGTTCGCGGCTAGTATCTGGCAGAAGAGGAAGTTCCAAAAAAAGAGTACCGGCAGAACAGTCGATCAGGGCAGAATGCGTCGAGAGGAAGTCTATCCCTAAGATGAGGTCGTGAGGGCAACTGCTGAGAACAGTAAAGAGGACGGGAACGTGATGGCGGCCGGCAATGCTTATTCGAGCGGTACACATTCCGGTGACGGCAACAGTTCCACCATCGGTTACGCGTACGGCTCTAGTTGTAGCAGGCGTGAGCACTTTCTTAAGTCGACGACAGAGATGCGCACTGATTATAGAAACCTGAGCCCCAGTATCAATTAACGCCGTTATAGAAATACCGTCCACTTGCAGATCAATCAAGTTCGTGTTCGTAGGGAGCGTCAATGGAGGATTTGGGTCAGACGAAAATGATGCAGCACTACCTCCAGGAGGTGCACGATCTAGTTTTCCGTCCGGGAAAAGACGTAGTTGGGTGGCGAGGAATAGAGGCGTGGTTGAGGCGACGGGGAACGACGGCGCTAGGGCGGCGGTGAATGAGGAATAGGGTGGCTGTTGGGTACCCCGCACCTCCACCAAATATGTTACGTGAATGAGAGTCGGTAGTCTGTAGCCTGTAGACTATCCACACGATATATTTACAATAGCGGTTGCAGCGCTGACCGGTTCAGCTCAGAGCCCGAGCGGAGAGAGATCTTCCTTCTCTTCGTCCGGCGCACACGCGCATGGTTCAAGGCGCTAGCAATATGCATGTAGCAATATTATTTGTTATCATTCCTTTCCTCCTCACAAACTCACCGTGCAAACAATACCTCTAGATAGCAGTTCTTGTAAATTATTATTTCTTTATTACTAATCACTTTCGCACAGTTCTGTTCGCTCTATATTCCTTTCTCGCCCACCGCACAATTTCAGTTCGACCCTTAATTTTACTTTTTTCATTACTTTAGTTATCAGACTTATAAGTAGACTATTTTACTTGTCTTAGTGCAATTTCTTTTAACACGGAAGTGTTTTATGCCGGGGTTTACCAAGATTTCAGTGACGTATTTCCTTCACGGAAAAGACGTAGAAAAAATACGCACGATCAGAAGACAAAGAAAAAAAGTGCCTTCACCGGGAGTCGAACCTACCACCTCTCGGTCCGCTACAAGAGATGCCGGGCACGCTAGCCACTCCGCCACGGCCACATACTCTGTAGACTTTAAAAACACGCCTTTTATATCTACCACTGTCCTCTCACAGTGCTCTTACTAAAGTGAAGTAATACATGATAACTGTGAAATCCACGATTAGTTTCTTCAGAACGTTGTTTCTATGTCTCCGTCCCATTCGGCGCGTTTCGAATAGGAAAAGTGCAATTTTGTTGACGCATTAACACACTGCCAGGTGGCGACCTTACCCCAAGCGTCGGCGTCGCTCGTAGGATCCATCCATACCAAAGGTGGCTCCGCCGTGGCTCTGCCATGGCTCTGCGGCGCGCGAGTGCTTAGCGTAGCCGTAACTCCGCGTTCCCAACTTACACTCGCCTAGCGAAAAATCGCAGCCGGCCAATGGGGAAGACGCGACGCGCGTTGCGTTTCCCTCTGGTCTGGCAGTGGTGTTCAATAACTCTCATGTCGCGAGTAGGCGACCTTAGCCCAAAGTCGGCGTCCAATCAGCGACGCTCTTCTGGTTGCCACACCGCTTTCTCTGATTCCGCTCTCACCGTACAGCTACCACAAGCATATATAAGCTCAAGGGGTTTGTTTAATCATTGCTCTAGACGTTAGTTGTCGGGATACAGATGTGCCACCAAGCGTCAACGTGGATGCACCCACGCTAAACGGTGCTGTAACTACCAAACACCAATAGACATTGTGGAAGCTATTTTATATCATCATCATCATCATCATCATCATCATCCTGTCTACGCCCACTGCAGCGCAAAGGCCTCTCCCATGTTTCGCCAATCAACCCGGTCCTGTGCTTTCTGCTGCCACGTTATACCTGCAAACTTCTTAATCTCATCTAACCACCTAATTTTCTATCTCCCCCCTCACACGTTTGCCATCATTTGGAATCCAGTCAGTTACCCTTAATGACCAGCGGTTATCCTGCCGACTTGCTACGTGCCCGGCCCATATCCATTTCTTCTTGATTTCAACTCTGATATCCTTAACCCCCGTTTGTCCCCTATACATAGCCTTCATAGATTACGTGAAGGCATTTGATTCGGTGGAGACATCAGCAGTCATGCAGGCACTGCGGAATCAGGGCATCGACGAAGCCTGTATAAACATAATGGAAGAAATCTACAGCGGATCCACAGCCACTATATAGTCCTCCATAAAGAAAGCGACAGAATCCCAATAAAGAAGGGCGTACGTCAGGGAGACACGATCTCTCCAGTGCTATTCACCGCCTGTTTACAGGAGGTTATCAGGGCCATAGATTGGGAAGAGTTAGGGATAAGAGTTAATGGAGAGTATCTCAGTAACCTGCGATTCGCTGATGACGTTGCATTGATGAGTAACGCGGGAGACTAATTGCTGCTTATTATTACTGAACTGCATACGGAAAGTAGAAGAGTAGGTCTGAAAATTAATATGCATAAAACTAAAGTAATGTGGAACAATCTTGGCAGAGAACAGCGCTTTGCGATAGGTGGCGAGACACTGGAAGTTGTAAAGGAGTACGTCTACTTAGGACAGGTAGTAACCGCGGAGCCGAACCATCAGAGTGAAATAACTAGAAGAATAAGGATGGGATGGGGCTCATTCGGCAAGCATTATCAAATCATGAATGGTAGTTTACCACTATCCCTCAAGAGGAAGGTATACAACAGCTGCATCTTACCGGTACTTACCAACGGAGCAGAAACCTGGAGACTTACAAAGAGGGTTCAACTTAAACTGAGGACGACGCAGCGAGCGATGGAAAGGAAAATGATAGGTGTAACCTTAAGAGACAGGAAGAGAGCAGAGTGGGTCAGGGGGATTTTATATCAATGTACGGTAAACATTCAACTACTTCTGTAAGGACACGTTTCTTCTTTCGTGTTATACCGATTCCTATGACGGAGGGATCAACCATGTTTTTGTTTCTTATCTTAGAGTCTGTCATGTATCTGAATTGCTTGTTACGCAGCGCTTCTTCTTAGCTAACATCCTTATTTCATCGTTCACATTCGGGTTCTTTGTTTCCTCAATATATGAATCACTATGTATAAGCCAAGGCATTTTGCTCACTGCGTTTATCTCTGTTTCACGAGAAAAAGGTAATTACGATCAGACAGAAAATAATAGCAGCTTAAATGTTCGCCTCGTGCAACTCATAGTTCTTTTTATACAGTTTCTCTTTTTTTTCGTTTTTTTTTTGCCTCTCTGGGTTTATGAGTGTCTTCCTTTCATTGATTTTTGCTATTTTTGATTGCATGATCTGTCTATACGTCTTGTTTTATATTGTCCTGGTTTTATTTGATATTAATTATTTGGACACTCCAATCCCATTTGCTTCGTTTGCTGTGGACTGATTTCCCTCATTTATCGGTACCGCTCACTTTTATTTCCGAGTAGCTGAGGCAGGCTTGAGGTAAAAAGTCAGGTTTTCGAGGTATATATTTCTGCCCCGATTTATATTGGGCTATTTTGGAGCTCTGCAGAACGCGCACGGAAAGTAATACTTTTACGTGGATATTCCTCAATGAATGTTCTTTCCCCCCAACTGTTTCCTTGAGTATCCCGACTATTTAAAGATAATTCGCATTTTGATTTGTCACTTTGGTTTCTTTACGTTGATATTTGCGACTGTGTTTTTACTACCCAAATCAGATCAGGTTTATTTCATATCTTAGGAAAAAAACACAATATAGAATAAATAGATAACCCATGAAACCTATCAAAAACAAGTTGATCGTTAATAACAGCGATGTTGCAGAGTAACTTCTGCTGTAATGTAACAAAACAAAATCAGTTAAATGTAAACAAATACTACATGACAAAACTAGCAGTTCCGTGTACGAATACAGCAGATGAGCAAAGCTCCTCATGGGACGCGCGCGGCGTTTCATTGTCCAGGCAACGCACCAACCACTAGACGGACGACAGGGTCAAGTGATGGTTTCGCGTGTTTGCCGGTTTGAGGGGAGAGGGCCGAGTCGAAGAAAGAGGGAGACTAATCTAACTCCGCTTCGCACGCGTTCATATTCTCGCGCTTTGCGCATCATGCAGACGCCATCCGCGTTCCAGCGCTCTTAAAGCTCATTTATGCTCCCGCGTGAGGGGGAGACGCCACAGCTGGCACCGTGCCAGGGAGCTTCAACGGCGACTGCGGGGTGCCGGCCTAAGGAGCTTCGCTCCTGAAAAATATTCTTTAAAAATATTCGGCAGATCCCACGCCTCGCGGGAATCAATTTCATGCGAAACAGGTGCCGAGTACTTGCCTATGCTGATTTTTTTGGCTTTGCGGCAATTGTTACGAGGTCGATCGATGTTAAGTGCAGTAGCTGTGTGCACATCGTGGACTTACCAGGAAGTTGCACTACACTGGCGTCGACTAGTCACTAGACTCGGTAACTTATTGTCTGACATAACAGTCAGCACTCACGTTAGAGCACAGATCTCAGTATTATCGAAACAAAGTGCGCTTTACGGTGTGATGATGTCAACATCACACGAAACTTCCGTTAGCGTATTCTACCGGGGTCGAGCAACGCTCGCATATAGCTTGCCGGATCATACGAATACAAACGTAATGTTTACTACACTGCTATAAAATTGGAGCCAACATTGGAACCACAATTGACGTTAACCCGGCAAGACGTCTGTATCATAAGTCTACATGTGTAATCTTTTTGCTTTGTTATAAAATTTCATAGCCAGCACTGCAACCACAATTTAAGTTGCAGCGGCCTTACGCCTCCATAGTGTCTTTTTCCAAAGCAGTTTGAAGACCTAGCGTGGCTCTGTGGCAGAATACCTAACTTCCACGCAGAACGCTTCGGTTCGATTCCCGCTGAGATCCTCGTTTTGTATCTTTGGATTCGTCGGGTCAGCGCTTTCAATGTCAGTTTCTGTTAACGCTGTCACATTTAAGATATTGATGCCTATCTTTGCCGTTCCGGGGTAGATATAAACTGTCAATCACCTGTGGCGCACACCCGCATACCAGGGCTCGTGATATACGGCTAGGGGCCACACGTATCTGGAGGAAAGGGTTTTACAACGTGCGCGACAGGATTTTTACGTTAGTCATGCCGTGACCAGGCAGTCATATTGCAAGAACCTTCTTATTCTCCCATACCAATTTTGATCTGGACCAAGTTAAAAAGGCGATCACAAGAGCCCCCCAGACGCAGGCGGCTGGATGGATAGATAGATCATGCTTCGAATTTAAAATTACACCGAGCGCCTGTGTTGTGTGGTCTCATCAGTGTCCCGTTTCTGCGCTGTTTGCAATTGCTAAGTGTGCGTACCAACAAGCCGACTTAACCATCATTTCAAGTTCGTAAACCTAGAAATTGAGCAAGTAGAAAGTCAGTTGTTCTTAGGCTCACCTATCAAAGAACAGCGTTTGATATGAAATGGTGATGAGTTCAAAATATATAAGGAGTAGGAATGGATGTTTATCTCGAAGTAGCATATCGGGCCATGCCCTGATTTGACCCTAGCTTAGACGTTGCCTCTCTCCAGGAACTCTCAGGCCCTCGCCGGCCTCCTTAGCCTTGGCGACGAGGCGTCAATGTAGTTCCAATTCCCCAGAGAGGAGCTTGGTCTCCCATGTTACAATGAGGTCTACGCTTTCTTCTCTGCCGTTGTAGTTTGTGAGGCCGATGTGTCTGCGTCAGATTGCGATGGACATTCATAAATTAGTTGTGCTAAAGTGCCCCGTACGCCGCACCTTGGACAGATGTACCCGTGTAGCGTTGGGCAAAGCTTGTGCATCAGTATTCCGGGGAGGTAAGTCTTGCTTTCTACCCTTCTGAGTGTGGTGCTTTATTCTTTGTTAAGCAGAAAATAGGCAATCTGTCGCCCATAATTAGTTCGGACACCAATTCATTCATTTCACTAAGATTGTGAATACCATTTTTCTGACGGTCTTTTAACTCTTGTTCCCATTTCTTTCATTTTCCTTACCCTCACCATCTTATGCACCTTGTTCCATTCCGCTAGCCTGCTTTCATTTGAGCTGAAAAGACACTGCTTTTAAGCGCGCGCATCCAGCGAGTGAAATACTATGGTTCCATCCGCACGAACTGCTGCTCCAACCGCAGAATGGTGGCAAATGCTGGAACCCTCGCAAGATTCCTGGAAAGCAAACGCCGCTTCAGGGCCTGTAGAGCGAGCGCCCCAGAACGCGCGCATCCAAAGAGCGAGTCTTTGCGGTACCTTTGGCTTCCCCCATGTTCTCTGTCAGATGGCGAATGGCGGCACTATCAGTGAATGTAAAATTTTGGGGTTTAAGAGAATTAAAACTGTGTGCGATGGAAATTCAACGTTTTTCGACTTTTTTTGAAATTCTAACAGTAGAGAGCAAAATTACGCCAAAAGAGTAATTAAGTTACATTACTGATAACTATCCTAAAATTTATTATAATGTAAGAAATGACATTAGAAATGAGAGTTGGCGTAAAGTATTCACATTACGAAATTATTTTGAGCGCTAATCAAATTACTTTTGGTTAATCATTTATGCAGTGCTCATGCACACTTCATTTAATTACGGCACATGTACATGAAAAGTTTAGACACCTTTGTGCAAGTTCCCACGCCTGAGGTTTTGCACACATATTAACTGGTCCTTGTTCTTTTTGTTTTCTCTTTCTTTAATTTGTTAAGCCGTAAGTGGAGCAGACATACTATGTCGTAGTCAGACGTAGGTGGGAAATTATTGAGCAAGCTTCGTGAAGTTACTCGTTTTGAAGCAACTCATGCGATTCATAAAATGCCAGCCGATCAAAGTGATTCATTACATTAATCATTGCCATAAAATTACAAATTACTCACAGTAATTTCATTACTGCCAAGCCTAGAACCATACCACTACAGAACCCCCCCCCCCCCCCTTCGAAGTTTTTTCAACCAGACATGAAAAAGTAAGTTGGTAGTAGAGCAAATAATATTGGTTGGTTGGTAACAACTTTATTGTTAGTCCGGCAGAGCTTTCGCTGACCGGGCCTTAGGTCTCCCACGTGGGGACGTCGAGGCCTTGCCTCACCGCCGCCTCGCGGGCCTGCTGGACGGCCCAAAGTTGGTCGCCGAGACTGGGGCTGCGCAATGCAGCGGCCCACCGCGGCGGAAGGGTTCCGGAATTAGCACCTTGTGGGTTTTTTGTACAATCCCAGAGCATGTGGGTTAATGTGGCTACCTCAATACGGCAGACGTTGCATAGATTTGTCGGGTAAGTTTTAGGGTAGAGTCTGTTATACAATGCGGGGTTGGGGTACGTGCGCGTCTGCAGTTGTCGTAGGGCCGCCGCCTGCGTCCTGTTAAGCTTGTCGCTGGGTGGAGGGAAGGTTCGGCGGGCCAGGTAGAAGGACTTGGTAATTTCGTTGTAGCTCGTCAAACGGTCTTTGGTGTTGCCCCATAGACGACGGTCGCCGGCGCGGTTCGTGAGCTCGCGCGCCTTGGCGTGTGCCGTCTCGTTTAAGTTGCGGTACGTCTCGGATACCTCTCCCATGTGAGCCGGGAACCACAAGATTCTGGTTTGAAGCTCTACCTCACTCTGGACTTTGCTATTGCGCAGGACTCTGGCCGCTCGTTGCGAGATCCATCCTTTGGCGAAGTTTCTGACTGCTTGCCTCGAGTCGCAGAGGACAGTCGCGCATGTCGGATCCGTGAGCGCGAGCGCCACCGCGACTTCCTCCGCTTCTTGTGCGTACTCGCACGGTATACTTGCCGATATTCTCACTTGGTCTTTGCAATCGACGATCGTGACCGCGAAGCGCGAGCGTTCTGCGTATTCAGCGGCGTCAACGAACCGCGTCCCCATTTCGTCCCCGTAAGTGTGCAGGAGAGTTCTTGCCCTGGCCACTCTTCTGCCCCGGTTGTGTTCTGGGTGAACGTTCCGTGGAATCGGATCAACCCTTAGCGTTTGTCTGATCGCGTCTGGAACAGCGACTTTCTGACCTTGTTCGGTGTGGTAACGGATGCCGAGAGTTTCCATAATCTGACGTCCCGCTGTCGTGCCCGATAGTCTTTCCAGCTGTGAAGTGCGCTGCGCCTCAGCGATTTCGTTGAGCGTGTTGTGAACTCCAAGTTCAAGCAACAGGTGCGTGCTGGTGGACTCGGGTAGACCCAGTGCTACCTTGTACACCCGGCGGATGAGGACATTGATCTTGGCTTCTTCTGCCTTGTACCAGTTGTGGAATGCCGCGACGTACGCAATGTGGCACATGACGAAAGAGTGTATAAGTCGTATGAGGCTCTCTTCTCTCATTCCGCTTCTTCTGCTAGTGACCCTCTTAAGAAGTCTCATGGCGTTAGTCGTTTTGTGCTTTAGTTTAGCGATCGTCTCGCCATTAACACCGTTGGCCTCGATTATCATGCCGAGGACCCTTATTCTTTTTACTATCGGGATCGTTGATCCATTGCTCGTGCGTAGCCTGATCTCTTCGTATTCTCGCCTGGTTGTCGCCGCTATTCCTGCGGCCCCGAGTGGTCTACCTCTTTTAGTGGGGCGGTAGAGTAGGAGTTCGGACTTTTTCGGCGAGCATCGTAGTCCCGTTCCAACGAGATATTCCTCTATTGTGTCTATTGCTAGTTGTAGCGCCGTTTCGATGTCGCCATCGCTGCCTCGGTGCGCCCAGATGGTAATATCGTCAGCGTATATTGTGTGCCGGACTTCTTCCAATTCTTGCAGTTTTTCCGCGAGCCCGATCATGACCAGGTTAAAAAGCGTAGGCGAGATGACCGAGCCCTGCGGGGTGCCGGTGCTTCCCAGCGTATGCTCTTCTAGCTGGAGGTCTCCTGCAACTAGAACGGCTCGTCTGTCCGTCAAAAAATCTTTCACGTAGTTATACGCGCGTAAACCGAGGTTTTGCCGTGAAATTTGGTGCAATATTGCCGAGTGCGCGATTTTATCGAATGCGCTCTCGAGATCGAGGCCAAGAATTGCCCTGGTGCCACTCGTCTTGCCATCGAGCACGTGGTGTTTCAACTGAATCATTGCATCTTGTGTGGATAGCTGTGGGCGGAATCCGATGATTGACGATGGATACGCCCCTTTCTGCTCTAGATGGGCTTGCCAGCGGTTAAGCAGAGCGTGCTCCATGGTCTTGCCGACACACGACGTTAGCGATATGGGGCGAAGGTTGTCGAGGCTCGGCGCTTTACCGGGTTTTGGGATAAGGATCATTCTTGCAGTTTTCCACTGCTGCGGGAGGCAACCGCGCTGCCAGCAGTCGTTGATGTATTCCGTCAACTGTTCCACGGATCGGTCGTCGAGATTCTTCAGGGCGCGATTCGACACCCGATCGGGACCCGGCGCCGATCTGCTGTTGAGATTGTGTAGCGCCGTTCTGATCTCTTCTACGCTGAAGTCCTTATCCATTTCCTCGTTGGCGTCCCCCCTCATACGGGCGGTGTTGCACAGTCGAAGTGTGTGATAGGTACTTCGCTCGTAACCGGGTAGCCACTGCATCTTTACCGTGCTTGTCGAGCTCCTTGTGTAACAGACGTGCAAGGCAGTCTTGTTCTTGTTCTTGTTAACCTTTCACTGTGGCTCACACCCACTGTGGGGGGATTGGCCAAGAATTGAGTGGTCTTATAAACTGTCACGGAACTCCTCTGATGGGACTTCGTCTTCGTTTCGTCCAGCAGGTATTTGAGCAGGTGCCACGCTTTGCCGTTGTGTAGTTGACCATCCACTTCGTTACATAACTCGTCCCATTGCTGGCGGGTGAGCGTGCGGCAGTGTTCAAATAATATGCAGGTAATTTATGCATTGTATAACGGTGCTACCTGACAGTACCGCTGTAGCGAAGCTTTGGAGCTATACAGTGGGTCATCCTCTCCAGCGCCTTCTAGTGGGTCGCCCTCTTCGACGCCAATTCTTTTATTTACTGTAGTCAAGAAAGTTCGGTAACTGCTTCGTATGATCAGGAAGAAGCGACCCCATTGCGCATGTCAGCACTCCTGCCAATTACAAAAACAGTCGCGCTCTAGAACACATTCGTGCCAATGCGTTGATCCTGTCCTCGTAGCTTAATCCCCTAAGCATGCTTTCTAAACTGGCAGGAGCAACGACAATTGATCTGCACGATGTTTATTGCAGATACCGAGAATAATGTTGGGTTTCCTTATTTTTAGACATTTCTTCTTTATCTTGCAATGTCTTCTCATTTGTTTCGATGGCTTTGTTCAGCAAAACCAATTTTCGGTTCGGCCATGCCACGCCACTTGAATACTATCAAATTTGAAAAGGTGTAACAGGGAAAGGGAGTAGCGAGGCTGATGGTGATGATGATGATGAATAGGGGGGAATGTGGAAAAAAAAACACTAACTAAATAGGCTATTCTTGCGCCAAATTTGGCAGTTCTCTCTGCGGACTTTAATACGTCGTATGAAGTTTTATGGTGTTCGAGTAATTCAAATAGCAAAAGTATCTTTCAAATCACAAGGAATACCGAACTATCCAATCTTGAACTTTTATACATTCGCACACGCCCTACTTCAACCGCGATCTCTATATAGAGATCGCGGTTGAAGTAGGCGTACCAAATACCAAATCTCTGCATCCAAAAAGCAACTTTGTACGGCATCTCCAACCCCCAGTTTCTGCGCCTGCCGGGAGATGGCATCGCTCGCCCGCGGGGCCATGGCGGGGCCCACTGAAGGCGTCAGTGACAGTCCCCACTGGGCATGCGCGAAAGCACGCCACGGTTCTCACTTTTGGCCGGGTCAGCCAGTTAACCGGCGTCCTTCCTTCAGTGCGAGTTGGGTCGCTTGGGCGACGGACGCATTGCGCGCCTAAGCACCCGGCGGCCACGAGTAAACTGTCCCACGCTACCTCGTGCTTCGGAAAGTACCGAACTGTCCCTCTACGCTTTCGGTTTTCTTGTGCGTGTGTGTCTGTGTAGTTCAAGAATATCGTATGGACCAGTGCTGCCATATTAGCGTACGTGTTCTAACTGTACCGAGCTACGTTCGTTGCGCAGATTGGTGCGATGGATGTACGAGGATGGCTGGGCAGAGGCGCGGAGTCGTCTATCGGTCACTCCTACCTCGAGTCAACAGGACGTGCGGCCACCACGACGGGGCTTCTGAATCACTTGGACGGGAACCGGAATTTTCTAAAACCAACCCACCCACTCGTCCGCCGCGGTGGACAGTGCTTACGGTGCTCGGCTGCTGACCCGAAGGTCGCGGGTTGGATTCCGGCAGCAGCGGTCGCATTTCAATGTTGGCTAAATGCAAGGAGACCGTGTCATGGCGGCTAGATTTTTTTTTACGCAGCCACCATGCCCGTGTGCTGCGCGATGTGATTGCACGTTAAAGAACACCAGATTGTGGACACTTCCGGTAAACACTGCTACGGCGTGCCCCATAACTATCATGGTTTCGGCAAGTGAAAGCCCGGACATGATTATTTTAACCACTTAAGAATGTCCAAGTACGCCAGCTAGACGACAGAGAATGCGGCAAGGCATAACACTTCGTTAACAACCGTGCAGTATTTCGCCAGTACCGTTGTACCGCGAGAAAAATTTAGCCTGACACTTTCTGCAGCTGGCAGTGCGTACGTATGCAAAGTAGTCCTGAAAGCAGTAGCTGAGATAACACAAAAGAAGAAGGATCGATAAGCCAGTTGTCGAATAACAATAGCGTTAGAACTTCCAGCACTTCAGGAAAATGTGAGTAAGGAAATTAAAGAATGGGGGGAACTAAGATCGATAGTCTCCCGTGCTAACATAATTTATTTCTTGAATGAAAAAAAAATGAAGATAACCGATAAATTTTCTAATATTTTTTTTTACTGTTAGGATAAACGGCATCCGATAAAACTGAAACAAGGACTGAATGCATCGCGACTTGTGTTTTCAGACTACCAAGGAAAAGTGTTGGACGTTATAACCGCCAAATCAAGTCTTCGATTGGGTCAAAATATAATTTAGGAGCACGTTAGTAGTGTTGGTACTTCACGAGTGGTTCACTTTTCTGATTGCCTATTGGCCTATTATAATAACTAGCACCTAAAAACCCGTGCTGGCGAGATAACTTGCGCATTATGCTAGAAAAAAAAAGAATAAAGAAAAACAACAACGTATGGAAGAAGAATATAAGTCAGCGGTCCTCAAATGGGGTCGGTGAAGCCATTTTCGTGTATCTGTGATATCCATCCTCGAAAAAGAAAATAAAAAGAAAATGCGTTTTATAGAGGCACACTATGCCCCGGGACAGCCGCATCTGTCTGAGTTGTGGTAGTCTTTGCCGCACAGCTTTCTTGCGTTGCGGTGGAACTTACCAATGTTTTTTCCTTCTACATGAGATGGTGCTAAAGTTTTTGTTGCAGTTTTCTACGACATATGCACGACGGCACACTTTTTATAAGCTGCATTATTTGAAAATAAAGCATAGCTAGAAACATTGAATTTTGCTACAGACCGCATATCTTATTGAGAAGCTGTTGATGCCGAAGTGGCGCGGCAGTTTATATTGACTATTCTTTGCCAGCGAAAAAATAAAAGGCACCTATTTCACGCTGTACGTTGTGTTATTTAGCACCCCTCCCGCCTTTTCTCTCACTGCGAGGGGACCCCTCATGACTTCCACCGGTCCGAAAGGGATGCCCGAAACATGCACGGCTGAGAACCATAGGTCTAAGTACTCTATATGCGGCCGATATTTCGTTCTAGCGCGACGCTCCAATGAGCCTAAGTTTGGAGCGAAACAATCAGCAACGCAGACGACGCTCTTCAGTTTAAATATTCGTATTAGCACAAGTCCACTGTGATGTAACATTTTATCTTTTTATTTCAAAGGTATCACTCTTTACAACCTTCGACACCCCCCGGAAGTTTAGCCTCGCTGCTGCAAGGCAGTGATCCGGGAACTTGGCATAGGCTTAAAGGGTTTGTCGGAGGATATGAATTTCAAATAGGGGCTCTGCTTTATTCAGGCACCAGCGCACGCGTTGGCCGGCGTTCGATAGGGCGCTTAACCTTTCGCCTTTGTTTTGCGTGCCAGTTTGCATTTTGCTACTGAGGCCGAAAGGAAATGCTTAGAGAAAAGGCGCAGAGGAAGAAGAGCGCTACAACGCCCTTTGCCTGCGTAATGACCCGCGGCAGCCGGCGAGGCACGCGAACCGGGCTGCGTAGCGGAACGTTTTCGCTTTTGTGCGGGTGAAAGTTCTGGGAAAAGCCCGTGCAAATGCCAGGCAGACGTCTTATTCTTCTCGCACCAGCTCTCGGCGTGCTATATAGAGCGTGGAAAATGCGGGAAGGGAGTGAGAAGATTGGGGAATGCTGCACCCGAATTCTCGAGCGAAAACCACTGGAGTTGTCCTATGAAATGTCCGAGATGCGCAGTTCGGGCAGAAAGCTCGTGGGGTCGTATTTCGTCAAAAAAAAAAAGAAAACCTAGAACAAAAAGATTCAGCACCACTTCAACATATGTAACATGTATGGCAACATACACACACTGTCACGATTGATAGCCGCCAGGACGACAGAGGACGATTGGGTGAGCAACACGAGCAGCAGCTATTGTTGCTCTGAGGAAGACGGACGTTGGAGCGCCTGTCTGGTCTACTAGCACAATCGCACAGTTAAAACAGCATTTATTTGATATATTACACAGTATTCTCTTTTATTTATTTATTTATTTGTTCTTTATTATTCAACATAGTTCAAATTATACACGAAATTTAAAACTACCAAATCCTGGCCAATCCCCCAGAGTGGGTATGTGCCATTCCTTAAAGGCTAAAACAAAACAAAAACAAATGATCTTGTTGTTATCTGTGAATACAGCACTGTGTTTCCACGTCGCACCATGGTCCTGTGCCTCGTTCTTTCTGCGTGGTGACAATATGCTTGTAGAGTGAACTCTCAATTGAGTGAACTTCAAGGGAACGAAAGAAATAGTTCACCTAACTGAAAGTTCACTAAACTGAATACTCACTAAAATACGGAACATTATTGGACACCGCAAATATCAAGTCAAATGTGCGAAATCTTATTTATTTTGAAAAGAATTTTGTAATTTTCATTCGAACTGGCACCCTTAAAGCGCACAGAAGATACAGAGCTGTTCAGAGAGTATACGTTTCGGTGCCCTGCCTCTCGCACAGCTTGCTACTGTGACACGAAGCTTCGCAACTTTCTAATATATCCTGCAGCCTCGTCTGAATATACATATTTTGAACCTGCCTCAGCCATCACAACTTCTTCGTCGCACTCTTCTTTCGGTTGCGGACGAACACTGGCAATGATTTTCAAATCCGATGGTTCTGCGCAGGTACTGAAGCGCGCGTGGCTAGCTTTCGTCTCCTGCGCGGTCGCTTTATCTCGGTGGCGCTGCAGGCCTAACCCTTTAAGACGCTATGTACACAATTGTGTACACCACTTGTCTTTGCAATTTTTATCAAATAGGGGCTAAGAAAGAGTAAGATATATTGAGCTTTGGATGAATTTAACCTCCGGCATAATAAATTTGTCTTCATTTAACTTCATTTTGCAGTGTACTGTTGCAAATAGTCACTTTGCTGAAGGCACTACCCGGTTCGACGAGTCGTTTGACGTGCCGTGTCCTGCTAGCCATGGGAAAAGTATGATTTTTCTTTGCTCAAAATGGACATACACAAAAATGAACTTGGACTATATTTCTAGCCTGAGATCTCATTCTATTTATGCCTAAACAGAGCATCAATCACTTCGGGATAAATAGATATTTAATCACAAATTAAGTAGGATTAGTTGCGATAGCACGTACAAATTAACATATTATGACATTATTTTTGATTCAATAGAATGTTGGGTGCCCTGAAATAATGTTCTATCAATTCGACACATTTAGAGACAGTTCTTCATGGGTGGCGTCTGAAAGGGCTAAGTGATGTTGCACCGTAGCCGATGGATGGGCTATTTTGGGGCGCCACGCATCGGGTACGCCAGTACTGCAGAGCGGAAAACTTTTTTGACTTGATCTCAAAAATGAGCCCGGGTCCGCAGATAATGTTCGTTCAAGTGAAATATTTACTATTCAACAATTCATTTAACTGAAACATTTTTGCATAAAATGCATAGGAAGATCGCCGGGGTTTTTCTAAAAGTTCTTTATTCTGAAATATTCGTTAAACCGACGTTCGTACAAGCAAGCGTTCACTGTGTATGCACAAAGCCTATAATTTTATGACCAATAATGTGCGTCACTACAGTATATGTAGTTTCGATATTGGACCAGCTAGTTGTCGACACGTTGAGGGAACTCACTGGCACGGGCGTTGTGTTCCCAAGAAGGCGAGTTGATGTTTATTTAGGATCGTTGAATTTGACAAGATATCTGATTTTACAGACGGAGTTCCGATAAGAGCAACAAAAGGCCCTCCGTTGCTTGCTGTGAATGCACATGCGCCAATACTCCAAATAGGGTGTGGGGGGGACACCAGACAACAAAATTGCATTTTGACGCATATATGTTCACATGAACTTTTCTAATGCGGTAAGTCATTGTGTTTCTTGGCGAGAGGAACTCTACCCCGTGATCAATGCGTGTACAACATATCTCTTGTTTCCTGGACTAAATTTCCGGTTGCGAGTGCGCGCCTGTGTCGTTCGTTGTTTTCTTCTTCCTCATTCCGTGTCTGCTCTGCGTCCCCTCACCCCACTTTTTATTGCCCATCAAGATATAGCTGCGCTTCATTGTCAGGGCAATGACTCGAGGTGCGAATCTTGTGTGTTTGCCACTGTAAAAACGGTGGGCAATGGTGGGCGGCATTTCAAACCAATCAGGAAGGCCGTAGCATTCCGCTGGGCCAATCAGAGAGAATGCACCACCATTCCAAGCGTATGTGATCTCGTACGTTTGATATGCAAGCGTATTTTAACTTATCGAGATAACCACAGCCCTGTAGTGCATCAAACAATGTGGGACGGCAACCGAGAACTTCTCTCAACATGCACTTCTCCATATACGCCTGTAGCGCTATTACTCGGTTAAGTTCTCCGAAAAAATTCCGTGGCCGTAATGAGGTTTAGGGTAAACAGTGTTGGATGGGACAGCCTCCACAAAGACGGTTCTTTTGCAACCATACGTGGAATTATACATACAAACCAGCACCACTGCCTTTCTCCTGCATGACCCGCCGTGGTGATCTAGTGGTTATGGTGCTTGACTGCTGACCCGAAGGTCACGGGACTGAATCCCGGCCTCGGCTGCCGTATTTTCGATGGAGGCGATAATTCTCTAGGCCCATGTGCTCAGATTTGGGTGCACGTTAAAGAGCCCCAGGTGGGCGAAACTTCCGAAGCCCTCCACCGCGTCTGTCATAATCTTATGGTGGTTTTAGGAAGTAAAACCTAAGATATTTTTTTTATACTTTTCTCCTGCATGCTCTGTCCGAATATCGACGCGCATATCAGGCGACGTTTCAATTCATAAGCCACGTATCGTTTTATTCGAGCGTATGCACTTTGCGGTGCCTCTGGACACAGCATTTGCGTTTAGCATACGTAATCCAGTCTCTTCAGCGACGGATGTAATGACACACGCGCTTGCGCAGTCCAGGCACGCGTTGTTGTCCTAGGGTTGGCGCGCCCCGTATTGGCCGACCGAATGCGGCACCTATCTGCTTGTCTGTCGGCTTTAACATGAAATCTATAATGGGTTCCATCGGCAATTCACGACACGACGCGAGTCCTTGCCCGCGCATATGCTCTGTGCGGCTCACTATACTGGTGTCTAGTGAGCTATACTCCGGCATAATGCCACCACAGTGTAGTATATCAGCATGCCATGGTATGGAAGAAGCTGTGTGCATGCAAGGTAGATACCGGTCAAGAATGCTTACCGACCAACAAGGAGCCGAAAGAATTCCAAGTGGACGACCGTTTTGGACTGCTATCGACAAAACAGAAACGACTTCTTTTGTTACAGACCGCGAGATGAAGACATATTTCACTAACACAAAAAGAACAAACATCCATATAAAGTGGCGCCATAGAAATACGATGAAATGTTAGGTTTTTACGTAGAGTTTGCTAGAAGTAATATACGAATTTTATCGATAATCGTCTTTTGTAGAAAAATTCCCGAAAACGCTACAATTTACTGAACTTTGCCTACGCGCCAAGGATTGTAAAATTTAAAGCTACGATAAAGAACTGTCTTATAATAAAAGCACGATGCTCGAAAAACGCATGAACGCAAGTGTTCAAAGAAAGCACGATATGGTCGATTTGGTCGATTTATTGGAAATTTTGTTTTCGTATACTGGTTTTCCACCATTTCGTGAATTCGAAATGGTGGTCACGTGCGCAAAAAAAATTTTTTGCTTCTCAAGATATTTTGGGGAAATATTGCAGAACTAATGCGTATAAGTGCGTAATTTTCTCAGATTTATTACAATAAACTTGATTTTTGGCGAGCGTCGCGGTTGGGACAGTTGGCGTGGAATGACCCACATAAATGTTTGTTTGTTGTAGGTTTCCACGGCGTCGTCAAGCTATCGAAAGATAGTTTTTACCGCGGGCTCCTCCACTATCAAGTTTTGTTTTGATGGTGAAACAACCTGAATTATTACATGCTGTGCTACTTCAAAATAATTAAGCTTGCCCTTGTTCTATGTGTGTACTTGCTGTTGCTACTAGTACGTAATGTGTTTCACCCAAATGCATTAGCTTCCACCTTTTAACATGCCGCCGAGGTGGAGCAGTGGTTATGGTGCTCGGCTGCTAACCCGAAGGTCGCGGGTTCGATCCCGGCCGCGGCGGCACATTAGGCCCGCATATCGCTGCAATTCACTGAACAAAAATGAAAAAGACGCAGACATTCCCTTTGTGCGTCTCATTATTTATCTCAAGTTTTATTAATCTATTCAAGCAAATTTCACGAACTACACACGTCGTGTCAAATAATTTTCGCAGTGTCACCTGCTACT
The DNA here is from genome assembly GCA_030522465.1 of Rhipicephalus appendiculatus. NCBI lineage: Eukaryota > Metazoa > Arthropoda > Arachnida > Ixodida > Ixodidae > Rhipicephalus > Rhipicephalus appendiculatus. Next base: position 113,823 of record JALIZH010026545.1, read on the forward strand.
GTTGTCGACGTCAGTGCACAGTCGTCTACGTAGAGTACCGTTGTCACAGCACTACCGTCTACGTAGGGCCATTCCACCTTGTACGTCATCCCCTCATTCTCTACACGCGAAAGGAAGGGCAAGGAGCGTTCAGCTTGAAATTTGACCCATTTCCGCGGCGCGTAGCGTTGCAAATTTTGGTAGACGTGATCGTGAACGCTCAATGTATGAATTGCGCTCGTCAGCTCAAAATTGTCAGACCTGGTGAGGGGCCCTTTAAAGAACACCAGATGGTCGAAATTTCTGGAGCCCTCCACTACGGCGTCCCTAATAATCATATCGTGGTTTTGGGACGTTAAACCCCAGATATTATTATTATTATTCCACCTCGTAACACATCTAAGTGCTACGAGCGGCGACCTTACGCAGCCAGACTGAAATCTTCACTCGAGAGCAATAATGGTAATTCTTTGCAAAAACAAGCTGATCACCGTAGACGGCAACGCTACCAGACACATATGCCTCTGAGCAGCATGGCATGCGCATGACAGCGTTGTGCGTTTTTCCATCTGCCCCCCCCATCACTTCTATGAAGTTTATTTGCACGTCAGTTTATCATAATCGGGCGTATAGAACGATGACCTCTGATGAATTACCATCAGAGAAACGGTACGGAGTGACCAGCATCCCACGTTTACGGCGACAAGCCACTGTAGAAGTCGCTTCAAGCAATGATGTCGCACTATATTCAGCCATAAATAATAGCCCAACAACACAAGGCTTGCGTGACAGAAACACAAAACCGCGTAATGCAATGCGCATTCTTCACTTTGTTTTCACGTAATCAACGCGCGCGGCAACCGTTCCGCAGAAGTGTATAACTAACAGCTCAGAAAGCATACTAGCACAATGCATACTTTCGTATCGGGCCTTCACTCTTGCATACCATTCCTGCTGTGCTAACTCGCCGCCCAGGCACCCGTTGCTGCATCAAGGTCGTCAAGCACTAATGAAGCTCAATTACGCGATTTGACAACATTCTTGGACTCACCGAAGTGCGGTATCCGCTCCTGTGACAACCTCGTCAAAAGGCGCTGGCTTGCGATCTTGTTCAGACAAAGCAGCGCGTCCGTTGGTTAGGACCACGACGACGCACCGCCGCCGACGATTCCATGTCACGCAACAACCCGAGCGTACCGACACGCGAAGTACGTGTCCATTCAACGACGACGATAACCGCACGCAATATTGACAAATGCCGTACAAATGCAAACGCGAAACAAACACACTCTGTTAGCAGCAAATGTATTTCTTCAACGTGCCTGAACGAGTCTAAGCGTCACTGCACTTCGACGCTCTTCGGTTTGAACTGATTGGCTCTCGATGGATGGATGGATAGATGGATGCTATGAGCGTCCCCTTTATAACGAGGCGGTGACAAGTGTGCCACGAGGCTCGTCAAATAAAGACAAAAAAGAAACTTTTTCGTCTTTGTTCAAGTTGGTTTAATTTAATTAAGCTGTTTCCGCGTAAGGATCAGGCAACACGGGAAATAGTGGAGGCGTTTCATATCAGAAAAAGGGGCCGTGACCGTGTTAGCCAGCCATCCATCTCGTTACATGATAAGGAGTTGGACTTTCCTTGATAAGTGAAGATTGTTAGTTTTACTATAGGTGTTATCATTGTCGTGGTTCTGAAGGCAGTTAGGCCTCTTGTTCGTCTGCGCATGTGCAACTGGTTCTCTTGTGCTTTCAAATGTTATGCTGTTCAATTAAAAATTCAGTTGTGAGTTAAGTAAGCGCTGTCCTGTCAAATTCTTCGTTCTTCTGTCCTCGTTTCATGTGCGCTTAAAAAACGTTTGCTTTAAACATGAATGTTCACCAACTAGGCCATCTCGCCGTCTTGTTGCAATTTAAACCTTCTAGGGATTTCCAGCACGACCAAGCTATTCAAAGAAAGTACATCTTTTGAGGTAGCGCCACGATGGCTGAATACGAAAAAAGAAGAAAGCTGGCCGCCACCCCTGCTCAATTGAGTATACTGTGATACTAATTCAACGCTGAATGTTGATACTCTAAGTAAAATAAGGCGACGACACCAAATAAAAGCGAAAAGGACGAGCGCATTTTTTATTGGTTTTTTAATATGGAGTCGTCATCGTATTTTGCGCTTCAGTATGCCACAACGAAATTATACAAACGCGCCCAGTCATCAGGCCCCGTGCCCCCAGGTGACTAAAGCGCGACAGCCGATTGCCCCCGAAGCGAAAGAAATTGTTTCACTCATGTACTCGGCAATGTTCTCAGACAGCAAAGTCACCTACCGTCCGGCTTATGACATCAGTCTAGAGACGCGTGCTCATTGGTGCGGGCCATCTCTTCATGGGAATGTCATTGCCTTCTAAAGTCCTACTCTGAAGTTGAATGGGCTAAACACCCATGCTTGCAGAGGGTGAGCATATCTGCACAGTGTAAATGCGGGCGCCGGTAGCATGAAGCACAGACAGACAGACAGACAGACAGACAGACAGACAGACAGACAGACAGATAGATAGACAGACAGACAGACAGACAGACAGACAGACAGACAATGAACTTTATTATGGTCATGAAGGGCGACTCGGAAGCCTCCTTAAGGGGGAAAAGCCGCCGCGGGCAGCTCCCATGTCGGGACGGGCAGGCCGTGCCTGACCGCCTCGTCGCGGGCCCTAGATTGAGAAAAAAAAAGCTCACCTTCCATGAACGTTTTGGTGAACTACTTCGAGATTGCGGAATAATAGCTATATCTAACAAAACCTAGAACACGTTACGGCACTCTCTATTTTTTTTCTATTCGTCGCGTGATTGCCCATTTGCGGGCACTGTTTTTGTGGAGCATGTGCTTTTTATGCAGGTGGTATGTAGGTCAACGTCTCGCTAAAGCAACGCAAACGTGTACCGTTCGCCTGCGCTTGGAAACGGCGAGTCTAAGGCATATGCTTCTTGTGTTCATACCACTTGCGGCCTGCGGTGGTAAAGCCCTCAAGAATGGCATGCCACTGAAGGCGCCGGGAATACAGCGCAAAGGAAACAGCTGCGCCACCTGACTAATGACACTTGAGGACTAGGCACATAAATGGAAGGACAAGAGGAACAACTCTTCTTTTGGGCTTTAGTCTCCCCAACAAGTGCGCCGTCACTCAGTTCGCGCCTTTGTGTTGCCAATGAAAACAACAGCAGTATCAGTGCTTAGGGGATAGATTTAGCGAGAAAGCTTTCCCGCATTATCCGGCGGCAATTTTTATCAGGAAGTCAATATTCGACCAAGGGCACTGAATCAATAACCGCTTTTTAAGGAACGTCTGAACAGCCCATGCCGTGAAAACCGTCTGAAAGTGAAGCTGCCAGCGCTCGAATGTACCTGACGGTTGATTAAGACAGCTAAGTCGCCTTTCTAGCATCATCATCATCATAATCATTATTATAATCAGCAACAGCAGTGGCATCATAATTTCGAGAATAATCGTCATCATCGTAGTATACTATTCTCAACACTCGTGTTCCGCCATCTATCCAAATTTCGCAATGGTGGGCGCCATTTCAAACCAATCAGGGAGGCCGTAGCATTCCGCTGGGCCAATCAGAGTTGACCAATGGCGGAATTTAACAACGTCGCGAAGATGGGCAAAGTGCAGAATACAATCCATAATTTCGAGCATCACCATCATTCGTCATTCAGGATCATCATCATTTCGTTTTATTTATTGATTGATTGAGTCACTCCCTCCTGTGGTCATGTGACCTGCGTTACATCGGACATACACAGAGACGGTGCATGTTAGACTTAGCACAGCTCTAATGTTAAAATATTGCTTTGAGTTCTGTCTGCACAGATTTATTGCATAGTCCATCGAGAAGAATGGATGTATTGTGGCGCTTCGTGGGTTAAAAGGGGAAAAAATAAACAGCCTGTCTGCCGCTTAGTAACGTAGCGTTACTAAACCGTCTGCCGCTAAACTGTCTGCCGCAGCTGACGTTTTCTTTGACAAGCAGGCAGGGCATTCGAGCCGACGTGATCTCTGGCACACAGGGAAGTATGCCTAGGGAAGAAGGCGCTGACTTCGGCGGTTTGTCTCGATTACTAAGCTTAGGCTTTGTTGTATTTGGCCTCTTTGCGTGCTTTGCTGTACCAACGTTTATCGTGATTCTTCCCGCTGTCATCTTTTTTGTCTTCGTACATTTTCGCTTATCACTCGGCAGAACTTTTCCTTCAATAGTGCACATTCGAGTGGTGTCTGTCGTTTTTTATTTCTTTGTTATGGAGTGGCGTTTCGATCGAGGCCAATGGAGCATGTTGCGAGTACTGAAGCGTCATGTCAGTTCCCGCGGACCGGTTGAAGTAGGCACCGTGTTGGCTTTGTTCGCTAAGTATGTATCCCTCATAAAATATAGCTCTCCAAGTTCCATTTCGTCACGCACCTTGTTTTTAGAAAGCTTATTATTATTTTCTTTTGCAGCTCTTCTGCTTATTCCTAGCCAAGGAGTCTATACTGAACAAGCAATAACGCGGCACGGTCTTTAACGGCGCACACCACACACCCTAGTTGCGGTTCGCTTCGCTGAGCATCAGACTTCCCCCGGTGTTTATAAACTAATGACGTTATGATGACTTTGAGATGTGTAGTGTAAAATTTGTGCGGGCGTGCTCTCCTCTCTCTCTCTCTGTTTCTCCAATTTTAAAACTCCCCCATTCCTTTCCCCAGTATAAGGTATCATACCAGTTCTTCTAAACTGGTGAACATCCCTGCCTTTCCTTTATCTGTTTTCCCTTCCTTCCTTCCTTCCACTTCACTGAGGAACGACACATTCGCCATGCAGCAAAATCTGTGCTTTTTGTAGACACGACAGTGGTAATTGATAAGCGGAATCGCTATCGACTTTCACTCTACCACGTACCGGCTTGTGCGGGCGACAGTGCGGTCCCTGTCTACAACAGCTTCTTTCCTTTTTGTTGTTGCTCTATAAGATTGAAAGTAATGAACAAAATCCCAGCGAACAGGTCGCTAGTGCCCCGTTATGAGAATGAGAGAAAAGTGAAGGAAGGAAGTGATGAGAAGAAACTGATTTCACCCCGCAGGCCTTGAGGGAAGTCAAGTGGGAGCGGGCTCCCTCTGAAACGCTCGGAGGTCAAGCCTTCGATATGAACCCCGACGTCGCTTATAGCAAGTGCCCGGGGATTAATCGATGCCCTCGGTGCTCACATCTACTTCATCCCAGGAGGCGTTCATCCTCCTCCCTTTCCTCCTTACCGGCTTCTTGGTAAGGCACGATATTGGCTCTTAAGTGCCAGGGGACCTGGACTCTCAAGAAAGGTTAAGGATGTTAGCACGGTACGAGAAGCCTGCGATATTTCAAAGCACAGAAGATGTCAGAAGAAGTAATAACGATAAATGACCTAGGAGCAAGTAAAAGAAAGAGAAATGAAGCATGGAATGCAGTAGGCTAGAGTCATGTTTCAAAAAGTCCTTAGGGCATAAGGAAGGCTTGATAGGAACTCCTGAACTTGCTGGCGTAACATTAGAGTGAAGAACCAGCTGCCTCTACGCGGAGTGAAAAATTTACAGAAGAAAAATAATGGTTACACTGACGTTTGTAATAAGGTGTGCATTACGTGTACATTTAGTGCAGATTAGACACTCAAAATACGACGAGCTGCGTTTGAGTCGTATTGTTGGCGACCCAAAGTTTTCCATTTTGGGGCTTTAGCGCCGCGCCACTCGTGACCAGTCGGCCAGGGGAAAAGAAGAGCGTCCAGTGGCTCGTGGTGACGCGAGCTAGTGGGAACGCTTTGCCTCTTGTAGGCTTATGCCACAGGAGGGAAGAAACGAGACGGCTGAACCAGAGTCACAGCATCTATCTTACACCGTGACCAGAATCCTGAGGCTAAAACCACAGCGCAAGCGCACAAGATAACCACGAGAAAAAAAAAACGTACGACACAAGCGCTGACTAACAAATGCTCCATTCTTGCATATGCAGATATAGGCCCCAAGAAACCTTACCGCGCATGCGCGCACAATATAGCTCTAAACCAAAATGTGTAACAAGGATGATAGTGTATTAGATACGCGAAGACATGAAATCGCATTCAGAGCCAATATGAACGATTGCAGACTCTACACCGCAAAGTCATACACGAGGCTCAGTCTCTACCACTGCGTCTTCTGGCATCTCAAGTTCCACTGACGCAACTTCTACGACTGAGCGAGCCCTTCAGTGGAAATGCACTCATCAGAAGACTCAGAACCAGGTACCGATCTTATCTCTCTGCGGCGCTAAATACCTTATATATACTGGGTGTTAAAAACCCCACAAGAAGGCAATGAAGTGACCCGCCTTAGATTGCTTGAAGATGTTATTTGCTAACTTAGTATACCTGGGCTGCAATCCAAGTGATCGACACCTTTTACTGAAGCGCGCTGCTTGGTGCTTGAGCATTTGCAGAAAAAGTATTCCAACTATCTTCACGTATACACGGATGGTTCCGTCAGTATCGACCATAAGAGCTGTGCTGCGGCATATTGGATTCCATTTCTTTGAGCTGCATGGTCCAGCCGCTTGGACCACCTAGTCTCTTCGACAGTTGCAGAGAGCGCAGCTATCGCTGTTTCTCTTCGGAAACTGAAGAATGGATGTGCCGAATAAGCTGCAATTCTCTTGGACTGTAAGTCAGCAATTCAACAACTTTCTCGAAGCACTCCCACGAACAAGCTCTCCCGCCAATCGCTAGCATCACTGAAAGACGCTACCAAAAAGGCATCAATATAACATTCCAGTGGATACCTTCACATGTAGGTGCCAGCGGCAACGAAAGAGCACGTGACCTAGCCAACGAAGCGCTTTCAAGACAACCAACAGTTAGAGCTCCTATGGACCAGCAACCACTAAAAGAGACAATTCGATGCCATTTTCGCTCTTTATGAAGTTCACCCCATCAGCCCTGTGTCACAAGAGGCCTTAACTTAATCGCGCCGAGTCAACCCTGCTGCACAGAATGAGGACACAATCGGCCTACACTCGTGCATGGTTATTAAACGTGAAGCATTTCTTAGCGAACTTCGGCGACTTTGAGCGTATCTTTCTATCTAGCCGCCTACGACTTTGTGCTCTCCTGGCCATAGCGTTAATGGGATTGGTACCAAAATTGGTATGGCATAACATGACTGTAGGACAAACATGAATGATTGGTCATATCATGAAAGTCATGACTAACTTGTCATGAAAAGTATGATTTACACGCCATGGCCATAGCGCTCCTGAGGCCATTTTTTTAATTTGATATATCCAAAAATTGGTACGATCAGAGATTTCTGCATGACCAACATTAATGACAGGTGGTAATATGAAAATCATGACCTGCATGTCATATACAACATGATTTACATGCCACGCTCATGGCGCGCTGACGGCCGTTTCGCTCGCTTGATATACACCAAATTTGGTATTGCGTGACGTGACTGTAGGACGAACATAAATGCCAAGTGGTAATATGGAAATCATGACAAGTCATGTGCAACATCACTTGCATGGCACGCTCATCACACTCTCGTGGCCTTGAGATACACCAAATTTTGTATTGAGTGACGTGACTGTATGACGAGCATAAATGACAAGTCGTAATACGCAAATCATGACATGTCATGTGCAACATCACTTGCATGTCGCGCTCATCACACTCTCGTGGCCTTTTCGCCAGCTTGCGATACACCAAATATTGTATTGAGTGACGTGACTGTATGACGAGCATAAATGGCAAGTGGTAATACGGAAATCATGACATGTCATGTGCAACATGACTTGCATGGCACGGTCATCACACTCTCGTGGCCTTGATATACACCACATTTGGTTTTGAGGGACGTGACTGTATGACGAGCAAAAAAAATTGATGGCAGATCCACGAGGTGAATGATGATGAGATTGGGCGAAGCTCCTGGAAGTAATCATCGGTTAAACCGTGAAATTTCTTCCGTTAATTCGCCCGATAAAAATGACGTGAAACGATTGATTAAATGTTTTATCAAACTTTTATTGCTGGTTTCCGTTGTCCTTTAATTATGACCGTTTTGTGGTCGGTGAAATGTAAGCTAAGTGGTTCTTGCACTGGTTGCAGCGGCATCCTTATCCATACGAGCACACACCGACGGCAACGAGCATCGTCAACTACAAACCTGTATCGCGATATGGTTTTGATTATAAAACCATTGCTTTAGAAAACACCTGGCGTCTTTCGTTAAGCAGCTGGCGTCTTTTCGTTTTGCTTTAGAAACATCTGGCGTCTTTTCGTTTTGCTTTTAGAAAACATCTGGCGTCTTTCGTTGGTTTATTTCATCAATCAACGGCGTTTTGAACAAAATTTTTATTGTTTAATCACGCACAGGAGAAATGCCAATGGCTGCTAATGGGGAATGAGAGACAGAAGAATTCGGCTTTAAGTTAACGCGCACGCTGCGAATTTTTTATTGTTCAACAACGCACAGGAGAAATCTCCCACCGGCACCACCTTGGAGGTCAAAGCGTAAGACTGGTTACGCACTACGACGAGGGACGAACGGGTGCCGCTTTAAGGAGCTTCGCCCCTAAAATGACAAGTGGTAATATGCAAATCATGGCATGTCATATGCAACATGACTTGTATGCCACGCTCATGACACTCTCGTGGCCGTTTCGCCAGCTTGATGTACACGAAATTGTTAAGGCGAAAGCCTTTAATCTGAAATGCTCACGTCCATCCGTGCGGTCGTCCATCCGTCCCTCCAGTCGTGCCCTGGCACCACCGTGCCATGTGGGCGCCGGGGCGCGCAAACGGACGCCTGTCGCGTTGGACTCCATAGCGCTCGCGCTTTGCTTGCGTAGCGTCGCTGTGCCCAGCGTCTCTAATCATGCAAGGACGGAGACGCGCGCATCACGTTCCATTCTTACCGACCCCGTCTCAGTTGGCACAGGCGTTAGAGGAACACACTTTGGAATTGACACAGTGTCCGTCAATTTAAACGCTGGAACGCGGATAGCGTCTGCACGATGCGCTGGGCGCGATAATACAAACGCATGCGAAGCGGAGGCACACTGGTCTTGCATCTCGCTGCGATTCTAAGTAAAAATTAAGCGAACGTAAGTGGCAGGTGGTAACATGAAAATCATGGCATGCCTGTGATCTACAATGCCATTTACATGCCACGCTCATGGTGCACTTGCGTCCAGTTCGTTAGCTTGATATACGCCAAAATTTGCATTGCGCGACGGGACTGTATGACGAACACAAATGACACGTCCTAACATGTAAATAATGACATGCATATTATATACAGCATGATTTGCTCCTTGCTGGCTGCTTCGCATTATATCGATTCCCACAGTGCGTGGGATCTGCCGGTTTTTTTCAACTAAGAAACTCGCTAGTAGACGCTGCCTGCGTTGGCGTTGCGAGGCGAGAGAGGGGGGAGCGTAAGAGAGAAGAGAGAGGGGGGGGGGGACGCGCATGCGCAGTGGGGGGTGTGGTCGCTGCGGGGAGGGACGCCAAGAGGAGAGAGAGGGGAGAGGAGGTTTTTTTTGTATTTTTTAGAGGGCTTGCGCATGCGCATAAGGGTGGGCAAGACGCACACCACCACCACCACCACCACCACCACCACCGGATTGAACTCGGCCTTAACTTAAGCTGCTTCGCATCTAAAAAATCACCGCAATAGCCACAAAGTGAATGATGTTGGAGGAGCTTGCTCAGAGATGATGGGGTAACCCGCGAATCCTCCGTACACACCTCCTACCATCATATATAGACATGACAACGTTGTTATATATACATTACAAGCGGCGCTCGGGCGGCGAGCAGCCGCTGCTGCTCGTAGCGAGACCGCCGCCCTGCTGCCTTGGCTTGTGCTGTGGTCATGCGGTAACGAAGTGTGTTCACTGCGTGCGCTCATGTCGACCAGCCCGGTGGGGATAAGGGCTATCTAGATTCGCCACTTTCAATAAATGTTTTTTCCTCCCCCCTCCCGGTGAAGAGAAAGGAAGCGCACGTGCTGAGAGTGGTGTGCGTTGCCTTGAGCGGCGCCGCCATCTAGTGAGCATTCTTGAAATCACCGGAAAGTTTGAGCGGCGTGTACACGCCCGCCGCCATCGCCGACTCCGGCGGACAAGGCGCGAGCATAAGAAGCTTGCTGAGCAAGCTCCTGAAACGCAAAATACTTTTCTTAGGACAACCCTACGTGAGGTGTGCACCGGCACAGTTCCGACGACCAGCGCTTCCCACGTGATCACCGGTAATCTGGAAGGCAAAGAGCCACAGCCTGCTAATTACCGCTAATGGAATGACATGTAGTGGAAGCAGTCTCCTTAACGCATTATACTTTGCGTGATAGATGCGTGGAATCGCGCCAGGCGTCAAAAATGTTAATTGTGCAACGAGTGGGTGTGTGAAAGGCCCACCCATTACAAAGCGCTGACACATATTTAATCATCATCAACAGCAGAGCCATGAAGAAAGTGAACAGCTGTGTAGGTTCGCATGTTGTCCTATGCAGACGTACTGTGCCCTTCGCCGATTCGCACAAGGAATAGCTACAGTTGAGGCATGCACCGAGAACCGAAGCAAGCAACCAGTTCAGAAGACGATGAGCGCGATGCTCGATTACGCTATCGCGATCGACTCTTGAAGGCGCAGCTCAAGCGTCCTCGAATTTTAGATGTGAAGCATCTTATGGCGAAGCTTAATCCGGTGGTGGTGGTGGTGGTGGTGGTGGTGGTGTGCCGGCGTGACCACCCTTACTGCGCATGCGCAAACCTTTCAAAAAATAAAAAATAAGAAAACCTCCTCTCCCCCCTCTCTCTCCTCTAGGCATCCCTCCCCGCGGCAACCACACCCTCACTGCGCATGCGCCTCCCCTCCTCTCTCCCCTCCTACGCTCCCCCCCTCTCTCCTCTAGGCATCCCTCCCCGCGCTCCCACTGCGCATGCGCGTCCCCCCCCTCTCTCTCCTCTAATACGCTCCCCCCCTCTCTTCTCTAGGCATCCCTGCCCACAGCGTCCACACCCCCCACTGCGCATGCGCACCCCCCCCTCTCTCTCCTCTCCTACGCTACCCCCCCCTCTCTCGCCTCGAGACGCCGACGCAGGCAGCGTCTGCTAGCGAGTTTCTTGGTTGAAAAAACCGACTGCTCGCGCTGCACAACCGTTCATTGTCCATCCCGTATATATGGCAATGGATCTTGACCTCCAATGTGGTGCCGGTGGGATATTTCTCCTGTGCGTTGTTGAACAATAAAAATTCGCAGCGTGCGCGTTAACTAAAAGCCGACTGCGGGTCTCTGTGTCCAGTCGGAGTCTTCTGTCTCTCATTGCCCATTAGCAGCGATTGGCATGTTCCAGTAGGAAACACCGCTCCATCACTGCGTGCTTTGCGCCTCCTCAGTTTTCTCTCCTGCGCAACGCTGCGATAGCGCCAGCGTCAACGCCACCGCCAGTGTAAGCGTTAGCGCCCGCTGCTTCACATCTACACATGGTTCCCTTTAGCGGGAGATGGTGTAATTTTTTCATTTTCTGTGCTGAAAGTCGATAGCCGGCGTGAGCAGACATAGAAAAACGTCGACCTTTTAACACGAAAGTGTTTTATGCCGGGGTACACCAAGATTTGAGTGACGTATTTCCGTCACGGAAATGACGTCGAAAAAATACACATGATCAGAAGACAAACAAAAAAAGTTCCGTCAAGGGGAGTCGAACCTACGACCTCTAGGTCCGCGACAAGAGATGCCGGGCGCGCTATCCACTGCGCCACGGACACATACTTCGCAGGCTTTAAAAACAAGCCTTTTATATCTACCACTCTCCTCCCACAGTGCTCTTGCTAAGAGAACTAATGCATTATGACCGTGAAATGCACGATTAGTTTCTTCAAAGCGATGTTTCTCCGCGTCCGTCCCATTCGGCGTGTTTCGAATAGTAAACGTGCAATTTTGCCGACGCATAAACATACTGCCAGGTGGCGACCTTACCCCAAGCATCCACACTCGTAGCATCCGTCCATACCAAAAATAGCTGTGCGACGCGCGAGTGCGTCGCTTGGCCATAACTCCTCGTCTCTAGCCATGTTCCTAGCTCGCCCCGCGAAAAATCGCAGCCGGCCAACAAGGAAGACACGACGGGCGTTGCGTTTCCCACTGGTCGGGCAGCGTTGTTCAATAACTCTAACATGCCGCGAGTAGGCGACCTTAGCCCAAGTTCGGCGCCCATTCATTGACGCTCTTCTGGCTGTCACACCGCTTTCAATGACTCCGCTCTCACCGTACAGCTACAACAAGCATCTATGACCACAAGGGTTTCTTTAATCATTCATCATAGACGTTAGTCGTCGGGATACAGATGTGCCATCAAGCGTCAACGTGGATGCATCCACGTTAAAGGGTGCTATAACTGTCAACACACCAATAGACATTTTGCAAGCTCTCTTATATCAAAGTGCAGTTAACATTCAACTACTTCTGTAAGGACACGTTTCACTTTCGTGTTATACCGATTCCTATGACCGAGGGATCAACCACATTTTTTTTGAACAACATTTAGAAGAAATGTAAATGAGGTATAGTGCTTTTACGACAAAAACTCCACGCATCTCCGCGAAGTGAATGATGACGAATGAATAATGACGAGGTCCTAAGGTCCATAACGTCTACGTTGAAGTCGGCGACTATAAAGGACGGACGGACGGACGGACGGACGGACGGAAGGATGGACGCACGGATGGGCAGACGGACGGCGCAGGTGGTTTTTTGACAGCGGTGTAGGAGGTGTTGTGATACGAGTGTGGACGCCGGTACATCGCCGGGAAAGGCTAGCCCCTAAGTAGCTTCGCCCTTAAAAAATTGAAAGACACTTTGTACATTCCAAAGTGTGTTCGGCGAAAGCTTGTGGCCATTCGACTGACTATGCCACTTCTTTTTGTTTTGTCGGACGGACACGGATGGACGGACACGGACGCGCGAACATGGATGGACGGACGGACGGACAGACACTGACGGACGTACAGATACGGACAGACACGGACGGACGGATGGATGGACGGGAACGGACTGATGTACAGACACCGACAGACACGGACGGACGTGAGCATGAGACATTCAAGGCTTTCGTCTTAAAACCTACGAAACTTCTACGAGAAGTCTTGAAGAAGCAGACGTGCACCTTGGGTGTTGTGATGCAAATTCTTTTTTTGGTTCGTAACGGCTCTCTATGGCTGAGCAACTGATACTCTTAATGACAAAGCCGTTGGTTTAACAAACCAACACACGAAACATTTAATCAAGAAATAAAGTGAGAACTATATATGTACACAAAATTACACTTAATGAAAAGTTCACTGCACACGGCAAACCACTCCTAATTACAACCAAAACATATGTTCAATGATCTAAACTAGATAGTCTAGTTCTACCCTCGGCTGAGCAGAGAAACCGAGTTCAGCCTCACCAACACACGGATGCTTGACTGGTCGAGTTAACGTGGGCTGGCTGGCGACGACGATAGAGCGGCGGCTGGTGGGCGAGACGTTGAGATGCCAGGGGCAGACGGGGACATGGACGGGCGGACGCCGGAGGGACGTGAGCATGGACATTAAAGGCTTTCGCCTTAAAACTTCTGGATACGCCACTGAGGGATGCATTGCGATTGGATCAATGTGTGTTCGATTTTGACTACAACATGTATCCCACTGTAAGATGGAGGTGGTCAGTACCGCTTACACACTTCGGTAAACTCGAGAAAAATATTGAAGGACACTTTGTACATTCCAAAGTGTGTTCGGCGAAAGCGTGTGGCCATTCCACTGATTATGCCATGTCTTTTTTCTTTTACACTCTCAGTGGGATAACACACAAACCGAATGTGTGCGTGTTTTCTTTTTTATTTTTTTACCGCGAATCGCAGCGAGACGCGAGACTCATCTTCCTCCGTTCGCATGCGTTAGTATTTTCTCGCGCTTTGCGCATCGTGCAAACGCCATCCGCGTTCCAGCTCTTAAATTGACGGACCCTTTGTAAATTCGAAAGTGTATTCCGTGAACGCCTGGGTTCATTGAGACGGCGTCGGTCAGAATGATTGCAAACTCTGGGCACAGCGACGCCACGCAAGCAAAGCGCGAGCGCTATAGAGTCCGACGCGACCGGCGTTCGTTTGCGCATCCCGGCGGCCACCTGGCTCCGTGCCAGAGCTCGGATGGACGGACGGACGGACGGACATGGACGGATGGACAGACGGACGGACGTCGGACGGACACCGGACGGACGTGAGCATGAGACATTAAAGGCTTTCGCCTTAAAGATTACACCATCTCCCGCTAAAGGGAACCATGTCTAGATGTGAAGCAGCGGGCGCTAACGCTTACACTGGCGGCGGCGTTGACGCTGGCACTCATCGCAGCGTTGCGCAGGGGAGAAACCTGGGGAGGAGCAAAGCACGCAGTGATAGAGCGGTGTCTCCTACTGGAACATGCCAATCGCTGCTAATGGGCAATGAGAGACAGAAGACTCCTACTGGACACAGAGGCCCGCACTCCGCTATTTGGTTAACGCGCACGCTGCGAATTTTTATCGTTCGACAACGCACAGGAGAAATCTCCCACCGGCACCACCTTGGAGGTCAAGATCCATTGCCATATATACGGGGTGGCCAGTGAACGGTTGTGCAGCGCGAGCAGTCGGTTTTTTCAACCAAGAAACTCGCTAGCAGACGCTGCCTAGCAGACGCTGCCTGCGTCACGTCGCGAGGCGAGAGAGGGGGGGAGCGTAGGAGAGGAGAGACAGGGGAAGACGCGCATGCGCAGTGGGGGGTGTGGACGCCGCGGGGAGGGATGCCTAGAGGAGAGAGGGGGGAGCGTAGGAGGGGAGAGAGGGAGGGGACGCGCATGCGCAGTGAGGGTGTGGCCTCCACGGGGAGGGGTGCCTAGAGCAGAGAGAGGTGGAGAGGAGGTTTTTTATTTTTATTTGAATGGGTTTGCGCATGCGCAGTGGGGGGTGTGGATGGACGGGCGCCGGACGGACGTGATCATGAGACATTAAAGGCTTTCGCCTTAACATTGCTATTAGCGGCAAAGGATGCATGCGTGAGAGAGCCTCTGCTGAAGTAGTGTCAACGATCAAAGAAGGACACGGAACCCGCCGCTGCCAATGGAGCCGAGCTATCCACCAGCACGGCATCTATGCCTTATTCCGCCACCTCTACAATGGCACAGGGAACACCGACGCGGCTCATTGTTCTTGAGTAATTTCAAACCAAGATACAGCGGCTGATTGCATTCAAAGCAGTAGAAGTTCATGCAGGACGCGAGGCTTCTAACTGAAGTAACAGTAGATCGATAAATTTATACGTTCTAGTCAGAGTTTTTGCATTAGTGAAAAACATGGTTGATCCCTCTGTCATAGGAATCGGTATAACCCGAAAGTGAAACCTGTCCTTACAGAAGTAGTTGAATGTTTACTGCACATTGATATGAGAGCTTCCACAATGTCTGTTGGTGTTTGACAGTTATAGCACCGTTTAACGTGGATGCATCTACGTTGACGCTTTGTGGTACATAGTAGCCCGACGACTAACGTCCATGATCAATGATTAAACAAACCCTTGTGGTCATAGGTGTTTGTGGTAGCTGTACGGTGAGATGGAATCATAGAAAACGGTGTGACAGCTAGAAGAGTGTCACTGATTGGACGCCGAACTTGGGCTAAGGTCGTCTACTCGCGACATGTTAGAGTTATTGAACGACCTGCCCGACCAGAGGGAAACGCAACGCGCGTCGTGTCTTCCCAATCGGCCGGCTGCGATTTTTCGCGGGCAACGCGGAGTTACGGCCACGTGAAGCACGAGCGCGTCCCAGAGCTATTTCGTGAATGGACGGATGCTATGAGCGAGGCTGATGCTTGGGGTAAGGTCGCCACCTGGCAGTATGTGTATGCGTCGGCAAAATTGCACGTTTACTATTCGAAACACGCCGAATGGGACGGACGTGGAGAAACAACGCTTTGAAGAAACTAATCGTGCATTTCACGGTCATAATGCATTACTTCTCTTAGCAAGAGCACTGTGAGATGACACTGGTAAATATAAAAGGCTTGTTTTTAAAGGCTACAGAGTATGTGACCGTGGCGCAATGGGTAGCGTGCCCGGTATCTGTTGTCGCCGACCAAGAGGTCGTAGGTTCAATTCCCGTTGACGGAACTTTTTTCTTTGTCTTCTGATCAGGCGTACTTTCGACGTCATTTCCGTGACGGAAGTACTTCACTCAAATCTTGGTGAACCCCGGCATAAAACACTTGCGCGTTAAAAAGTCACAGTGTCGTCGCAAGGGCGAAACAATGAACGCGATGGCAAGAAATCGCAATCTCACACGAAGGTCGACCAACAGCTCGATACCTGCAGCTTCCCGCTGAAGCACAGACAACGACGCTCGAAATGGACGCCCAGGTATACACAGGGCCAGCGTGAACTGACAACTATCGCAGTTTTTGCGCCTTTGTGTTTGAGCAACGCGCTTCAATCGTCGACAACGCAGAACTCGACGCTCTTAGAGATTTCTTCCTCTCGTAAAATCCGCCGCGCGAATGACCCCTCTGCGTCTCCTGCCACGCGGCTGCGGGTGACGCAAGGTGTGCACAGATTTTTTTTATTGCGATAGCAATTATATGGACACTCTCCGCTGATTTCCGCCGCCGCCATCTGTCGCCGCCGTCATGTCCCGGATTTATATATGTATGTGTATATTTAAAAAGGCATAAAGAAAAATAAATCAGTAGAAAAAAAATTGAAGGACACTGTACATTCCAAGGTGTGTTCGGCGAAAGCGCGTGGCCATTCCACTGACTATGCCATGTATTTTTTTCTTTTTCCCTCTCAGCGGGATAACACACTAACCGAATGTGTGCGTGTTTTAAATGCGAAGCGTTTGTTTACGAACTTCGGCGACTTTGAGCGTATCTATCTATCTAGCCGCCTACGACTTTGTGCTCTCCTGGCCGTATCGTTAATTGGATTTATACCAACATTGGTATGGCGTAACATGACGGTATGGGAAATATTAATGTGGTCACATCATGAAAATCACGACTACTCATGAAAAGTGTGATTTACACGCCATGGCCGTAGTGCTCCTGAGGTCGTTTTCTTAACTTGATATATTCAAAAATTGGTACGATGAGACATGTCTGCATGACCAAAATAAATGACAGGTGGTAATATGGAAATGATGACGTGCATGTAATGTACAATATGATTTACATGCCACGCTCATGGTGCGTTGATGCCGTTTCGCTAGCTTGATATACACCAAATTTGGTATTGCGTGATGTGACTGTGTGACGAACCTAAATGAAAAGTCGTAATATGGAAATGATGACATCTCATATCAACATGACTTGCATGCCACGCTAATCGCACTCTCGCGGCCGTTTCACTCGCTTGATGTACACCAAAATTGGTATTGCGGGACGTGACTGTATAACGAACATAAGTGGCAGGTGGTAACAGGAAAATCTTGGCATGCATGTCATCTACAATGCCATTTACACGCCACGCTCATGGTGCGCTTGCGTCAAGTTCGCTAGCTTGATATACACCAAAATCGGTACTGCGTGACGTGGCAGTATGGACATAAATGACAGGCCCTAACGTGGAAATCATGACATGCATATTAAGGCGAAAGCCTTTAATATGTCATGCTCACGTGCGCCCGTCCGCCCATCCGTCAGTCCATCGGTCCGTCCGTCCCTCCGGCCATGCCCTGGCATGGCGCCAGGTGGCCGTCGGGGCGCGCAAACGGACGCCGGTCGCGTCGGACTCTACAGCGCTCGTGCTTTGCTGTCGTAGCATCGCTGTGCCCAGCATGTCTAATCATGCAAGGAGGGAGATGCGCGCATCGCGTTCGATTCTGACCGACCCCACCTCAATGGGCACAGGCGTTCGCGGAACACACTTTGAAATTTACAAAGTGTCCATCAATTTAAGCGTTGGGACGCGGATGCCGTCTGCACGACGCGCAAAGCGCCAGAAAACGAACGCATGGGAAACGGAGGCAGGTTAGTCTCGCTTCTAGCTGCGATTCGCGGTAAAAAAATTCAAAAAAGAAAACACGCCGCACACATTCCGTTTCTGTGTCATTCCACTAAGAGTGGCATAGTCAGACGTGGCATAGTCAGTCGAATGGCCAAAAGCTTTCGCCGAACACACTTTGGAATGCACAGAGTGTCCATCAATTTTATGTACAGCATAATTTGATCCTAGCTGGCTGCTTCGCATTACATCGATTCCCACAGTGCGTGGGATCTGCCGGTTTTTTAAGGTAAGGAGTGCTCCTTCCCCGTTGTGAACTGAATGCAATGAAGTCGTGGATATGCAGCACTACATCTGGTCTTGTAAGCTTTTATGTTTTGAGAGGGAGAGACTAATGGACAGCATGGAAAGAAGGTTTACCCACGGATGCTGGGAAGACATTGTCTTTCCGGCAGGTGTGCGGCTGATGCTAGAAAAGGTGCCTAAATTCGTTTACAATTTCTACAAGAGACAGGATTAAGCGATGTAGGGTGAGCCAAACTACACGGTAAGTGTCGCTCAGGCGGAGCGATTGCCGGCCTGATCTGCCAGGCTAACTCCGCCTGTAGCAGCAACATCATCATCACCACCACCACCACCACCACCAGCTTACATGCGATCTGGTGTCAATAATGATTTAAAGTCTAAAATGGTTTCATGAAAAAGAAATATTAGGATCACAGTGTAGGATAAGATTTAAAGGAATCGGAATTTAGGTTTTGCTTGTTGGGAATGATAAGGCCTTCTTTAACAACATCCCACGCCCCACACACATTTAAGCGCTTTGGTTGAGCCAAAAGGGCCAGGTTTTTGAGACCAACTGACGAGCAGCCAAGCCACCTCTTTTCAGACCGCGCACAAACGGAGCTTTCTGTCTCTAGTCATTTTTTTATTCAGAATTGGTAGTTTCTTTGAGTTTAGTAGGTTTTAAAAAAGTATTCTGGTTACTTAAAGACCCATGTTGCAGTTTTTCTGAACACGCGTGATATTTATCAAGCCTTTTTTTCTTTGTGTATGTTATATAGGTTGATATTAATTGAATTGTTCGGTACATATTGTTTTTGAACAAAACATGAAATAAACTTGTTTTTCCTCTTGAACTCTCAATATTTCAAAATCATTATTTCTTACATGGGCCCCATTATTGAAACAAATGAAAAAAGCACAGGGCCGACTTTTTAACCGAATAAACGATACATCAATACAAAGCTACTGAACTAGAGTGGTGTACCTATGTGGAATAGTTTTTATTTTTTGGCAGCTTTTTAAAAAGACTAATGACAAAAATTGCTCGATGTGCTAAAAAATTGCAAATATTTCAACACTTTAAGTACAATTGTAGTTCTAGCTATATTGCAAGAAGAGACACTGACTTATAAAGTGAAACATATCTTAACGCTTTACATACAGTAATTTAAGATGAAATGGGTCGTAAAGAAGCTTTAAAATGCATGAGAGCTATAGAGCCTAACCTGTGCCCTTAAAAGCGTCATGAGGTGCTCTGACATGACTGGTATATCGACGCTAATAAAAACACACAAGTTAACTTCTATTACTAGGTTGCACAGTCTGTCATTCCTTGTGCTTAGATAGGCAACAATATTCTCTTGTACTTCACAGCATGAACTCAATAGGCTTCACAGCATGAACTCCATATGCAGGCCGAGAGCCTCTACAAGAGGTAAGCTATGGGAGGATACACAGAAATGACGTTGTTGCACAAAACTACGCTAAATAATGAACTTCACTCTTTTACCATTTTAGACCAGCGTGACATTAGCGGTTGCCCCCCCCCCTCCCCTCCCCCCCCCAAAAAAAAACAGGATATGTTAAGGAGTTAATTTGCATCACATTCCTTCAGAGCATGCATTTATTGCGATAGCAATTATATGGACACTCTCGGCTGTTTTGAGCCGTCACCGCCATGCCCCGGTTATGTATATATTGTCACGTGGTCGTGACGTTGACGAAGGCAGTAGGCAGTAGTCCAAGATGACACACTTTATTTGGGTCGAACTTGTGGCCGTTAAACTGAAGGTGAGATTACAGCAATAAACGCTGGCACTGATAGCGGCGAACAGAGCGTCGGCCGTCGATTAACTGATCATCGTTGGAACGCACCGGCATTTATACATCACGCGTCGAACATTCTAAGAAGTCTTATCACTGGTTGTCACGCAAGCTCTGGAATAAGCTCGAGTGTTCGCGTCTTGCGCGCAATCTTAACACAACGATCTACAACAATCGTGAAGCTTCTAGAACAGTGAGGCGCGGTTTGAGCTGAGCATGCGGGCAGTCTTTGTGGGCGAAAACCGAGTACAGAAAAATAGGAAAGGCGCGTGTCAATATATATGCGTATATATAAAAAAGCCACAAAGAAAACTAAATAAAAAAATATTCTACACACCCGACCAGCGACCCCTGGCTCCGCATCGCGCTGCCTTAGACCGCTCAGCCATGCACCATTTTTAAATGCGAATGCATTTCATAGTCGGGCTATGTCAGGCATCCGGCGTTGGCGTTGGCGTTGTCCGCGGAGGAGGAGTAGGAGGATAGGTTGAGGAGGTGTGCGCGCCGGCAGGTGTTAGATGTGAAGCATCTTATGGCGAAGCTTAATCCGGTGGTGGTGGTGTACGGCGTGACCGCCCTTACTGCGCATGCGCAAACCCTTTCAAAAAAAAATAAAGATGAAAAACCTCCTCTCTCTCCCCTAGGCATCCCTCCCCGCGGCAACCACACCCTCACTGCGCATGCGCCTCCCCTCCTCTCTCCCCTGCTACGCTCCCCCCCTCTCTCCTCTAGGCATCCCTGCCCGCGCCGTCCACACTCCCACTGCGCATGCGCGTCCCACCTCTCTTCTTCTCTCCTACGCTCCCCCCTCTCTTCTCTAGGCATCTCTGCCCGCAGCGTCCACACTCCCACTGCGCATGCGCACCCCACCTCTCTCTCCTCTCCTACGCTCCCCCCTCTCCCTCTCTCGCCTGGCGACGCCGACACAGGCAGCGTCTGCTAGCGAGTTTCTTGGTTGAAAAAACCGACTGCTCGCGCTGCACAACCGTTCACTGGCCACCCCGTATATATGGCAATGAATCTTGACCTCCAAGGTGGTGCCGGTGGGAAATTTCTCCTGTGCGTTGTTGAACAATAAAAATTCGCAGCGTGCGCGTTAACTAAAAGCGGTCTGCGGCGGAGCTCGGCGGAGCTATATATGAAAAAAAAAATTTAAAAAATAAATAAAAAAAATTAAAAAAAACAAGAAAAAGCAAAAAAAAAAAAAAGGCGCTGCGCCGTGCTCCCGACCGGGCTGCAGAAATTAGGCGCCTTTTCCTTCTTCAAACCACAACCACCATATATAAATGGAGTGAAGCGCGCGCGAAATGCATTCGCATTTCCTCACGATTCCCTTCGGGGAGGTGGGGGGCTTTTTTTCCTTTATTGACTCAGCCACGCACCATGCATGCGCCGGCATATTAACGGCAAGCTATTTATAGACACCATTTACCGCTTGCAGTATGCAGACCTTGGAAGAGTTTGAGCGTTTTTTCTGCGCATAATCGTGGCACCAAAACCAGAAATATGTCTTCGCGAGAACTAAATATTGAGAGTCGCAGAGAGAAAAATAAATCCACCGCTGTTTTGCAACCACGTGAAAATACTTATGGTGCCAGCAAGTGCTGGAGGCCATAGATCATCCTTCGTACTACAATTTCACATTTTTTTTTAAAATGCGAAGCATTTCTTTGCGTACTGTAAGCACTGTTGCGTTTCTATCTACGTATCTATCTATCTAGCCGCCTACGTCTGGGTGCTCTCGTGAAGGCCTCCTTCACTTGGTGTAGACCAAAATTTCTGTGGGAGGGTAAGATGTATTGACGAATATGTCTGGCTGGTCATGACATGGATAACGTGAAGGTCCTGTCGCATATGTCGTCAAACCCTTTCCTGCAGACCCGTGTGGCACATACCCGTATATCACGGCCCGCGATTTGTGGATATGCGCCACAGGTGTTTGACAATTTATATCTAACCTGGAACGGCGAGAACATACATTAGTAGTAATTTAAATGCGAGAGTGTTAAGAAAAACTTGCGTCAGTAGCGTTGACCTGACGAATGCAAATACTAAATATTGGGGTCCCAGCAGGCATCGAACCCAAGCAATCTGCGTGGCAATCAAGTATTCTACCTCAGAGCCACGCCAGGTCTCGGAACTGCTTTGGAAAAAGACCCTATGCAGGCGTAATGTTGGTGAAACGACAATTGTGGTTGCAGTGCAGGCTATCTAACTTTATAAACATTACATATGTACTCCTATGAGGCAGGCGTCATGTCGGGTTAATGTCACTTGTATACTTGAGCGCCATCCCCTGCAGTTCGTCCACAAAACACTATCCAGGGCTACCATCCTCACAAGTACAAGCCCTACATATCAGCTTACCGCTTCTGGTGTTGGTATTACGGATGTTTATGTTGGCATGGTTATCAGCTGTAAAGAACCGATTATATGAAATATGTGCGACTGTTGAACATATGTCTGTGCGTACAACATTTGCACATATCTTTAACGTCATTTCGTAACGTTTCGCTCTATAAAAAAATTACAACCCAGTCACCTTGCTTCTGCATGCTTCGCATAACATCGATTTCCATGGTACTTGGGATCTACCAATTTTTTTCGATTTATTTTTGCAAAGGATCAACAGATCACGAGCAGAATCCGTATTTTCAGTTCCGCGATCCTACGCCCTCTGTACCGAGTAAACGACGGAAAGAGGCAATGGGATCGCTTTCCAAGAACAATGCCAGTATTCACGCTTGCGCGAAATTTGCAGAGCGCTTCTGCAATGACACGCAAAACAATAGCTTCTTTTTGCACTAAGAGTGATATATTTCACGTGCTTCGACCGCACCTAATATATAACGCTGTGTATGTTTGCAACATTTCGCATCGACTGCAGTTGCTTTAGGCGGCCGCCCGCGAAAACGTGTCACAAAGGCTCCCTGCGGTAATAAAGTGGCTTCGCCATTCTAAAGTGTCGCCATTTTCTCCCCCAACCATGATAAGATTCTCCTTACAATCTTTTGCGAGTATCAAGAATGACGACAAAAGCCTACGTAGCATTGCAAACACATAAAAGGTGTGAAAGACAAAAAGAGTGCCGATGAAGTGTGAATGCATTCCTCTAGGCCGCCCCGTTATTATGCCATCCAGATGAAAAGTACGATCGAATCGCGACGGGGTTTCCTTGCGAGAAACACCAAGACAATCTCTGCTAGATGTCACTGCGCCGCTATAGAAACTCACTGTGCGAGCGCTTTGGTGACTGCACACTGGTCTTTTCATCTCGGTCGCATGGGTTCTCCATCTCGCAACCGATACAAAAGGTGTTGCGCGTGAACGGCCACTTATCACGAGCCCCTTGTGGCGGTTTCTGCCGAAATAACGGATACGGAAAGTTCTTTTCTTGTCCATTCGGTACAACCAGAAAACTTTTCTTCGTCGGTAGTTTTGCTTCATTTGTCGCTTCCAGTCAGTCTGAGGCGCTGTGTGTGAGGTGGTTCTTTTGTTTCATTCTTAACATTAGGAATCGTATTCCTTTCTATATGTTTGGTTGCGCATGCGCCTCCCCTCCTCTCTCCCCTCTTACACTCCCCCCCTCTCTCCTCTAGGCACCCTGCCCGGGGCGTCCACACTCCCACTGCGCATGCGCGTCCCCCCCCTCTCTCCTCTCCTACGCTCCCCCCCTCTCTCCTCTACGCATCCCTGCCCCCCGGCGTTCACACTCCCACTGCGCATGCGTGTCACCCCCCTCTCTCTCCTCTCCTACGCTCCCGCCTCTCTCGCCTCGCGACGCCGACGCAGGCAGCGTCTGCTAGCGAGTTTCTTGGTTGATAAAACCGACTGCTCGCGCTGCACAACCGTTCACTGGCCACCCCGTATATATGGCAATGGATCTTGACCTCCAAGGTGGTGCCGGTGGGAGATTTCTCCTGTGCGTTGTTGAACAATAAAAATTCGCAGCGTGCGCGTTAACTAAAAGCGGAGTGCGGGTCTCCGTGTCCAGTCGGAGTCTTCTGTCTCTCATTGCCCATTAGCAGCGATTGGCATGTTCCAGTATGAAACACTGCTCCATCACTGCCTGCTTTGCGCCTCCCTAGTTTTCTCTCCTGCGCAGCGCTGCGATGAGCGCCAGCGTCAACGCCGCCGCCAGTGTAAGCGTTAGCGCCCGCTGCTTCACATCTACACATGGTTCCCTTTAGCGGGAGATGGTGTAATTTTTTAGACTTCCCAAACTCTCTGACCTGAGAAAGTTTAAAGCTGAAATTTTTCTGTTTTCTTCCATGCAGTAAGCATTGCGGTCATCATTTAGCTATAAATGCCATCACCAACACCCGCGGCCAATAAAGTGCGAGTGCGACTCGTGCGCAATTCTTGAATTGGAGTTTCCCTACATATATTTTTAAACTTTTGTGCATCGAGGCACGTCAGGGGGGGCCGGGTGGCAAAGGATAATAATTAGCGCCGCTGAAAATTGTAGTCGCCTTATGCCGACTATACAGTTGAATTCCGCGTGGAAAAAAGAAAAACGTTCATGTCTGAAACCTGCGTATTTACGCAGACATCCACATAGATCAGCACGTTAAGACAAACAGGAAAACAATTTTTAGGTTCTCCAATCGCGAATAGCAACATATTTTTTTCTCTATTTAATAAACGTGTATTTAAATTATTGATACGGCTATTTCACAAAAAAATCATAAGAGACAAATTTGCGGATTGTGTAATAATAGTGCTCCAATCTGGAATTGCGATGTAAACTAGCGTAGTTGCTATACCTATACGCAGTACAGATAACTCATGGTGCTACACATTGTTTTCAGAAGTTTATTTCCATTTTAGTCTTACCACGTGACGCTTTTTTCCTTTACACAAATACTTAAAAATCAGTAAAATACACTGCCAAGAACACAGTAAGTCTGACAATACAAATACGGACAAAAGATGTTTCTTTAATCAAATGTTACATTCTTGCGGAGAGCTAAATATTCTGAGCCATTACTTGGTCACCAACTTTAGCAATATAAGTTTGTTCAGAGTTACGCTATGGTCAATTCTAAGAATGTTAAACAAGAAAGAAAATTGTTTTGTACTTTACACAAGACAAACTTGGTAAATCACTGTTAAATACACAACCATGGCTACAAACAGAAACACAGCCACAAAAACAGCCACAAAACTGCCACAATTGAGCAAAGAACATAGATGAAGTTATTCAAACAGCAAAGAATTACTTTGTTGGTGTTCGAATCAATGGACGACAATTTATTATCGCCGTCCTTCGTTTCAAATATCCTCTGTTGTGGTCATTGAGTTAAGATTTCGCCACTCCTTGTAAAATATGAGTAAACGCAGAGACATTTAAAATACATTTCTCTTTTTATCGTCTATTACCATTTCGCGAAGATAAAATTCTATCATATTCATGCCTTAAACTTCATTTTGAGTTAGGCTTCGCTTGCGCGAATGCATTTCTCACGGAAAGCTAAATAAATTTTCAGTTTAAGCTGTAAAACCGTGTCAGAACAGACGACTGGCGAGGCTATAAAAGACGTTCCCTTAAACATTACAAAATGTCTCACACAAGATCTAACGAATATAAAATATGCGCGCAGTCCGCCATTTGAACACACGTTCAACTGCCCGAGTTTGATCTCAACCCTGACCAGTAAATTTTGTGCGACACAGAGGAAAAAAAACAGACCAAAATGCATCAGTAAGAAGGCCACGTCTGCCACACATGTCTCGATATTTATGGCAGACAAACGAATTCACCCAAACCTTAGCAGCAGGAATTGGTAATTACAGCTAAAAAAGCTTTCCGTGCGGATAATTTAACTATGATTTTGCACAGCACGCACGTGCGGTCAATTTCGATTAAGACTACGGCAATGAACATAGCAATGCATCCGAACAGAAAACACTGGGAAGTATCTACAAAAAATTCTTATGCATTGGACCACTCTAAGTGCTTGGAATGATGATGTTTCTTCCCGTGATCTTCTAGCGCCTGGCGATATTGCTGATTACATGTAGTAAAGAAATAAATAAAGCGCAGTTAAACAAAAAAAAGTTATTAGACGGAGCTGCTGTCGCTCGTTCTTTCTCAGTCCTTGTTTTACGAGCTCTCGTTCACTTTAGACTATGCAACACCCACTAGCCCGACGTCGTACCATTTCGTATTTATTACAGCTGTTTATGACGAGACGAGAAACTGGCTTCTCAGTCGCGTGGTCTTAACAAATTTTGTTTTATTTTTATTAAAGAGAGACAGTGTTGTTTGTTTTGCACTGCTTTTCTCTCATGTCTTGAACTAAAAGCGAGTTATAAAATTCATTCATACACGCATGATTCATGGGCTATGATATCTCGCGTATGCGCGTCACATAATGTAAGAGGGAAAGTAACAAACTGATTTTCGGAAAAATATTACTGCCAAATCAGACATAAGAATTGAGCACGCGTTTTCACTTGAGTGTACCATTTGTTTGGTAAAACGAATACTACAGTGCGCAGACTGGAATTTGAGTTTATCCACGCGGTCGAGCATTTTTTTTTTAATGTAGGCGAATGATTTTACACTCACTTCGCTAGTGAAGAGTACACGCCAGTATGGCAGTGAAATTACTCATTGATACATCATTTGAAGCATTCTAATCCCCTTTTGGGGGAGAGGAGGCGTACACAGCTTCTCGACTGTGCGCATGAGTTGATGATTTTTAAGAAAGTAACGTGTCAGAAATAATTTGACCACATATTTTGAATTTTACGGCGTCTCTCCTGCGTGCGTACGTTCATGTCTACGAAGATGTTCCGAGCGTGAAAACAATTTAGCGCACGTCGCGCATTTGAAGGGTTTCTCGCCTGAATGAGTACGGCAATGTCTCCAGTGAGCGGAGTGTTGCGTAAATAGTCTACCGCATATCTCGCAACGATAGGGCTTTTCGCCCGTATGAATACGGCGATGTTCGATCAGGCTTTTCTTGTGCCAAAACGATTTCGCGCATGTCCCGCATTTGTGGGGTCGTTCCCCTGATGGCTTCTTGCCGTGGTTGACTTCGCCGTGGACGCTGTCCTTGCGCTGTTCCCTTTGCGTGGAGCCAGTAGCACCACTGCGAGTAACCGAATAACACAATGCTATTGGTGCATTGATTGTCTTTTTTTTATCGCGATAGCAATCATATGGGACATGCTTGACGTGTTTCTGCCGTCGCCGTCATTTTCCGTATAAAATCCAAATTGTTTTAACGTCACCCCGGACATCGCACCTTCTACGCGCAAGTAAAAGCGCTATAGCAAACACGAAACGAGCCAGCCGTCTACGTCGTCGCACGGGGGGGCGCATGCGATTAAATCAGCCCACGTGAGGGACCTGTCGTCGATTGCTTCTTGAGCAGACAGGTAACGCTCCCCCACCCCCCTTCTTTCAGAAGGAGCATGAAGAGATGCCTGGGGGGGGGGGGGGGCAGCGTCGCTCGAAGGACGTGGCAGCGCGCTGCCTCGACAGACACCAAGAGACGGCTGGTAATCTCGCTGGGCTCTTACCGCTTACTTCGGGTTCAGATAACTGACAGCACTAAAACCCCTTAGGTCTCCACATTGCCTTACATCAGCGTTTTGCTGAGTTCCGCGAAATCGAAATCCAAAAAAGTTGGCAGCTAGCCTTACCTCATGTAACATTACAATTTGTTGCTATCGCATTCACTTAACCCGTAAGGCGCAACTGATTTTTTTTAAAGACATCGTCACGTTTTTACGAAAAAGAGCTCAGAAAACAGAATATAGCTTCAATGGCAACCCTGTTTCGCTACGAATTGAAGTCACACTTGCACAATGGAACTTTCTGGAATTCACGAACACTCGTCTACAAAGAGTTCTAGGAAAGTTCGTCTTGTCCCGTATCATGATGAGGATGCAGATGCGGTCACTGACCAAGTCAAGGTCAAAAACACAGACGTTTCGGGACCCATACGGGTTCCTTTTTCATACTAAGCAGGCAAGAGCCGTATACGGGTTCCATTGTTCATACAAAGCAGGCAAGAGCCGTATACGGGTTCCTTGTTCACACTAAGCAGGCAAGAGCCGTATACGGGTTCCTTGTTCATACAAAGCAGGCAAGAGCCGCATAAGGGTTTTTTGTTCACTCTAAGGAGGCAAGAGCCGCATACGGGTTCCTTGTTCACACTAAGGAGGCAAGAGCCGTATACGGGTTCCTTGTTCACACTAAGCAGGCAAGAGCCGTATACGGGTTCCTTTTTCATACTAAGCAGGCAAGAGCCGTATACGGGTTCCTTGTTCATACAAAGCAGGCGAGAGCCGCATCAGGGTTTTTTGTTCACACTAAGCAGGCAAGAGCCGTATACGGGTTCCTTGTTCACTCTAAGGAGGCAAGAGCCGTGTACGGGTTCCTTGTTCACACTAAGGAGGCAAGAGCCGTATACGGGTTCCTTGTTTACACTAAGCAGGCAAGAGCCGTATACGGGTTCCTTGTTCACACTAAGCAGGCAAGAGCCGTATACGGGTTCCTTGTTCACACTAAGCAGGCAAGAGCCGTATACGGGTTCCTTGTTCACACTAAACAGGCAAGAGCCATATACGGGTTCCTTGTTCACACTAAGCGGGCAAGAGCCGTAGACGGTTCTTGCCTGCTTAGTCGGCTCTTTGGCTGCTTATGCTTAGTGTGAACATGGAACCCGTATGGGTCCCGAAACGTCTGTGTCCTTCACCTTGACTTGGTCCGTCACCGCATCTACATCCTCAACTCGTCTACAAAGCTTGGATCCCTATATCCAGCTTTGTCATCGCTACGGATGATCTCCAGCTGAGGGGACGCTTCTGTACCACCTGTGGCCTAGCGCGGTCTTCACTAATGCCTAAGCCTTTGAGATTAAACTGGCCAACAACTCTACATGCGATTACTGTAAGTGCTGAAAAATGATTGCTCACGCTCTCTGTAAGTGTCCCCGTTTCGGTGCGCAGAGAAAAGAACGTTCCGTTCGATACGTTAGACAGACTTTATGGTCGCCCTTTGTCGGAATAAAGGGTCCTGGGACACTGGCCGCGTCCGACCTCAGCACAGAAGGCATTGATAGCGTTGTAGCGCTTTTGAAAGGAAATCCAGGCTTAGAGATAGACTTTAAATGGTGCCGTAATCTACTTCCTGCTTTATTTTTGTTCCTTTTCAATCTTTTCGTATAGTCCCTTCTTAGTCGCCATCATTCCCCCCTTTTCCTTTTTCTTCTGCTCAGGTTAGCCAGCCGGTCTAAGAAGTGTCTAATCTCCCTTACTTTCCATCTGTTCCTTCTTTCCTGCTTTCTTAACCTTAGTGGTAACTTCGGAAACTTGTATTTATCCATGAGTTGCGATGCTCAGCAATAATTGGAGATTGATGATTTTGGATGCTAAACGCTGAGGAAAAATGAATCTCTATCTGTGCACGTTCACTGAATGACTGATTTAATTAGTAATTATTGAGAAACGTCAATAAACTGTAAATTCAAGTATTTACTAGTTTCAAGCGTATTTTAGTACCTTATCGACACCCCTTTACAAGCGAGCAGGTAGTAAAGCTAGTAAAGGTTGCCTTCAGTAAGTAGGGAGGCTATCTCAGTGTTTTGACAGGGTAACTAAGGTTCTTATGTTACGAGATGCTTCGTTGATGCCGTAGTATACTATGCCGTTACTGCGACAGCCTTATTCAAAATTTCGAAAAAGATTAATTATCTTCATGATGTTAGAATAAGAGTTCAGAACTGCGTCAGGGCACAGATACATTCAAATAGTAGGACGCTAGGTGTTGGGTAGAAAACAGATTATTTTTAAATTTGTATGGCTGCTAACCAGTACATGGTGTGCTATGCCATATTAGGAGCATTAATATTCTTCAAGTGGTGTTGGAGTAGATATCGGGTGCATAGCTGATATTCGGAGTGTATGGCTGAGTGTGTGCCTTAGTTTGTGATCCGTTGATGTGCTTAGGTACGCTGCTATGATGTGTACATACGATGGTACTTACTTTAAGAAATTAGAAATTATGAATTATGGTAAGAATTTACCACGCTATGTGTCTACTGAAATCTTAAATGTGCTTTTGTAATTGAATCAACTTGATATGGCAATGCACACCCACGTAAAAAGAAGATAGCCAAAGACTTTAGTTTGGTTATTGTATTTGGCTAGTTTTTGTACGGTTTTTAAGTTGCTTGTGTGGTTACTAAAAACTAAGGAACGAACTAACCATTCGAGTTAGTACTATTCACTTACTAACCAGTTAGCGAATTTCCCTAATGTTAATTTCAGTACCTTGATTTACTAAAAGGTTAGTGTATTTTGTGACAAGTAAACGGTTAGTATTTCGTTAGTTCATATGCCGACCTTTTTTTTTATTACCATATAGGGTACAACTAAACTGGAGGGCTGGTAAATACAATTTGTCCGCCAAAACATGACTAAAAATTTTCGCGCATCTTGTACGCGATATTTAGGAGTCTTGAGAATAAGGCCTTGCAGTCTGCTGTTTGATGGGAGAATATACGCACTCAAAAAAGCTGCCTTGCAGAAGCAATAATAAGTTTTAGCCCTTTTCGTGACTCCTCCAACATCGACAATTGTGGTAAATTAGGAATATTTCAAACATGGTCTGTTTCCGTTATTTTTACAAGCATAGTTAGGTTCCCTCCCATTGGAGTCAAAACAGGGACAACAAGTTGCCTCGAAGAAGACCACTTGTCGAAACATAGGCTCCAACGACACCCAGTTTTGAAGGACTTTAGAGTGCAGCTCTTAGGCACCCGTTCCTGAATTTGGCGATGTCGCCCTTGCCGTTGCTGTCGGCGTAACCACGCGAACCAGTACGTGCCACAGGAATTGGGCAAGCACCACTACCGTGTGCAGCAAGTGCGAGTGTCAAACGAAAACGAACACGTGAAAAGGAGAAAGAGAGAGAGAGAGAGAGATACCAAATAACGAGAAAGAAAGAGAGATAGTAAGAAAGCAATAAAAAGAAAGAAGAGAAAAGAAGGAGAGAGAAAGATACAGAAAGTGACAGAGAAAGACATAGAAAGAGAAATGTACGTCACATTGCTACAACTGCGGATATCCAAGACTTTAAACAGAGTTGCCGTTGTCCGAACACAAACCTGCGCTAAGAATTCGCACGGGGAAGTATAGTAATCGTTGGTGAATTGTTTCACTACATTATTCACTAGAATTCGTATTTGATTTTTTCGTTAAACGCGGCCGTACTCATCAATGTGATATCATTTCGTGTACAGGGGTTGCTCCGTGTTCACGTATTTAGACGAGAAGGCAAGACCTCAACGATATACGCTGAGAGATCCAGGTAGCTTATATATTGCCTTTAGAACAATCGGGACATCAGTCACCGGGAAAGTCTGTGGAAAAGCAGTACACGCCATTCTACGCGGCCTGAGTTGCCCCAGTGAAGAGGACTTCTCGACGACACATGGGCTCACCTCACGCCGTATCCCCGCATGGCGTCTTCAATGACTCCGCGGCTTGTACTGGGGACTGACTGACAGACGCCGCTGTTGAACGGCGAAATTGGGAAACGGCTACTTCCGGTCGTGGTCGGGTATGTAGGCACTGAAAGAAGTGTTCACCGAGTGTTGGCAAAAGTGGCTCTACCAATGGGTTTATTTTCATAGATCTCCATAGAATCTTAGATGAATATTTTGGTGGCAGTGCCGAGATGTTATATGCACTGGACATGCATTTGCTGAGAGGACCAGGTCCTTGTCTATCGTGTGGGGTTCGTGTAAGGCAACGGCTGACAGCTGTACTTAACATTAACTTCTTTGGTAGTACTGCGCATCGTCCTCAGCTATAATGTGTAACATTCAGACGAATTGCTAGTGTTTGTCGACAGCCATCATTCCCAACCCAAATGGTTGGGACTGTTCCGAATATGTTTGGAGAGCTAGGATCAGGAAGGAATGTACCTTCACACACTTCGATATAACATTATTCAATATCTAGGCACTGAAATTATGTTCACTTACACTCACTTGTGCTGGATCAACGCCTTCTATAGACGTTAAACGCGGCAACGTGCCTGCGGCGTCGCTCGCTAACCAAGTTAGGCGCCCTGCCCTGGATTGCGGTCGCTTGTCGAGAGATAGCTCCAGCCTTCTCTCCTTATGCTTTCAATGGGGTTGTGCGTTCAGTGGCGTAGGGGTGGTCTGGCATAGAGGGTGTGCATGCGTGCATGTGTGTGCCAAGCGGCCACCGCAAGGATCGCTAGCTACCGCCTCCATTAGAAACGACGAAACAAGGGAAACAGGATAAAATAGATTTTTGGTGAACTCGATGGGCATATTTATAGAGAAGGCTTTGGCTGTATGTATTTGGATCCGTTGTTCAAAACGTTGTTAAATATCGGCTTAACGCCATCCGAAGTTTAAAAAAATGGGTGTCCCTTCACTTTTTGTGAGCTTCGCTATTTCATTTTTGCACATGCATGACGCAACAGAGTGCCCTTACACTAAGGATTGCAAGTTTCTGAGGCAGGACACGCTCATCCTGTCGTTCTGTCCGCTCTAGCAAAAAGCATGAAGTTGTTCAAAGCCTCCTCACACATACCATGAAGGGAAGCTACGCTGTGCACCAGTAGCGGTTGGTCATAATAGGTGCCAGCTTGATTCCTGCAGGCGTGGATAAGAAAAGCGTGGATAACCAACTGTGCACTTCCCCCCAATGACAAAAGTTACCCTACTGCATGCATCCAGCAATGGCAAAAATTATAAGTACAGCAGGCATGCTGATATTGTACGGACTTTGTGCTTCACCAGACGGAGGATTTTTCGTTTGCAACTCGTCGTTTTTCATAGGCGTGATACCATCAGACCTTGGGAATTGGAGGTATGCATGGCAGGGAGAAGGACGCGATGATAAACATCGTATATATATATATATATATATATATATATATATATATATATATATATATATATATATATATATATATATATATATATATATATATATATATATATATAGACACTAGGAGGGGAATTTTAATGAACCGACCTTAGAAAACGAAAAAATAACCTTGTTCTATTTGCTTCAACTTTGCCCCGGTCGATTTGAATTCAACAGCGTATCCGGTGCAGCGCTTCAAATCTCTTGGCAAATAATGAGAAGTGACAAATACTGCCAATTCGCTCCTTCAGTGCGCACGCACGCACGCACATATATGGAGAAAAATAGTTTTCCCTGTCAGGCCTTCTAGCTTTTTGCCTGCAGCAAAAACATCGTGTCTTGCTTTGTGAATAAAAAAACTCACTATTGAATACGTTACAAACGTTTTACAATGATGGACATGCAATACACTTGCTCATTCGGAAGTCCTTGTTTATGCCCTTAAATCATTCTGCACGTGGGTGTTTCAAGTTTCGATCAACATCGAGACAGCGCCGAAAGTTGCACGAGCATGTGTGGCTCCACTTTAATTATGGGCTACACTTAGAGCGTTAGACGCCTCCGCCTGTTGTTAACAAATGCACAACTGTACTGATTCTTCATGCCTCACCATCGGTTCGAGAGCAGCGGCTGCGGCAATGTCGTTGGAGGCCAGAAGATTGAAACCGGTGACTCCGTATTGGCACATGCGTGCGTGGCCTGAAAAAAGAAAGTGTCTATTTCATTGGCGCAGCTCAACACAAGTGTTTATAGCGATGCCGACTTTTATTGGCATGGGAAACACGTAGGGTCAAAGAATGCGAGGCAAAGCGACTTAAGAGAAAAAAAAGTGGTCCGCTGAGGTGGTGCAGCGGTTACGGTGTTCGGCTGCTGAACCTAACTTCGCGGGTTCGACTCTCGCCGCAGTTTGATGGAGGTGAAATGCTATAGAGGCCCCTTTGCTGGGTGTTGTCAGTGCCCTTTAAAGAAAACCAGATGGTAAAAATTTCCGGATCCCTCCACTATTGCATCCCTCAAAAATGTCATGCTTTTGGGACGTTAAAAAATGTGGAACGCACACAGACTGACTGAAAAAATATATTGGGCGACTTGTGATTATGCATTCACAAATAAATTGTGAATTGACAATATGTTGTGAATTTAAACAAAATTTTCCTTAACCGGCCTCACATGGACTCAAACACTCTAAAATTCTTCTCAACCGGACTCTTTCGGACGCGGGCTGGCTATAATTTTTCTCAACAGACTAACTCGGACTCAAGATCACCAAAATGTTACTCAGCTGGACACACCAAGACCCAGACTCATGGCCCCACCTTAGAATGAGTTAAGTCTGAATGTGTCGACTCATGAGTGAGTTTGCCGACTAATGACCTTTATACAGTCTCCTGCCCAAGCCATCAACCAATAACTCCGACACGACCTTGACTGAATGTGTCCCATATAAATGAATTGATAATAGCTCCTCAGCCTCAAGCAAGAGGGAGTGTACTGTCCAGGTGCACGTGGGGCCGAGGAGCTTTCCACACGTAGAGTAGAAATCTTTACAATAGGAGAAGTATATACCATAGGTGGCATTGGTTTGGAGTTGCAGTGTGTCACCAGAGACCCTGCAGGGTAAAAAAGAAACTCATTAGTGCCAGGCGGTGCGCTGCCAGCAATGAAAATATTAACATTGAAAAAGGGAGACCAACCAACGTATTCAATTAAATAATAACTTATTTTTACTCTAAAATGAAAAACCCAGACGTTTCGGGTCCAACTCGGACCCTTCTTCAGGGGCGAGTGAGGGGCACCAGGGAGCAACAGAGTTTATAACGCCTTCTCCTCAAGTCTGGGCGTCAAGCTCGTTTTGACCGACGTGCCGTAGTCCGTTGTAATACACACTCGGGAGCACACCAGCAGACCGGTTCATGTTTGCAGCTGTTGCCTGAATATACCATCACCATCATCATCGTCATCAGCCTGACTACGCCCACTGCAGGGTCTAGGCCTCTCCCATGTTCCGCCAATCATCCCGGTCCTGTGCTTTCTGCTGCCACGTTATACCTGCAAACTTCTTTAAATCATCTGCCCACCTAATTTTCTGTGTCCCCCCTAACGCGTTTGCCTTATCTTGGAATCCAGTCAGTTACCCTTAATGACCAGGGGTTATCCTGCCGTCGTGCTACGTGCCCGGCCCATGTCCATTTCTTCTTTTTGATTTCAATTACGATATCCTTAACCCCAGTTTGTTCCCGTGACCCACTCTGCTCTTTTCCTGGACAGAATAGTTGAGGTAGCAGATGAGTTCTACGGAGGTCTGTAGAGCAGCCGAGACAATCAGGATGATAACGTAAGAAGCAGTAATAGCCCAGAGGAATCTGACATCCCACCAGTATTGATAGGAGAAGTAAAGAATACCCAAGAGGGGAATGGGTGCTGGTCTCGCAGCTCGCATTTGAGAGGTCAAAGCGTCCGCTATCCAGCCAGTCAACGGTCGATCGCTTATGAACATTTAAACAAAACTAACTTTAATTAACAGGAATTGTGGTTACATTTCGCTCAAACCTTCACAAACACTCAGTCCCCGTAAAAAAGCGATGCTGTTCCTCGGGCTGGTGGGGAGTGAGTCTGACTGCAGCCTTGCATTTCTTCTTTCGCTGCAGTGTTCTCTGTCTCTCTCTCCTTGAGCCGACAAAACGACGTACTCAAGGTCGCACGTGTGGGCCGTTCGAGGGGAACAAAGGAAAACGGGTTTGACGATAGGAAGAGACTCCCGGCTGGGCTTAGGTGGCAGAAAAGCGCTCCCTCGGCGGCACTTCAAGGGCACGTGGCAAATGGCCGCTCTCTCAAACAGGGGACAGCACAGAATGCAAAGAGGCAAAACCGCTGGTCAGGATCAGGTAACATCAGACCTCTTGAAAGACGGTGTAGAGATTGTGTTAGAAAAACTGGCCACCCTGTATACGAAGTGTCTCTTGACGGGGAGGATACCTGAATCTTGGAAGAATGCCAAGATCATCTGAATCCATAAGAAAGGGGACGTCAAGGACTGTAAAAATTACAGGCCTATCAGCTTACTGTCCGTTGTGTACAAGCTATTTACAGAAATAATCGCTAATAGAATTAATACGACATTAGAATTCAATCAACCAAAGGACCAAGGAGGATTTTGTACAGTCTTCTGAACAATAGACCATTATTATACTATCAATCAGGTGATAGAGAAATACGAGGAATACAACCAACCCCTATACATAGCCTGCATAGATTACGAGAAGGCATTTGATTCGTTGGAGACATCAGCAGTCATGCAGGCACTGCGGAATCAGGGCATCCACGAAGCCTATATAAACATACTGGAAAAAATCTAGAGCGTATCCACAGCCACCATAGTCCTCCGTAAAGAAAGCCACAGAATAGCAATAAAAAATAGGCAGATCCCAAGTACCATGGGAATCGATGTTATGCGAAGCATCCGGAGGTAAGGTGACTGGGCTGTAATTTTTTTATTGAGCGAAACGTTATGAAATGACGCTAAAGATATTGTCGCAACGCGGAAAGGACAGGACGCAGGACTACGGTGCGACAAGGAAAAACAAGGTCTGTATTGACAGATCTCAAGAGCAGACGCGCCAACGTCGTCTTCCTCCGAGAAACGGTGGTTGCTGCTCGTGCCCCTCACTTCGTCGTTCTTCCTGTTGGCTTTTAGTCGTGACATCTGCCTCCCTTCCAAAAAAGCATCGTCCCGATGCTTTATGATCACGGCGGTTTGTACTCACAGCGCATGAATTCATTCGGACAAATAGGGCTTCATCCGAACCACGTGCACGACTTCTGATGTATGCCTTTGACGCCTTGAGCAGTGCGCACTATCGGGAACAACCTCATAATTAACATCAGTGAGACGTCGCAGAACTTTATACGGCCCGAAGTATCGTCTTAACAGTTTTTCTGAGAGGCCACGACGCCGAATGGGAGTCCAGACCCAAACTTTCTCTCCCGGCTCGTACGAGACTGGTCGGTGACGAAGATTATATCGCCTTGAATCGTAGTTCTGCTGGCGACGAATACGTATGCGTGCAAGCTGTCGGGCCTCTTCGGCAAGCTGGGTGATGTAATCAGCATCTGTTTCGGCGCCTTCGCACTCATGCGGCAGCATAGCATCTAACATAGTTGTGACTTCACGACCATGGAGGAGACGGAAGGGCGTCATCCGTGTTGTTTCTTGAAGAGCCGTGTTATATGCAAACGTGACATATGGCAAGATCTCGTCCCAGTTTTTATGCTCCACATCGATGTACATGCAAAGCATATCCGCAAGTGTCTTGTTGAGGCGCTCTGTCAGACCATTCGTTTGCGGATGATACGCCGTTGTTCGCCGGTGAGATGTGCCACTAAGTCTTAAAACTGTCTGTAATAGTTCGGCTGTGAAGGCAGTTCCCCTGTCAGTTATTACCACTGACGGAGCGCCATGCCTCAGCACCACATTCTCTACAAAAAATCTGGCTGCTTCACTTGCCGTGCCCCTCTCCAGAGCCTTGGTTTCGGCGTACCGAGTTAAGTAGTCTGTGGCTACTATAATCCATCTGCGACCCGCCGACGAGGTTGGAAATGGGCCTAGAAGATCCATTCCAACTTGGGCAAATGGAATACCAGGTACGTCAATAGGATGGAGGAGGCCTGCTGGTTTGACTGGTGGGACTTTTCTGCGCTGGCAGTCAAGGCACGTCCGAACGTAGTGCTGAACGGTCGCCGTCAGTCTTGGCCAGTAATATTTCTGCCTCACTCTGCACAGCGTTCGCGTGTAACCCAAGTGGCCGGATGTTGGTTCATCATGGCACGCCTGTAATACTTCGCTCCTTAAAGATGTTGGGACGACGAGTAAGTAGTCGTTTCCGTTCGGCGTGAAGTTCACCTTATAGAGGACGTCGTTGCGCAGGCAAAATGACGATAGTCCTCTCGCAAACAGTTTCGGTACAGCTGAAGTGCGACCCTCTAAAAAACGAATGATGGGCTCCAGTTGCGGGTCGTCTCGTTGCAGCTGTGCGACAGTAGCCGTGTTTACAACTCCGACAAAGGCTGCGTCGTCGTCTTCTGCATTCGCAGGTTCGTATGGCGCACGAGAGAGGCAATCGGCGTCTGAATGTCGCTTTCCCGATCTGTAGACAATAGTCATGTCGAATTCTTGAAGCTTGAGGCTCCAGCGCGCCAACCGTCCTGATGGGTCTTTTAAATTCGTCAGCCAACAGAGGGAATGATGGTCGCTGACTACATTAAAAGGACGGCCGTACAAGTATGGGCGGAACTTTATAACCGCCTACACCACTGCGAGACACTCTTTTTCCGTGGTGGAATAATTCTCTTCCGTGCGAGAAAGGGTCCTGCTCGCATAAGCGATTACTCGTTCGGCGCCGTCCTGCCACTGCACGAGTACAGCTCCTAAGCCGACATTGCTGGCGTCGGTGTGCACCGTTGTCGGGGCGTCATCGTCAAAGTGGCCGAGGACTGGTGGCTTTTGGAGGCGTTGCCGCAGCTCGGTGAACGCTTTTTGTTGTTCGTCGTTCCATACGAATGCGACGTCTTCTCTGGTAAGGCGGGTCAACGGCGAGGCGATGCGTGAGAAGTTCTCAATGAAGCGTCGGTAGTAAGCGCACAGTCCTAAAAATCGTCTGACCGCCTTTTTGTCAGATGGCGCTGGAAAATTGGTGACGGCAGCTATTTTTTCGGGGTCAGGCCGCACACCTTCACTGCTGACAAGATGCCCCAGGAACAGAAGTTCTTCGAAGCCAAAGTGGCATTTTTCCGGCTTAAGCGTTAGTCCAGCAGAACGTATAGCTTCAAATACTGCGTGCAGTCGCTTCATGTGTTCGTCAAATGTCGCAGAGAATACGATGACGTCGTCCAAATACACTAAGCACGTCTGCCACTTGAGGCCTGATAGTACGGTATCCATTAGCCGCTGAAATGTTGCCGGTGCTGAGCACAAGCCGAAGGGAAGTACCTTAAATTCATAAAGGCCATCAGGTGTCACGAATGCTGTTTTTTCCCGGTCTCTTTCGTCGACTTCTATCTGCCAATACCCGCTCCTTAAATCCATCGACGAGAAATAACGTGCATGCCGTAGTCGATCGAGTGAATCGTCTATACGTGGTAGCGGGTAAACGTCTTTTTTGTGACCTGATTGAGCTTGCGGTAATCCACGCAGAAACGTAAGGTGCCGTCTTTTTTCTTCACCAGTACTACCGGCGAAGCCCAAGGGCTCTTCGACGGCTGAATAACGTCATCTTGAAGCATTTGTCGCACCTGATTTTCAATGGCTTCTCGTTCCCGCGGAGCTACCCGGTATGGGTTTTGCCTTATAGGTCTGGTCATGTCGTCCGTTATAATTCGATGTTTCGTCAATGGTGTTTGACGAACTCTGGACGTCGAAGAGAAACAGTCCCGAAACTGGTTAATAAGCTCCAGGATGCTTTGTTTCTGCGGAGGCAACAAACTTGGGCCAACGTCAACGGATAGAGGTGCCGGCGGCAGGTCAGTTGAATCATCTTGCTCAACTGTCATGCAGTCTGTCACCTCGGCGAGCTCTTCGATGTAAGCAACTGCCATACCTTTCGTCAGATGTCGGCGCTCATTACTGAAGTTCGTGACAAGGACTTGCGTGTGTCCGCATTTTATGCTCACAACGCCTCTTGCAATAGACAACCCATGACTGAATAGCAGCGTCGGAATTTGCTCGGCGATATTCTCAGTGGTGCTTGCCACGTCACATGTCACAGCCACGAGTGCGCTTGACCGCGGTGGGATGGTCACATCATCGTCGAAGACGCGCAGAGGTTTAGGTCGGTGATCTGTACAGTGTGGTCCATCCGAAATCTGACCTGGCGCCATCCAAAACGTAACCGATCTGTCAGGGATGTTTATAACGGCGCCGTATTCTCGCAGGAAATCCATGCCCAAGATTAGGTCCTTGCAGCACTCCGGTAAAATTACGAATGTAGCCACAAAATCAGAACCGCCGATAGTGATTCGAGCGGTACATTTGCCTGTCGGTGTCACCAATTGACCACCCGCGGTTCTTATGTTGGGGCCCAGCCATAAAGTTCTGACTTTCTTTAGGCTGTCGGCGAGTTTCCGGCTAATAATAGAGAAATCCGCACCAGTATCTACCAGCGCTGTTACTGGGCGTCCGTCTATGCAAACGTCTAGGTTGGCGCTTACGATTTCCATTGGTTTCGGAGACGTCGTATCGCCCGTCGTATCGTCCGTCGTATCGGCCGTCGTATCGTCCGTCGTATCGCTCGTCGTATTGGGTCGTAATGAAGACGGTGGGGGTGTTGTAGCATCTCGACGGGCGGCAACCTTCCCCCCAAAGGTCGCTGCTCTTAGTTTCCCCGAAGAGGGCTCGGGGATCTGACCCGGGCCGCATCGGCGTAAATGCGGCGGTGCGGCGAGTTGGGTGCAGGGGACGGAGAGCGGGGTCGACGATACGGCATATGGTAGGGCTCTGCTTGCGGGCATTCATTGCTGTCACGTCGGTTATCGAAACGAGCACGAGAGAAGGTCGGTGGAAAGGTCTGATATCTGTGGTCACGATACGGGCAATTGCGGTAAATATGGCCGGCTTCTCCGCAATGAAAGCAAAGTGGACGGTGGTCGACAGTGCGCCATAAGTCCGTCTTACGAACAAATGGCCGACTGCTGGGCATCCTTTGCGACCAAGTTGCAGATGTCGGCGGAGGGTAGAGCGGCGATGTTTCCGTAGGCAGATCAGGCCGTGGAGTCGGCGGCGGCCGATTGTACGCTGGGGCCAATGGCTCGTTGTAAGGCGGCGCCGTGGTGACGTTGTAGTACGCCAGAGGTGACGAGTTGTGCGTTACTGGAGAGGGTCGACGGACGGCCGATGCGTAGTTTACAGACCGCTGGTCTGGGAGCGATTCGGGCAACGACAATGCTTGGCGGATTTCTTGCCGCACAACTTCTGCAACAGAAGCCACCGCAGGTTCTTGCGGAGTCACAAGGAGGTTGCGGATCTCCTCACGAACGACCTCACGAATGAGCTCACGAAGGGAAGACTCATTGCCGGCAGTCAAAGCAGAAACGCTGACAGGCGCGTTGTTTGACCGGTCGTGGTACCGGCAACGTTGCTGGAGTGCTCGCTCGATGGTCGTTGCTTCTTTGATGAACTCCGCTACGGTTGTTGGCGGGTTGCGTAGGAGACCAGCAAACAGCTGTTCTTTGACGCCTCTCATCAAGTGTCGGAGCTTTTTAGCTTCAGGCATCTCGGGGTCAGCTCGGCGAAACAGGCGGGTCATATCCTCCGCGAACATAGCGACACTCTCATTAGGCTTCTGGATGCGCAACTCGATAAGTTGCAGAGCAGACTCGCGACGGTCGCTGTTTGCGAAGGTTCCGAGAAGTTGCTGCCGAAATTCATTCCAGGAAGTCAGTGTGGCTTCCCGGTTCTCGTACCACGTACGAGCGCTGTCTGCCAGGGCAAAGTAGACACGCGAGAGCTTCTGGTCTATGGTCCAATGATTCGCCTTGGCGACTCGCTCATACTGCTCGAGCCAATCTTCGACGTCCTCGTAAACTTCACCGTGGAAAGTATCGGGAATCCGAGGCTGCTCGATGGTCAGCTGTGAGGCGCCGGCGGTTGCCATTTCTCCAGGCGGAGTCCTTGGCTGAGGAAGTTCTTGAGGGATTGCCTCGGGACTTAGGCCTCGCAGTCGGCGACTGTAGCGGTGGACAGGCGTATCCACTGCAGGAACGGGTTGCGGGATCGGACTGGCAGTGCCGCTCCGTGGAGGAGTGTTGAGCATCAGGCGTTGAAGTCCAGCACCTCCACCAGTGTCGCAACGCGGAAAGGACAGGACGCAGGACTACGGTGCGACAAGGAAAAACAAGGTCTGTATTGACAGATCTCAAGAGCAGACGCGCCAACGTCGTCTTCCTCCGAGAAACGGTGGTTGCTGCTCGTGCCCCTCACTTCGTCGTTCTTCCTGTTGGCTTTTAGTCGTGACAATATGTACAAATGTTGCACGCACAGATATGTTGAACAGTCCCATATGTTTCATATAAACAGTTGTTTACAGTTGTGTAACAATGCTAACAGAAACATGGGTATTACCAACACCAGAAGCCGCAAGCTGACATGTAGAGCTTGTGCTTGCAAGGATGGTAGCCCTGGATATTGTAACGTAAACCAACTACAGTGGATGGCGCTTAAGTATACAACTGAAGTTAACCCGACATGACTCCTTCGCCATAGGAGCACGTATGTAATGTTTATAAAATTAGATAGCCAGCACTGCAACAACAATATACGTTTCAACAACATTACGCCTGCATAGGGTGTTCTTCCAAAGCAGTTTCGAGACCTGACGTGGCTCTGCGGTAGAATGCTTGAATGCCACGGAGAATGCTTGGATTCGATTCCTGCTGGGACTCTGATTTCTATTCTTTGTATTCCTGGCGTCAACGCCCCCGGTCTCCATTTTTCTTAACGCCGTCGCCTTTAAAATACCAATGCCTGTTCTCGCCGTTCCTGGGTAGATATAAATTGTCAATGTCCTGCGGCGCATACTCGCATTCCGCTGCCCGTGGTATATGGGTATGAGCCACGCGTGTCTGGGGAAATGGAGTTTGACGAGGTACGCGACGGGATTTTCATGTTACTCATGTCATGACCAGCCAGACATATTCGTCAATACCTCTTACCCTTCCCATACAAGTTTTAGTCTACCCCAAGTTAAGGAGGCCATCACGAGAGCACCCAGACGTAGGCGGCTATATAGATAGATAGATAGATAGATAGATAGATAGATAGATAGATAGATAGATAGATAGATAGATAGATAGATAGATAGATAGATAGATAGATAGATAGATAGATAGATAGATAGATAGATAGATAGATAGATAGATAGATAGATAGATAGATAGATAGATAGATAGATAGATAGACACGCAAAAGTGGTTACAGTAGGCAAAAAAAATGCTTCGCATTTTAAAAAAGTGTTTAAGGCAGGGAGACACGACCTTTCTAACGCTATTCACCACGTCTTTACAGGAAGGTTTTCAAGGGCCCTAGATTGGGTAGAGTTAAGGGATAAAAGTTAATGGAGAGTATCTTAGTAACCTGCGATTCGCTGATGACATTGCATTGATGAGTAACTCAGGGGACGAATTATAGCACATGATTACTGAACTGGATACGGAAAGCAGAAGAGTAGGTCTGAAAATTAATATGCATAAAACTAAAGTAGTGTTGAACAATCTCGTCAGAGAACAGCGCTTTGCGATAGGTGGCGAGACACTGGAAGTTGTAAAGGAATACGTCTACTTGGGACAGGTAGTGACCATGGAGCCGAACCATGAGAGTGAAATAACTAGAATAAGAATGGGATGGATCACATTCGGCAAGCATTCTAAAATCATGAATGGTAGTCTATCACTATCCCTCAAGAGGAAGGTATATAACAGCTGCATCTGACCGGTACTTACCTAGGGGGCAGAAACATGGAGACTTACAAAGAGGGTTCCACTGAACTTGAGGACGCCGTAGCGAGCGATGGAAAGGAAAATGATAGTTGTATCCTGAATATACCACGATTCCACAAAATGCCGCTTGTGGAAACTGGCCTCAAAGTCGACGACCCGGGAGTTGTCAAAAGCGATGCGGTGATCGTTGACCTCGCTGTGCTCTGTCAGCGCGCTTCGTTGTCGGTCAAACTTGCGGACGTCGTTCCATTGCTGTCTCAGCCTCTCAGCAATTTTTTTCCTTTTCGCCACTTATGATGCTCCTTGCGCTTTCTCTTTAGGTGGTCTGTCTTCTGGGCGCGGGAAGAAGCGGCCGAGTGTAGAAGTTGGTTGCCAAGGTGAACAACCTGGTTGCCAGGTGAACCATCGGAACCGTTACACGGAATGTGTAGAGGGCGTCATCTACAGCATCCCGCTGGCATGCGGAAAACAGTATGTTGGTCAAACTGGCCGATGCGTGAACGATCGGCTGCGCGAACACAGCAACAATGTTCGCCAAATGAACAGCGGGCACTTAGCCCTTCATTGCAGCACTTGTGATACTGGTGAGTGCAAACCCCTTTTGGAGAGGTGCCGAGTGGTGGGGCGATGTGGCTCTCAATTAACGCGGGAAATTATAGAGGCAGCAGAGATCGCGAGACTTGGCGATAATTGCGTGAGTGTCCCGTCCATTGCTTTGACGGAGAAAGAAGTTGGATATTTGTCTCGTGCGCATGACCGCCGCAGGTGAGGTGGGCTGTTAACACTGTTTAGGTTTTTTTTTTGTTTTTGTTTTTTTTGCAAAAAGTGCTTTGCAGTCTTTTATGTTCACGTGTCGTTTTTTCTTTATACTCTGTCCCGTTTCGGAGATAAACTTCAGTTGAAAGTTCAGCGCTCGTTTGTGTTCTTCCTTGTCCCTTGTGTTGCTGGTGTCACATAATGAACCACCAACTTGCCCAAAAATGTGCCCTCTTTAGAAGTTGGCTTATGCGACACTTTTATTCCCTGCTTCGACAGAACACGCGCGAGCGCTTCGCTGGTGCCATGGACGTAGGGAATGTAGACGCGGACATGCTTTGGAAGCGACGGGACAGTGCCCTCTTGAAGGGCTCGGGGGGGGAACAGACCTGGCAGCGTGCAACACTCTCAATGAACTCTTCTGAATAGCCGTTGTTTAGCAGGTCGCATCTGATCTGTTCCTCATTTGTCCGTTTATCCTCCCAACAGACCCTCCGTGCACGGGGTGAGTAGAGATGATACAACCGCTGTCTTATGGTGGAAAGGGTGGTTGGAACTAGCGTCGAGGTAGCTACCGGTGTG
This sequence comes from Rhipicephalus appendiculatus, assembly GCA_030522465.1. Lineage (NCBI taxonomy): Eukaryota > Metazoa > Arthropoda > Arachnida > Ixodida > Ixodidae > Rhipicephalus > Rhipicephalus appendiculatus. The sequence goes on from JALIZH010026545.1 coordinate 158,729, forward strand.
GGTCTGTTCTTCGGAAGACTTTGTTTGTTTATTCGTTTTCGTGAATCATTTTTTCAATGTCAGACAGATTAGCTGGGGTCGTGGAGCTCTTTCAATATTTCATTTGTTATGTTTTGGAGCCCAGAGTGAACATTCCCTAATTTTGAAATGCAAATTTTTTGCGCAGTTTTGCCTCGTTTTAGTGAAAACTTGGCTTTGTGACTTTATCCAGTGGAATTCATACACGAACACGTCCAAAGTCCACCGAAAGAAAGATTAGCACACGTGACCGATTACCGAAGCAATAGAAATTCTACTTGTACTCAAAACATTATGTGTAAGATTGGATACAGCCTGCTGGTCGCTTTCGCTTTCAACCATCGATTGTGCTTGGCACAGGGTTAGTGGCGCACCTTGCTAACAAGAGCGCATCGTGTCAAAATTTTACTGCATCCGTCATCGGTTGCTCATCTTTTAACACAAAAGTGTTTTATGCAGGGGTCCGCCAAGATTTGAATGACGTATTTCCGTCCCGGAGATGACGTCGAAAAATACACATGATCAGAAGACAAAGAAAAAAGTTCCGTCAACGGGACTCGAACCGACGACCTCTTGTTCCGCGACAAGAGATGACGGGCACGCTATCCACTGCGCCACGGTCACATACTCTGTAGGCTTTGCAAACGCGCCTTTTATATCTACCACTGTCCTCTCACAGTGCTCTCGCTAAAGTGAAGTAATGCATCATGACCATCAAATACGCGATTAGTTCCTTCAAAGCGTTGTTTCTACGAGTCCGCCCCATTCGGCGCGTTTCGAATAAAGGAAAAGTGCAAATTTGTCGACGCATCAACACACTGCCAGGTGGCTTCCTTACCCCCCAGCGTCGGCCTCGCTCATAGCATCCATCCATACTAAAAATACCTCTGCGACGCGCGAATGCGTCGCGTGGCCATAACTCCGTGTTCCCAACTTACGATCGCCCTGCGAAAAATCGCAGCCGGCCAACGAGGAAGACAAGACACTCGTTGCGTTTCCCTCTGGTTGGGCAGTGGTGTTTAATAACTATAACATTCCGTGAGTAGGCGATCATAGCCCAAGTTCGGCGTCCAATCAATGACGCTCTTCGGGTTCTCATACCGCTTTCATCGATTTCGCTCTCACCGTACAGCTACCACAAGCATCTGTGACCACAAGTGTTTATTTGATCATTGATCATGGACGTTAGTCGTCGGGATACAGATGTGCCAACAAGCGTCAGCGTGGATGCATCCACGTTAAACGGGGCTATATTGTGCAAGCTCTCTTATATCGATGTTCAGTAAACATTCAAATACTTCTGTAAGGACCCGTTTCAGTTTCGTATTATACCGATTGCTATGCCGGAGGGATCAACGATGTTTTGTTCTGTTGCAGCTAAATTTTTTTCGTGCTTCAGAATGCTTACTTCATTTTGAAATTCTATGAGAGAGGGAACAACCATGCTCTTGATAAGGGCCCTTCATTGTCCTATTTTACATGAACCAACTCCGCAGATTTTCGAAAGATCGTTGATTGTGGTGTTTTACACCAGTAATATAAAAATCATTAAATGCGAAGCATTTCTTAGTCTACTGCAGCTGCTCTGAGTGTGTCTGTTTACGTATCTATCTATCTAGCCGCATACGTCTGGGTGCTCTCGTGATCACCTCCTTAACTTGGAGTAGACCAAAATTAGTATGGGAGGGTAAGAAGGTTTCACGAATATGACTGGCTAGTCGTGACATAAATAGCGTGAAAATCCCGTCGCGTACGTCATCAAACCCTTTCCTCCAGATACGTGTGGCACATACCCGTGTACCACGGGCCGCGGTATGCGGGGATGCGCCACAGGTGTTTGACAGCTTATATCTACCCAGGAACGGTGAGAACAAACTTTCGTAATAATTTACATGCGAGAGCGTTAAGAGAAACGGACATCGGCAGCGTTGACCTAATGAATGCAAAGTATAAATATTACGGTCCTATCAGGACCATAATATAACTGATTGCCATAATATTATGGCATTCAAGTATTCTACCACAGAGCCACACCAGGCCTTGGAACTGCTCTGGAAAAAGGGCCTATGTAAACGTAATGTTGGTGAAACGTCCATTATCATTGCAGTGCTGGCTATCTAATTTTATAAACATTACATATGTACTGCTATGATAGAGGCGTCACGGTGGGTTAACGTGAGTTGTATACTTAAGCGTCATCCCCAATGAAGTTGGCCTACGTAACACTACCAGGGGCCAGCCAGGGCTACCATCCTCTCATGCACAAGTGCTACATATAAGCTTGCTTACGCTTCTGGTGTTGGTAATACCCATGTCGCTGTTGGTATTGTTACGCAACTGTAAACAAGTGATTATATAAAACATATGTGACTGTTCAACATCTATATGTGAGTACACCATTTGTATGTACATATCTTTAACGCCATTTTGTAACAATTCACTGAATGAAAAGATTAAACCACAGTAACCTTCCCTCCGCATGCTTCGCATATCATCGATTCGCATGGTACGTGGGATCTTCCGATTTTTTCTTTCATTTACTCTCCATGTCTTGGGCAAGATTTTGCTTAGTTGCTTCACTTGCCTTGTCAAGTCCTTTGCAGGTGAAGCAAGGGAAGGGGGGGGGTCAAAGCGAATGAGGTATTTATTTATTTCTTTATTTACTTTTTTTGAAATTACGCTCAGGGCCAGAGGCATTATAGAGGGGAGTGGCACATTTAAAAATACAACACAATCGTTGTACGGTATTACCATGTTAGCTGAAAAATAAATATCAGTGCAAGTCGTAACTAAACAAACAAGAATCATACAGTTTGCGAAAAAAAGCACAATGACATAATTAAACAGGTAACAGTACACGTCCTAACTAAACAAACAAGAACCAGATAGTTTGCCACACAAATGTAATTACATAATTGATTGGTTGCACAAGAGTAGGCTTGACTGTAAATCGTTATGAAAATGAGAATGGTGAACAAGAGACCTGATTGATCCAAGAAGATTGTTCCAGTCCTGGGAGGTTCGGCAAGGAATGACTGACTACATGTGCGCGTTGAGCATCGCATGATTCCCACCTATTCGGGATGATCAAAACGAGAGGAGATTTATGATAGAGGGAGAATATGGTTGTTATTATGCAGGATGGGACTGTAGTATATTTTGTGAATAAGACATATGCGAGAGAATTTACTTCGACAGGCGAGTGACGGAAGCTCTAAAGAGTCTTCCATTGAAGTGATATTTGCGGTACGACTGTAGTTTCCAAGGATAAAGCGGTCAGAATTATTTTGGACTAGCTCAAGAGCAGAGTTTAGTACAACAGTGATCGGTCCCAAATGGATGTGGCATATTCTAGTTCGTATTAAAGTTTAGTAAACGAGGAGATTTAAGCGGATAGGGACAGACGAAAAGTTGCGTCGGAGATACCCTAACGAACGGTTGGCATTACCAATTATTTAGGGTACTTTTGAACTTATATGTTAAACTTTGTGTGTGGGTTGCACATGGCAAATCGACGGTGTCATTAGTCTTAGTTTCTTCGTTACTCACACGTAGCCACCACAAAGCTGTCCTTACTTTCCCAGCCTACTTTCTCAGCGTATTCAGTTTATCATCTACAACGTTCATCCGCCATCTTGCATCGAAGGCGCTGCCTTCTCAACTGTGGCAAAATGAGCTGTGTGCGTATTGTTCTGACGCCCTAACACCTCTGCCCACCTACCTGATGTGCTGGATGATGTGGCGGTCGTATTGCGAGCCGTGTTCACTGGCGCATCGTTGGAACGGCCAAGAAACCTGCAGGCAAGCATATGTATTACTCTAGTATGTTTTTCTAGAAGTGGCGCCTTAGAAAGAACGAGTGCTTTATATTGCCACCTGCAGTAGCGGGTCATATGCAAAGGTCAAGGCACAGGCCTCTAAAGAAAGAAGTGCGCGTGCGATGCCACTCTTGCGAGCAAGCCCAACCTACGCGCTTGGAAAGGGCCAGGGTTGGGCACATATACTTCGAAGTTGTATCGCGATGCGATACAAGATACTTGAGCATGAACTACTTGAGATACAGATACAAGATACTACCAGAATAATTGTATCCGCAATACAATCCTTCTCAGTTGTATCTTAAGATACTTCGAAAAGTTTGCAAAAGTTTTTCTATAGATCTACGTAATAAAGCACCAAGCGCCTATGTACTAAAATGTCTGCTTTGAACATTTATTAATTGTGAACTACCTTGTTCAATGTTAATGAAATATCTGCTAGTATATCCTAAATGTTCTGTCTTTGTCTCTGACATTTTAGTAGTTTTATTCCGAAACAACCTGTTAGGATTGGTTTGGGTGCTTAAAATGACAGATCGTGATACGCTGCGCCATCAGTGTTTTTGCGCGTCACTTGTAATTGATGGGTGCTGCTGCTCTACTTGCTGAGTAGCTAGCAAGTTGCCAAATACTGACAAAAATGTCCATAAGAAGCCTTCGCACGATGGTGGAAATACCACGGTGCAGTCTTACCTTGTCCGTAAACGTATTACTCTTTCAGCAATACCGGATCACTCGGTAGCTGTACATCAGTAAGAAAGCTGGTAGCGATATTTTACTTTTTTGACGCATCATGTGCTCATAGACAAGATAAATGTGGCAATCACTTTTCTTATCCTGATCATCTGCTGGCATAAAGCGTTAGCTAGCATCATGTTCACTAACCTGCAATCTTTCAACATTTCTTCTCTGAGAGAACTTATGCCGTGCGGAAACGTCTCAGATGTATTGTTGCTACACAAAGCGTCGCAGGATACCACTGCTATTCACAATATTGCCAATTATAGGCTAGCACAGATTACCTGGTGATTTCTAACATTAAAAAAAAACATTTACAGTAACCTAAAAAAAACAAAAGAAATCTATCTCAATTAATTAGCAGGGCATTTCCGGCTTGCTAGTTATAACTAGCAAGACGGACAATAAATACAACCAAATATTTTAAAATGGCACGGACTTTAACTGAATGAAACCAACGAGATATGGTTTACCGCCATATGGCGCTCGTTATAGCATTTTTTTTACTTTTCGCTTAATTGCTGGATTAAATAATGTGAATTATGAAAGGTTTCTAATCTTAAGTTTAGGACCAAGTGCGCTTCGTCACGTCGTAGAAGGCATTCGCAAACGACCGATCCCATTTTTTTATTTATGACTTCGCACATGCCGCGTGGTAAACTCGCGAAATGTGAAATAAGGCCACGTTACTGCGCTCACGTTTTCTCCGCGCGCACGCATCGAGGCTCACTATGAGCTACCGTACTGCAGCGCTCTCAAACGCGCTTCGAGCGAAACAAGCGGCCGCTTCTGGGTGACGATAGCGTTTCCTTGCCATGTGCAGCCGTCGGTGTTCATGCGCCGGTTGTGTCGCTCGAAGCACATTTGAGAGCGCTGCAGTAGGGTAGTGCATGGAACGCAGTCACCATGGTCATGTTTCACTGGCTTTCTTTAAACGGCCAGCAAAAAATCACCACCAAATATTCCAATAGGTGCGTTGCCACACACACACACACACACACACACACACACACACACACACACACACACACACACACACACACACACACACAAACAAACACACACACACACACACACACACACACAAACACAAACACAAACACACACACACAAACACATACACACACACAAACACAAACACATACACACACAAACACATACACACACACACACACGCACACGCACACACGCACGCACACACGCACACAAACACGCACACACGCACGCACGCACGCACGCACGCGCACGCACGCACGCGCACGCACGCACGCACACACACACACACACACGAGATGATTGGTCGTTTTGGAATGCCCTGTACGACGTAACGAACTGCACTAAGCCCTAAAGTGTATGGTAAAAATTTTGCATAATTGATCGTAGTCAATTTGCCAAGTAAGAGCAATATGAAAAATACCCTAACGAGCGTCACATGACGTCAAACCATATGTCGTTTTAATTCAGTTGAAGTCAATCACTTTCTAATATTTCGTTCTAGTTACGTGAAACCACCTGTATAAACACAACACAGGCGGCACCTCTAGAAGCTATGACAATTGAGTATGATGCATCTTCAACTTACATGTTAAGGGGAGACAGTAGAAAACTGAGTCCCAATATAAAGAGTGAAACGGCTTGTGGGGACCCTCATAAGGAAAGCGGAGTACTTGGTATTACAATGTCTCTCGAGTCCCCTTATGTCTGGGATATCTTGCATTTTCCATTATCATAACGCAAACTCAATATCGCTATTTTACCAAGTCTTAAGCAGAATTTTCGTTACTGTATACTCTAGGTACGCCCAGATTATTTTACCTTTGTCTTCAACATCTCCTTAGGATAACAGCAAATGGAATGTAAATATATAAACACTATCAGTGACACAGACAATTAAAAATAAGAATACAGCAGAGAAAGTTTTTAGCCGCAGGTTACAAAAGACCTATTGCACTAAACAGGTGGGCGAAACCTATATAGGCACACGGAAGACAGCAAGAAAGCACTTGTGCTAGCAATCAAATAATGGCTAAAATAACTTGAATTTAGCAGGAAGAACAAAAATACTATACGCCAAGATAGCTTCTTCTATCTGAATGATTGTTCTATTTCATATAACGTTGGCCCCGGTTGTGCGACAGTTGCTAGGGCCTCATTGACACATCATTCAATCCTATCGGGCATATATCTAACTTGCATCCAATCCATGATACCTTTCAAAGCACTGATTTGTGAAAGAAGGAGAGAAGTAGCATTTAAGGGCTTGTTTTCTTTGTTAGGCTAAATATTGGGCGACCCTTAAGCTTCGCCTTTAAGACTTGAACGCGATAGCGATATCCCGTCCCTACTGCGTACTTCAATCACTTACTGCATACTATGTAATGGGTAGTATGATTTAAACCAGGAGAAATTATGCGCGGCAAATGTGGGAAATGTTTTCGAACTTGCTATGCACCCACTACGTGGTGTTAAGGGAATACGCGCAGTAAGGTGTGTGCCGTTTGTAATGGGTGGCTGGCTTTAAACTATGGAATCGTTATGATAGTCACATATTCTGACGCCCGATGCCAATTTACGCTTGTACCACGCAATATTCCTGGGATATTACATGTTTGTTATATTGCGACGCCTATATAAATGACGCTTGCGTTTGCGAAGCATGGAAGTTATTTGCACTGCATTTCGAAGCAGAGGAAGTTATTTTCACAGTATATCCAAGCAGAGGCATGGCTGTGTGCTAGAACACCTGCTTTCCACGCAGACGACCCGGGTTCGATCCTCACTCGGACCCGAAAATTTTTATTACTTAGTTTATTTGCATCTTTCTCGATTTTTCGGTCACGGACAAGATGATGATTTTTCGCTCACAACCAACGACGCCGACGCCGGAATTTCTGCGAAACGAGCTCTTTAACGCTATCGCGTTAATATTGATGAGAACTAACCGATAATCCCAGGTAAAATATGCGGGATGTTATGATTAGTAATTGAAGAAAGAAAAGAGGACGAACGGATAACTTGCCGCTGCCATGCACCGAACATGCTACCTTCGAAGAACGCTTCCGGCTCATCCGATGCCCGCGAGACGTAAATCAGCCCCATTCTTTTATTCTTAATACTTCGATAGCGACTATACAGCGGTATCATAATTTGCATGAAAGATGCCGCACACATTGGAGTATGCAGAACAGTACAGTGGCTACGAGTAAGTGTCCTGGTATCGACAAAACTAAAAAAAAGTAGATGCCAACAAAACGAAAGGTCGGACGCACGTAGACATTCGCGTAATAGTTTTTGTAGAGATGGAACGAGCGCCACCACGTGCCTCTGCTTCACCAACATTTCCTGGGCCTCTAGATCGACGTGCCAACTGATATAGGTGCTAGGTAGCCCTCACAGATGTTTCAAACCCCTCCTCGAAGTCGAACGACAAGCCCAGTGCGAGTCAACACTCCCGTTCATCGGGCCAGACAAAAGATCAGGGGATTGCATCCCGAAGCCGAAGCCGACGTTAGGTTCATACCGGTATGACCAGCACGTCACTTCACACCACCCGAACAGGTAACGAAAACGCGATGATCGCTACACACTTGAGAGACCACGGGTTTCGATGCCGTTCCATGGCACCGTGCTCGAAGATGTCGAGGACTGGTTGGTCGACTTCGAGCGCATGGCTGCCTTGAACGATTTGGACGACGTAGCCGAACTACGACGCGCGTGCTTTTACTTGGAGTACGGATCGCGTACGTGGCACCAGAACCGTGAGGAACACCTGACGTCGTGGCGCGAATTATGCCGTCGGCTGCTAAACACTTACGGTAGTGCTGATCGCCACGATCGGGCGGAACGAGCGGATCCATGCCCGCATCCAGATGCCCAATGAAACTGTGACGACATATGTCGAAGTTCAGACCAGCTGATCCAAGAATGGCGGACGAGAAGTTGCGTCATCTGATGCGAGTAGTCAAGGAGCAGCTTTTTGCTGGTCTTCTACGGAGCCCTCCGAAGACGGTCGCCGAATTCTTATCCGAGGCTGTCACGATGGAAAAGATGCTGTAGCATCGATCTCCCCTGTATCAGCGGCAAGTAAATAGTACGTCGGCTGCTCAGGTTCTCACGGCTATCGGAAGCAAGACCGAGTGTCTGCGAGACCTTATCCGCTGCACCAGACCTTTCGTGACCCTGTGAGCCTTGATAACAGCACGCCAACACTGACTGCATACCGCCGAGCGACCTACGCCTTGAAGCGCCCTGCTTCTCTTCCCGGTGTTTGTTCAGGCACCTCCTACGGTTTTATTTCAGGCGGCGCAGCCGCTTCAGTACTACGAAGATACACGCACGTCGCCACCTTTCGTTTACGCCGCTCCTGTTGCACATCGTTCCGAGCAAGGAGCAAATTACCCCGACGACAGGCGCACGTTCCCACGGAAATCTGATGTTTGACGCACTCCTGGTCACCGGCCACTATGCTTCCATTGCGGTGAAGCAGATCATTTGTACCGCTAGGGCCTATACCAGCGCCTCAGGCTGCGGGGATTTTCTGCATATTCAGCGTCTCCCATGTATGACCAGCGACCCCCGGTACATTGAGGAGTCCTGGCTCAGCAGCAAATGCCACCATCAGCCGGGCAGCAGTCGCGCTCACCGTCGCCGAGGCGATTTTCACCTCCGCGCCAGTGATATGCTGGCGCATGGTGTCCCAGTCCCCGCCGGGAAAACTAACTAAAGTGACCTTTGGAGGCGAGGGCGCTGGCAGTCGACGTGCCGAAGACCTCCAATCGACGCAAACAGGAAAGGGTGCAGATTCGACTAAACTGGATGACCGGCCTTTTTTGAATATAGCGGTGCCGATCGACGATTATGCTGTTAATGATTTAGTGGATACCGGGGCTGACTATTCGATATTTAGCGGGAAAATGAACACACTTCTCGAGAAGACAATCATGCCCTGGCATGACTCCCAGATTCGAACGGCTGCTGGCCACGTCGTCTCTCCACTTGGAAGCTGCATGAGCAGAGGTCGGATTTGCGGTTATAGCTTCGTAGCAAGTTTCACGCTGCTACGTGAATGTTTCCTCGACGTAATTCTTGGTGTCGACTCTTTGCAGGAGTTTGGGGCTTGCTTAGGTACAGATGACTGAGGCGCAAAAAACATCTCGTGAAAAAGGGAGGAGCAGAAGAGAAGAAAGATCAGCGCCGACTACCAACTGCTTAATGACAGTCAAAGAAACGCACAGGAAAAAAAGAAGACATTTCCGCGCATGCGTGAACAGCCAACAGATGACGTACAGCGACATGGTGAAGACAACAAGCTATCAAGAAAGCGCATTTCTGTCGAAAACAGCATTATAGATGTGTCACTGATACAATTGGACCCTTTCTTTTTGATAAAGAATGCTTCCAAGAGCTGCAGTTGTTTACTGCTCTTGCCGAGAGTCAACGCTTGCGCAAAGCATGGCTCACATCCGCAGGCGTTGCAGTGCACAGGAAGATGCGCATGATCGCTTTTGCCTAAGCTATAAGCATGCTCCCTTAGTCTATCATTAATGCAACGTCCCGTTTGTCCGATGTAGGACTTGCTGCAGCTTAGGGGTATCTCATATACCACCCCTTGTGCGCAGCGCCTAAATGGTTTTGTGTGCTACTTCTGGCAGCCCCTTGGCTCGTCGCGTGTGATACGCGGGCACAATTGAGCCAACTTGTTGGGAGCTGAAAAAACGACCGGGACGCCGTAACGGGTAGCCACCTTCTTGAGGTTATGGCTCACACGGTGCACATAAGGGACCACCTCTGGCTTAACCCGCTCCCTTTCCTTCGCGTGCGCATTTGCATTGGCAGCACTGCCTTTCAACTTCTGCAGCAGGGATTCAACCACGGAACTTACAACAGACTGCGGTAAGCCGGCCTTAGAAAGCCTTTGAAGCTGACTCGAAAAACTATCCTGCATAACATGTTCTCAAGATCTGCGCAAGGCCAACTCTAAGCAAAGCATTGCGATTCCGCGCTTCACAGTCTGAGTGCGCTGAGTCGTACTGTAACAATTCTTTCTTACATCGTGGGAGGTATGCACAGCAAACATGATCACTCAAAAACGTCAGGTTAAGGTCCGAAAACTGCAATGAGCTGTCTTTCGGAAGGTCATTAGTGAACGTGAGACCAGTAGCGCTTGCTCTAAAAACATCCAAAATCTCCTCAACCATGACAGGGCAAGGCAAAGGGCATCCATTGTCAATAACAATTCAAAAATCATCGACGTATCTGAAAACTTTAAGCATATTCGGATGAGATGAAGTAAAATCACTTCGTAGTGCGTGGTCAAAGTACGACAAAAAGATGTCGCATAATATGGGTGCTACTCGTGATCCAATGCAAATGCCCTTTTTCTGTAAAAACATGCCGTGTTCAAAAGAAACGAAAGTGTGGTTGAGATAGGCTTCTAAGAGTGTAACAAAGTTCGCAGTCGACATCTCCGTTTTAGTCACAAAAGTGACTTCGCCAGTTTTATCGATACACTGCTTAACCGCTCGTAGTATCTCCGGATGCGGAACCGAGTAAAAAAGGTCATTTACGTGTACAGAAAAGAAGTTGCCTATTTCCTGGCTTCCGCGGAAAAACTCAAATACTTCATCGGAGTTTTTTGTCAAGAAAGGGTCATGAAATTCAAGAAGTTTCAGGGCTTTTAGCAGAAAACTGCTAACCTGATATTGCCATGTGCGACGCTGACTAATAATAGTGCGGAAAGGGACGTCTGCTTTATGTGTCTTGGCACTGAAGAAAGCAGCAAGGGAAGCTTTTTTGCTCTTGCTTATCTGTTTAGCTAAAGTTTCACACCCAATTTCATCACACAGAGAGACCAGTTTTCCTGCGCCTCAGTCATCTGTACCTAAGCAAGTTAAGCACCAACTCGCCCAAAAAAGAAGTCCTTTTGGAGTTTGGGGTTGTCATTGATCTCCAAGAGGGTCGCACCACCTTCTCAGCCGACCGGGCATTCGACGGGCAGGACGATAAACGGCGTGCCGACGTTCTTCGTGTTCACGCCGATCGTGGAACGCCGATAGCCAGTGTTACAGTAGACGTCACAAGCTGTGTATTGCGAGAGGGTAAGCGTTTGCAGAAAGTAACTTGGGACACGTGCTGATCCAAGGTGTTTGAGCGGCTCCGAGTATCAAACAGCTTCGTGACGGCCGATCTCAACCGCTGGTTTACAAATTTCAGTAACGAACATCGAAATCTTTTCTGAGGGACTTCGTTAGCGTTTGCATACGAACTAGCAAACGTTCGGAACTGCTTCAGATCCGAAGCAGTGCAGACCGCAGACTGCACAATATCGATATAAATTCTGACCTGTCATCTGATAACCAAACAGCGCTGAGGAACCTCTTGCATGAATTCAAGTCATGCTTCACCAGCTCCTCTAAGGTGCGCCAGACTTGTATCACTATGCACAGAATCATCACTTGCGACGAAGCCCACCGGATACACCCGCAGCCTTACCACGTGTCAACGAAAGAACGCGAAGCGAATCGTACGCAAGTACGAGAAATGGTTGACGACGGCACCATCGAACCTTCCAACAGCACGTGGCCGTCTCCGGTCATGCTAGTCAAAAAAAGGCCGGAACTCTACGCTATTGCGCCGATTACCGGAAGCTGAACAACATGAATGAAAAGGACGTATACCCGCTGCACGAATCTACGAATCGTCAGATAGGCTACACCGCGCCCAGTATTTTTCCACTGTGGATTTAAAAAGCAGGTACTGCCAGATCGAGGTATACGAGCGAGACCGTAAGGAAAACGGCCTTTGTGACCCCCGACGGCCCCTATGAATTTCGAAAACTTCCTTTCGGCTCGCGCTCAGCACCGGCAACTTTCCAGCTAATAATGGACACTGTCCTTACTGCACTGAAGTGGCAGACTTTTCTCGTGTACCTCTATGATGTAGTAATCTTTTCTGAAACGTTCCAGCAGCATCTACACCTTCTGCGGAGTGTGCGAAGCTCTTTGATCGGCAGATCTTACACTCAAACCAGAAAAGTGTCACTTTGGGTACGAAGTTCCTCGGTCGTGTAATGAGCGCCAGAGGAGTCCGACCCGATCCTGACCGGCATACCGCTGTAGCCGCATTTCCAGCCTCTACCGACAAGAAGGCTGTCCAGCGCTTTCTGGGTTTGTACGCCTATTATCGACGATTTATTAGCTCGTTATTAAATTATTAAATGCGGCGAAGCATTTCTTAGCGAACTTCGGCGACTCTGAGCGTATCTATCTATCTATCTATCTATCTATCTATCTATCTATCTATCTATCTATCTATCTATCTATCTATCTATCTATCTATCTATCTATCTATCTATCTATCTATCTATCTATCTATCTATCTATCTATCTATCTATCTATCTATCTATCTATCTATCTATCTATCTATCTATCTATCTATCTATCTATCTATCTATCTATCTATCTATCTATCTATCTATCTATCTATCTATCTGGCCCCTTACGACTTTGTGCTCTCCTGGCCGTATCGTTAATGGGATTTATACCAAATTTGGTATGGCATCACATGACTGTATGACGAACATAAATGGGTGGTCATATCATGAAAATCATGAATAACTTGTCATGAAAAGTATGATTTATATGCCACGCTCATGGCGCGCTCGCGGCCGATTCGTTAGCTTGGATATACACCAAATTTGGGATTGAGTGACGTGACTGTATGAAGAACCTAAATGACAGGGGGGTAATATGCAAATAATGACGTGCATGTCATGAACAACATGATTTAAATGCCACGCTCATGGCGCGCTCGCGGCCGTTTCGTTAGCTTGATATACACCAAGCTTGGTATTGAGTGACGTGACTGTATGACGAACATAAATGACAAGTGGTAATATGGAAATCATGACTTGTCATGTGCGACATGACTTGCATGCCATGCTCATGGCGCGCTCGCGGCCGTTTCGTTAGCTTGATATACACCAAGCTTGGTATTGAGTGACGTGACTGTATGGCGAACATAAATGACAAGTGGTAATATGGAAATCACGACTTGTCATGTGCAACATGACTTGAATGCCACGCTCATGGCACGCTCGCGGCCGTTTTGTTAGCTTGATATACACCAAATTTGGTATTGAGTGACATGACCGTATAACGAACATAAGTGGCAGATGGTAACATGATAATCTTGGCATGCATGTCATCTACAACGCCATTTACATGCCAGGCTCATGGTGCGCTTGCGTCCAGTTCGCTAGCTTGATATACACCAATATTGGCATTGCGCGACGTGACTGTACGACGAACATAAATGACAGGTCCTAACATGTAAAACATGACATGCAAATTATGTAAAGCATGATTTGCTCCTTCCTGGCTGCTTCGCATTACATCGATTCCCACAGTGCGTGGGATCTGCCAGCTTTTGTTATTTACAGATTTCGATGAAGGCTATGTCTTGCGCAAAAAGCCCGTCACCAGCACGCATACAGAAATGCGACATTCGATAGTTCGCCGGGCACATGCGTATCGGGAACCCAAGCTCAATTTCGGGCGCGACGCTCGCGCTGCCGAGCAATGCGCTACTGCAGGGATAGACGCTGCCGGCGAAGGCCGGTTTGTCGCCGGATTCGACAGCGGTGGCATCAAGGACACGTGCACGCATGCACTCATCATTCAGCCAGGAGCAGTACCAGTCAGCAAAACATACACTGAAATGAGCAACAGATGAAATCAGAGAACTCTGTGCGTACGCGGAAGCGGGTTTGTAGTTTTGTGGTGAAAGGAGACGCGCCTTGGATATTGCCAGCTACGATAGCAGCAGTAGTGTCGCTTGAAGATGCTTTGGAAGCGCCGTTTTCCAAAAATTGTTGCTCTCACGCTCCTTATCTTGTCGGCGTCAGCCATTTGTGATGACGCAATCTCATCTTTTATCACGTTCCCACATTTCTTCGTGTCCTGGTTATGAATGCTTAAGCTCACGTTACGGCGACGGAACGTGAGTCATTTTGATGATGATGTGTGGTTTTTTATGGCAAGAGCCATTTGATGGTCCAAGAATGCTAGTTCAATGAACAAGAGATGTGGACAATGGTTTTGGTAAGTGGGCGTTAAAATTTCGCGCCCTAAGGCGAGTAAAACATAGAAGTATTAAAATCATGAGATAGACGTGAAATGTGTGTAGTGAGAATGAACGGAGAGTGTGTGTTAATAAAGGTATGGTGGAGAGATATTGCGTTATTACAGGTGCCTCGTCAACGTCCTTGAGTCCAAGGGCTGCTAGGCAGGTGCTTTGTTTGATGTAGCCACCGCAGATAGCGACCTCTCTTCAGAGGTCGTGCTACGGATTGCCTGGCTATATCACATTTAAAGTACGCACGTCATTTAAAGATGCTAACAATGACTCATGTTTGAAAAGCGATTCCCTACCGATGAACATTGATGGGTGAAATGGTATTTGTTGCCGGTAGGGTAATGAAAAGTGTTGTTTTCTAAGCATGTCTAATTAAATACACTGAATTAAGAGGTGAACCATGGTTAGGGCTCCATGACATCTCTCACACAAAGGTGGATCGTCATCGGACAAGAGGTATTAGTTTGTACTCTGTGTATGTCCTATCCTTAGCGTGGTAAGTGTAACTTCTGTGAGGCGGGGCTTTGATAGTGGCAGCCAATGACCAGCTTGCGGCTTGATAACGTGCAGTTTGTTTTGTGTGTGCCTATCCTATGTGCTCGGCGAATAAGCCCTGAGCTTTCTTTTAAGGAAAGGTTTTAAGTATAGTGCAGGGATAAGTATTGATGTATTGGCGGTGGTCTCGTTGGCGGATGCGGCTAGCTGGTCCACCAACACGTTTCGTTGTATCTCGGCAGTGCCCTAGCACCCAGCAGATAACGGACATGTTTTTGGAGTGTGTAGACCGTGCATAGTAGTGAGTAGAGCAAGACAATGACAGGGTTTTTGTGTCTTTTCAGAGTTTTGAGGGCTTTTACTACACTTAGAGAATCGGTGTATATTACTGCACTTCGTAATTTTATTTGTTTAATGTGTTAACGGCCGCAAATACCGCATAACCTTCTGCTGCGATAATGCTTGTATTAGGATGCAGAATACCGGCATCCGAAAAGGATGGCCCGACCGCTGCGTACGACAGAAGTGTGGGGCTTTGAGGCATCTGTAGCGAATTCAGGACAGGTGTATTTGTACTGAAGTTCCAGGAAGTACGCGCGGATATCTGCAATAGGCACATGTTATGTAGCTTCCATGAAGGACACATCACAGTCTATAAGCTACCACTGCCACGGCGGGATATTTGCAGCGGGGGGCCGCCAGATTGTGTTCGAGAAGTGGCACACCCATTTCCTCAGCTAGGTCCCTCACACGAAGTGCTTAGGGCTGTCGCACCGAAGAGGAGTTGTGAAAAAGAACAGAGGTAGCCCTATAATTCACTGAGGGGTGTTCCTTGTTTGCGTTCACGTTGAGGAAAATATAAAACTATAAATAGAATTTTTGAAGATGGAGCGACCACTCATTCGCTTCAACGGAGAGGTTTTATGCGGGGCTAGTGCGAAAAGTGCCCGTAGATAGGCGAATGCCTAAATGGTGGACAGGGTCAAGCATCTTGAAGGCGCTTGGCATCGCAGACTGATAAGATTATTGCCCCGTAGTCTAGGCGAAAGCATATGAGGCTTTTATACGATTTCATCGGCCACTTCTTGTCACTACCTCACGTAGTGCGTGACAACACTTTTAGAACATCCATTGTTTTTATGCACTTGTTTTTAAAATACTTTATGTGTCATATGAACGTTAGCTTACTATCTAGGATTAGGCCTAAATATTTGTGCTCCGTCTTCACACAGATATTGACCTGCATGGTCAACATCTGGAACAGGATGAAGACCTCTCTTTCGAGAGAACAGGACGCAGGTGCTTTTTTTGATGATTAAGACTGATATCGTTTTCTTCTGCCCATTTGGAGATCTTGTTCTGACTTAGCTGGACTTGCCGCTCACATATTGAAAGGTTGCACGATTTAAAAGCGACTTGTACATCGTCGACATATGTGCAATAAAATATACTTTTGTGGGATGCATAAACGGAAGGAATTCATTTTGATAAAAAAAAAGTGCACAGCTGAGGACACCACCCTTCAGTACTCCAGTTTCTTGAAGAGATGGTCATGATAGAACATTTCCTACTCGGGCACGAGAGTTACGATCTGAAAAGTAACTCTTATATCTAGCATTCTACCACGTACAACAAGGCGGGACAGTTCTCTTAATATTCCAAAGCGCCATGTTGTCGTAAGTCTTCTACATTTCGAGGAACACAGAATAAGAATTGTTTATGGACGACTTGATGGAGTGGCGTCATGTGGTGGTGTGGCAATTATAATTAACGAAAAACCCACATGTACACACTTATTACTCCAAACTTCTCTTGAGGCAGTGCCTGTTCGAGCCGTTCTATTAAATAAACTCATCACAATCTGCTCTGTCTACAGATTCCCACAATACAATCTACACAGATAAGAATTCCAGTCCCTAACAGGTCAGCTACCAAAACCTGATCTAGTACTAGGCGCTTGACGCACATAGTAGAATGCACAAGTCTAATTCTTATTCTATGAGGTGATTCTCGTTGCGATGCGCGAGATGGCTCTTGAACCAGAAAGTCCCAACATATTACAGCCTCGAAAGTAGAATTCTCGTCCATAGATCTCATATTAAATCTCCATCCCTTCTTCCCCTCTTTGATTGGGAAGTTATTGGAATCCCTAAGGAAGTGACCACTTCCCAATATTTCTAAGCGCACCAATAGCAACTCAATGTTCTCCACAGGTTCCCAAATGGCAGTCTGACACAGCCGATTGGGAACAGTTTAGAAAAGTTGCCCTCAAGTTGGACTGACATGTGTACTTTAAAATGGTATGGATTCGAGCTTGTTGGTATGATGACATGTCTACATGTGATGACATGTGTTGCATGATGACATGTGTACCTTTAGCATAGAAGCTGCTTTGAACTGCTTCAGAGCTTTTTCGATCAATGCTGCAACCAAATACATTCCGCCGGGTTACCGTTGGGTAAATTTGAAAAGGATCCAAAGGTCACGCTAAAAGTAGACAAAGTAGCCATGCCATTAAATTTTAGCGCCAAATGTGTAGCCAAATAAAAAACAGTGATATTTTGTATACAGTTGTTAGTATTGGACAGTACCAATATGATTTTGAATAAGCACAAACCTAGCACAACGAGAACAATATTTTCCCCTCTTTCTTGGTCTCCAAGCCAGACATTAGTTGCAAATAAATTAATAAATTATTATACGCTTAGTGCGCCTCCATACAGTTTGTCTATAATAGACAAGAATTCCTGGAAAAGTAATTTTGGGCCAACAACTTAGCAGGAACATTAAATGCTGAAGCAGTTTTTCTTGAAGCCGTAGACTGAGATTGGTACCAAGTTACAATAATACAGCGAAATCTGATCGCTATCTGTACCTTTCAAAATAAATGTTTTTTCCACCATTTCCATCAACTTCCTTTTGTTGCGGATGTCTCTTAGACGCACTGTGTTGCACCATTAGAATCTGCCATCAGCACTGTGCTATAGACTATTTTCCGTAAGACATCTGGGCGCCGCCATCTTGGGCTGTTAAGCCGATGTTTTCTTGTTTTTGTATATCGCAACGTGAATTAATAAAGCCATGAAACATCGTATGCACCAACCCAATCATTTTCATGCGTATGTGTCTACCGGAACACTGTTCGTTTGGTTGTTAAAGATACAAAACCAAAGGTTAACAGCCCAATATGGCGGCGCTCAAACGACCCCGTAAAATAGTCTATATAGCCACGCGTTTCCTTACAAGCGCGCGTCCCTCCGTCGTCTCACAGGGAAATATTCGCGTCGGGGCTCCTCAATGCGCACTAGCCCGCTAGCGGGCCAAGGACTTGTACGAGCATAGGTCAACACGACAAAAAAGCTTGCAAATAATCGTTACAATTTAGCCTTGCTTGCTGTTTCATGTTCAAATAATACTGATAAATAGCGAGCAAATGCGCCAAGACGGAAGTTTCTAAGTAGCCAGAAAGTAGCCATGGCGTCAACCTGAAATTTTTGTAGCCAGGGACGGTCGGAAGGCAGCCAACTTTGGCGCACAGTAGCCGCCAATGGCAACCCTGATTCCACAAACACATGGACTGTCTGGAAAACTACGTGTGCATTGCTGAAATAACGGCTGTCGAAACGTGCGCAAGGAACAAAACAAAGCATGGACGTTGCTCCGGGACTCTTCTAGAGAGCAGAACCTTACAAACTTTAAGAACCAAAGTCGAAAGGAAGGAGGACGTGCCGACAAGCTAGAAGAGAAAGTTGGCAGAAGTTTTTATCAGGCATCACTTCATACACACATGAGGGTAATGTCTGGAACAGGGTCAGTAAGGTGAGGAAAACAACATATCCACTCCCTCTAGTAAACACACAAGGCGACAGCTTGAAAGACCAGTCGAATTGCCTGGGCGCACCCTTCGAACAGGTGTCCAGCTCGTTGCGCTATTGTGAAGCCTTTCAACGTTAAAAAAAAAAGAATAGAAAAACAGAAACTAGACCGAAAATGTACAAAATACGGGGCATATACAATGAACCTTTCTGTTTACGTGAGCTACAAGCATTGCTAAACTGCTGCAATAAATCCGCCCCAGGTTCTGGCCATGTAGTATAAGAAATCTTGATGAAACGCACCTCTCGACACACAAAAAACCCTACTTTCCCTGTACAATGCCGTATGGTTTTCCGGCGAGGTCCCCTCTGCCTGGAAGGAAGCAATTATTTTTCCGATGCTAAAACAAGGCAAGGACCCGTCCTCAGTTTCAAGGTACAGGCCTATAGCCCTTACGAGTTGTCTTTGCAAAATTTTCGAAAAAATAATCAACAGGCGACTACTACACTTAATTGAAATAAACCATCTACTTGACCCATATCAGTGTGGATTTCGAGAGGATAAATCCACCACTGACCACCTGGTACGTATCGAGCCACAGATCCGAGATGCTTTCATCAACTTGAGTCATTAGGCGCGACGCCAAGTGCGTAAGCGCGCCCTCCAGCCACATCGGCAACCAATTCAGAGCCGTTTCACTTCCACCGGGAATTAAAAAAACAAAGAAGTATAGTCAAGTATGCACACGACAGGCCTGGCCTCCCCCATTTTCTCCGATGAGGGAAAGGGCTCCTGTATCCTTTGTTTGTAACGTTTTACGATAGTTAGATGTTTCACCTTGATTAAACAATGTTCAATTATGGATCAGGGCAGAGATTGTTCCTTTGGCTTCTCACGTGTCCATGGTCCGAACCTCTTAACTTCGATAGCTGCATGTTATTAACATAAATAAGCAATAAAATTTGGCAGTGTTATGGACATTAAATATGGTCCTGAGCATTAATATACTAAATGATCCGAGCGCCGTGTCAGGGGTCGCAACACACAAATGGTGCGTCACCCACTCCGCGCCAACTGTCGCTGGCACAACGCTTGCGTAGTGCAGCACCGGCAAGGGAGTATGTGTATAACTGTGCGGGAGTTAAACACTTCTTGATGCCGCCATTGTGCGTGTGTGTGTGTGCGGGTGCATATACTGACAAAATTACCGCCTGCGAAAAAATTACAACTCGTCCGTTTGCATAGAAATAAAGCGGCATCAACTTGACAGCCCTGCTGCGTGCGGAAGGATATCAGTGTCCGACGGAAATATTGAATTAGCACTCACGTAGCATTCTGCTGTTGAACTGGTGCGCTGCTCGTACCCGGCACCGATATGTTACCTCTGCCACCCATCGTCTTGAACAGTGTTGTTCCCGATTCCTCTGGCATCTGTGTCGGTGGTAGTGGCACGTACAATCTGTACAATGCAGAAGTCAAACAGCGTAGTTTCCTATTTACCAGGTTGAGGTAACAGATTCTTTACCGCAGCTGAGATGTCGATAGACATCACTATAAGTTTTTCGTTCAAGTGATGCAATGGGGACAAAATGTCGTCGAGTAAAAAAAAAGGATGGAGGAGAAGGGGGGGTGGGCAGCAGGACGAAAAAATAAAAAGATACATAAGCGTACAGGGTAATAATTGTGAAATGATGGAATAGAGGAAACAAGTAAATAACATAAGCAGGATTAACACTTTTTCGCCCCGTCGAAATGGCAATAGGCGCTTCACAGAAAATACTTAAATTATCCTATTGGACCTGACCACCTGTCTCCACTAATTAAACAGTTATTGAAATTATTCAGTCACTACCGTAATTGATGTGTCCTGTTACAGAAAGTGTAATTATCAAAGCAGCGAGCAGCCTTTCCGTTTCCTGCCTTATTGTTCTGCATTTTAGGACACACTTCTTGAAACACCAGGCCCGTCGCAAATGCGAGTCAGACACTTGCAACATCTTATTTGTTTGAAAATCGGTAACGAGTAAATTTTTGGGGTTGCTACAAAGAGTGTCTTCGTCCATATATATTTCGATAAGAAGCTACACATAGTGACAGCGTCTTATTCCAAGACAATCAGCCTATAGCTGGCTCTTTTGGGGAACCAGATATGTCATTCTAGCAACAAGACTTTCAGTACGAGTATAATTGAGCCGTGGCATTCGGTCCTTTGCAGCATCTGCGAGCGGCTAAATTCATTGGAACTACATTTTTTAGAATATAGCGCTCACCTCACGTCGTTTCTCGGCAAGTGTAGCGCTTCATGCAGGACACCGTGGCTTGTACTAGGCATCGCGCCATCGACGCAGCCGCTCCACATGGGATGCTGGGAGGCGGTGCTTGCGTTGTCCGTCGAGCCGGTGTGCACTGAAAGCGGAGGTGCTTATTCGCAACTCAGCGACGCGGATTCACGAGGCATGAATATGTGGTGCTAACAAAGGGTGTCAAACAACCTTTCGCCAGGTCATTGTTCCTGGCGAATCAGACATTAGCGCCGCACCCAGAAGTATTTATTAAGGCGAAAAAACCTTATGTATGCCTCATAAAACCGGAAAAGTGGCCGTCGGTGTGAACACGAGTGCTGTGAAAGATCATCTTCGCGTGACAAATTTTGGCGCCTAATACGCCTAACCAATTTTGGCGACCTGCAACAGCATCATGACGTCACCCCATGACGTCTCTATAGAACGATAATATTTATGACGTCATCATGAATTGACCCTCACTGCATAATGACGTAATGACATGATCTCACATGCTGATATGAGCACAATACATCGTCGCTCGTTCAAAGGCGGGTGATCCCGGAGGCAATGCTCAACCACGTTAGGTGCAGAAAGCTGTCGGGGGGGTGAGGAGGAATCAGTATAATCGACCGAGAAGAGAAAGGAGGCGGCTTTCGCCTTATATAGTAGTCTTAGGCCAACGCCTCCTCTAGAAAGATGCCTGCCGCGTGAGCCAAAAATTTGCTGCCCTTCCCTTTCCCTCCTTCGTCGTTTCTAATGAGGGCAGTAGCTGGCGATCCTGGCGGTGGCCGCTTGCAACACACATGCGCGCATGCGCACACTACCACCCCCGACGCCACACCACCCCATCCCCAAAGAAAACAAGAGGGGAGAGCGTGGCGCCATCCCTCGGCAAGCAACGACAACTCAAGGCAGCACTGCTACAATGGGATAGCGAGCGACGCCGCAGGCATCTTTCTAGAGGAGGCGTTGCTTAGGCGAATGCATAAGGGTATGTGCGAATTTTTTTTTCTACATAGGTGTGCACTGATAGTTATAATATGCAATTTGATGTCTAGTAAACAACGCGCTAGCATGCTCGAATATGTCCAACAAAAACATATTAGCAGAATCAAGGACTTGAAATGCGAGCAGTAATCACCTGTTTTACTAAAGCAGTCCGAATATGCTCACGTACCATAGCGCCAGGGTGTGCTGAAGCCCAGGCCGAATGGCAGGGTCGAATTGATGTTCCAAGTTCCATCGAAAGCCCTGCCGGCAGAAGAGTTATTCGTTATTTCCTTATATAAACACACGCACACACACGCATATATATATATATATATATATATATATATATATATATATATATATATATATATATATATATATAGATATATATATATATATTGTCACGCGCGTTTCTTTCGCGTTTGCTGTATTCGGTTTTCGCCCACAAAGACTGCCAGCAATGCTCAGCGCAAACCGCACCTTATTGTTAGAGAAGCTTCGCGATTATTCTAAATCGTTCTCTCAAGATTGCGCGCAAGACGCGAACACTCGAGCTTATTCCAGAGCTTTCACGACAACCGGTGATAAGTCTGGAATATTCGATGACACATGTAGAAATGCCGACGCGCTTCCCCGCTTGTCAGTTGATCGACGGCCGACGCTCTGTTGACCGCTATCAGTGCCAGTGTGTATTGCTGTCATCTGACTTTCCCTTTACCGGCCACAAGTTCGGCCAAATAAACTGTTTCATCTTGGACATACCGACCGCTGCCTTCGTCAACGTCACAACCACGTGACATCTGGTGGAGGTGTCTTTCATGTACCGGACGCCACCGTCAAGCCGTGACGAAGACACCGACCTTTTCACGAACAGTCGAGCCAGCCGCAGGCTGAAAGGACTACCCCCCGCAGCACGGACTACTACAGGACAAGCCAAAAGCTACGGCGACGAGGATGAAAGGCACGATGACGGCCGCTGTGTCCCCTGCAACGATCGTGATGCAGCCACCCAGAGAGCCACCTAGCTTCCATGCATCGCCTAGCGAAGACCCCGAAACCTGGTTAGAGACGTTGGAAAGGGTCTGAACACTTAACAACTGGGACGCCGACGACAGGCTGCGCCATGCGTACTTTTACTTGGAGGACGCAGCGAGGACCTGGTTCGAGAACTGGGAGTCCACACATCGAACATGGGAGCTCTTTCGCAGCGTTTTCTTGGAGACGTTCGCGAGCGTCGTCCGAAAAGAAAGAACCGCAACCTTGCTGAACACACGGGTCCAACTACCGAATGAAAGCGTGGCCATCTTCACAGAGGAAACGACCCGACTGCTTCGCCACGCTGACCCTGCTATGCCCGAGGACAAGAAAGTCCGCTTACTCATGCGTGGAGTAAAGCAAGAGCTCTTCGCTGGGCTTATGAGGAATCCACCAAAGAGCGTCGTAGAATTCGTCTCGGAAGCGACGACGATTGAGAAGACGCTAGAAATGCGCACCTACAATCGTCGCTTGACTCCAGACAGCGCTGCTGTTCAGGCCCTTGGCTCCGAAGACCTGCGCGAAACCATCCGATCCATCGTGCGAGAGGAGCTCTGGCAGCTCCTTTCCACAGCCAGAGGCGACTTCGATCGCTGAAGTAGTACGCGATGAGAACCAGCCGTCACTTGTTCCTCTGCCAGCACAGCCGCAGCCTATCAACTACGCTGCTGCGGCCCGCCTTCATGCTCCCCCGCCGCGCCGACGTCAAGACGCCACTCCGCCGCAGTTCAGCCGCCAGGCTCTAGCACCGACGTCATACAGCCCGCCAGCCGGCCAGCGATACATGCCGAAGAAGACCGACGTTTGGCGCGCCCGCGACCACCGTCCACTCTGCTACCACTGCGGTGAGGCCGGCCACACCTACCGCCGTTGCTAGTACCGACAGATGGGGCTGCGCGGTTTCGCCGTCATTGCGCCTCGTCTACAGCGGGGTGAACGACCACAAGACATTGCCGACTACCTCACAGAAGCTCAGTGGACTCCCCGACGACCTTCGCGCTCGCCGTCGCCCGGCCGCTACATGTCACCGCACCGCCGCCAGTACCCTGGGCCAAACCGGGGCCGGTCGCCTAGCCCGTATCCGGGAAACTAAGGGCAGCAACCGATGGAGGTGCGGTTGTTCGACGAAATGCCGGATCCTCCGTGGCCGCCGACGATCACAACGCGACGAAACCTGCAGAACATGATGCGAAGCAGACGAAGCCTTGCCGACGAAACGTCTAGGACCGAGGAAGACATGACGACGCAACGTGGAACCAGCGGAACAAACCGACGCAGCCGTGACCCGACGCCACGACCTCACCGCAACGCAAGGCACGGACTAGCGACCTCGGCGTTCTCATCGACGGCCACAACGCCACCGCTCTCATCCACACTGGGGCCGACTATTCCGTCGTCAGTGGACCATTCGCTGCCAAGTTGAAGAAAGTGAGGACTGCTTGGGAAGGCCCTGAAATCCGGACAGCCGGAGGCAACCTAGTAACGCCGGCAGGAATCTGCACAGCGAGAGTCTCCTTTAGCAACCGGATTTATCCCGCGAGCTTCGTAGTCCTACAGCGCTGCTCGAGAGGTGTCATCCTTGGTATGGACTTCCTAGGCCTTTACGGAGCAGTCATCGATCTGAGATCCAAGTCGATAACGCTATCCAGAGAAAGAGCACTACCGCCGCACACGCCGTCAGGAAAGCGCGCCTTGAATGTGCTGGAAGACCAAGTCACCATTCCCCCCTGCTCCAGCGTCAGCATTTCCGTTGGCACTCAGAAATCAGTAGACCTGCAAGGCGTCGTTGAAGGCGACCAGCACCTGTTGATCAACCGCGAGATTTGCGTCGCCAGAGGAATAGCCGAGCTGCAAGGAGGGAAAACATCAGTGATGCTCACGAAGTTCAGCAACGAGTACAAGCACGTGAGCAAACGAACGACGGTTGCCTATATCGAAGAAATTGTGGAAGCCAACAACGCTTTCGCCCTCACCGAGTCTATCGAAGCTGATACTACGAACCAACATCATCAACTAGGCTTCGACGTTAACGCGCGCCTTCCGACGCATCAGCAAGAAAAGCTCAAGACCCTGCCCCTGCAATACAAGGACTGCTTTTCATCGTCGGCAAAAGTTCGACAAACCCCAGTCGCAAAACATCGCATCATAACAGAAGAAAGTTGCAGGCCACTTCGTCAGAGCCCGTACATAGATTCGGCGCGAGAACGCGAGGCCATAAAGAAACAAGTCGACGAAATGCTTCGCGACGACATCATCCAGCCTTCAAAGAGTCCGTGGGCGTCACCTGTGGTGTTAGTGAGGAAGAAAGATGTGACCTACGTTTCTGCGTCGATTATCGTCGCCTGAACAAAATCACGAATGACGTGTACCCTCTCCCACGAAGAGATGACGCCCTAGATCAACTCCATTACGCGAAGTACTTTTCCTCAATGGACCTCAAGACGGGCTACTGGCAAATCGATGTCGACGAGAGAGACCGAGAAAAGACTGCCTTCATTACACCAGACGGCTTGTTCGAGTTCAATGTCATGCCTCTTGGTCTCTGCTCGGCACCTGCGACTTTCCAACGAGTCATGGATACAGTATTGGCTGGCTTGAAGTGGCAATCTTTCCTCGTTTACTTGGACAACGTTGTTGTGTTTTCCTCGAACTTCGACGAACACCTTGAGCGTCTTGAATCCGTACTTCAAGCAGTCAAGAGCTCCGGACCTACCCTGAAGCCGGAAAAGTGCCGCTTCGCGTACGAGGAGCTCCTACTTTTGGGTCACGTGATCAGCGAGAGTGGAGTGCGTCCAGACCCTCAGAAAACAGCTGCCATCGCCGCCTTCCCGCCACCCACCGACAAGAACGCCGTTCGCAGATTTCTCGGCCTGTGCGCCTATTACAGACGCTTCGTCAAGGACTTTTCAAGGATCGCCGAGCCACTAACGCAGCTCACGAAGACTGACGTTGAGTTCCTGTGGGAAATGGCGCAAGTTCAATCACTTCAGGAACTGAAACGACGCCTGCAGACGCATCCGATACTTGCGCATTTTGACGAATGCGCCGATACGGAAATCCACACCGACGCAAGCGGCGTAGGACTCGGCGCCGTTCTTGTGCAGAAGACTAACGGAGAAGAAAGGGTTATCAGTTATGCTAGCCGGTCGCTCTCCAAAGCAGAAGACAACTATTCCACAACAGAAAAAGAGTGCCTTGCCATTATCTGGGCTACTTCAAAGTTTCGCTCCTACCTCTACAGAAGGCCCTTCAAAGTTGTGAGCGACCACCACGCCTTGTGCTGGCTAGCTAACTTGAAGGACCCTTCAGGTCGTCTCGCACGATGGAGTCTGAGACTTCAAGAATTTGACTTTACCGTCGTTTACAAGTGCGGACAAAAGCACTCTGACGCCGACTGCCTGTCCCGTGCCCCCCGTTGACCCACGACCGCAGGACGACGAGGATGGTAACTACTTCTTGGGAACTTTAAGCGCTGATGACTTCGCCGAACGACAGCCCGCCGATCCGGAACTCAGGGGCCTTATAGAATACCTCGAGGGCAAGGCCACCATGGCTACAAAGGTATTCAGACTACGACTGGAGTCGTTTTTCTTGCGGAATGGTGTTCTCCTAAAGAAAAACTTCTCGCCACTTCGGGCCAACTCCCTTCTCGTAGTACCTTCAGCATTACGTCCCGAAGTTCTGGACGCTCTGCATGACGACCCGACGGCTGGACACCTTGGATTTTCCCGTACGCTCGCGAGGATACAACAAAAGGACTACTGGCCTCGCCTCACTGCCGACGTCACCCACTACGTGAAGACCTGCCGAGAGTGTCTACGACGGAAGACACCACCCACTAGGCCAGCCGAACTTCTGCAACCCATCGAGCCACCTCGCCGACCGTTCCAGCAAATAGGCATGGACTTACCGGTGCCGTTCCCGACGTCGAATTCCGGAAACAAATGGATCGTAGTAGCAACGGACTACCTCACCCGCTACGCCGAGACAAGGGCGCTGCCCAAGAGCAGTGCCCTTGGGCGGCGCTGCCCAAGGGCAGTGCCGCCGAGGTAGCAAAGTTCTTCGTCGAGAACATCGTACTGCGTCATGGCGCCCCAGAGGCCCTCATTAGCGACAGAGGTACGGTCTTTACAGCGGACCTAACGCAGGTGATCCTGCGGTACAGCCAAACAATTCACCGCCCAACCACCGCCTACCACCCACAGACCAATGGCCTCACCGAGCGTCTCAACAAGACTATCGCCGACATGCTGGCCATGTACAGCCGTCATTTTTAAGAAAGGGAACACGCGAGCGGGTGGCCCGCGCGCTCCGGCGGCTGCTTGCACCGCGTTCAAGCGGGAGCGAGAGCAACCACAGCCTCTTTTCGCGTCACCTCATGGCGAGCAAAACAACCAGTCAATGGTGATATGGAATAGGCGGCAATATTGCAACCCCCTCCCCCATCAAGGCGATTACGCAAGAGACCAGGCCCGGCTTCGTGCGTAATCGCCTTGAAGGGCCCAGCCTCTCGCGTAATCGCCTTGAAGAGGGAGGGGGTTGAAATCTTGCCGCCGGTTCTCTAAGTCTTCGGGATGATGTACCAACTAGCCCACCAGTCTGTTTCAATCATGGTTACACCGTGAAATCTTCAGTGGTTTCGCCCAGCAGTAATCAAAGCGATTACTGCTGGGCGGCCTCCTGGCGCGCACCGTCTCGGGATCCGCCTGACGCCGCGCGCGCTTGGCGGCGGCTTCGCGGGCGCGCACCGCCTCGAGATCCGCCTGGCGCCGCGCGCGCTTGGCGGCGGCTTCGCGGGCGCGCACCGCCTCGAGATCCGCCTGGCGCCGCGCTCGCGTCACGGCGGCCTCTCGAGCTCGCACCTCAGGATCCTGCTGACGAGCACGAGCCGCAGCGGCGCGGCCTTCCGCAGCAGGCGCTCCTCGTAGTCCATGGGCCGCCAAGCAGCACGATCCGGCAAGCGCACTCGTACGGCGACGATCCGGGGAATGAGAGATAGCGGGCGATCGCCGCCCGGCGCAACCCCGCGCAGCCCGCGCAGCAGCCAATCGGAGAGCAGCTGCATCGCCAACGCCATCTAGCGTACCTTCACCCAACCGCCATATTGTACGCATGTCTATGGGACAGCGCCCTCTCGGAAACGAGACGAGAAATGCAGATGACGACACAGAATGCGTACAGCGCCATCTAGTGTATCGTCACCTAACTGCAGATTGCATGCATCTTTATGGGACAGCGCCCTCTATTGTACGATAAGGGAACACTACGGGGTACAGAGGATGGATCGACAACTGACCAGGTCTCGCTATAAGGAGCTTCGCCCCTAAAATGACGGCTGTACGTCGACGTCGAGCACAAGAAGTGGGATGCCATCCTTCCGTATGTGACCTTCGTGTACAACACGGCCGTGCAAGAAACGACACGGATGAAGCTATACAAGTTGGTCTACGGACGCAACCCGACAACGACGCTCGACCCGATGTTACCAAACGTCACCGACGAAGAACACGTCAACGTCACCGCCTACCTACAGCGGCGCCGAAGAAGCCCGGCAACTCGCCCGTCTGCGTATCCAGTGCCAGCAAAAGACCGACAGCCGTCGCTACAACCTTCGAAGACGCTTCGTGGAATACCAGCCTGGTGATCGTGTGTGGGTCTGGACACCCATACGCCGACGTGGACTTTGTGAAAAGCTTTTTCGGCGATACCTTCGGGCCTTACAAAGTGCTTCGACGTGTAGGCGCTCTAGACTACGAGGTCGTTCCCGACGGCATTACGAAGTCTCAGCGGCGCCGCTCGCGGCCTGAAGTCGTCCATGTCGTGCGCCTCAAGGCCTGCACAGAAAAGCCACCCACACTGGCCGTTATTTGAATTTTAACTCCGTTCCTCCAGCCTGCCACAAACGGTCTGTTGTTTCTTCACTACTGCGTCGAGCGAACAGCATCGGCTCAAACCCCAAGGATGCAACAGCCGACGTACTGAAGGCGCATCGCGATCTTACATTCTAGCGGATACCAGGAGTCTTTTATTCGCTCTGTTTAAAAGAGACGGTCAAGCTCTGCACGCCAAATTCACGTTCCTCTAAAAAAGCGAGCACCGGTACCCTATGTGTCCCGGAATCAGGGAATCTTTGGCCCGGGTATTCAGCAGCACAACGTACAAATCGCCCACGTCCCAGCACACAAGCTAAAGCACTCGCTGGTGAAAGTGAAAGAAAAATTGCCAAAAGAAAAGTATCCCGGAGTGGTATACAGCATCCCTTGCGCCTGATGCGATCACGTTTGCGTGGGCGATACTGGAAATTTTGAGCAGAGGGTGAAACAACACCGCTACGACGTCAAGAAAAAGAACGCTGCATCTAATGCATTAGCAGAACACGCAGAAACGACTGGACACGTAATCAATTGGGATAACGCCAGCATCACTGAAAAAGAGAAAAAAATGTCTTCGCGCCTTTATCTAGAATCATTGATAATACAGACGACAGAGCGCACCCTCAACCGCAACGATGGAAACTTTCCTCACGTGTATGCGCGATGCTTGCGGCACCTACTGAAACGTACTTAGCTTGCCATCATACATTTGAACCCCATTGTGAACAAGGCTCCCGTGTGGGAGCCGAAACGTCTCGTTTTGTTTTAAATTGTTTTTATTGTGGTCGGCATTTCTTCTTCTTCTTTTGCAATGCCTGCTCCTTACCAGACGGGATTCCGTCAAACCCTGAATTTCAATTCCCGGTATCTCTAAAACACTGCTCAGGAAATCTCCGGCTGTGCATCACCGCACGACTTACGTCGTAAACTTTAGCCAGCCCAAACATTTGCGTGTGACAGCAGAACACATTACATACCAAATATAATAATTAGAAGGAAGAAGAAACACAAAAGAGCGATTCCACTTTAGTATCTTCACAGGATTAAAAAGTAAGTGGTCTCAAGATTAGTGGTACCCTTCCAAATGAAGATTGAATATGTCACTAAACACAAAGCCCTACAAATACATTAGCGATACATTTCATCACTCTTGGCCACTATACATGCGTTATACAAAGCAGTTTAGAGAATCATAGGCATCATTTTCAAATGTTTCCCGGTGTACAGACATAATACTAGAAGCTCATGCTTCCGTTTCGTGCGCAAAAGCCCATTATGCAGGAAACGGCCGCTGATGTGGCATTTTCGGCGTAAATCTATGTATGCTCAGGGCTGGCGGTCGGCCAGAGCGCTTAGCAAGAACATGGGTGCCAACCGGAGACGACACCTTTACTAATCGTAAGCCAATGGCCAGGCGCGCGACCAAGACTGCTGTTCTGGAGAGCGTAATCGCGCTCCCCAGGCTTGTCCTCGTCCTGTTCTGTTCTTGCTAGCAGCCGCCAGCGCCGCCACTCGATTTGCAGACGAGTTCTTCGGCGGAGGCATAATTTGAACCAAATATATGACATGCTTTCCCTTCCATTTTAGTAACATGAACGAAAACAACATTTTACAATGTTGATCTTACCTTGCGGTTGTTTCCCGCGGCCGCAGCTGCCTCTAGACCTGCACGGCCTGTGCTGGGGACTGCGTCATCGCAAGCAACGCTACTGGACATGGAAAGCGGCAAAACGGCTTTGTTTTCGGCCATATGCGTACGATCTGAAAGCAAAAGTTTTTGGTCACCGATTCATGTGGCTAGAACGCTGACTGGAAACAAATCGCTAAAATGAGAATGTTCAAGAAAAGTCGTTGAGTTAAGGGAACCCGATGGCAATGCCGCCAACCCGAAGTCTGCCTTTTTGAAGCATCCCAAAATATGGAGCAAGAAAGCACAATCCATAATCTTCGAAAATGCCGAGCGCGAGTTGCTAGAGCTCCTCCAGTATTGCATTTTTAGTATCGTCTGCATATTCCCGTGATTTGTTTGAAGTTGCAGTTCAAGCTTCTATTTCTTTTTTTTTCCATATTTTCATGTTACAAATATTCCCTGATTAAGCGTGCCAGAGGCCTTTGCAATGACTATATCTGTGAGAATGCTGGGAAAATCTACGACAAAGATACAAAATATGTGTAATCTCTACTTTTAGGGCGGAATTGACGTTAGGGTCGCAGCATGTCGGGATGTCATGTGGTCACCATAGTCTCGGCTTTTCGGCGTGCATTGTCGTCGTCACGGTCCATCATAAACGGGTATGCACCAGAAAAATTGGGTAAATCCCACTAATCTTCACAGGTCCAGACTATGCATATTATGCGTTAAAGGTTCCTTGGTACTGCCCAAAAAAGATTATGTTTGGCTTAGCAGCGGTGTCGGAACCTCCGATGAAACTTACCACGTCGCTGAAGTTTCCTTATCTAAAACCAGATGCACACACGCAATGCGAATGAAACCTAATTTTTTTCTCTTGTCGTTACGCTATGAAAATATGGAATTATCGCAATTGTATACGGAATGGTTCAGTAAGTTGGGACAGAAAGAGTCACTCTTGTCCCATCATATTGCCCCAAAACAGTACAAAATACTAAGGCATGGATGCGCATCCCCTATATAGACGTCTGTTTTTGCGAATAAAATAATAACACTCAAATTATCTTCTTCGATGACGTGCAGGGTGAAGCAACGGAAAAAAAATCACCGCCCAAGCACTCCGTACAAATGGTTAACCAGCGAAGCTGAAATGTGCGGCCCCGGTGTTTAGCAGTGGGTTCAACCCGACGCTGCACTGAAGCCTTCCACAATTATCGTTGCCAGGTTGTGGTCGAACCACAGGCGGTCGCAGACGTCGCAGAAGAAGCCAAAGCGCCGCTGGGGAAACTCTCGCCCAAAGCGGGCGTTCGCCCCGGCCAACGCGCTCCCGCAATCATCACGTCGACGCTGTTCTGCCCGCAACGCCGTGGCAACGCCGCTTCTTCGGCGCGCCGTTGCTGCAAGCCTTTTTTGACCTTGCAAGCGTCGTACCCAAGCTCGCGCGCCACTGGCGCGCCACCACTTAGGGTACGACGCTCAGAACTGACGTAACTGATAGCACAGCCAATGGAGACCGCTCGTGACACAGATGCCGAGCGGTTTTTCGTTTCTCCTAGCCATATACAGCTTTCGCTGTAAAAGTTGCTGCACCTACCACAGGGGACTGCTGTGTCACCATCCTTGTCGTTTGCTGCGTTGATTTCTGCAAAGGAGTTGGCATCGCGAATCCTGCAGGCAGAAAACATTTTCGTCGTGGGTGACGCAGTTCCAACAATAAGGTTGTCCTGAAACTATGGTAGTAAAGAAGACAAAGCATCACACCGCAGCCAAATTCACTACAGCCGGGCGTATGTATAACTATAGAGCCCAATAGGCATTAGCAACTCAGCTTCATACTTGCCAAAACAGCGCCGCATTGCCATAACGGCTTTGCTCTAAAAGGTAAAATAAGTTGTTTACAGTGTAAACAGATTAGGCTAAGGGTAAAGTAGGGTACAGTCTTGTATAGTACAGTCAAGAGGGGGAGAAGGGTGAGTAAAGAAATCCATAGGTGATAGGGTAATGTATAGCACATCAGTCTTGTATAATATAGTATAACAAGGGGTGGGAAAGGGAAGTCAGGGCGAGAAGGAGAAAACGCAACCAGCTCCGACATGTCCTCTCTCTACGCACCACCAGTGTGTAGCTGCCCCAATCTTTTCTTTCTTGTATATTTCATGATAGACTACACATGACGACACTTCCGTACGCTGAGAAAAGCAAGCAATATGACGCCATCACGTCGCAACAGCGGTTTCAGGCATTATTAGCGGTAACATGCGCTCTCCTGAAGCCTCTGTCAGCCCCTTAATCGAATTTAACAGTTTCTTTTAATGACCCTTACTTCATGTCGAGTACCGACGAGACTTCACCGTTGCCGCCACTTGTACTCGACAATGCTTCGTCGAAGCTGCTGGAAATCGGAGGCTGGAGGTCGGCGCTCCCACTCTCGGAATTTTCTATAAATGTGTGAAAGCGAAGGTATTTGGCAATCAGTGACAATAGTTGACGATGCACGTGTAGAATTTGATGACAACAAAAAACGACTTGTCACAGATCGTGACGTTCAAGTATCGTTGATTTTTTTTCTACCCAGACAGACATTCAGTTCACGCTGCAAAGCACAGTGCTAGCTTCTCCTTGTCTATCTCCCGCTTTCATGGTTGCCTTGCTCTGCAACTGGCTATTCCGTGTAAGCGGCGAACGGCGGTCGCATTTCGATGTCGGCGAAACGTTAGTCTCGTGCACTGTGCGATGACCAGTGCATGTTAAAGAAGACCAGATCACCCGAAATTTCCGTAGGGCTGATAATTAGTGAGCCTCGTAATCATATATCATATCGTGGCCCTAGATCTTATTTTTGGGTGTTAGCTCCTGTATGTGATTATGTAAAGCGCAAAAAGACGCACGATCCGACTGCTGACGTATAGATTGCAGTTAATACAATATCTGCTGAAGCAGTACCGACACTTATCGTGTAGTTTGTAATGCTACGTTTGGCAGCCGATACTCGAATATCTTTGGTCATGGCGGCGATTATCCACAACCCAAGGCCTTAATTTCGGACACCAATCTCTAACGTGCGTCTTTTTTGGATTAAAAAAGCAACTTGTTATACAAGTTACGCTTCAGTCACTGTACATAGATGAATGTAACCGACACAGCTTGAGGTCATTGCTTTAGTGGCTTTTAAAAACAACTTTTGACCCTTGTTTACTCAAATTGTTTGCGAAAATGTGGCAAAAATAGGCACTTTGGTATGGAATTCATGGTCAGTGAAACAGGCTGAACTGGAGCAAATCAGCGATCGAGATTGCCAGGCTCACTTCGCGCTTGGTAAACAGATATATTAGCCAAAGAACCAATTTATCAAGGAAAACATTGTGTCCGTGCACAATGCCTTGCAACCCAAGGAACAATACCCCCCGTGGTTCGCAGAATGGCATTGTGGGAACAGAACTAGGGCTATATGCAAGAGTGTTTATTCTTGTGGCTTTCGACCTTGATTCGATACAATCTGATTAGAATATTTGCACGAACACTTTTTTTCGATTATTATGTAACCGGCCCATTACACGTGCAACCACTGCCGTGGCAAACCAGGCCCGATTATCTGGGATCATTCTAGATTGTTTTAGAATCCTCCAATAAGATTGTCCGCCCAACATGAAAAGTAGAGTTCACTATGCAACTTACCCGGGTACCAGCTATAATGCTCGATAGTTCGATTCCGCATGTAGCCGCGACGCGCTTTAGTGCTGATCAGTTCACCGATAGCCGACGAATGTGACAACCGCTCTCAGTCTACAGCGTGAATCACTTGTGCTGTAACTTACATTTCCTGGGCGTAAAGCTCGCCTAAAAAAAGAGTTTCGTGTTTAACGGCCCGACTGCCCTTTTCTTCGCCGTCACGACCACGTGACAATATGCACACACGTAAAGTTCTAAGAATGCATGCGCCAAAACGAAGGTATGAACTTAAAGTATTGGGCAAATGTACTCGGATTAGTCTAATGGTTTCCCAGCAACGTGATGCTCTAACCAGTTTTCAACCATCGACTGCGTTATAAGAAGGTACAAAAAGCCTAATAGGAATGTCCCACGTGCAAGGGAATTTGTTCAGGAACTCCCAACCCGGAAGAATAGTGTAGGCCATCGATGCTGACGGTCTGCGCCACTAATGGCGGTGCTGTTAAGCCATCCTAGCCTACAGCTGCTTAAGCCACACCAATGCGACATCTCCCGACGCAATCTTAATGACTTTCTCTCGCACTTAACAGAATTGTGATACGGGCTTTATTTAATTTGTACTTGTTCAGGGAACAAGACATGTCGCGGCTTCAAAGCATTGTCGAGGCATTTTATTTGTTCAAGAGAAACGGCGCTGGTTAAACGTGTCAGCTACGACCGAAGGCGTAAGCCTAATCGTACGCGTGCAAAACGAACTCTATTACCCGGTTTGACTATAGCAGCTGATGAAATGCTCGACATACCGGATGAGCACACTATGACGAGGCGGGGCGAACTGGTTGATTCTTCATCCGAGGGGCCATCAGCAGTCTCACGGGAAGAAAGCATATTGGTGTCAGGAGATGTACCGCCGGCCATGCGAAGACTAAGAAAAAATTATTTCGATATGCGTGGTATTAGCACCTAGGTGAAGGAATTAAAGGTCGTCATAATTTAGGAAGTATACACTGCAGAAGTCATTCACCCAGTTCCTAAGAACGAATGGACAGCTTGCAAAATAGTTACGGCGCATGCGCGAGCAAGTTTATTTTCCACCAGATAACCTCGACCACAGACTGGCACGCAAACAATTTTTTCCATTCACCGTTTTGTCGTACCCGCGTGCCTTCAGTAAAAGCACAGTGAGCCTGGAAAGCAGTCTGTGCACGAGAGTTTTTGGTTGGAAAACAACCTTGCAGAAAAGCCGCCTTGCAGATTTTTGCAAATGGTCAATTGGTGTGTCCCATGACCGACAATGCGAGTGAGGCGTCACACTTCGACCAATGTAATGAGCGGTTGACAACACAGTCGTGACGAAGCACCCGCACGGGAGTGCCACAGTTCTTGTACTAAAGCAAATATTTCGTCAAAGACTGGTCCCTTAAACCCGTCATTTTGTCATGTCTCTGAAACACTGATGACGCCACCTCCAACACTGGCTAATGAGAAGACGGCTAACTAAGGTACCAGAGTTGATATGAAGGAGCCTGCTGGTTTTAAGAGGGATGTGGGCAGCGGCGACAAAGATCAGGTTTGCCGGTGGGTGGACATAAAAAAGAGGCAGAACTCTAGCTAAAAGTAGCCATGTCATTTAATTTTATTGCCGAATTTGTCGGGGAATGGAACAGGAAGCGGTATTATCACACTCTAAGCCGAAGTCCGGCAAATTTGAACTAACTGCAGTCGTTAAACCAACGGATAAACAGTTCGTCCAACAGGGAGTAAATGCGTGACAGTGCGTGTCGTGCGCAAAAGCCCGGCAATGAAGAGACCAACGGGGAGAGTAAATGCGCGCCGATCGCCTGCTGCCGCGCTGCACTGCTCGGCCCTGTCGACTAGCACGAAGACGAGTTATATCGGTTGTACGCCAGAGTGAAAGCGAAGCACTATTCAACGAATCGAAGCTTTTATAAGAGGCAAGTTCAACTCGCGCCGGCGCACACAGCGAGCGAATGAGTTCCGGCACGTTTCTTGAGTTCCGGCACTGCCGGGCCCAAACAAGTGCAAGCCTCCGAGCCTGGACACCGCGGATAATACGTTTCAATGTGCCGAATTAGTATGAACTACGAAGAACACCGACAGCGCTAAGAAAAGTAAGCTGTTCGTCAGCGGTCGTGTTCCCGCCGAGTCACTGGCCACAACTTTGAAGCGATATACGAAGTAGGCTTCGCACATCATCGGCACCAAGCCGGCTGGCCGGGCCGGCGGCCGGTGTGAGTGCGTTGCGGCACAGGTGGAAGAAACGTCGCATAGAATTTATTCCGCGGAAAATAATGTCTTCTGGATTAAAGTACAGTTCAAACTCTGTCTGTATCTCCATGCGACAATCATCGTCAAACATTTAACATGAAGGCGTACCGATACAAATCATCGTGCAGTCGGTGGTGTGCACGGTAAACAACCGTGCTTGCGAGCGGTCTCGTCGTTGTAATTATACATGTGTGTGTGTATATATATATATATATATATATATATATATATATATATATATATATATATATATATATATATATATATATATACATCACTCCGTAATACGCCGCGGACAGTGAACACGCACCAATTTTTGCTATGTGTCTAAAATAACGACGACGAAAATTGCTGAGGAAACGCATGTTGTGATCGCCGGGGGGTCGTAAGTACAGCCGTGCTCCTTGTAAGCCTAGTGACGTTATCGGTGAGTAGCCGACAGCGGCATCGACGGGCGCCTCACTGCTTCGCCGGCATTCTTGCATAAGCGCCGCTGCTATGTTTGTGTGTGCGGAGTTGTGCACCAGCACTGCTAACGCTGGTTCTGCCGACACGATCGAGTGCTAGCTGATAATTCGAATTCACTGACTCAGGGGGCGTTCGAGATTACGCGGATTCAGATTAAAAGATCGCTGTGCTTCGGTGCTACGAATAAGCCCACGTAAGTTTACACGTACTGCGCTGTCAATGTTTATTGTTTTATTGCGCCGAAAAGAAGTCCCCCCACCGGCACTACATGGGAGGTCAAGACACTGTGCCTATATATATATCCGATGGCTGGTTTTCGGCTGTGTAGCGCGGGCGGGCGGGGTTTGCGGTGTTTCACTTTGAGATGTCAGTGTGTGTGTATATATGTATATGTTTGTGCGCTTGTCCCAATAACTTCGGTGTCCAATGCTGCTTAAGTTGGAATTACCATGAACTATACCGACTAGTGCAAGGGCGCCATTTTTTTTTTTCGATTCATCCAGACGGTTCAACTGTTCGTCCCCCTGGAGCATTCCACGAGGACCAACATTTAAGCCTAGTGGAGTAAGTGCTAGGGGGCAACAATTGAACCGCTGTAGTTACTCCCGCAGTTGGTCCAAAAATGGTTCAAAAATCTGTGGCAGCCCATTTAGTCCCCTGAAGGACCAATGTCATACCCCCCTTTTGGTCCTTTTCGGCTTAGAGTGCAGTAGACTTCTTAGTATTCAGGTATAAATATTACTATGTTGAATGAGGAAGACCACAGAAATCAGAGCCCAATATCTTACGTTCAAGCCACATATAGGTTGCAAATATATGAATACATTAGACTAAATTCATTGTGCTTGAACACAGTTCACGTAGAATAAATAATTGTTGCCAGATACAATAATTTTCGGAGCATTCCAGTCAACACGACAATAGGAACTCGGAGAGTTGCAGCTGTTCTTCCGTGACGCCGCAGACAAAACTTGACTTTTAGTGTTTACGTAGTACCAGTGCCGCCTCAATAGTGAAATCTAGTTGAAGATGAACATTCGAGCGTCATCTGGTTACGCACAGCTAGATTTGTTTAGTTCACAGGAGAAAACACGCTGCCCATCACTTTTAGAAACTTGGGCGTAGCATCAGTATAGATGGCGGGAAGCGTGAGTAGGGCGCTATCCATGCGCTTGCCAACATGCAAGCAACTTCGCTGCACGTTGCGTTGGGGTGTTATCATTATTTTGCACCTTATTGCAGTACACTTGGGGTTCTTTTATGCGCACCGGCCTGCTGGTGGAGGAAGTACGCACCCGCTTCGGTTGACACGACAGAAAAGCTCAAATAGCGCATTTTATCTCCACATAACAAGAAAAATGGCGTCATAATGCGCCAAAAATGATGTTGATAAGTAGCGAAAAAATAGCCACACAGCCAGCCTGCAATTTTCGTCGCCAGATGGGGTCGTAATGCAGCCAAATTTGCGCAATGTAACCATCAGCAGCAACTCTGAGTGTGGTGCTGCTGCCAGCAGAATATATTTAATGACCATTGTTTTAGATGCGAAGCATCTTACGCTCGGGGCTGTGTCCGTCCCTCCCGCGTCCTGCGTCCGGTCACTTTCATGAATTAAGGAAGCAGCCACTATGCGAACCAGACACTGTAGTACAATAAGGCCGTCAACCACCATCACAGTCATGAGAACCATGGCAGACAGCCCAGAGTGGCTGCTTAGTAATGGCTAGGCAGGTGGTGGGTGCAAGCAAAGGATAACCCACTCTACCGGTGGTGTCTGGCACTCACATTGACTGCATTCATTGATCTTGCTTGCATGTGTTTGCGGGGGGCTTTGTTCATCCCTCCTTCCCGTGTCCCACAGCCCCTCTCTCTCTCCTCTTCTTCGCTCTGCCCTTTCTCTCTTCTAGAAATTGTCTACTCTACGGAGCGGCACCCGCGTTCCATTGACTCCATTCCTTGATCTTGGTTGCCTGTCGTTGCGGAAGCTTTGTCCATCCCTCCTTCCCGTGTCACTGGAAACGTCACTGGAGCAGTGACGTTTCTCCCGTTCAAGATAACCATCTCCCCGCTGCTTCGCATCCAAACATGGTTCCCTTTAGCGGGAGATGGGGAACTTTTCTAATGCCAGCTCCCTCGTTTCCAATTTTAATACGGAGTATGAGAGCGGGTTCTTACTAGTCGTTGGAAATTGTCATCTATGTACTCAAATATACAGCTATGTATATTGAACATTGGACTATCATATTAGTCAGTAATAGCTAAGCGGCTCAGCGGACCTCTAGGAAAGGGCACAGGAGCACAAGACAAAAGGAAGTGTAATAGCTGAGCGATCCTCCGCTTCTTTAAGCGGAGCGCATTGCAGCGCCACCTGATGAACAAGGTTGAGGCTACTGTCGATCGAGCAGAGGCTTTGCTTGGAAAACGCTCGCACGCTCGTCCGCTGTGCACGCTTCGTTGAGGAGGCGAAATGAGCGGGCGAGCGGCTCGCTCCGTAAAAAATCCCCATCTCCCGCTAAAGGGAACCATGTGTGGATGCGAAGCAGCGGGAAGATAATTAGCTTGAGCGGGAGGAACGTCGCCGCTCTCATTTCACGGCAGCGGTCCGGGCGCTCAACGCGGCGCTGCACAGGAGAGAGAACGAGGTGCGCGCGCTGCGTCATTTTCATACCGCGGAACTACCGTGGCGCCCCCCAGCGGAGTATGCAGCTGTCACACCACCTGTCGTGCGCGCCGCTCCGTAGAGGATTCCTAGAGGAGAGGACGGGGGGGGACCGTTGGAGAGGAGAGAGAGGGGGGAGGGGACGTGCATGCACTGTGGGGGGTGTGGGACGCGGGAGCCGCTGTGTAGAGTAGAGGGTTCCTATAGGAGAGAGGGGGGAGAGGACGCGCATGCGCTGTGGGGATGTGGGACGCGGGCGCTGCTCCGTAGAGTAGATGATTCCTAGAGGAGAGAAAGGGGGTGAGTGTAGGAGAGGATAGGGAGGAGACGCGCATGCGCAGTGGGAGGGTGGGACGCGGGGGGCCGCTCCGTAGAGTAGTGGATTCCTAGAGGAGAGAAAGGGGGGTGATCTTAGGAGAGAGAGGGGGTAGGGGACGCGCATGCGCAGTGGTGGTGTGGGACGCGGGAAGGAGGGACGGAGTAAGCCCCCTCCAAACACATGCAAGCAAGATCAAGGAATGGGGTCAACCTGGGCGACAGACACCACCTGCCTAGCCATTGCTAAGCAGCCTCTCTGTGCTCTCGGCCATGACTCTGATGACTGTGGTAGTGGTTGACGGCCTTCATATTACTACAATGTTCTGGTTCGCATAATGGGTGCTTCCCTACTTCATGAAAGCGGCCGGACGCGGGACGGGGGGACGCGGGACGGGGGGACGCGGGAAGGATGGACAGAGCCCCGAGCATAAGATGCTTCGCATCTAAAACGCCGGCTGTGCAAGCGTGCCGCGCATTCGCAGTTGCCATCTTCACTCGTTCGCCCGTCTGCTGAGCCACTTTGCTATTACTCTGTATTTTCTGGAGCAGCTATATATATATATATTGCGTGTGCCTCGCAGCTATAACTGCAATGAAACCTCTTGAGAACGTCTTCTTCGAAGTATAAATCTAGAGGTACGGTATGAGTACAGACTGATATGATTTCTCTAAAACCAAGACTCCACAGAACAAGTAAAATTAGGAACATATAATTATTAAACCCTGATAAAGCGCGCTATTGTCTTGCTGATTGAGGCTTAAGTGCAG
Source organism: Rhipicephalus appendiculatus (assembly GCA_030522465.1). Taxonomy (NCBI): domain Eukaryota; kingdom Metazoa; phylum Arthropoda; class Arachnida; order Ixodida; family Ixodidae; genus Rhipicephalus; species Rhipicephalus appendiculatus. Next base: position 199,733 of record JALIZH010026545.1, read on the forward strand.
GGCTGCCTTTGGATATGTCCTTTTGCGTTGATATGGAAAAATCAAGAAGGATTAGTGATGTGCAAATCGAACACTCCAACATGCTGCTACCATCAATTCAATAGACACTCACCCAACACTTTGCTGCTGATTTTCTGTACGGAGTGTGACTACCTGTGCTGTGTCACTGCTGCGTTCCAGCGTCGTAAGCATTGGTCCTCTTGGTGTTACTAGAGGCCGTTCTTGAAGGTCACCACTGGACAGCATAGCAGCACACGGGGGGAAAAGTAAAGACTTCACGTAATCTCATTTGAAGTTTTCGCTCACCGCAAAATACTGTTATAGTCACGGTTGCAGTTGTCTTGAATATTACTGAAAGCTGATATGATGACAGAATAAAACGAAAAGACATGTCCATGTCTGCGTAGAGCGCGCGAGCAGGCGGCATTGCTCAGCGGGTTGACACCTTGCAGCAGTTGCTGGCTCTGACGAGGTCTGCCGAGGAACTATGCGTGGCTTAATAGACACCCTGACTTGCTTTGCAAGAATGCCAACGTCGAATGGTGCGCTTGTTTACCAGAAGATTCCAAAAGATGACGCATTTCGACAGATAACACGCGCCTGACTAGGCGCGAGTTATGAGTCGAAAGGCGTCATCCTTTGGAATCGTGATGCCGAAAGCGCCTTGAGAAAGCATGCATCTTCGGTTAAACAATCACCCCTTCTAACGTTGTGATTCGCTGGAACTAGTCAGCATGTCTATTAGGCTGCGTATGTTCCTGGGCACACCACGTCACAGCCCGCAACTGCCGCAAGGTGTCACCCCGAAGAGAATGCCAGCTGCTCGCGCGCTCAACGCAGAAGTGGACGCGCCTGTACAAGCTCGCATTAAAAACTGAAGCACAACACAATAGCTGACAGCAATAAGCTAACTGAAGCATTTCCCAAGCGGCCACGGGAATATCATGTTTCCTTCCATGTATTTTACCAATAAATGAATAGCTAAGAAAAAGAAACAAAACCTCCCGGATACTTCAAGCAATTTATTTGCTTGAACAAATGTAGATTCAGCATTCTCGTGAAAGACGATAACTCATTTACATTGTAACAAAGTCGACAGCTGGACTAGATGGTACGGTTCCATATTATTTAAAGCAGCGCATGTGTCAGGACATTTACATTAAAGCACCGAACCGTGGCGGTGGGGACATGGGAAGAAATCGCCTTGTTTAATATCGTCGTTGCCTCACAAAAGAACACCTCTCGACACTGCATGATGTCAGTGGAAAAGTAAGCGTTCCTGCTTTAACCATTATGACGTAGATGGCAATGCAGAGGCTTCTATTCCAGTTGCAAAGCGCCGCGGTCGTGAAGTGGTTGTAGTGCCGAACTGCAGACCCGTAGGTCGTGGTATTGAGTCCCGGCCTCGATGGCCGCATTTCTCGATGTAAAATGCTGGAGGCCCGAGTACTTTAACCCTCTATTGCATGAATTATGAGAAAATCATTTGAAAATTATTTGATCATTTTTATCATTAACTACATGAATAAGAACATGTACACAAATTTTCAGATATATTGTGACTGTAATAATGAAGATAGAGGTTTGTGCCAAATATGGCACACTATGCAAGTGGGCGAGCAAAATTGCTGCCATGGCTGAAAAACAGTCTCACTGATTGCGGTCTTTTTAGCCTGATTTATCTAATAAAGCAAAGCAATTGCTTCCTGTTTCAGGCGTAATTGAACATTTTGGTTAGTGCATCTGACTGCCGACATCTACGTGCAAGATGGCCGCTTACACGTTTGCCTGTTCGCATGGTGCCGCCTTGCTATACTTTCCTGCTCGAATTACCAATTACTGAATTGTGGTTGTGAGCGTCAGTTGCCGACAAATCGTAAAAGCTAAATATCGCCGTGCACTGGTTAGACTTCACATAATATTTTCATGCACCCACGCCAATAATGTAACAAAATATTGCCAAGTACTGTTGCTGGCCCTCGAGACTTTCGTGAAGCATCTCAAAACCTACCACCACAACTGAAATCTGGCAAAAAAGAGCTGTGCTGCATGATCTCTAAGGCTTTCTTTATGTTTGTATTTGCATTGTGCTACAAAACATAGATGACATCATATTGCACATTTCATCACTCATGTGCATACTGTGCCAAATATGGCACATACCCATTTCGGACTTTATACCGTAGTGGGAAACGGAATTGAGAACAGCCTTAATGAGCATGAATTTTCAAAGCCACGAGATATGCCAAAATATTTTTTCTTGCTTCTGCAACGAGAAGAGGGCTGCAAGAAAAATATAGCAGTCACTGTTGTTCGTGATCAGAGCTTGCACGTCCACTGTGAAATCTATTTCATGTCTAGATTTCATATTGCTCTTGGGATGGCAGCACTTTTTTTATATTTAGTGCACGTAACTATAAGGATTACTCTAACTGTGTCACATTCTCCACTGGTCCTGTTGCATCTGCTATAAAAAATGTTAATCGGTATGTGCCAAATATGGGACGCCATGCAATTGAGGGTCAATGTTGGTGCACGGTGACACACCCTGAGCGGTCGAAATTTCCGGAGCCCTCCACTACTGCGTCTCGCAGTCATATATTGTTTTGGGACGTACAACCCCAGTAATTATTATTATCTATTCAAATTGGGCGATAGTCGCAGCGATGGATCATTCTTTTTGAGATATGTCAGTATGTTCTAAACTACTATCCAGCCCTATGGCGGTGAAAGCTAGCATGTGGTGGTTATACTAAACTGCATGTTCCACACGTCAGTGCCGGTAAATACGCAGTACAGCGCTGCGGCTTCGTCACAAGGTGAAATAACGCGATTAGCCTCGGCCCTTCATATTTTACAGCTTTTATCCCCACTTAGAATTTGTATTGTGTGGCACACTATAGTTGTGGTCGTCGTGCCACCTACGCCTATATGGATCAAAAGCAATGCACCGCAGTTGTGCGTTGATCACGTAGCCAAAGGGAAAGTGACGGCTCCTCTCCGTGAAGAAAGTAGTGGCGCGTACGAGTGCTTACTTCAGCGCAGTCTTAACGTCTACCTTGAACGTGTAACTACCAGAGCTAGGAACAACAGCACAACTGCTTCAGGAAGAGCAGATTACAGAATTGAAGAGGGAAATCGTGTGGCGTAGAAGTTGTTACACTGAGCATAGCAGTCCGAGTGCGTTCGCACTCATTCAAGCCACTCGTACAAATCGGTAGCAGAGATAGAGCGGGGCGCAGAATCCCAGTGGTGGAAAAGACGTTCTTACCGCCCCGGCGTAACTCGGCCTAAGCCTCTTGAAGCACTGCAGCATGTGTTTGTAGAGCACCCGTAAGGTGAATACAGTGCGTAGTACGGCCCACGGTTGCTAAAATTTATTGTGCAGACCTTGGCGACATTATGTCCAGTAAGAAACCTGCAGTCACCCGGTGTATCCAGAGATTCACGTGTTGTAACGTGTAACGTGAAGCATTATGAACGGAAAAGGTTCCACAGAAGCTCACCTGACAGTGTCGTGGGACGTGCCTGCCTGGTTTCTTTCCCGAAGCACTTTGTAGCGGACGCCAGCAACAGTTGACTATCCTCGTAGTTCTTCATCAGCCATTCTTGTTGGTATTCATGTACGCGGGCACTTTGCAGAAACTTGGCAGGGTATAGCAATAGCGTGTACAGACATCAACCGAGCATCAGTATAGTCGCGCATTTTGTGCCCAAACTAAAGCATGTTTCCGAGAGATTACACGGCGCATGCGCGTCATCGCGCGCTTAGTGCGTTGGAAGATCACCACATAACGCTCTCTCTCTCTTTTACCACAACACGTAATACTCTAAACTGCCTACGTGCTAGTATCAGGCTTAGTAGTCTTTCTGCCACTCTTGTCAAATTTCGTAATGGTATCACACCGCTTGTCGCGACGTACCATAAATAAACGACATTGAGCGAATTATTTTTTTTTTGGCACGATCGGCCACTTCCAGTCTTGCAGGTGTTCTAATTGCAGGAAGGCAGCGTTGGAAGTACAGGGTGAGTTTTTAAAATTAAAGACTAAAGACTAAACGTGGCTGTAGAGTCTGTTTATTCTTGAAAGCATCGGTCATTGTCGCCATTCTCTTTTCAGGAGTGAGCGATTATTTAACTCTTAACATTGTTGTCCTAAAACAAATAATCTGCGCTAAGAGAGCAGGCATACTTTGGCAGAATGGCTGGATATACTCCAAGACAGTTCACAGCGTCGGACAGTATTTTTTGTCTGAGAAAAAACATCTTCGTCTGGCTTGCTTGGAGCTTGCCACTGAATTCCGCGTCATGCTGATAGCGCGCGCACACCGTTCGTGTCCTCGAAGTACGGGGCTCGGCGCGGGAACGCCAGGAAAGGCACGCGGGGTAGATTAGGGTTGTTCAGAAGAAAGCCTTCGATGCTTCGTCAAGTGCAAAAAGGGACTGTCGGCGGTGGCGTCAGTACGAGTGATGCAATAATTCATATGTGATAACGTCACCCTATGACGTCATCATGACATCCCGCGATGACGTCATAACATTACGTCGTCGATTGATCAAGGTGTGCTGATCCCCGAAGGTGGGAAGTAAGGAAGAAAACAAAAGGGAGAAGGCAAGGAGGCTCACCAGACACCTGCCTGGTTGTCTACGCTACGCTGTGGGAATGGGAGAGGCGAGTGGAGAGATGAGAAAGAAAATAATGAAAGAAGGAAAAGATGAATAAATGCGCTGACGCGTATGACGCGGGGGCCACTGTGCTATACTCAAAACCGTTCACAAAAGCCCGTACTCCTTGAATGCACAAAACTGCTTTAACTGCCCTGTGAGCCGATGACCGATGGCGGAGGTGCTTGAGCAGCCTCTGCATGGAGAGCGGCCAATCATCCAATCGTCGCAACGAATAAGACAGTGTTCGTCCTTCAGAGGCACATCCAGCTATAACGTTAGATCCCGCTTACAGTCGCGGTGGCTCTCCACAACCAAGCGAGGTGCATAAAGCTCGCAATGCCTCCGATCCTGCAGGCAGTGCAAAATTACGTTAGGTGTAAAGGGCTTTAAGCGACGAGGATAAATGTAATCCACTGAAAAGAATAAGAATATGACATCCGCCTTCGAGTCATCTTGGGCAAATGCGTGACGGACCATATGACTCATGCTCTGGGATATAATGACTCCCCAAGTAAGCTGTTACGTTTCAGAGTGATCGATACTCACTTCTTTGTGTTTTTTTTGGTCATGCTCTGCTTCATACTAATGTTAACATGCATTCATCAGCACCCACTAATGTCCCTACATAGGTTAATTATGGATCGCTGGCCCTAAACCGCCGCGTTCATTGCCCTTCCCCATCACTGCGTGTACCGCCACATCGATCACTGTGGTTCACCCTCACTCACCCTGAATCACTCTCATCATCATCATTCGCCTCCCCTGTTAGGCCACCGAATCAACAATACCTCTTTACATGTTAGAATTTTTTTTAACCTCAGGTCATTCTAAGATAGTTAAATCCGGCTTTATTTATGCTGCGCTGCGCTTCATAAAACGTGCGCGCATTTGATAAAGAAAGAGCTTCCTGAGCCAAGTTGAAAGGCTGAAGTCGGCGGGCTACCCTGATACGGACATATAACTAGTCAAAATGGCTGCTTGGGCGAGTTGGTGGTTCATGATAACTTGATAACTTGATATGCGAGCGCGTAACGTAAACGGGGACTAAGAAAGACAAGGAGAAGCGCGTACTACCAACTGAAAGTTTAATCAGAAATATGAGACATATATATACTAACAGAAAAAAAGTTTCGTAAGCACTTACGATAAGAGAACACAAAAAAAAAAAACATACCAAACGCCGATAAAAAGACATACTTAGCTGCCGCACCTTGCCACGGGCTTTGGCACGGGCTTTAGCCGCCCTCCCTATGTCGTCGACCAGCGCGCGCCTTTGCTTGTTTAATACACACAGCAAGAAGAATTTTTTCCCCCTTTGGAAATACACCTCAGCTCATTTCCGAAGAAAAAAAGTAACGAGATACATGTGCCCCGCACAGTATCCTGATACAACCGATACATCGTAAGAGTAATTCACTACTAAGACACAAAAACGTGTTTCAAATGTATCTCGATACAAAAATACAGATACTCAAGAGTATCTGTGAATTAATATCGCGGTACTCTTGTATCGTGATACGGTCCAGCCCTGGCCTGAAGTTTCATGAGCAAGTTGAACACATGGCATCATGCTGGTGGGAATGAGCTTGTGAAGTGCTGATAAAAGGGAAATGTCACGGTGAGATTTTAGTGGCTGGAGTGTGTTAGACTGTAACACTCTGTTACGCTATATGGGTAGGTGAAATTACGCGTAATGAATCGACAGGCTCTCCTTTGGAGATATTCTAAGATTAGCAGAGAAACATGGCCTAGTTGGTGGTAATTCAATATGGAGGAATGACAGCGCTAAAAACAGACAAGGACAAGGTAAGACACGACACAGGCGCTGACTGTAAACTAAAATTTTATTGGAAGGCACTAGCACAGACATATAAAGCAGCCGACCTCGTCACATGACACATCATAGCGTCTGTGCAGCAGAGAAAAACGATCTGCAAAAGTAATTTATCATGACAAAGTGATACACATGTAAGGAAACGCGACAAAAATGAAAAACCATGCACGGGCAAAGAACATATATGACGATCCACAAAAAAATTGGCAGATCCCAACTACCATGGGAATCAACGTTATGCGAAGCATGCGGAGGCAAGGTGACTGGGTTGTAATTTCCTTATTGAGCGAAACGGTCCAAAATGACTTTAAAGGTATGTACAAATGTGTTACGCACAGACATATGTTGAACAGTCGCATATGTTTCATATAACCGGTTGTTCACAATTGCGCAACGATGCCAACAGAAACATGGGTATTACCTACACCAGAAGCGGTAATCTGATATGTAGCACTTGTGCTTGCGTGGATGGTAGCCTTGTTTAGTGCTTCGTGGACCAACTGCAGTGGATGGTGCTTAAGTATACAATTGAAGTTAACCCGACATGACGCTTCAGCAACCGCTTCATGACCACTGACGTTTCAGCAACATTACGCCTCCATAGGGTCTTTTTCCAAAGCAGTTCCGAGACCTGGCTTGGCTCTGTGGTAGAATACTTGATTGCCACGCAGATTGCTTGGGTTCGATTCCTGCTGGGACCCTGATATTTATTATTTGCACTCGTCGGGTCAACACTGCCGACGTCACCTTTTCTCAACGGTCTCGCTTTTAAATTACTAATGTCTCTCCTGGCCGTTCCTGGGTAGACATAAATTGTCAAACATATGTGGCGCATACCCGCATACCGCGGCCCGCGGTATACGGGTATATGCCACACGTGTCTGTCGGAAAGGGTTTGACGACGTATACGACAGGATTTTCATGTTATTCGTGTCATGACCAGTGAGACATATTCGTCACTACCTCCTACCCTCCCATATAAACTTTAGTATACCCCAAGTTAAGGAGGCGATCACGAGAGCACTCAGACGTAGGCGGCTAGATAGATAGATACAGTGAAACCTCGGTGATACGAATCTCACGGGACCAACAAAAATATTCGTATCAACCGAAATTCGTATCACCAGAAAGCATGGAAAATTAGCATGGGACGAAAGAAAGCTGGCGTACATTTTCATTTTTTGTTTTTCAGGACCGCAGCAACGTCAGGAAAAACTCTGAATGATCTGAATGATTCTCAGTCAACTTTTGAGATGTCGGCAATCATACCACCACACATAGACATACGCGCGTGTTTCATTAATGAACCAGGTGCGTTGCGACTCGCGAGAGCAGTAGCCCCTTCGAAATTTTAGTACGCTTTTTCGCATGACACGGGAGTACTGCAGCGAAAGTAACAACATAAGTGCTTTGACGCGATAGATCAAGACCACAGAATTTCGGAACCATGGCCCTATGTTGATTTTGTTATCGCGGAGGTGTTGGGGATGTTTTTGGGGAGATTTACGGTCGTGCCCGCACAAATGCGACCTGATCAGTAGCGCATCGTGACCTTGTGAGGCCTGACTCCTTCGCCAAGACCGTCCTCGCCTTCTTTCGGTCCTCGTCCACCTTTCATAGGATGTCTTATGCACGAGGCAGGCACGTGTAAACACAGTACGACGACAGCAGCCCGCGTCGACGCGTTAGAAAAAAAAGAGAAAAAAGCATGGCGCCAATGCCCTCTGTTATCTAAACGCGAAAGCACACATTAGAGGAACATTAGAGCCTCAAAGATTCGCTCACACAATCTCGGAGGCCATGACGCGTCTCTGAAGGTTTATTCTGACCGTATTTTACACAGTGATTCTGATGATTTGGCGGTGCGGTGCGAATGCCCGTGCTTGCGTTCCCGCGCTCGCACGTGCTTGGCGTGTCTTCCGCGACAGCGCGGACGGCACCTCTTCGTACCTGGGCGGCAGCGTACGTTCGTATCAAACGTCGCGGGGTGAAAATCGGTTCGCAACAACGGTATTCCATTACACTGCAGGCCAATGGGCCTTGGCCGGGACCGAAGAAAAATTCGTATCAACCCGAAATTCGTATGAGCTGTGATCGTATCACCGAGGTTTCACTGTAGATAGATAGATAGATCAATAGATAGGAATGCAAAAGTGTTTACAGTACGCAAAGAAATGCTTCTAATTTAAAAAAAAGCTTTAACGCGGCAGCGTTAAGTACAAGTAGCGAAGTTCCCTTTCATCAAGAGCTATCGACGGTTCGGTCATGCACCCTCCTCCGCCCCTTTCAATGTGAAACGCTTCCATCACTTCTAGTGCATTTCTCCCGATGGCTAAACAAACAAGCGGTTTTTTCTGCCATCGGTTGACAACCACACAAACCACAATGAACAAACCGCCAGAAGCCGTTAACGAGGAAAGGTGTTCTCTTAATCTTACATTGACGCACCGCCTGGCTTGTCCGATATAAACACCCCGCATGATAATGGAACCTTGCTGACAAGACAAGAATAACCCGAAGTTCTTCAATGGGAGCGGGAGTAAATTGACGACATTTTATTGGAAGCGGACATCACAAAATTCACCCCATAGCTACTTGCCGCATTCTTCTAGCAATCAAAATTTATGCGCATAGTGTACCACAACCGGTCTCTTTTCATTGCGCACGCGCTCATTTTTCCTAGGTGTCTGTTATACTCCTTTGATCCAGATTAGATTTCGGGTTGTCCTCAAGATTTCCGTATCGGGGTAGCTCGCGGACTTCAGCCTTACACCTTGGCTCAGGGCGCTTTTTTTATTTATCGAATGCGTGCTCATTTTCTGGAGCGTAGCTCGCAGCGCAGCCTAAATAATGCCGGACTTAACTATCTTAGAATGGCCAGCGATAAAAAGAAATTCTAACATATTAGGTATTCTTGATTCGGTGACCTAATCGGGGAGGCAAATGATGGTGATCAGAGTGAATGAGAGTGATTCGGGGTGAGTGAGAGTGAACCACAGTGGTCGATGTTGCGGTACAGGCAGCGATGGGGAAGGGCAATGAATGCGGCCGTTTAACGCCACCGATCGATAATTAACGTGAGTAGGGACATTAGCGGGTGTGGATTGATGCATGTTAACATTAGTATGAAGGAGAGCATGACCTACAAAAAACATAAAGGAGTGAGTATACATCACTCTAAAACGGAACAACGTAATTGGGGCGTCATTATATCCAACAGCATAAGTGACATGGTTCGTCATGGATTTGCCTAAGATGCCGCGAAGGCGAAGGCCCCATTCTTGTTCTTTTCAGTGGTTTAAATTGATCCCCGTCTTTGAAAGTGCTCTACACCTAACGTGGTTGTTCACTGCCTCCAGGATCAGAGGCATTGCAAGCTTTATGCACCTCGCTTGGTTGTGGAGTGCCACCGGAATCGGCAGCGGCATATAACGTTAGAGGTGGAGGTGCCTCTGAAAGACGAACACTATCTTATCTGTTGCGACGATCGGACGCTCTCCATGCAGATGCTGCGAAGCACCTCCGCCATCGATCATCAGCTCACAGGGCAGTTAAAGCAGTTTTGTGCATTCAAGAAGTACGGGTCTTTGTGAACAGTTTTGAGTATTGCATAGTGCCCCCCGCGTCATACGCGTCAGCGCACTTATTCATCTTTTCCTTCTTTCCTTTCTCTCTCATCTCTCCACTGGCCTCTCCCATTCCCAAAGCGTAGGGTAGATAACCAGACATGTGTGCGGTGAGCCTCCCTGCCTTTTTCCTTTTGTTTTCTTCCTTCCTTCACACCTTCGGGGATCAGCACACCTTGACCAATCGACGACATAATGTGATGACCTCATCGTGGGACGTCGTGATGACGTCATAGGGTGATGTGATGACATGACGATTTATTGCATCTCTTGTGCTGACGCCACCCCCCGACTGTGCCTTTTTGCGCTTGATGAAGCACCCAAGTATTTTGCCCTTAACCGTAATCTACGCCTGCGTGCCTTTTCCTGCATTCTCAAGCCGAGCCGAATACTTCAAGGCAGGAACGGCGTGGGCTTGCTATCAGCATCACGTAGGATTCTTTATAAGAGTGGCCAGCCCCGAGCCGCCAGCAGTTCAGATCAAAATGATTTTTTCTGAGACGAAAAATACTGCCAGATGGTGCAAACTGTTTCGGAGTGTATCCAGCCATTCTGCCAAAGTATGCTCGCTCTCCTAGCGCCGATTATTTCGTTGAGGACAACGATGTTAAGATTTAAATAATCACTAAATTATGAAGCACAACGTTGAATTTCAGAGTCCTGAAAAGAGAATGGCGACAGTGATCGATGCATGCAAGAATAAACTGACTCTCCAGCCAAGTTTAGTCTTTAGTGTTTGATTTTAAAAAACGGGCCTGGCGCTTGCAACGCGGCTTTCCTGCTACTAGAACACCTGCAATATTGTGGAAGTGGCCGTTCGGGCCAAAAACGATAATCCGCTCAATGTCGTCTATTTATGGGAGTACGCGGCAAGCGGTGTAATAAAATTGCGAAGTTTGACAAGAGTGGCAGAAAGATTTCTAGGCGTGATACTAGCACGTAGGCAGTTTAAAGTATTACGCGATGTGGTAAAAGAGAGAGGGAGCGTTATGTGGCGATCTTCCAATGCACTAAGCGCGCAAGGACGCGCATGCGCCGTGTAATGTCTTGGCAATGTGCTTTAGTTTGGGCACAAAACGCACCACTACACTGACACTTGGGTGATGTCGGGCCGCGCTATTTCTGTACCCTGCTAACTTTCTGCAAAGTGCCTACGTACAAGTATACTAACAAAAATGGCCGGTGAAGAAGAACTGCGAGGATATTCAACTGTTGCTGGCGCCAACTACAAAGTACTACAGGAAAGAAACCAGGCAGGCATGTCTCACGACAATTTCAGGTGAGCTTCTGTCGATACTTTCCTTTTCATAATGGTGCTGGAGTTCACGTTACAACATGCCAATCACAATTCAGAAGAACTTGTCTTTGGCCTAGTTGGTGCTTACTGATCGACATCTTAACCGCACAAAAAAGACGAGGACGGTTTTCTTTTTTATCTCACGGTGCTCAAGTAAGTTTAACACATCTTAGTATTAGAGGCGTAAGGTGTCATACACCGGGTGACTGCAGGTTTCTTACTGGACACCATGTCACCATGTTTGCAAAAAGAATTGTAGTAACCGTAGGCCGCACTACGCCTGTATTCACCTTACGGGTACCCTACAAACACATGTTGCAGTGCTTCAAGAGGCTTACGCCGAGTTACGCCAGAGCGGTAAGCACGTCTTTTCCACCACTGGGATTCTGAGCCCTGCTCCACTTCTGATGCCGATTTGTATGAGTGGCTTGAATGTGTGCGAACGCACTCGGACTGCTATGTTCAGTGTAAGAACTTCTGCGCGACAAGATTTCCCTCTTCACTTCTGTATTCTGCGCTTCCTGAAGCCGTTGTGCTGTTCTTCGTAGCTGTAGTAGTTACACGTTCAAGGTCGACGCTAAGACTGCGCTGAAGTAAGCACTCGTACGCGCCACATTTTTCTTTAGGGAGAGGAGCAGTTACACACCCTTTGGCCATATTACCAACACACAACTGCGGTGCATTGTTTTTGATCCATTTGTAGGCGCAGGTGGCACGACGAGCACAACTAGTGTGCTACGTGGTAGAAATTTCAAGGAGGGATAAAATCTATGAAATATGCAGGGCCGAGTTATTTCACCTTGTGACGAAGCCACAGCGCAGTACTACGTATTTAGCGGCACTCGCGTGTGGAACATGCCGTTTAGTATAACCCCCACATGCTAGCTTGCACCACCATAGGACGGGATAGTAGTTTGGAACATACTGACACATCCCAAAAAGAATGATCCATAGCCGTGACTGTCGCCAAATTTGGATAGATAATCATAATTACTGGGGTTCTACGTAGCAAAACAATGTATGACTGGGAGACGCCGTAGTGGAGGGCTCCGGAAATTTCGACCGCTGATGATTTGTCGACGTGCACCATCATTAAAGTACTCGGGCGTTCAGCATTTGGCATAGAGAAATGCGGCCACCATGGCTGGGACTCGACCCCACGACCTACTAGTCAGCAGTTCGCACTACAACCACTTCATGACCGCGGCGCGTTGCAACTGGAACAGAAGCCTCTGCATTGCCATCTACGCCATAATAGTTAAAGCAAGAACGCTTACTTTTCTACTGAAATCAGTGTCGAGGGGTGTTCTTTTGTGAGACAAAGACGATATTCAACGAGACGATTTGTTCCCATGTCGGCACGGACACGGTTCCATGATTTAATGTAAATGTCCTGTCTGTTCAGCTGCTTGAAATAATGTGGAACCATACTAACTAGCCCAGCTGTCGACCTTGCTAAAATGTAAATGAGTTATCGTCTTTCACGAGGATGATGAATCTATATTTGTTCAAGCAAAAAAATGCTTGAAGTACCCGGGAGGTTTTGTTTCTTTTTCTTAGCTATTCATTTATTGGTAAAATAGATGGAAGGAAACAAGATATTCCCGTGGCCGCTTGGGAAATGCTTCAGTTAGCTTATTGCTGTCAGCTATTGTGTTGTGCTTCAGTTTTTAATGCGAGCTTGTACAGGCGCGTCCACTTCTGCGTTGAGCGCGCGAGCAGCCGGCATTCTCTTCGTGGTGACACCTTGCGGCAGTTGCGGGCTGTTACGTGGTGTGTCCAGGAGCATACGCAGCCTAATAGACATGCTGACTAGTTAGAGCGAATGACAACATTAGAAGGGACGATTCTCTAACCGAAGATGCATACTATCTCAGGGCGCTTTCGGCATCACGATTCCAAAAGATGCGTTTCGACTCAGAACTCGCGCCTGTTCAGGCGCGTGTTATCGGTCGAAATGGGTCATCTTTTGGAATCTTCTGTAAGAGAAGCGCAGCATTCGACGTTGTCATTCTTGCAAAGCAAGTCAGGATGTCTCTTAAGCCATGCATAGTTGCTCGGCATACCTCGTGAGAGCCAGCAACTGCTGCAAGGTGTCAACCCCCTGAGCAATGCCGCCTGCTCGCGCGCTCTACGCAGACATGGACACGTCTGTACGTTTTACTCTGTCATCATGTCAGCTTTCAGTAATATTCAACATAATAGCGACCATGACTCGAATAGTATTTTATGGTGAGTGAAAAATTCAAATGAGATTACGTTAGGTCTTTAATTTTCCCACCGTGTGTTGCTGTACTGTCCAGTGGTGACTTTCAAGAACGGCCTGTAGTAACACCAAAAAGACCAATGCTTACGACGCCGGAACGCAGCATTGACACAGCACATGAAGTGTTCGAGTTGCATATCACTAATCCTTCGTGATGTTTCATATCAACGCAAAAGGACGTTGCCAAAGTCAGCCCTGCACTGAAGCCTCGATCAGCAAGCCAATAGCGCGCTTTATCAGGTTTTAATATCATATGTTCTTAATTATACTTGTTCTGTGGAGTCTTGGTTTTAGAGAAATCAGATCAGTCTGTTCTCATACCGTACCTCTAGATGTATACTTCGAAGACGTTCTCAAGAGGTTTCATTGCAGTAATAGCTAAGACGCACACGCAAAATATATAGCTGCTCCAGATAATACAAAGTAATAGCTAAGCGGCTCAGCCGGCCGAGCGAACGACTGAAGACGGGAACTGCCCATGCGCGGCACGCTCGCACATCCCGGCGTTTTTACGGAGCGAGGCGCTCGCCCGCTTCTTTCGTCTCCTCAGTAAAGCGTGCACAGTGGACGAGCGTGCGAGCGTTTTCCAAGCAAAGGCTCTGGTCGATCGACAGTAGCTTCAAACTTGTTCAACAGGTGGAGCAGCAATGCGCTCCGCTTCAACAAACAGAGGATCGCTCAGCTATTACCCTTCCTTTTGCCTTGCGCTACAGTGCACCCTCGGCAAGGTTCGCTGAGCCGCTTAGCTATTACTCAATAAAGCGATAATCCAATGTGCAATATACATAGCTGTATATTTGAGTACATAGATGGCAATTTAGTAGCGCCATTCCAATGACTGCTATGTACCCACTCTCATACTCTGTAATATATTTCGAAACGAGAGAGCTGGATAAAAAAAAAAACAATGGTCATTAAATATATTCCGCTGGCAGCGGCACCACTCCCTGAGTTTCTGCTGATGGTTACAATGGGCACATTCGGCTGCATCATGACCCCGTCTGGCGACGAAAATTGCAGGTCGGCTGTGTGGCTATTTTTGGCTACTTGTCAACATCTATTTTGGCGCATCAAGTAGCCATTTTTCTTGTTATGGCAAGATAAAATGCGCTCATTGAGCTTTTCTGTCGTGTCAACCAAGCGCGTGCGTCCTTCCTCCACCAGCAGGCTGGTGCGCATAAAATAACTCCAAATATACTACAGTAAGGTGCAAAATAAGGGTACTACACACCAACGCAACGTGCAGTGAAGTTGCGTGCATGTTGGCAAACGCATGGATTCACGCTTCACGCCATACATACTGATGCTACGCCCAAGTTTTTAATAGTGACGGGCAGCGCGTGTTCTCCTGTGAACTTCACAAATATAGCTGTGCGTAACAAGATGACGCTCAGCTGTTCATCTTTAACTAGATTTCACTACTTGAGGCGGCACTGGTACTACGTAAACTCTAAAAATCAAGTTTTGTCTGGAGCGCCATGGAAAGCAACTGCAGCACTCCGTGTTGCTACTGTCGTGTTGGCTGGAATGCTCCAAAGTAATGGTTTCTGGCAACAATTATTTATTCTACGTGAACTGTGTGCAAGCGCAATGAACTTATTCAAATGTATTCATTTATTTGCAACTTACATGTGGCTTGAAGTGAGGATATTGGGCTCTTATTTCTGTGGTCTTCTTCATTCCACATGGTAATATTTATACTTGAATAATAAGAAGTCTACCCATAATACTGCTTCTGTTTTATTCTCTCACAAATTCAGGCAATAAAATTAAATGACATGGCTACTTTTAGCTAGACTAGTGGCTCTTTTTTATGTCCACCCACCGGCCACCCTGATCTTTGTCGCCGCTGCCCACATCCCTCTTAAAGCTAGCGTGTTCTTTCAAATCAACTCTGCTACCTTATCTAGCCGTCTTCTCGTTAGCCCTGTGTTGGAGGTGCAGCCATCAGTGTTTCAGAGACTTGACAAAATGACAGATTTAAGGGGCCAGTCTCAGAAGAAAGGTTTGTTTAGTACAAGAACTGTCGCACTCTCCCTTGCGGGTGCTTCATCATGACAGTGTTGTCAACCGCTGATTTCTTTGGTCAAAGTGTGACGCCTCACGTGCATTGTCGGTCATGGGAGACACAATTCGTGTTGAGGAACTGGGTGAATGGCTGCTACAGTGTATAGTTCCTAAATTATGACAACCTTTAATTCCTTCAACTATGTGCTAATAGCAGGCATTTCGAAATAAAAATGTTTTCGTAGCCTTCGCATCGCTGGCGGTACATCTCCTGACAACAATACGCTTCGTTCCAGTGGGACTGCTGATGGCCCATCGGATGAAAAATCAAGCGGTTCGCCCCGCCTCGTCATAGCTTCCTCACCAGGTATGTCTTGCATTATCATCAGCTACTACAGTGAAACCGGGTAATAGAGTTCGTTTTGCATGCGTTCCATTGCGCTTATGCTTTCGGTTGTAGCTGAGACGTTCAGCCATCGTCGTTTCCCTTTAACAAATAAAAAGGCTTCGACAATGCTTTGAAGCCGCGATAGGACTCATTCCACGAACAAATAAATACACAAAAACAAAAAGCCCATGTCACAATTCCGTTAAGTGCGAGGGAAATTCATTAACATTGCGTCCGGAGATGTCGCATTGGTGTGGCTTAAGCAGCTGTAGGCTATAAGAGTGCTCAACAGCGTCCGCCAGTGGTGGCGCAGACCTTCAACATCGATGGCTTACACTATTCTTCAGGGTTGGGAGTTCCTGAACAAATTCGCTTGCACGTGGGACATTCCTATTAGGCTTTTTGTACCTTCTTTTAACGCAGTCGATAGTTGAAAACTGGTTAGAGCATCACGTTGCTGGGAAAACATTAGACTAATCCGAGTACATTTGCCCAATACTTTAAGTTCATACCTTCGTTTTGGCGCATGCATTCCTAGAAGTTTACGTGTGTGTATGTTGTCACGTGGTCGTGACGGCGAAGAGAAGTGCAGTCGTGCCGTTAAACACGAAACTCTTTTTTAGGCGAGCCTTACGCCCAGAAAGTGTAAGTTACAGCACAAGTGATTCACGCTGTAGACTGATAGCGGTTGTCACATTCGTCGGCTATCGGTGAATTAACTGATCAGCAATAAAGCGCGTCGCGGCAATTATACATGCGGAATCGAACTTTCCAGCATTAATGTTGGTGACCGGGTAAGTTGCACAGTGAACTGTAGTTTTCGGTTTGGGCGGACAATCTTATTGGAGGATTCTAAAATAACCTGGAATGTTCCCACATAATCGGGCCCAGTTTGCCACGGCAGTGGTTCCACGTGTATTGGGCCGGTTACATAAAAATAGAAATAAAGCGTTCGAACAAATTTTCTAAACAGATTGTATCGAATCAAGCACGAAAGCCACAAGTGGGCACAATCTTGCATATAGCACTAGTTCTGTTCCCACAATGCCATTCTGTGAACCATGGTGACATTGTTCCTTGGGTGGCAAGGCAGGGTGCACGGACACAATGTTTTGCTTTATAAATTGGTTCCTTGGCTCATATATCTGTTTGCCAAGTGCGAAGTTAACCTGACAATCTCGATCGCTGATTCACAGTTCAGCCTGTTTCACTGACCATGAATCCCATACCAAAGTCCGGATTTTTCGCAATCTGTTGCAAATAATTTGAATAAACATAGGTCAAAAGTTCTTTTAATTAGCCACTATAGAGTATGCACAGTGACTGAAGCGTCACTTGTATAAGATGGTTCTTTTTAATCCAAAAAAGACTCAAGTTAAAGAATGGTGTCCGAAATGAAGGCCTTGGGTTGTGGATATTCGCCACCATGACCAAAGATATTCGAGTATCGGCTGCCAAACGTAGCATTACAAACTGCACGATAAGTGTCGGTCCTGCTTCAGCAGATATTGTATTAACTGCAATCTATACGTCAGCAGTGGGATCGTGCGTCTTTCTGCGCTTTATATTATGACATACAGGTGCTAACATCAAATCATAATATATGGGACCACGATATGGTATATGATTACGAGGTCTCACTAATTATCAGCCCTACGGAAATTTTCGGGTGATCTGGTCTTCTTTAACATGCACTGACAACGCACAGTGCACGAGACTCTGGCATTTCTCCGCCATCGAAATGCGACCGCCGATCGCCTCTTTCACGGATTAGCCAGCTGCAGAGCAAGGCAACCATGAAAGCGTGAAGATACACAAGGAAAATCTAGCACTATGCTTCGCAGCGTCAACTGAACGTCTCTCTGGTTAGGAAAAGAAATCAACAACTCCACCGTCACAATCTGTGACAAGTTTTTTGTAGTCATAAAATTGTAGGCGTGGATCGTCAACTATTATCACTGATTGCCAAATACCTTCGCTTTCACACATTTATAGAAAACTCCGAGAGTGGGAGCGCCGACCTCCAGCCTCCGATTTCCAGCAACGTCGACGAAGCCATGCCGAGTACAAGCGGCGGCAACGTTGAAGTCTCGTCTGTAACCGACAAGAAGTAAGGACCATTAAAAGATGTTCAATTCGATTAAGGGGCTGACAGAGGCTTCAGGAGAGCGCATGCTGCCACTAATAATGCTTGAATACCGCTACTGCCCCAAGATGGCGTGACAATGCTTGCTTCTCTCAGCGTACGGAAGTGTCGTCATGTGTAGTATATTATGAAATATGCAGGAAAGAAAAGATTGGGGCAGCTACGCACTGGTGGTGCATAGACAGAGGACATGTCGGAGCTGGTGGCGTTTCCCTCCTCCTCACCCCCCACTTCCCTTTACCACCCCTTGGTATACTATACTATACAAGACTGTGCTATACATCACCCTGTGACCTCTCACTTAACCTACTCACCCTAGCTTCCCTTCTCCCCCCTCGCTGTACTATACTATACAAGAATGTGCTCTACTTTATCCTATCTCCCGCTCCTCGACATCCTTCTCACCCTTGCTTCTATTTTCCCATACATGGCTATGTTTGCTGTCTTATTTTCCCTATTTTTTGTTTCGTTGTACCTCTTTCTATCGCTGTCTCTCTGTGTGTTTCTTGCTATTTATGCCTTTCTCCTATTCTTTTTCTCTATTTCTCTTTCTCCTTATCTTTCTTACTCTCTTCCTCTGCACTCGTTCTCTCACCTTCTAGCTTCTTCTCTTTCTTCACTTTCGTCCTTTCTTTTTATCTATCTTTTTCTTTCTCTTTGTATTATTTTCTCTCCTTTTCTTTTTCTTTCTTTCAATTTCTCTGATCTCATTCTCTCACCATCTACCTTCACGTTGTACAAATCGGCGCACGTGTTTCGGGAGCGAAGCAGGATATCACGAAGAGAGCACGTGCCGGTTTATGATTATAATAGTTTTCGCATTCAGCGTACGCATTACGCCTGGCTTAAACTGCTCCGCGGTTAAGAAACGAGAACCTTCTCGGATAATCTTTCCGTCAAGAGTAACGTACTTGTCACAATATTCCTTTATCCGTAGATGCCACTGATATAAGAATTTACAGCGGAGCGATGAGACTGGGTAATGCTGAACTACACTGTAGTGCCGTAGTTGAACACAAGGCGGCTGGCGCCGTTGATGCGCCACTCGCTGTGTATACTTTTACTACAAGTCAAATTTCCCATGAAATGTGAAATTTCACCATCGGGGCGACCGTCCTGCGGCATCGGGGTCGAGTGATTCAAAAATTCATCACCTGAAAACATCGTCATCATGACGTCACAAATTCTTGCGTGACGTCATGTGACGTAACGCCACATGATGCCGCTGTAGTACCTCCTTTAGGCGGTGAACAAAACCGGACAGCACGAGACCTCAAGAGATGAAAATGAAGACGGCGCTTTTCAGTGGCACATGAAGCCAAAGCTCGCGTTCCCTGCTCCCTTATTTATCAACTGAGAAGAAAAAGATGGCGTTCGCCTTCGAGTCGTCTGTGGTGAATGCACCAGGGACCCTAGGATTTATTTTAACATTGTTGCACGCCTCATGTTCATTGGAAATGCCTACCTAGTTATATCTGCAAGTACTATGCATTTTGAGCAATATACAACTATTAACATTTACGCCTCCTTGCAGCCGTGCCATATCGAGCCATCAGTCCATTAAATTTACGTGCACAGATACGACGATCATTGGCCCCATCCAGTCTTTGCCCCACTAAACCTCACACATCATCATCTTGGAGTATGGCGCCATAGCAAAGAATGTTCTCATTGTTCAGTACTGCAGGCATGCTAGAGAAATGGGAGCAACCTCGCAGCCACCACAACCATTGAAGTGACGTGAACTTTTGCGATCGGAAGAGCGTGCATGCGACGGCGGCCCATGAAATTACATTCCTTCGTATGCAATGCCCTCCCACTATCTCAGTAGCGTAGTTGTGATCTGCATAGGGCCGACACGATACATTGAAAAGTAGAAAGGGATCCGTATCACGGAGAAAGAACGAGAAACGGCTTTACTAATACCATATACAAGAGAAAAGTGCTGCAACAAAAAGGCGAGGGAGGCTATCCAACTCGCTGTATAGACCTTCTCTACCACCTCAGTACAACTCAGGGTAGCTTTCTGAATTTCAGTGTTGCAGCTGCGCCTGGAAACCACCCAAAGCTCGCGACTACTTAGAACTCTACTAAGGTTACGAGGGGAGTGGTCGTGATATTGCCACCTCATGTGGTTAAAATCCACTGCCTACAGGACAAATAATGCGGGCCAATGATTACTGAGGTATCATGCGGGTTTTGGTCATCATACATATCGTTTTCAATGAGCAATGCTTAGCGTTTGTGATTCAAAGAAGCTTAATCTGTTTACACTCTAAACTACTTATTCCATCTTTTACAGCAAGGCCCTTAGGGCAATGCGGCGAGTTTTGGCACGAATGAAGTTCAGTTGCTCATGTATATTGAACTCCATAGTTATACATACGCCTGGCTGTATAGTGAATTTGGCTGCGGCGTGAGCTCTTTGTCTTCTTTACTACCATAGTTTCGTGACCATGTTATCGTTGGCACTGCGTCATCCAAGAAGAAAATGTTTTCTGGCTGCAGGATTCCCGATGCCAACTCCAATGCAGAAATCAACGCTGCAAACGAGAAGGACGGTGACACAGCAGTCCGCTGCGGTAGGTGGAGGAATTTTTTCCGTTGGTTCACCCTGCACGTCATCGAAGAAGATACTTTGACACTGTTATTTTATTCGTAAAAACGGACGTATGTATAGGCGACGCGCATCCATGCGTTTGTATTTTATACTGTTTTGGGACAATATGATGGGACGAAATTGACTCTTTCTCCCAACTTATCGGACCGCTCCGGTATACAATTCAGATAATTCCATATCTTCTGAGTGTGACGATTAGAGAAAGGACTAGGAGCTTTCTTCCTGATTGCGTTTGTGTCTCTGCTTTTAGATAAGAAACTTGAGCGCCTTGGTAAATTAGCAACGAACCTTTAACTCACAATATCTATAGTAGGGACCGGTGGCGAGTAGTGGGAATTTAAACCAATTTTTGTGGTGCATACACGTTTATGATAGAACAGTGGACGACGACAATGCACGCAGACAAGCCGAGACAATGACGATGGCCTGACATGCCGGACAAGCTGAGGTCCTAACGTCATTCCGGCCCTAAAAGTAGAGATTACACATATTTTGTATCTTTGTCGTAGATATTAACAGCATTCTCACACATATATAGTCATCATTCCAAAGGCCTCTGGCACGCTTAATCAGGGAATATTTGCAACATGAAAACATGACAAAAAAGAAAAAGAAGCTTGCACAGCAACTTGAAACAAATCACGGGAATATCTAGAAGATACTAAGACTGCAATACTGAAAGAGCTCCGAGCAACTCGCGCTCGACATTTTCAAAGACTACGGTTTGTGCTTTCTTGCTGCATATTTTGCATGTTTCAAACAGACAGACTTCGGGTTGGCGGCATTGCCATCGGGTTGCCTTAACTCAATGACTTCTCTAGAACATTTTCACATTAGCGATTTCTTTCCAGTCAGTGTTCTAGCCACATGAATCAGTGGCCAACAACTTTTGCTTTCAGATCGTACGCATACTGCCGAAAACAAAGCCGTTTTGCCGCTTTCCATGTCCAGTAGCATTGTTTGCGATGACGCAGTCCCCAGCACAAGCCGTGCTGGTCTTGAGGCAGCTGCGGCCGCGGGAAACAAGCGCAAGGTAAGAGCAACGTGTGAAGTGTTGTTTTCGTTCATGTTACTGAAATCTAAGGGAAAGCATGTCATATCTTTGGTTCAATTATGCCTCCACCGAAGAACTCGTCTGCAAACTGAGTGGCGCCGCTGGCGGCTGCTAGCAAGAACAGAACAGGACGAGGACAAGCCTGGGACGCGATTACGCTCGCCAGAACAGCAGTCTTGACGCGCGTCTGGCCATTGCTTACGATTAGTAAAGGCGTCTTTTCAGGTTGGCACATATGTTCTTGCTAAGCGCTCTGCCCGACCGCCAGCCCTGAGCATACAGTCAAAGATTTACGCCAAAAATGCCACATCAGCGGACGTTTTCTGCATAATATGCTTTAGTGCACGAAACGGAAGCATGAGCTACTAAGATTAAGTCTATACACTGGAAACATTTTAAAATGATGCTATGATTCTCTAAACTGCACTTTATAACGCATGTATAGGGGCCAAAAGTGAAGTAGTGTGTCGCTAATGTATTTGTAGGGCTTGTGCCTTAATGACATATTCAGTCTTCATTTGCAACGGTACCATTAATCTTAAGACCACTACTTTTTCATCCTGTGAAGACACTAAAGTGGAATTGCTCCTTTTTGTTGCTTCTTCCTTCTAATTATTATATTTGGTATGCAATATGTTGTGCTGTCACACGCAAATGTTTGGGCTAGCTAAATTTACTACGTAAGTCGTGCGGTGAAGCGCAGCCCGAGATTTCCTAGGCAGTGTTTTAGAGATACCGGAAAATTGGTACAATTTTGCAAACGTACAGCAGATGCACGGGCATGAGTGGCTCCAGAATATACTTCGTTGTGTACTGCGGAAATTAGCCGCAGTCAACGATGGGGAAGCACACACTTTGGTTGCCTCTGTCACAGTAGAGCAAACAGCCGTGATCTTCTGAAAGCGCTTTCGGTGTGAGATGAGCAAAGATAGTCATCCATCTGCGGTTAATTTTTCCTGGCTTAAGAAATTCTTAAAATAATTTTTGCGCTCTGCTTGCAGAACTGCATTATGCTAGGGTCTTAGTCTGTATGTTCATAGGTAAAAACTTATACTGAGCAAAAATGAGTTACTATCATTAATTGGTTGTACAAAGGTCGGTTAGAAGTTAGTACCAGAGAAAGCTCTTTGTGAGCTCGTTCACAACTACTACGGAACATGGACGTCTTTTAAATGCTTGTCGTTTTACGTCCGAGGGCACACCTTGATACATTATCCTCCAGGCTTCTAATTATAACGCTTAAAACGCACGAGAATTCTGCTTCATGTTTTCACCTCGAAATAGTATTTATCGTGTATACTGTTGCGTATTGCTCTATGCAAGAAGGCATTACTCCAGGAATCGAGAGAACCAGAACTTTTGTATCCATACAATCAGAAAGAGCGCTGTGCTCTTATCTCAGCGGTTAGCGTGCCGTTTAAACGCATACACGAGTGTTCAATTGCTGATAAACAAGGCACATGGTCAATAAATGCAAACTCCCGAAGTTTGGAATGAGATTAAGTGAATGTGCCTTCCATGAAAGCTATAATCTCTTCCCCGGTCCTTATATTGTAAAAAAACAACCGGCTGTACTTCCACAAAACATTCTATGCAAAAGTGTTTGATTCCCCTGTCTGATTACTCACAGGGAAGCTGCCACAGAAAGGGAAAAGCGAAGAGGCATCAGCGCTGTCTACGGCGACGTCAACCGCGTCAAGAAAACATCAGGGGAACGACGACACAAGTGCGAAATATGCGGCAATTCATTTAAAATTAAGACTAATCTCAAGAGACATCGCCTCATACATACAGGCGACAAGCCCTTTCATTGCAGCGAATGTCCTCGATCATTTACACGGAAGGTTAATTTCGTGATACATTGCCGCATTCACGCGGGTGAGAAGCCCTTCAAGTGCACTACGTGCACTAAGTCTTTCAGAGACCCTGCAAATCTTCGTGAGCACGAACGCAGGCATACGGGCGAGAGGCCGTATAAATGTGAAATGTGCGATCATTCATCGAAGACATCGGTAGATCTGAGAAGGCATCGACGCACGCACAAAAACAAGAAAACCGCAGTCGGCCAACAAAAACGAACATGATCACTTGCACAAGTGATGTATCAATCAGTGGCGGTTCTTTTAGGATTTTAAGTGGCCTCATACCTCATGACAAGCATACATGGACCTTTCCATTTTCACAATGCTCGGTACCCCTTCATCTAGCGAAATGTGCAATCAGTCGTTGGCGTACAAAAAAGTTTTAATGCGGAACCACCCATGAAGATGAGTCTTCGATTTGGACAGGCTATTTGTGTGATCGACTGCGAAGGAAAATATGGATTTCGCCTTCGAGTCGTCTTAGGCGAATGCGTAAGGGACGGTGTGACTTTTTTACTAGGCGTGAGGAAGTGCGATTACCTCAGTGACTGCATATATCATAGGGCAAGACGGAGGATTGGGACACCTGTCCATTAAAGTGTCGACTCTCCCACCGACCCTTGCGTTGTAGCAGACATGATCATATTAGATGCGAAGCAGCTATTTGACTAGGCTGTGTAACGCTGTCCCTCCGTGCGTACGGAAGAACGCGCCGCAACGCGCGCCCCTCGCCGCAGGTGTTGGAGCGGTGCCAAGTAGGTCACGCCGCAGCTGCGCGTTGACGTCACGCTCCCCTCGCAGTGCGTGCTGACGTCACTCTCTCCTTCGCCTGCCGCGGGCTCGCCGGAGCACCCGCAGCTGCCGCCTGACGCGCAACGACAAGACCTACGCCAGCCATCGCTTCAAACGAATCTTCCAGCGCTCACCGCAGCACCCGCGTTAGCGCCGTTCAACCCGTGACGCCACCCGTGCGCAACGCTGCTGCTTCGCATCCCATCAGGGTTCCCTTTGGGAAGATGGTGTAAATTTGTTTCAAGAGGTTGTAGCATGCCTGTCAACAGCTTTCACGCGTAAAGATCACTGAAAATTAAGGCGCTGGACTGTCGCACGATTGCAATTGTATTGGCGTTGCGCAATGCTTCGGCCGCTGCGAATGCTATGCCTGAACAAACAGCTGGCCATGTTGAGCAGACGATTCATCTTAATAAACATCGCGTGCTTTTGACATGCAGCAAAAGACCACTTTATTACTAAGGCTACCACAAACAATGCGTCTTATTTATTGTTTTGAATATTGAGATATGGTTTCTGAATTCACGTGCAGCATAGAACAATGCAGAATGTTTTGTATGTATGAAAGTATCTGCCTAATATTTATAAGAAATGTAATAACTTTCGTTTTCAGGGGCATGTCGATCATTTTTTGGACGAAAGGCCGGAGCTAAGTCACCTCAGTGGGTTTTTAAATGTTTTGAATATGAAGAGTATAAATGGTGTATGCTAATGCAAATTAATTTGTATCGTAATAGTGATTTGTAGTATAAAAACTAAGGCAGCTTCGCACTAGTTGTCCCAGGCCTGAAGGAACTGCAGAGTTGCGCGGTCTTTCTTGTTTCTCTTTTTGTCTGTTTCTTTTTCTTCTCTTTTAGATGCGAAGCATCTTACGCTCGGGGCTCTGTCCGTCCCTCCCGCGTCCCGCGTCCGGCCACTTTCATGAAGTAGGGAAGCACCCATTATGCGAATTAGAACACTGTAGTAATATGAAGGCTGTCAACCACTACTACAGTCGTCAGAGTCATGGCCGAGAGAACAGAGAGGCTGCTTAGCAATGGCTAGGCAGCTGGTGTCTGTCGCCCAGGTTGACCCCATTCCTTAATCTTGCTTGCATGTGTTTGGAGGGGGCTTAGTCCGTCCCTCCTTCCCGCGTCCCACACCACCAAAGCGCATGCGCGTCCCCTCCCCCCTCTCTCTCCTACGCTCACCCCCTTTCTCTCCTTTAGGAATCCTCTACTCTACGGAGCGGCCCCCCTCGTCCCACGCCCCCTACAGCGCATGCGCGTATCCTCTCCTACACTCACCCCCCATTCTCTACTCTAGAGAACGTCTCCAGAGAGAACGTCGAACGTTTCCTAGAGAAGGCAATGACACAGTACACACAGGCATATAGCCACACGCCCTTCGTGCTTGCGGGTGACTTCAACGTGGATATAACCACGAACGACTGGCTCGTCCACCACATGATAGACGTGCACTCGTTGCGACGCATTTCCGACGACAACATACAACCAACAACCATAAGGGGAACGTGCATAGACCTCATCTTCGCAAACTTCACAATGAAAACTCTTGAAAAGCAGCCCCTGACGCTACACTTCACCGATCACAAGGGCGTCGTCTTCAAAGCGCCCCGTGCACCGACGGAAAGAATCGCACACGTTCCCTAAATAGACACGCAACCACCACATTTTCCGTCTTCTCTTATACATTCTCAATTGATCCTTTCAATAAAATTCCCGCTCAAGCTATCCATCTCTCCGCTGCTATCTCTCCGCTGCTTCGCATCCACACATGCTTCCCTTTAGCGGGAGATGGCGAATTTTTTTATTGCGATAGCAATCGTATAGACAATCTCGGCTGATTTCTGCCGTCGCCGTTGCCGGCGCCGTCGTCGTCATGCCCCGGATATGTTATGTATGTATATGTGTAAAAACGACACAAACAAAAATAAATCTGGAAGAAAATGCCAAGGCACCCGACCGGGAATTCGAACTAGCCACCCCTAGCTCCTCAGCGTGCTGCGTTAGACCACTCAGCCACACGCCATGCATGCACAAGAATAACGGCAAGCAATTTATAGGCACAATTTACCGCCGGTGGTATGCATATCTTGCAGGAGCTTCAGCGTGTTTTCTGTCGCGCAATGCTACTACATTTTCTTTAAATTTGAAAACTGCCCTTGAGACGCGCAGGAAAATGGAGCCCCTTTGTGTATCCACTCGTGATGTGGAACGAAGAAAAAAAAACACCGCGCAGACCTTGCGTCGCACGCGACCGCGTGGCAGGAGACGCAGAGGGGTCATTCCGCGCACCGCACTTTAAAGGAAGAAATATCTAAGAGCGTCGGGTTCTGCGTTGTCGACATTGCAGCGCGTTGGTCAAATACGAAGGCGTAACAACTGTGGTAGTTGTTAGTTCACGCTTGTCCTGCGTGTTAGAAAAGCGCTAGCGCCACGGTGAAATGCGCGCGGTTTTAGGTGTGGCCAGTCGAAGACGAAGAAGCTGAAGGAAAGAGACTCACGCGCTGTTCGCCTGTGTGGCGTAGTGTAGCCTGTGTGGCATACGAGTGATTATGTTTAAGTAAATTAGTCTATATCATTCTTACTACGTCTTGTGTTTCAACGAAGCCCGAAGACAACATGCGCGTCCTTTTCGAGCGTGATTCTTTGTGCTTCAGTGGGAACTTACGGGACATATTTCCGTCACGGATATGACCTTGATAAAATGGACGCCACGAAATTAGAAAGAAAAAAAATTTTCAGAAAAATGTTACCCCGCCCGGAATCGAACCTCCTACTCCTTTGCCCGCGACGGTATGCGCCCGCCGCTCTACTGACTGAGCTATCGAGGCAGATGAGACACTCTTTTTTTTTCTTTATTAGGGAGATGAGACACTCTACAAACGCACCTTATATCTCTCACACATTATATATTGCTAGGTGCTCTCTGTTGCGGGGCGCGGCGGTGCCGCCATCTGTGAGCGAGGAAGAGAAGTAACGCTGCTTGACACTTACTAGCACCGATAGAGACCGATTCGTCGACGACGCCGTTAAAGCATTGCGTCCGAGATTGTGCGCCGGCGTGCAATCCGGAGTTGGTCTAGACGCAGTTATGTGTCACTCTAGTTATGTTCTTTGCATTTCGCTTCGTGTTAGCGTGTGACGGCTCGTTGTCGGACTAGTGAAGCCTCCACGTGCACCAACGGTGTTTCGCCGACGACTACTTCGAGTGCGATAGCACCGACTAATAAAACTGCTGCAGTAAGCGTTGCAGAAATGTAGTGGTGTCGATCGGCGAATGTGGTGCCTTAATGGAGCGAGATTGAGGCCAGCGGGACGTGGAACGCCTGCGCGCGTTCGCGGCTCAAGGTACGAACTTCTGCCTTCCCGCGTTGCTGAAGCGCAGTGTGGTAGTGTATGCATGAGCGCCGGCGTAGGTTACCGCATCACACCGGAGCGCATGCTGTGCCGTTTCTCTCCTTAACTGACGACGCTTTGAAGAAGTGCACAGTACCAGTGTTTATTACGTGCTTGTTGAGGTAATCTTTGCACGCGATTCACGATACGATGTGTCCAGGTATAGCATAAAAAAATTCCCCATCTCCCGCTAAAGGGAACCATGTGTGGATGCGAAGCAGCGGGGAGATAATTAGCTTGAGCGGGAGGAACGTCGCCGCTCTCATTTCACGGCAGTGGTCCGGGCGCTCCTCGCGGCGCTGCGCAGGAGAGAGAATGAGGCGCGCGCGCTCCGTCTTTTTCATACCGCGGAACTACCGTGGCGCCCCCCAGCGGAGTAAGCAGCTGTCACACCACCTGTTGTTCGCGCCGCTCCGTAGAGTAGATGATTCCAAGAGGAGAGAGTACGCGCATGCGCTGTGGGGATGTGGGACGCCGGAGCCGCTCCGTAGAGTAGAGTATTCCTAAAGGCGAGAGGGGGGGCATGCGCCACTCCTAAGAGTAGATGATTCCTAGAGTAGAGGAAGGGGGTGAGCGTAGGAGAGGGGACACGCATGCGCTGTGGGACGCGGGGGCCGCTCCGTAGAGTAGACGAATCCTAAAGGAGAGAAAGGGTGTGAGCTTAGGAGAGCGAGGGGGAGGGGACGCGGGAAGGAGGGACGGACTAAGCCCCCTCCAAACACATGCAAGCGAGATTAAGGAATGGGGTCAACCTGGGCAACAGACACCACCTGCCTAGCCATTGCTAACCAGCCTCTCTGTGCTCTCGGCCATGACTCAAGGAATGGGGTCAACCTGGGCGACAGACACCAACTACCTAGCCATTGCTAAGCAGCCTCTCTGTGCTCTCGACCATGAATCTGATGACTGCGTTAGGGTTGACGGCCTTCATATTACTACAGGGTTCTGGTTCGCATAATGGGTGCTTCCCTACTTCATGGCAGTGGCCTGACGCGGGACGGGGGACGCGGGACGCAGGACGCGGGAGGGACGGGCAGAGCCCCGAGCATAAGATGCTTCGCATCTAAAAGTTCAACTACCACAATGGTTAAATAATGATCATGGGCGTTGGTCGTCGCCATTGAGGTGTGCCACTAGGCATCAGCTTGGGTGCATCGACGTCAAACGGTGCCAATAGCTGCCAAACACCAATAGACATTTTACAGTCTCTCATATATCACTGTACAGGAAGCACCACTAATGTGAAGACACCTTTCTCTTTCGTGTCATACCGATTCCTATGACGGAGGGATCAGCCATGATTTTTATTTTAGATGCGAAGCATCTTATGCTCGGGGGTCTGTCCGTCCCTCCCGCGTCCCCCCGTCCCGCGTCCCGCGTCCCCCCGTCCCGCGTCCCGTGTCCCGCGTCCCGCGTCCGGCCACTTTCATGAAGTAGGGAAGCACCCATTATGCGAACCAGAACACTGTAGTAAAATGAAGGCCGTCAAACCTACTACAATCATCAGAGTCATGGCCGAGAGCACAGAGAGGCTGCTTAGTAATGGCTAGGCAGGTGGTGTCTGTCGCCCAGGTTGACCCCATTCCTTGAGTCATGGCCGAGAGCACAGAGAGGCTGCTTAGCAATGGCTAGGCAGGTGGTGTCTGTCGCCCAGGTTGACCCCATTCTTTGATCTTGCTTGCATGTGTTTGGAGGGGGCTTAGTCCGTCCCTCCTTCCCGCGTCCCACAGCGCATGCGCGTCCCCTCCCCCCTCTCTCCTACGCTCACCCCCCTTTCTCTCCTCTAGGAATCATCTACTCTACGGAGCGGCGCCCGCGTCCCACAGCGCATGCGCGTCCTCTCCCCATCTCTCCTCCAGGAATCCTCTACTCTACGGAGCGGCTCCGGCGTCCCACATCCCCACAGCGCGTGCGCGTCCTTTCCCCCCTCTCTCCTCTAGGAATACTCTACTCTACGGAGCGGCTCCCGCGTCCCACACCCCCCACAGCGCATGCACGTCCCCTCCCCCTCCGTCTCCTTTTCTACGGTCCCCCCCCCGTCCTTTCCTCTAGGAATCCTGTACGGAGCGGCGCGCACGACAGCTGGTGTGACAACTGCATACTCCGCTGGGGGGCGCCACGGTAGTTCCGCGGTATGAAAATGACGCAGCGCGCGCGCCTCATTCTCTCTCCTGTGCAGCGTCGCAATGAGTGCCCGGACCGCTGCCGTGAAATGAGAGCGGCGACGTTCCTCCCGCTCACGCTAATTATCTCCCCGCTGCTTCGCATCCACACATGGTTCCCTTTAGCGGGAGATGGGGAATTTTCATTCCTACTTCTCCCTTTCTTTTTCTTTCTCTCACTCTCTATTCCTTGCTTGCTTCATCAACTTTCCCTGTATTTCTTCGATTCTCTCTCATTCACTTTTCTTTCTCTTTCTACGTTTGTTTCTCTCCATTTCTCTCCTGCTCATCCGGTCTGTGCCATTCATTACTCTCTCCTGTCCTCCTTTACCACCTCCTAACGCTCACACCTGTCCTCCTCATCCCACTCTCCCTTCTCACTCTCTTCTTTGGTTGTCAGCCTCAATTCTCTCTCTCTCTCTCTCTCTTTCTTGCTCTTTTTATTTTTCTCTTCCTTCCTTTCAATTCTCTCTCTCGTCCTCTCGCTTGCTTCCTCTTTATTCGCATCTTTCTGTCTCTTATTCTTTTTCTCACTTTCTTTTTGTCGATATTTCTCTATCTCATTTTATCTATCCCTTCACACTTTTCCCTCCTTTTTCTCCTATTCACCATCACACCTCACCTGCTCGCTCTCACCTCCCTTTCCCTTTCCCCTGTTATATTATACAATACGAGACTATGCTACGCTCTGCAAGCGTGCTTGGATAGCCGAAATCGTTGTCTCGGTTTATTGGATGGTTGGGTTTATTATATCTGTACCTATGGCAAACAGTTTCAAGCTTCTTTTTTTTTCGTGACAGTTCCCATCTCACCATTCGTGCGTTCTGGCATGTTACATTTGTTCTCCGCTTAAAGTAAACTCCCTGCAAACTTCTCCGCACGCCCTTGTTTGCGGCGATTTATGCAGGGAGTTTACATTGCATTTCGGTTTCTTAAAACCCGCTTTTTAATAGACTGCTTGTATACCGTATCATGCCAGACACTATGTATGTCGTGTCCGCTCTAAGCCGAGCGGTACGATGCTCTTGAAAGACAGACGCCACTCCGGTGTCACTAACTAAACAGCCCCGTGTTTTTTTCAACAACCGCTTTTATCACTTTACACCACTGACGTCATAGGGCTGCACAATAGTGCTTGGCCCGAACAGAGTTAACGATAACACTACATCTTGCATTCTTTTTTTTATATTTTTTTTAGGAAGTGTTACAACACAAAGCGCGCAAAGAAATAAAAATTGGGGCACCCTTAAGCTTCGCCTTTAAGAGGGGAACGCGATAGCGATAACTTGTCTCTAGTGCGTAATTCAGTCACTTAGTGCATACTATGTAATCGGTAGCATGCTTTAAACCACGAGTGATTATGCGCGGGAAATGCGGGAAATGTTTTCGAACTTGCTATGCACCCACTTCGTGGTCTTAAGGGCATAAGCGCAGTAACGTGTGTGCATTTTGTAATGAGTGCAGGGCTTTAAACCACAATGTCGTTATGATATTCATATCTTCTGACGCCCGTTGGCAATGTACGCTTGTTCCACGCAATATTACAGCGAATTTACACGTTCTATTGTGACACCTGTAAACAGGACGCGTGCGTTTGTAAAGAATGAAAGTTGTTTTCACTGCAATTCCAAGCAGAGGAACTTATTTTATATATACTCCCAAGCAGCAGCGTGGCTGTGCGGTAGAACACCTGCTTCCCACGCAGCCGGCCTGTGTTCTATCCTCACTCGGACCCGGAAATTTTTATTATTTATTTTATTTGCCTCTTTCTCGATTTTTCGGTCACGGACAAGATGATGATTTTTCGCTCACAACCAATGACGCCGCCGCCGACGCCGGAATTTCTGCGAAACGAGCTTTTCAACGCTATCGCGGTAAGAGATAAACCAGTATGAGCAGTATCGCTGTGGTGGTCTTATTTCTCGACCATAGCGTGTCACATAACGACCAGGTCTCCTGCTATTCAAAGAAGCCGCCCGCGTTGAATTGAGTGCAGCATGTTCTGCCGAGGACATGTGTGTCTCTGATTGCCCTGTAGCGTTCAGAGTCGCAGGAACTTCATAATGTGGGTCATGCGCGGAGTAAAGCAAAACGTTGGGCGAGTTGGTGTTGGTTCACTATAAACAGAGGAGCGATAATACGGTACACAAAGAAAAAGAAGGACACAGGACGACGCGCTACGAGCAACTAAAATATTTTTATTCAAGAAGGACATATTAACACGAAACTGTTTTATGCCGGGGTCCACCACTTCCCAAAATACGCATGATCAGAAGACAAAGAAAAAAAATTCCGTCAACGGGAGTCGAACCTACGACCTCTTGGTCCGCGACGAGATATGCAGGGCACGCTATCCACTGCGCCACGGTCACTTACTCTGTAGGCTTTAAAAAAAGGCCTTTAATATCTACCACTCTCCTGTCACAGTGCTCTTGCTAAAGTGAAGTGCTTTATGACCGTGAAGTGCACGATTAATTCTTTCAAAGCGTCGTTTCTACGCGTTCGTCCCGTTCGGCGCGTTTCGAATAGGAAAAGTAAAATTTTGTCGACACATTAACACACTGCCAGGTGGCGACCTTACCCCTAGCGTCTTCCTCGCTCATAGGATCCGTCCATACCAAAAATAGCTCTACGACGCGCGAGTGCTTGGCGTGGCTGTAACTCCGCGTTCCTATCTCGCCC
The DNA here is from genome assembly GCA_030522465.1 of Rhipicephalus appendiculatus. Taxonomy (NCBI): domain Eukaryota; kingdom Metazoa; phylum Arthropoda; class Arachnida; order Ixodida; family Ixodidae; genus Rhipicephalus; species Rhipicephalus appendiculatus. The sequence continues at coordinate 232,539 of JALIZH010026545.1, forward strand.
CGTGAAAAATTGCAGCCGGCCATCGGGGAAGACACGACGCGCGTTGCGTTTCCCTCTGGTCTGGCAGCGTTGTTCAATATAACTCTAACATGCCGCGAGTAGGCGACCTTAGCCCAAGTTCGGCGTCCAATCAGTGGCGCTGTTCTGGCTGTCACACCGCTTTCTCTAATTCCGCTCTAACCGTACAGCTACCCCAAGCATCTATGACCACAAGGGCCTGTTTAGTCATTAATCATGGACATTAGTCGTCCGGATACAGATGTACCACCAAGCGTCAACGTGGATGCATCCACGCTAAACGGTGCCCTAACTGTCAAACACTAGTAGACGTTGTGCAAGCTATCTTATATCAATGTACAGTAAACGTTCAATACTTCTGACACGTTTCACTTTCGTGTTATACCGATTCCTATGACGGAGGGATCAGCCATGTTTTTTTATACACCGTGCAATCATATCAAACCCAACGAGTCGACAAAAAAACTAAAGACCTTGCGCTCAGCATGCCTACGCCAAGTGACGTTCTAGAAAGGCTATTTCCCCCTTCTGCAAACTGTCGACCACTGTCGTGCGGCAAGGCATATATCGGGCAAACCGGTAGATGCCTCAATGTGCGTCTGCGAGAGCACAACAGCTCTTTAATAGGAAGGCCGTTCACCCATCTGGCGCTGCACTGCAGGGGGTGTGATCAGGGTAGCTGGAAACCTGCTTTTGATCTGACAAGAGTAATCTACAAGCACAGGGGCTCCGTGCAGAGGGAGATTGTAGAGGCCTTCCTTAACCAGAGGGAGGGGCTGGATTGCATCAGTCACCCCACTATCAGTTTGCAGGAGGGGGAAATAGCCTTTCTAGAACGTCACTTGGGGTAGGCATGCTGAGCGCAAGGTTTTTAGTTTTTTTTTGTCGACTCGGTGGGTTTGATATGATTGCACGGTGTATAAATATGTCCTTTTTGAATAAAAATATTTTAGTTGCTAGTGGCGCGTCGTCCCGTGTCCTTCTTTTCCTTTATGTACCGTATTATCGCTCCCCTCTGTTTATCAGCATGCTGTGCCGAGGACCTGTGTTCCTAGGATTGCCCTGCAGCCTTCCGAGTCGCAGGAAAGTCATAGAGCGGATATGCGCGCAGGTTGGCTCGCTCTATCTAACCTATGCCCTTCTGTTTCTCTCTAAATCGATCCCGTCGTCTGTCCACACCCGATAAGACCTAGGCCGCTGGGCTGGACTGAACACCGTTGCTGGAATTTCGCTGTCTTTTATCCATACTCGATTTCCAGGACAGGTTGCGGTAACCGAGTTACAGCACGACGATGGTGATAGTCGAGCCTTTGCTTATTCCGAAAAATCTTGTCCTTGTATCGGAGGCTGCTCGCCTTTGATGCTACAAGTTTTTCGGGTGTACGGGGAGCGTAGAGCGTAACCGCCGGCCCGTCAGCTGTGTGGCTGGACGTGTACCCAAGGGACCTGGGGAATCCCTGTACACTAGGATGTCGAGGTAAGGATCAGGTGTCCGAGAAAGGGCTTCCGCGGTGCCAATCTGCTTTCCTGGGACATAGGAGATTGAAAATCGAAATCGCATGAGCCTCAGCCGGAATCTTTGTATTATAGGGGGAAGCACATCAATGGGTGACTGTCCGAGTAGCGATACGAGTGGTTTGTGGTTGGTCTCAAATTGAAATTCACCCGAAGGTTGCGGGTTCGATCCCGGCCGCGGCGGTCGCATTTCGGTGAAGGCGAAATGCGGGAGGCGCGTGTGCTGTGCGATGTGGGCGCGCGTTAAAAAACAACAAATGGTCATAATTTCCGGAACCCTCTACTACGGCGTCTATCAAAATCATGTCGTGGCTTTACGACGTAAAACCCGAGATATTATTATCAAGTTGAAATTCCAGCCCTATCAAGAAACCTTCCAGTCGTTCTGCCACCCACGTCAGCGCAAGTGCGTCTTTTACTATTTGAGCGTACCCTTGTTCCATTCGTGTTAATGAACGAGAGTGATATGCAACGAGTCGCCTTTCCCCATTTGACTGCACTTGCATGAGCACGCAGCTGAGAGCGAATGACGACGCGTCAGCGGACACAATAGTGCGCAGCTTAGGGGCGAATTTCACGACGCATTGCGCAGAGGAGACGAATTGCTTCAGACACTCGAATGATTTTTTCTGAGGCGGGCCCCGGTGCCACTCATGGTCTTACATGAGAAGACTATGGAGCGGTGCCGACACGCCAGCAAGATTGCTCACAAACTTTGCCAGATAGTTTATCATGCCCCGAAACCTGCAGAAATCAGCAACACTCGACGGTGTAGGCATTTCTTTTATGACTCGAACTTTCTTAGGATCCGGCCTTATCGGCCTAATTCCGGAGGCATCAACCACGTAGCCTAAAAACGCCACTGTAGTGACACAAGAAGAACACTTTGCCCGACTGAGTGTCACCCCGGCTGCAACCAACCTTTTCAGCGTTGCGGGCAACTGTTCATCATGTTCATGCTTCGTAGCTCCATAAACCAGAACGTCGTCCATCAAGTTCACCACCCCTTGGAGGCCATCTAAGATTTCCGCCATTCTCTTTTGAAGGTACTCCGCGGCCGAGGTGATGCCGAACGGCATTAGCTGGAAGCAGCACCTATCAAATGGTGTGATAAAAGTTGTGAGCTCTTGACTTTCTTTTGCCAAGTTAACCTGGTGAAACCCTGAATTGGCATACAATTTTGAAAAGTATGTGGCCCGCGCCAATTGCGCAAGGGCGTCATCGACTATAGGCAAGACAAACCGTTCGCGCAGGACGCTCTTGTTCAGCTGGGTTAGAGCCACGCAGATTCCAACTTCCCCTCATGGTTTCACCACGGGAACCATTCCTACACACCACTTAGTCGAACCGTCTACCTACTGAATGACGTTGCTTTTGACCATTTTGGCCAACTCGACATTGATAGAGTTCTTTAACGGGATGGGTATTCGCCATCTTGTGAAAATTGCAAATGAACTGCTCCTTCTTTCAGCGAATGGTCTATTCCCTAGATATCGTGCCCATACCAGATAAGAGCCGCGGATACATGTACAGCCGCGGCCACGTCTGTGTATAGCGCTGGAGCGGCCGGCTTTGCTCTGTGGGGCGACACCTTGCGGCCTTTGCGGGCTTTGACGTGGCGTGCACAGGAGCACGCGCGGCCTGATAGACACGCAGACCTGCGTACGCCAAAAATGATGCTTTTAAGCGCCCCTGTTTTCCCGGCTGTGCGCATTACACGAGGGCGCCGCGCCGCCTTACCTCGCTCGGTGGCAAGGGAAAGGCGCGCGTGAATGATAACGCGTGCGATTCCGTCGCGGCACTTCGCATGAAAAAAAAAAAGTATTTCTACACGCATCCCAGATATAACCACCGGTCAATGTTAAGACGATATCACGTGCCTACTGTCTGTATTTGAGGTAGGCATATCAAGCCTTTTTGCCGAATTCCGTTTCGCCATGGCTCCCCGGCTAACGGCGGATGAGCGTCGCGCAATTGCTATTATGGGGCGCACAATGTCGCAAAGGGCAATATGTGCAGCTACCCGGCGCCCTATACGCACTGTCAATAGGGTCCTTCAGGCACATAATAATGAAGGAAGAATTAGTGACCCTTCTCGTGGAAATCGACAGCGGGTAACATCGGAAGATCAGGACCGTTTGATGTACACTCTAAGCCGAAAAGGACCGAAATGGGGTATGTCATTGGTCCTTCAGGGGACTAAGTGGGCTGCCACAGATTTTGAACCATTTTTGGACCAACTGCGGGAGTAACTACAGCGGCTCAACTGTTACCCCCTAGCACTTACTCCACTTGGTTTAAATGTTGGTCCTCGTAGAATGCTCCAGGGGGACTAACAGTTGAACCGTCTGGAAGAATCGAAAAAAAAATGGCGACCTTTCACTAGTCGGTATAGTTCATGGTAATTCCAACTTAATCAGTAATGAAGGCCGCATGTATTAGGGGCACGCGCAAAAACACACACACACACACACACACACATATATATATATATATATATACACAATAGACCTTATGCAAAATTGCTGCCATCTGTCGGAGGTCTCGCGAAGCTACCGCTTCGGCGCCATGTTGGAGGCTTGCGTCCGAATCGTATTGCTGTCGCTGCTACAGCTTCTTGTTTGTATCTGCTTTGAGAGTGGGCAATCGGGGCACAAAAACGTCAGATGAGTGTGTAAGGGCCTGTACACGTTACCGGCATTGTACAAGCTTGTCGTTGAGAATGAAGCCATGCGCTAGGTTATAAGTTTTGTCTGTGTTTTAAGTGTAGCGAAAAAAGAGTTCGTGGCTGTCTGAATATCATGAGTGTAGTGTAGGATAGTTGGTAGGAGGCTTTACCGCGCTACAAGGCGAGGCACAGCGATGACGGTAAAAAAGTGCTGCTGATCCATTTCAAAGTATATTTCATAAGAGAGTCTACGTCGGCCTGATGTATAGGCCATTTAATATTAAATAAAACTTTATCCCTTTTTTATATTTTTGAAACAAGAAATATTTTGCTGCTGTAGTCACCATCGTATATGTTATGTATATAATTATCGCACGATTAAAATGTAAAAAAATTTTCGCCTTCACGCACGTGAAAAGGGAAGATGAAAATTGTTTTCTCTCTAAGAAGTAGGTGCTGATTAGTTGGTATTTTATTGAATATCCGTTCGACATTATGCTCATAAATATCGCGATACGCCAAGAATATTCGCGTTCTCATCGTCGCTTTCGGGGCCTACTGATGCCTTACAATTTCAACCCGTTCCAGCAAGACAGTTTTGCATCGCCGACTGAACGCTTGCGAAACTACCTCAGCGCGTAACCAACGGTAGCGCACCCATGGTCTAATCTAACACATCTGCCGGTCTAATCTAACACATCTGCCCCTTTGTATTTATTGGCAGTGAAACCACATGAAATGCTTGAAGTATACGCGGATTAAGACAATACGCGCGCAAGGCATCTCACCAAGCGCTACCTTTTTAAGCTCCCCAATCGAAAACAGACTACGCACACGCCCCAGCCAATGGCGTGGCCAGGGGTGGCACACCGGGCCCGTGCCCTCTCCCGAATTTTTTTGTTCTTTTGTGCCATGGAATACAGAGCACAAAATGACACTCGACCACACTTACCTGCCCGGTCCCTGGACCACACATCGGATCAAATGCGTGTCCCCCCCCCCCTCGAAATAACAAATTTCTGGTCCGTTCGCTGAGAATTGATTACGCGCACGAGTAGCTGTCTAATATTAATTGTTATCGCAATGTAATAAACCCAGTAAGGCTGTCAACAGCAGCGCAGGCACGCCCGAGTAGCCGAGATCGATGCAGCTTTGAAGCTCGTACACAAAGCCGGTTTGTCTGTGTCTGCAAGCACGCGCCACGAAAACTGTTTCGTTCCGCCATGACATGAAAGTGTTCTCTGATGAGTACCGATGCTGTCGCATACCGCATCTATTAAGAACGGCGAACGTAAACACGGCGTCAGTCGTAAGCAGCAGCCGGGGCAACGGAACGATCTGCCGCTCCTCGTCGGCCGCGAAGAAATCTAATAACATGGAGGTTAGTTTCCTGCAAACCTTTTTTCAACATCCCAATTTCTTCAATCTGAGCAACACAGCACACGAAAATATCTCGGAATAGCCGTTCATATCAGCCGCCACACGTCAATGCGTACGCTCCGTGTGTGCACATGCAGAGAGCGCCTAGCCTTCAACATGGCGGAAACGCGTAAGGCGGCCGCTAGATGGCAGCAGATTTTGCATAAGGTCTATACCATCTCAAAGTATAACACCGATATCACCGCCCGCCCGCGCTACACAGCCGAAAACCAACCATCGGATATATATAGGCACAGTATCTTGACCTCCCATGTAGTGCCGGTGGGAGACTTCTGTTCGGCGTAATAAAACAATAGACAATGACAGCGTAGTACGTGTAAACTTACGTGGGCTCATTCGTAGCACCGAAGCACACCGATCTTTTATAAAATATGAATCCGTCTAATCGTTAACGCCCCTTCAGTCAGCGAATTCGAATTATCAGCTGGCACTCCATCGCGTAGGCCAAACCAGCGTTAGCAGCGCTGGTGCACAAGTCCGCACACATAAACACAGCAGCGGCGGTTATGCAGGAAGGCCGGCGCAGCAGTGAGTCGCCCCGCCGTGCCGGCTACTTGCCGACAACGTCAACAATATCGCTAGGCCTTTACGAGGAGCACGGCTGTACGTTAAACGACCACCGGCGATCACAACCTGCTCCTGCTGTGCAATTTTCGTCGTCGTTTTTTTTTAAACACAAAGGAAAAACTTCCCCATCTCCCGCTAAAGGGAACTATGTGTGGATGCGAAGCAGCGGGGAGATAATCAGCTTGAGCGGGAGGAACGTCGCCGCTCTCACTTCACGGCAGCGGTCCGGTCGCTCATCGCGGCGCTGCACAGGAGAGAGAATGAGGCGCGCGCGCTCCGTCGTTTTCATACCGCGGAACTACCGTGGCGCCCCTAGCGGAGTATGCAGCTGTCACACCACCTGTCGTGCGCGCCGCTCCGTAGAGGATTCCTAAAGGACAGGACGGGGGGCACCGCAGGAGAGGACAGAAAGGGGGGAGGGGACGTGCATGCGCTGTGGGGGGTGTGGGAGCCGCTCCGTAGAGTAGAGGATTCCTAGAGGAGAGAGGGGACGCGCATGCGCTGTGGGGGGTGTGGGACGCCGGAGCCGCTCCGTAGAGTAGAGGATTCCTAGAGGAGAGAGGGGGGAGAGGACGCGCATGCGCTGTGGCGATGTAGGACGCGGGCGCCCCTCCGTAGAGTAGAGAATGGGGGGTGAGCGTAGGAGAGGATAGCGGAGGGGACGCGCATGCGCTGTAGGGGGGTGTGGGACGCGGGGGGCCACTCCGGCGAGTAGAGGATTCCTAGAGGTGAGCGTAGGAGAGAGAGGGGGGAGGGGACGCGCATGCGCTGTGGTGGTGTGGGACGCGGGAAGGAGGGATGGACTAAGCCCCCTCCAAACACATGCAAGCAAGATCAAGGAATGGGGTCAACCTGGGCGACAGACACCACCTGCCTAGCCATTGCTAAGCAGCCTCTCTCTGCTCTCGGCCATGACTCCGATGACTGTGATAGTGGTTGACGGCCTTCATATTACTACAGTGTTCTGGTTCGCATAATGGATGCTTCCCTACTTCATGAAAGTGGCCGGACGCGGGACGGGGGGAGGGACGGACAGAGCCCCGAGCATAAGATGCTTCGCATCGAAAATAGGTAGGTTTTCACTGTCCGCGGCGTATTACGGAGTGATGTATATATATATATATATATATATATATATATATATATATATATATATATATATATGTATACTTACAACGACGAGACCGCTCGCAGGCACGGTTCTTTCACCGTGCTCGTAAGTCACTCGCTGTGCACCGCTGGCCGCACGATGATTCGTATCGGCACTCGCCTTCATGCTAGATGTTTGACAACGATTGTCGCATGAAGAGAGACACATTTTGGACTGTACTTCAATCCAGAAGACATTATTTTCTGTGAAACAAATTCTATGCGACGTTTCTTCCAACCGTGCCGCAACGCACTCACACCGGCCGCCGGCCCTGCCGGCCGGCTTGGTGCCGATGACGTTGGAGGCCTACTTCGTATATCGCTTCGAAGTTGTGGCCATTGACTCTGCGGGAACACCACCGCTGACGAACAACTTACTTTTGTTAGCGCTGTCAGTGCTCTTTCTAGTTCTTCCTAATGCGGCACATTGAAACGTATTATCCGCCGTGTCCGGGCTTGGAGGCTTGCACTTGTTTGGGCCCGGCAGTACCGGCAGCTCGATAGGGAGGAAACGCACGGGAGCTCATCCGCTCGCTGTGTGCGCCTGCGCGAATTGAACTTGCCTCTTATAACAGCTTCGATTCGTTGAATAGTGCTTCGCTTTCACACTGGCGTACAACCTAAATAACTCGTCTTCGTGCTAGCCGACAGGGCCGAGCAGTGCAGCGCGGCAGCAGGCGATCGGCGCGCAGTTACCCTCCCCGTTGGTCCCTTCATTTCCGGGCGTTTGCGCACGACACGAACTGTCACGCATTTACTCCCTGTTGGAAGAACCGTTTATCCGTTGGTTTAATGACTGCAGTTAGTCCAACTTTGCCGAATTTCGGCGTAGAGTGTAGTTACGGTGCTTCCCTGCTGACCCTACGGTCGCGGGTTTGATCCCGTCTGTGGCGATCTCATTTCAGTGCAGGCGACATGATAGAGGCCCGTGTACTGTGTGATGTCAGTGCACGTTAGAGAACACAAGATGGTCGAAATTTTCAAATCCTTCCACTACGGCGTCCCTCATAATCATCATATTGTGGTTTTGGGATGTGAAACCCTAGATACTCTTATTATCCATCACTACAGAGAGTCGGCAAAAAGTGGTACAAAAAAATCAACGTCTGGGCTCCCATTTTACGCAGCTGGTGGTGTTATCATATCTTCATATAATCTCATACCTTAGAATAGCCAGAAAGCGTGCATAGTGTCTTACCAATAAGTCAGGCGTGTGTTATCAGTCAAAATACATCTTTTGGCATCGATATGCCGAAAGCGCCTTGAGGGAGCGAGCGTCTTCGGGTAAACAAGCCCACCTTTCAACGTTGTCACTCGTGCAGAGCAGGTTTGCGTGTCTATTAGGCAGCGCATGCTCCTGTGCACGCCACGTCACAGCCCGCAACGGCCGCAAGGTGTCACCCCGCAGAGCAAAGCCGGCCGCTCGAGCGCTATACACAGATGTGGCCGCGGCTGTACTCGTACTGTTAATCTTCAACCACATCAAGAAATTTGACCACACCTAGTGCTTCGATAGCTGGAAGCCCAAGCAGAACACAGTGCAGTGATTCTACAACGTACCTTTGTCGCGTGGTTGTGCCTTTCCACCCAATAACTGCTGAAAAACAACCATTAACTTCAAGGCACTGGTTTGCAGCACTTCTAACCACAGCCTGCGACTTGTCTATACAAGAGGGTATGCCGGGAAAATCGGGCGGAACCACAGTAACTTCCGATCCTGAATCAATTTTCGCACTTACGCGTACACCGTTGATAGACACATCCGCGTGTCGGGCATTGGATCCGTTAAGTGTCCCAACAAAAAAAGTTTGTTACGTCGCCTTCTAGCACAGACATGCCCACCTGGTTTTCTTTGTTCTTGTGCCAAACCCGGCCGAAATTTCCCTTGCTTCCACAGTGGTAACACCGTGCTGAACGCGCCGGGCACCGGGCTCTCGCCTGGCTCCAATGTCCGCAGAACTGGCACCCTTCGGACTCCTCTTCTGGAAGGCCAAAGGTCTGAAAAATATTCCTGGCCTGCCTGCCCATGGTGTACAAAAGCGTTCGCACCTGGGCTTTTTCCGTTCTGTCGTTGAGTCCCAACGCACAGCGGTAATCATCGAATGACATGATCCATTATGTGCATTCGAAAGTCAGGTCGAAGTTGAACGGCGTCAGCGGCGGAATGGCTGCCGCTGGCGGGGCTGCCATCGTGCAGACCGAACGCAGGGTGAGTGCCGCAATGGCACCTAGGAATGGGTGGCGCTTCCCACTTATGACAGCATGTCGTATCCGCCCTAAGCCGAGCGGTACGATGCACTTGAAAGACAGACGCCACTGCGACGTCACTACATAAAAGAAGCACCGTGTTTATTCAACAGCCGCTTTTATCACTTTGCACCAGTGACGTCATAGGGCTGCACACTAGTGCTTGTCCCGAACAGAGATTAGGATAACACTAGATAACACTACACGCACAGGCATTCCTTTTCTTGCGGCATGGTTGAAGTTTCCAGCGAGGCAAAGCAAGGCTAGCTATTGAGAAGGCGACGCAAAATTGGCCCGATTACGGTATCGCATTCTACTCTTGAGGCGAAGCTCTCGCATTCTCCAAGTTGTTTCACTGTGTTGTAGTAGTTATGAGTAGTTAGAAGTTCAAGTCGACGCAGCCAACTTGCCGCCGCCAGAGACCGTACCTGAATGTTGACGGGAAGGCGCCCGCCACTGCTCCTCCGCCAGTGGGACATCGCACGCGTTATTCGAAGGTTGTAGGTTCGGTTCCTGCCGACGGCACGTTGACGTTTCGTTCGCTTTAGTTTCTTCACATTTACTACATAATTACTGCAGTACACTTAAAAACTACAAACTACGTCTTCTTTACTTTTCTTGGCGTCATTGTTTTCATTGAGGTTGTGCGTGATAAAGAAAACGAGCAGCTCATGAATTGCCCTTCATTCATTCAAAGCGATAAGCGTTAGGCTCCCACATTCCTGTTCACGTTTCTGCAACGACTAAATGAATTTGCCAGCAAGAATCTGGCCGGTGTTAGAGGGTCACCGTCGTTCGGGTCATCCTGCTCTTGCATGGAGATTTTATAGCGACTTGCACTCGGCTATATACTGAAGACAGCTGAACGAAGTCAATGCACCAGGGACCATCAAGCGATATTTACGCCGCGAACGAGGTGTTCGTGGAATGTTCCCCACTGTGGTACGTGTTTCAGAAAAAAACGCGCAGGATCTTTTATGCCTTCGCGTAAGATCCACGGAGAAATCCACGTTCTTTGTGTTCTCAGTCGACGTATTGGTCCTCCTGCGCTCCCCAAAGAAAGCTTTCTGCATTTCACCTGCTTTCGCATTGCCTCTGTGATCGGCCCACACTTGACGAAACGACAGGGTCATGTTATGACGTCATCATACAACGTCGGGTAATGTGTCTTCATGATTACATCTCAATCTTTCTGCAATGTGGCGTCACGTCGTCACATACTGACGTCACCGCGTGATGACTTTTTGAATCACTCAAATTGACACCGACACCGCGGGACGCCAAAGGTTAATTTTCGCGCTTGATGAGTCATATAAGGCTTGTCCCCTAAACATTTGCAATCGGTGTTGGCTTAACTGATAACGATCAGTGCTTTCATAAACTGGAAAGCTCTTTAAGGAAGCGCGATCTCCTTTGAAGCGTGATTAATAGTTTCGGCGTTGTCTGATAAGACGACATTGCAGAACACCCTGCACAATGCATTTCGAGATGAAAAGCCCTCGTTACTGCCAAAATGAAAAAAAAAACGTAAATCGTACAACTTCACTCGCCATGTTCCAGTAGTGAAGACTATGAAGGATGCGCACCCATCCGTCGTTTATTGGATGACATATCTAAACACAAATGACAGTAGTAGCGCCACCATTGGTATTCTGCCAGTCATTAAAAAACAATTGAACGGGCTACATGAGGAATGTCCATCTCAGATACTATCAATCGACAAAGCACTACCAATCATTATTAACTGCTGATCATAATATCTAGGGTTTTAAGTCCGGAACCCATCATATGATTATGAGAGACGCCTTAGTGGAGTGCTCCGGAAATTTTGACCATTTAGTGTTCTTTATCTGTAGAGCAGTTGAAACTTGCCATAATTTTATCTGAGGGAAACAGAAGTCATCATTATCATCACCCGGCAGTTAACCGGCGAAACAAAAATACGTTTTATTTTAACCAAATTTTTAGAGGTAGTTTTCAGAATGGAAATTATACAAGAATGTTTTTGAATTGTAAGACATATACATTTCGCGCACTCGTTTCATCTTATGTCCTGGACGATAAAAGCATGACGAGCGGTACTACGTAAGGAGGGAAGAGCGTAGATAGTGAGAGAAATATTTTAATGGATAGGAAATCTTCACTAAGTGTCTTGCATGATACTAGATCCAAGTATTCTGTTAAAAATCGGGTTTTAAGAAGCCGAACTACAAAGGAAACTTCCTGCATAAATCACCACAAAGATGGACGTGGGGAGAAGTTTGAAGAAAAAACCAGGACAGGGAAGGAATTGACAAATGTAACCTGCAAGAATGCACGAATGATGGGATGGGAACTGCCACGAAAAACGAAGCTTGAAACGGTTTACTATAGGTACAGATGTATTAAACCCAATGCTCCGATGCGTCAAGACAATAATTTCGGCTATCCAAGCTCGCTAGCAGAGTATAGCATAGTCTCGTATAGTATAGTATAGCAAAGGGACGGGAAAGGGAGGTGAGGGCGAGCAGGTTAGGTATGACGGTGAATAGGAGAAAAAGGAGGGAAGAGTGTGAAGGATAGGAAGAATGAGATAGAGAAATATCGAGAAAAAGAAAGTGGGGAAAAGAATAAGAGACAGAAAAATACAAATAAAGAGGAAGCAAGCCAGAAAGTGAGAGAGAGCGAGAATGAAAAAGAAGGAAGAGAAAAAAATGAAAAGAGCAAGATAGAGAGAGATGGAAAGTAGGCTGACGAACAAAGAATAGTGAGAAAGGCGAGTGGGATGAGGAGGAGAGGTGCGAGCATGAGGAGGTGGTAAAGAAGGGCGGGAGAGAGTAAAGAATGGCACAGACAGAAAGAGCAAGAGAGAAATGGAGAGAAACAAGCGTAGAAAGAGAAAGAGAGTGAATGAGAGAGAATCAGATAAATACAGGGAAAGTTGATGAAGCAAGCAAGGAATAGAGAGTGGGAGAAAGAGAAGATAAGGGAAGATATAGGAAGAAAAATAAAAAGAGCAAGAGTGATAAAGAAATTGTTAGAGAGATAAATAAATAAATAGAAATAAATAAACAAAAGAGACAGAAAAACCGAAAGATGGTAAAAGGGAAACAATGAAAACGAAAACTAAACAGAAACAAAGAAGGCCGCGCAAATTCGACACTTCATTCGGGCATAGGAAAGGTGCCTTCATTTTTAACCTACTAATCATTGTTATGCTACAAATCAAGTAGTATTAGCATACACCATATTCACTCTTCATGTTGAAAACAACTGCAAACCCATTCAGGTGACTATGCTGTGACCTTTTGCCCAAAAATGATCCAAGTGCCGCTGAAAAAGAAACATAGATTTCTTGAAAATATTGGGTCGACACTTTCATGCTTACAAAACATTCTACATTGTTCTGTCTTGCACTTGAGTTCACGAACCATATTTAAACAAAGCAAAACAAGAGATAAGACGCATTGTTCTTGGTAGCCTTAGCAATAATGTGGTCTTGTGTCATAAGTACGCGACGTTTATTAACCCTTTCAGGGTCGAATTTTTTCGCGAAATGCATCCCAAAATACGTAATTTTTTTTATTGCTGAAATAAAATCTTGAGACCATTCTATTTAAGAAAGAAATTGTCTAAATTTTTTTTTCGTGAGCGTAAAGTGTCCAAAAATCGTTTTGTGTTGTTGCATATTCATGGTGTACTCATAGTAACATCAAGCAAATATCTAAACAAAACACTTAAATTTTTTTATAAATTAAAATTATGCATTATAATAAGCATAGCTCACAGACATACAAAAAATAAGCGCACTAGACTACATTTCCGGTAAAAACTGTGCGTGCTCTAACACTAAAAACTTTTCATCATGTGAGTCTTTCAAGCATGGCTCCACACAGAGTGATTTGTTGCACTCGACACACATGTAGCGCGTCTTCGTGCGAAGCTTCCGTCGCCGAATGGTGTTGGCACAGACGAAGCATCTTCTCTGGGTCCTGCTTCCCCGAGCATTGGTGGGTGGCGCCTTCTCTATAAAGTGTCAGGCTGTCAGCCTAACAGGACGGTCCCCACTTGGCCTTCCCGGCTTGCTCCTTTCTGTGTGATACTGTTCGATCAGTTGGCTCCTTACATTCTGTTTAAGGTCCGCAAACGTTTTTGTGGATGCGTTGTTTCCACAGAAGAGAATAAAAGTCTTATTTCCAACGAGACGGAGCTAGTTTTTCCGAGTCCCCAAAACAGGAAACGCAACCACGGTGGCGTTGCTTGTGTAATTTAGCGCCGCACGGAAACAGATAATCGCGCCCCGGGGAGCAATAAACGAGGGTCACAAGCGGTCACCCCTTGAGAGATGAGAAACCAGACAGCGATCAGCTTTGCGGGCGCGAGAAGCGATAACCATCCGAAGGATGAAACAGAAACCAGCCGCACCGTGTGCCCGCGTTCGGATGAGCAACCGAAATCCGCCGCGCCGTTTAGGAAAGCAAAAAAAAAACTACGGAGATATATCTCTGCTTGCAAAAATTGAACGTCTTCCCGAAGTGCGCCAGCACATTCCAAGCAAGAGAAATCATCGATCAGGCGTGCATTTTAAACCAGCCGCACCGCAAACGCACTGGGACGCGCAAGCGACTTCCGGCGCGCCACCTTGCGAACCATGAAAAAAGCAACAACGGAAAGACATCGGTGAATGAAAAAAAAATTCACACTTTCTCGAAGCATGGCAGCACATGCCTAGCAAGAAAAATGATGGAGAAAGGCGCGTGTTTTACACCAGCCGAACCGCGAACGCGCTCGGTTGCACAAGTGGTTGCCGGATCACCGCTTTGCGAAGCAAAAAAAAAAAAAAACAGAGAAACATCGGCGCATAAAAAAAAATTCACGTGTTCAAGAAGTGTGGCAGCACATGCCAAGCGAGATAAATGATGGAAAACGGCGCGCGATTTAAAGATACAGGCAGCGCCGTACATGTACGGGGAAAGCCATTTGGGCCATGTTAGGTCCTGCCGTGCATGTACGGCCAAAACCATTTAGGCCACTTTAGGTGCTACCGTACATGTACGCTTTAACCTTCCGGCGAAATCCCTGACAGGGTTAAGCTGAGGCGTCTGGTCAACATGGCCAGCTGTTTGATCACGCATAGCATTCGTAGCGGCCGAAGCATTGCGCAGCGACGACACAACTGCAATAGTGCGCCAATCCAGCACCTCAATTTTCACTGATTTTTGCGAATGAAAGTAGCTGACAGGCATGCTACACCCTCTTGAAACAAACATGATCTGTCTGCTACAATGGAAGGAGTGGTAGCACAGTCGGCACTTTAATGGACAGGCTTCCCAATCCTCCCTTTTCCCCATCATATATGCAGTCACTGAGGTAATCTGACATTACCACGCAAGTAAAAAAAATTACACCATCTCCCGCTAAAGGAAACCATGTGTAGATGTGAAGCAGCGGGCGCTAACGCTTACACTGGCGGCGGCGTTGACGCTGGCGCTCATCGCAGCGTTGCGCAGGAGGGAAAACTGGGGAGGAGCAAAGCACACAGTGATGGAGCGGTGTTTCCTACTGGAACATGCCAATCGCTGCTAATGGGCAATGAGAGACAAAAGACTCCGACTGGACACAGAGACCCGCAGTCCGCTTTTAGTTAACGCGCACGCTGCGAATTTTTTATTGTTCAACAACGCACAAGAGAAATCTCCCACCGGCACCACCTTGCAGGTCAAGATCCATTGCCATATATACGGGGTGGCCAGTGAACGGTTGTGCAGCGCGAGCAGTCGGTTTTTTCAACCAAGAAACTCGCTAGCAGACGCTGCCTGCGTCGGCGTCGCGAGCGGAGAGAGGGGGGGAGCGTAAGAAAGGAGAGAGAGGGGGGGACGCGCATGCGCAGTGGGAGTGTGGACGCCGCGGGCAGGGATGCCTAGAGGACAGAGGGGGGGAGCGTAGGAGAGGAGAGAGAGGGGGGGGACGCGTATGCGCAGTGGGAGTGTGGACGCCGCTGGCAGGGATGCCTAGAGGAGAGAGGGGGCAGCGTAGGAGGGAAGAGGGGGAGGGGAGGCGCATGCGCAGTGAGGGTGTGGTTTCCGCGGGGAGGAATGCCTAGAGGAGAGAGGGGGGAGAGGAGGTTTTTTATTTTTATTTTTTTGAAAGGGCTTGCGCATGCGCAGTAAGGGAGGCCACGCGGCACAGCACCACCACCACCACCACCACCACCGGATTAAGCTTCGCCATAAGATGCTTGACATCTAAAAGTCACACTGTCCTTTGGGCATTCGCCTAAGACGACTCGAAGGCGAAAACCATATTATTCTTCTCAGTTGATCACACAAATAGCACGTCCAAATCGAGCACTCATCTTCATTGGTGGTTCCTCATTAAAACATTTTTGTGCGCCAATGATTGATTGCACATTTCGCTATATGAAGGGGTACCGAGCCTTGTGAAAATGCAAGGGTCTACGTGCGCTTGTCATGAGGTATGAGGCCAGTTAAAATCCTAAAAGCACCACCACTCATTGATACATCGCTTGTGCAAGTGATCGTGTACCTTTTTGTTGGCAGACTCCGGTTTACTTGCTTTTGTGCGTGCGGTGATGCTTTTTCAGATCTGTCGACGTCTTCGATGAATGATCGCACAATTCACATTTATATGGCCTCTCGCCCGTATGCTTGCGTTGGTGCACACGAAGATTTGCAGACTTTATGAAAGACTTAGTGCATGTACTGCACTTGAAGGGCTTCTCGCCCGTGTGAGTGCGGTGATGTACCACGAGAGTAATCTTCTGTGTAAATGATCGAGGACATCTGCTGCAATGAAAGGGCTTGTCGCCTGTATGTATGCGGTGATGAACCGCGAGATTATCCTTCCTATTAAATGATTTGCCGCATATTTCGCACATGTGTCGTCGTTCCCCTGATGTTTTCTTGACGCGGTTGACGTCTCCGTAGGCAGCGCTGATACCTTCTCGCTTTTCCCTTTTTGTGGAGCCGGCAGCATCCCTGCGAGTGATCAAAGATCGGAATCAAACACTTTACATAGAATGTTTTGTGGATGTACAGCAACTTGTTTTTGACAATAAAAAGATTGGCGAAGAGATTATAGCTTTGATATGGAATGCATATTCACTTAATCTTAGTCCTAACTTCCGGAATTTGCATTTATTGACCATTTGCCTTGTTCAGCAGCAACTGAATACTCGTGTATTCGGTTACACGACACGTTAAACGCTGAGATGAGAGCACAGCGCTCTTTCTGACTGTATGCACACAAAAGTTCCGGTTCTGTCGATTCCTGGAGTAATGCCTACTTGCATAGATCAATAGGCCATAGGATGCACGATAAATACTATTTAGAGGTGAAAACATGAAGCAGTATTCTCGTGCGTTTTAAACATGATAATTAGAAGCCTCGATGATAATGTATCCAGGTGTGCCGTCGGGCGTAAAGCTATAAGCATTTACAAAGTCTTCATGTTGCGTAGCAGTTATGAAAGAGCTGACAAAGAGCTTTTTCTGGCACTTACTTCTAAACGACCAGTTGGACCACCAATTGATGATATTAACTCATTTTTGCTCAGCATAAGTTCTTACCTATGAACAGACAGACTAAGACCCTAGCATAATGCAGTTCTGCTCGCAGCACGCAATAATAATTTCAAGGATTTCATAAGCCAACCAAATTTACCGCCGATGGATGGCTATCTTTGTTCATCTCACACTGAAAGCGCTCTCAAAGGATCACGGCTGTTTGCTCTACTGTAATAGAGGCAACCAAAGTGTGTGCCTGCCCATCGTTGACTACGGCTGGTTTCCGCAGTACACGCCGAAGTATATTCTGGAGGTACTCACGCCCCCCTGTATCTGCTGCGCGGTTTGCAAAATTGTACCAATTTG
Source organism: Rhipicephalus appendiculatus (assembly GCA_030522465.1). Taxonomy (NCBI): domain Eukaryota; kingdom Metazoa; phylum Arthropoda; class Arachnida; order Ixodida; family Ixodidae; genus Rhipicephalus; species Rhipicephalus appendiculatus. Next base: position 250,014 of record JALIZH010026545.1, read on the forward strand.
CGGTATCTCTAAAACACTGTTCAGGAAATCTCGGGCTGTGCATCACCGCACGACTTACGTAGTAAACTTAGCCAGCCCAAACATTTGCGTGTGATAGCAGAACACATTACATACCAAATATAATAATTAGAAGGAAGAAGCAAGAAAAGAACGATTCCACTTTAGTATCTTGACAGGATTAAAAAAGTAGTGGTCTTAAGATTAGTGGTACCGTTGCAAATGAAGATTGAATATGTCACTAAACACAAGGCCTACAAATACATTAGCGATACACTACATCACTCTTGGCCACTATACATGCGTTATACAGAGCAGTTTAGAGAATCATAGCATCATTTTCAAATGTTTCCTGTGTACAGACATAATCTTAGTAGCTCAGGCTTCTGTTTCGTGCACAAAGGTACATTATGCAGAAAACGGCCGCTGATGTGGCGTTTTAGATGTGAAGCATGTTATGACGGAGCTTAATCCTGTGTGCGGCGTGACATCCCTTACTGCGCATGCGCAAACCCCTTAAAAAATAAATAAAAAACCTCCTTTCCCCCCTCTCTCTCCTCTAGGCATCCCTCCCCGCGGCAACCACACCCTCACTGTGCATGCGCCTCCCCTGCTCTCTCCCCTCCTGCGCTCTCCCCTCTCTCCTCTAGGCATCCCTGCCCGCGGCGTCCACACTCCCACTGCGCATGCGCGCGTCCCCCCCTATCTCTCCTCTCCTACGCTTCCCCCCTCTCTCCTCTAGGCATCGCTGCCTGCGGCGTCCACACTCCCAATGCGCATGCGCGTCCCCTCCTCTCTCTCCTCTCCTACTCTCCCCCCCTCTCTCGCCTTGCGACGCCGACAGCGTCTGCTAGCGAGTTTCTTGGTTGAAAAAACTGACTGCTCGCGCTGCACAACCGTTCACTGGCCACTCCGTATATATGGCAGTGGATTTCGACCTGCAAGGTGGTGCCGGTGGGAGATTTCTCCTGTGCGTTGTTGAACAATAAAAATTCGCAGCGTGCGCGTTAACTAAAAGCGGACTGCGGGTCTCTGTGTCGAGTCGGAGTCATCTGTCTCTCATTGCCCATTAGCAGCGATTGACATGTTCCAGTAGGAAACACCGCTCCATCACTGCGTGCTTTGCGCCTCCCCAGTTTTTTCTCCTGCGCAACGCTGCGATGAGCGCCAGCGTCAACGCCCCGCCAGTGTAAGCGTTAGCGCCCGTTGCTTCACATCTACACATGGTTCCCTTTAGTGAGAGATGGTGTAATTTTTTTGGCGTAAATCTATGTATGCTCAGGCCTGGCGGTCGGCCACAGCGCTTGGCAAGAACATGGGTGCCAACCGGAAAAGGCACCTTTACTAATCGTAAGCCATGGCCAGACGCCCGACCAGACGGCTGTTCTGGCGAGCGTAATCGCGCCCCAGGCTTGTTCTCGTCCTGTTCTGTTCTTGCTAGCAGCCACCAGCGCCGGCACTCAATTTGCGGACGAGGTCTTCGGTGGAGGCATAATTGAACCAAATATATCACATGCTTTCCCTTCCAATTTATTAACATGAATGAAAACAACACTTCACATGTTGCTCTTACCTTGCGTTGTTTCCCGCGGCCGCAGCTGCCTCAAGACCAGCACGGCTTGTGCTGGGGACTGCGTCATCGCAAGCAACGCTACTGAACATGGAAAGCGGCAAAACGCCTTTGTTTTCGGCCGTATTCGTACGATCTGAAAGCAAAAGTTGTAGTTCACTGATTCATGTGGCTAGAACACTGACTGGAAAGAAATCGCTAAAGTGAGAATATTCAAGCGAAGTCGTTTCGTTAAGGTAACCCCATAGCAATGTCGCCAACCCGAAGTCCGCCTTTTTCAAGCATGCAAAATATGGAGCAAAAAAGCACAAACCATAGTCTTCGCAAATGCCAAGCGCGAGTTACTAGAGCTCTTAGAGTGTTGCATTTTTAGTATCGTCTGCATATTCCCGTGATTTGTTGAAAGTTGCAGTGCAAGCTTCTTTTTCTTTTTTTTTGTCATCTTTTCATGTTGCAAATATTCCCTGATTAAGCGTGCCTAAGGCCTTAGCAATGATTCTATAAATATCTGAAAATGCTGTGGAAATCTACGACAAAGATACAAAACATGTGATTAAACAAGGTGCTGCGCAAAGGACACAAGGACAACGAAGTGAACGAAGACGGGCGCAGACTCGCGACTGGATTTTATTGAAAAGAAAACGCATATTTATGCGACACAAACTGCAAATTCATCTACGCGCATGCGAGGAACCTGCTATCATTATTGTACAATCTTATGGAGGTATCACTGACGAAAATGTCTCGTTTTTTCGTGATGAAAGCCTCGGCAAGCTCACGTGCCAACTGGTCCCGACTTCGCCTCAGGATTTTTGTTCACGCCCGCAAAGGCCGGCATGGTTTGCCACAAGCAGCCGAAGGGCATGCGCTGCAGTGAAGAGGCAAATTAGAACCTTGTCCGTTCTTTATGGAAAGCTGGTGTTCCCTTAGTCTTTCATTTATACACCGACCCGTTTGGCCGATGCATACTTTCCCGCATGTCAGAGGGATTTCATAGACCACCCCCGTCGAGCACGCGACGAATTCAGTGGCGTGGCTCTTAGTAAAAACTTGCACGCTCCTATTTGCAGAGGCAATGCAGGGACACAGTGGAGGAAATTTGTGTGGGGCAGAAATCACCACTGGCACACCATGGCGATTGTCAACATTCTTCAGGTTGTGAGCCACCCTATGGATATAGGGGACAACTGCCGGTCGCACTTGTTTACGATCTTGACAAGCCTAAATTGCACTAGCCTTGTACCTCTGCAGGAGCTTCTCCGCCACAGCCACCACGACTGCCGTAGTGTAACCAGCTTTCATCAACCTGGCAACCTGATTATTTAGGCTGTCATGTACCAGGTGAACACATGACTTCTCCAAGGCTCCCTTCAAACAAAACATGCCAATGGCCCGTTTTACTGTCTTGGAACGCGCAGAATCATACAATAACAGGTCTTTTCTGGCTCGCGGCGAGTATATCCAGAACGTGTGATCTGGTGTCAAAAACAGGTTAATATCTCAAAACTGAATTCTATTCTGGTCCGGTAGTTTGTAGGTGAAGGTTAAACCACTGCCGTACCGTTCAAAGATAGCTAAAATATCTTGCACTGAATTAGTGTGTGTCGAACCAGGCTGCTCATTAAGAAGTATCAGGTAGTCATCTACGTATCTGAAAACCTTTAGCACTATATCCTGGTCCAAACAGCATACCAGATCACGATCAACGTTGGCCAAGAAAATATCAGCTAGTACAGGCGCCACGCATGACGCAATACATATGCACGACGCAATACATATGGAGAAGCTCCTTCAGAGGTACAAGGCTAGTGCGATTCAGGCTTGTCAACATCGTAAACAAATGCGACCGGCAGTTGTCCCCTATATCCAAAGCGTGGCTCACAACCTGAAGAATGTTGCCAATCGCCATGGTGTACCGGTGGTGTTTTCTGCCCTACGCTAATTTGCTTCGCTATGCCCCCCGCATCGCCTCTGCAAATAGGAGCGTGCAAGTTTGCACTAAGAGCCACGCCACTCACTTCGTAGCGTGCTCGACTGGGGTGGTCTATGAAATCCCTCTGACATGCGGGAAAGTATACTTCGGCCAAACGGGTCGGTGTATAAATGAAAGATTAAGGGAACATCAGCTTTTCATAAAGAACGGACAAGGTTCTAATTTGCCTCTTCACTGCAGCGCATGCCCTAGGGCTGCTGGCGGCAAACCGTGCCAGCCTTTGCTGGCGTCAACAAAAATCTTGAGGCGAAGTGGGGACCAGTGAGCTTGCCGAGGCTTTCTTCATCACGAAAAAACGAGACATTTCCGTCAGTGATACCTCCATAAGATCGTACGATAATGAAAGCAGGTTCCTCGCATGCGCGTAGATGAGTTTGCAGTTTGTGTCGCGTAAATATGCGTTTTCTTTTAAAAAAAATCCATTCGCGAGTCTGCGCTCGTCCTCGTTCACTTCCTTGTCCTTCTGTCCTTTGCGCAGCACCTTGTTTAATCATGTGCGACCGACTCGCCCAGCAACATGCATTACAAAATATGTGTACTATGTACTTTTAGGGCCGAAGCACGTTAAGGTTTTGGCATATCGGCATGCCAGGTCGTCGTCATTGTCTCGGCTTGTCGGCGTGCATTGTCGTCGTCACTGTCCACCATAAACGGGTATGCACCACAAACATTGGGTAAATCCCACTGCTCTCCACAGGTCGAGACTATGCATATTATGAGTTAAAGGTTCCTTAGTACTGCTAAAAAGATTACGTTTGGCTTAGCACCAGTGTCGGAATCTCCGATGAAATTTACCACGTCGCTGAAGTTTCTTATCTAAAACCAGAGACACACACGCAATGTGAAAGAAACTTAATTTTTTCTCCTGTCGGTACGCTAAGAAAATATGGAATTATCGCAATTGTATACGGAATGGTTCGGTAAGTTGGGACAGAAAGAGTCACTCTTGTCCCATGATATTGTCCCAAAACAGTATAAAATACAAAGGCATGGATGCGCATCTCCTATATAGACGTCTCTTTTTACGAATACAATAACACTCAGATTATCTTCTTCGATGACGTGCAGGGTGAGGCAACGGAAAAAGTTCCTGCACCTACCACAGCGGACTGCCGTGTCACCTTCCTTGTCGTTTGCAGCATTGATTTTTGCATAGGAGTTGGCATGGCGAATCCTGCAGGCAGAAAATATTTTCGTCTTGGGTGACGCACTGCCAACGATAACATGGTCCCGAAACTATGGTAGTAAAGAAGACAAAGCGCTAACACCGCAGCTAGTTTCACTGCAGCCGGGCGTATGTATAACTATAGAGCCCAATACGCATTAACAACTAAGCGTCATTCTTGCCAAAACGTTTCCGTATTGCCCTGAGGGCTTTGATGTAAAAGGTAAAATAAGTTGTTTACGGTGTAAATAGATCAAGCTAACGGTACACTAGAGCGCAATTTCGTATAGTATAGTAAAGAGGGGGGAGGAGGGAAGTGAGGGGGGAGTAGGGAAATCAAGAGGTAATAGGCTAATGTATAGCACAGTCTTGTATAATATAGTATAACAAGGGGTGGGAAAAGGAATTGAGGATGAGGAGGAGGGCAACGCCACCAGCTCCGACATGTCCTCTGTCTACGCACCACCAGTGCGTAGCTGCCCCAATCTTTTCTTTCCTGCACATTTCATGAAAAACTACACAAGACGACACTTCCGTACGCTGAGAAAAGCAAGAAATATCACGCCATCATGGCGCAATAGCGGTTTCAAGCATTATTATCGGTAACATGCCTTCTCTTGGAGCCACTGTCAGCCCCTTAATCGAATTGAACAGTTTCATTTAATTTCCGGGCATGCGCCGGGCACGCTGCCATGCGTGCAAGCATATTACTTATCCCCTCTTTTCTTCTTCCCTTCTCTCTTCTTTTTCCTCCCCTTTCCCCCCTTCTCCCGTATAGGGTAGCAAACCGGGTGCAACCTGGTTAATCTCCCTGCCTTTCCTTTGCTTTTCTCTCTCTCCCTTCATTTAATGACCCTTACTTCGTGTCGAGTACCGACGAGGCTTCAGCGTTGCCGCCTCTTGTACTCAGCATTGCTTCGGCGACGTTGCTGGGGATCGGAGGCTGGAAGTCGGCACTCCCACTCTCGGAATTTTCTATAAATGTGTGAAAGCGAAGGTATTAGGTAAACAGTGACAATAGTTGACGACACACGTCTATGTCCGCCTAGGTGGAACAGTGGCTACGGTGCTCAGCTGCTGACCCGAAGGTCGCGGGTTCGATCCCGGCCGCGGCGGTCGCATTTCGATGGAGGCGAAATGGTAGAGGCCCGTGTACTGTGCGATGTCAGTGCATGTTAAAGAACACCAGATGGTCGAAATTTCCGGAGCCCTCCACTACGGCGTCTCTCATAATCATATCGGGGTTTTGGGACGTAAAACCCCATATATTATTATTTATTACGACATACGTCTAGAATTTGATGACAACAAAAAACGACTTGTCACAGATCGTGACGTTAGCGTATTGTTGATTTTTTTTTCTACCTAGACAGACATTCAGTTGACGCTGCGAAGCATAGTGCTAGATTTTCTTTGTCTATCGCCACGCTTTCATGGTCGCCTTGCTCTGAAACTGGCCATTCGGTGTCAGTGGCGATCGGCGGTCGCATTTAGATGGCGGCGAAATGTTAGTCTCGTGCACTGTGCGACGTCAGTGCATGTTAAAGAAGACCAGATCGCTGAAATTTCCGTAGGGCTGATGATCAGCCTGCCCCGTAATCATATATCATATCGTGGCCCCAGATACTATTTTTTTTGGGTGTAAGCTCCTGTATGCCATATCAAGCGCCAAAAGGCGCAGGATCCGACTGCTGACGTATACATTGCTGTTAATACGAAATCCGCTGAAGCAGGACCGACACTTATCGTGGAGTTTGTAATGTTATGTTCCGCCGCCGATACTCCAACATCTTTGGTTGAAAGAACGTAAGCTTGTGGATGTTGGTATTCTATCTTAGCCTCTAGCGCACACCTCTAGCGCACAGAAGGGACAGGAACACATAGAGACGACGTGAACGCAGCGCTAACTTCCAACAAATCATTTATCTACGAAGCAGTCATGCCAAAATATCGGAAATAGCAAGCAACGCACGCAGGCGCATAAGTACGAGGTTAAATAGAGCTGACAAGAAAGGAATTTGATTTTCTAAAAGTCATAGGAAGGGTGACCTGAAGAGGATGATTGCTTCAACATGGCCTGGTAATCATGTAAATATATCTTTGTAGACTCATGTTATCGTTGGCTGCACGCCTTTCACATATGTCATAGATGAAAAAAAAAATTTCATCTCGTACTTATGCATCTGCGTGCATTGCTTGCTATTTCCTATATTTTTGCGTGACTGCTTCGCAAATCAATCATTTGTTGGAAGTTAGCGCTGGGTCGATGTCGTATCTCTGTTCCTGTCCCTTTTGTGCGCTATAGGTGTTCACATATTTGGTTGTGGTGTGCGAAGATCCACAACCCAAGGCCTTAATTTCGGACACCTATTTCTAACTTGCGTCTTTTTTGGATTAAAAAGCACGTTCTTATACAAGTGACGTTTCAGTCCCTGTACATAGATGAATGTAACGGACACAGCTTGATGTCATCTCTTTAGTGGCTTTTTAGAAAATCTTTGAGCCGTGTTGATTCAAATCATTTGCAAAAAAAAAAATATGTACAAAATACGAGGTTTGGTACGGGATTCATGGTCAGCGAAAAAGGCTGAACTGGAGCTATCAGTGATCGCGATAGTCAGGCTAACTTCGTGTTTGGGAAACATATATATGAGTCAAACAACCAATTTATCAAGCAAAACATTGTGTCCGCGCACAGTGCCTTGCAACCTAACGAACATTGCCACCTTGGTTCATAGAATGACATTGTGGGAACAGAACTAGGACCATATGCAAAAATGTGTTCTTGTGCCTTTCATCCTTGATATTATCTATTTAGAATATTTGCACGAACGCTTTTTTTCTACATTCTATGTAATTGGCCCCGTACACGTGCAACCACTGCCGTGGCAAACCGGGCCCGATTATCTGGGAACATTCCTGATTATTTTATAATCCTCCAATAAGATTGTGCGCTGGAGTTCACCCGAACGCTGGAGCTCACTTTGGAACTTACCCGGGCACCAGCTTTAATACTGGAAAGTTTGATTCCGCATGTATCATTGCCGCGACGCGCTTTAGTGCTGATCAGTTCACCGATAGCCGAAGAATGTGACCACCGATATCAGTCTACAGCGTGTATCATTTGTGCACTAACTTACATTTCCTTAGCGTAAAACTCGCCTAGAAAAAGATAATAATATTTTAAGAATATCTGGAGTCTAACGTCCCAAAACCACCATATGATTACGAGAGACGCCATAGTGGAGGGCTCCGGAAATTTCGACCACCTGGGGTTCTTTAACGTGCACCTAAATCTAAGCACACGGGTCTCAAGCATTTTCGCCTCCACCTAAAATGCTGCCACCGCGGCCGGGATTCGATCCCGCGACCTGCGGGTCAGAAGTCGAGTACTACAACCACTAGACCACCGTGGCGGGTCTAAAAAAGAGCTTCATGTTTAACAGCCCGACTGCCGTTTTCTTCGCCGTCACGACCACGTAACAACATACACACACACGTAAAGTTCTACGAATGCACGCGGCAGAATGAAGCTGTGAACATAAAGTATTGGGTAAGCGTACTCGAATTAGTCTAATATTAGTTTTCCTAGCAACGTGATCTTTAACCAGTTTTCAACCAGCGACTGCGTTATCAGCAGGTACAGAAAGCCTTATAGGAATGAACCACGTGCAAGTGAATTCGTTCAGGAACTCCCAACCCTGAAGAATAGTGTAAGCCATCGATGTTGGAGGTCTGCGCCACCACTGGCGGCGCTGTCGAGCACTCCTATAGCCTACAGCTGCTTAATCCACACCAGTGCAATGTTAATGGGTTTCCTTCGCATTTAACGGAATTGTGACACGGTATTTTTTTGTTTATATTTCTTCCTTTTTGTTTGTATTTGTTCATGGAACGAGTCATATCGCGGCTTCATAGCATTGTCGAGGCATTTTATTTGTTAAATGGAAGCGACGGTGGTTGAACGTGTCAGCTACGACCGAAATGCATAAGCGTAATAAAACACGTGCAAAACGAACTCTATTACATGGTTTCAATGTAACAGCTGATGAAACGCTATACATACCGGGTGAGCAATCTATGACGAGGCGGGGCGAACCGGTTGATTCTTCATCCGAGGGGCCACCAGAAGTCTCACTGGAACGAAGTGTATTGGTGTCAGGAGATATACCGCCGGCGATGTGAAGACTACAAAAACATTTTTAGTTCGAAATGCCTGGTATTAGCACATAGTTGAAGGAATTAAAGGTGGTCATAGTTTAGGAAGTATTCACTGCAGCAGCCATTCGCGCAGTTCCTAAACACGAACTGTGTCCCATGACCAACAATGCACTTGAGGCGTCACACTTTGTCCAATGAAATTAGCGGTTGACATCCATCCTCGGTCCTTTGCTCTTTAATCTGGCCATGACGCGGGTGGCAGAGAGGCTTGAGCAAGAAACTTCGGCCCATTTTACTGTTTACGCAGATGACATCACAATATGGACAGAAGCGGCAGATTATCCCGACGAGTAGAGCATGCAAACTGAACTCCAAGCAGCTATCCTAACCCTCGCCGATACTTTAGATAACATCGGACTGCAGCTCTCGCCAGAAAAGACGGATTTGATTAGCGTGGACGGAAAGAAAGCGACCAAGGTAAGCAAGCAGATTACATTACACATCGGCGACAGCGACATTACTTGCCACCAACGGACAAATTAGGGTCCTCGGAGCACAGACTGCTAGTTGCAACAGTCCCCAGCAATGGATCCAAGCCTTAAGACGCACGTGGAGCCCGATGTTGCACATGGTCCGCCGCATTTCCAATAAACACGGTGGAGCAAGACAAAAAACGTGCCAAACACTTGCCAAAGCAGTCGCTGTCGAAAGGATTCTTTATGGAGCACCTGTGTATGAGTTCTCTGATCGAGACCTCTGTGACGTCGAAAAGTTACACAGGGCGACCCTTCGTACGATAGCTGGGCTCCCGAAGCACACGAGGAACGAAGAGCTGCTCAAGCTTGTGCCGATACCACCAATAAGGGACATCATCCATGAAGCACGAATTCGCATGAGATGCCGGCTTGAAAACACACCACAAGGCAAACAAATCATGGATTGGGACAACCGCGTTCACGCATGGTTGGGGCACGAGGCACAGCACCCCCCATGGGAAGCACCGCTGAACGCACGAAGACAACAACGCCCGATTGCCAGGCGCAACACGAAAACCAGTTTCAAGAAAAGTGCGCGAAAAACACGTGGACGAAGAGAGACGGGAACAGCACAAGCGCATACTAACAACTGACAATTTTATTGAAAGCACGAGAATATAAAGGAAGAAAAAAAATGGCCCCACCTCCCCGAAGGGAATCGTGAGGAAATGCGAATGCATTTCGCGCGCGCTTCACTCCATTTATATATACGTGCGAGCGAGCGGACGGGAGTGTGGGGCGCAGGGAGGAGAGAGAGCGAACGGCGTGATAAGGAGCGGCGAAGCACTGCACCTACCCTCTCCTACACTCTCTCGACAGACGCGGGAGCTCCGCCGAGCTCCCGCGATGTGAGCGCCCTCACACACCAGAGCGCGCACCTCCTCTCCACTCACTCTCCGCTACTCCGCCCGCACCACCTGCTCTGGTTGCTAGGGGCGAGGATAAGCGCACGTGCCCGCAGCTGTTGCTATGGGAGAGGGAGTTAGAGCAGAATGATAACACCTGCCGGCGCGCGGACACCTCCTCAACCTATCCTCCTCCTCCGCGGACAACGCCGGACGACGCCGGATGCCTGACATAGCCCGACTAAGAAATGCATTCGCATTTAAAAACACAAAAAACCATACGTGCGTGCACGTATGCAATTTTGGATTTCAGATCCAGCCATTCTAATAATAATAATATCTGGGGTTTTACGTCCCAAAACCACGATATGATTATGAGAGACGCCGTAGTGGAGGGCTCCGGAAATTTTGACCATCTGGTGTTCCTTAACGTGCACTGACATCGCACAGTACACGGGCCTCTACCATTTCGCCTCCATCGAAATGCGACCGCCGCGGCCGGGATCGAACCCGCGACCTTCGGGTCAGCAGCCGAGCACCCTAACCACTGCTCCACCGCGGCGGACGATCCAGCCATTCTAAGCTGGTCCAAAATGGTGTTGCTAGTTCCTGTCTGACCTCAGCGTTAAAGAAAACATGCCCGCACTTCCTTCCAGAGAGCTTCTCTAAGCAGCTGGGGCGTCTTCGGGAGGCTCGCTTTCCTGCAGCCAGTTTGGCTCGCCTATGCGGAAGGATTCTGCGCAGCTTGAAATCCGAGCTGAAAAGTGCTGCTCGTGATGCGAGAGATCCCGATAAGAAGGCGCTCGTCAGTATTCCCTACTTTCATGGTGTGTCAGTCCGCCTGAAGAAGGTGGGCGCGAAGTATGGGATTCACGTGGTGTTTTCTGCGAGAAATAAATTAAGCAGTTTGTGTGGGGTGGTGGAAAGAAAGATGGAAGGTACCGTGCAGAAGTGGTTTGAGTGCAATGTCAAACACAGGGAAGCCCCAACAGACTGCGGTAAGGGTGTTGTATATTCTGTCCCCCCTTTCCTGTGGCAACAGCTACATTGGTCAGACCGGGCGTTGTCTCAACCAAAAGTTGAATCATCATCGTCTTTCTATGAAAGGACAGCCTTCAACTAACCTATCATTACATTGTCGTCAGTGTAACTGCAGCCCAGATTTCAGAAGAACCAAAGTCATTGCGCGGCATAAGGATCGTACGACACGTGAGCTTGTGGAAGCGTATTTCATTTTAAAAGCTGGAGTTGTGTCGCCAAGCCCTCCGTGGCACTGCATCAATCAGAGATTGGGTATCTTGATGCGCAAATGTAGGGTTCTTTGGTTTCGTGCACGCACGTATGGTTTTTTGTGTTTTTTTTCTTCCTTTATATTCTCGTGCTTTCAATAAAAAAATGTCAGTTGTTAGTATGCGCTTGTGCTGTTCCCGTCTCTCTTCGTCCACGTTTTTCGCGCGCTTTTCTTGAAACACGGAATACCAACTCGCCCAACAGTCCATTCTTCTACGAAAACCAGGCAACTCTTTGAGAAAAGGCAGCGCCTCAGCAAACCTGAGAACCCCATCGACATCTACACTGACGCAACAATCATTCATGAACAAGCTAGTATGGCCTGGGTCAGCACATCCGCATCCCGTCACAATGGCTATCACAGTTGCCAGCTTCCCGGTGGTGCACCCGTACATGCAGAGCTGTTGGCCATATGGGGAGCGGTGAACACTATTCCGATTGACGTAGGGAACACTGTAAGCGAGAGTCATCGAAATAGCTTTCATATATTGACCGACTCGTTCGAAGCGGTGACTCAGCTAACAGCAACAACGACTGAAGATGCGGTGGCCAACGACATTAGCGAAAATGTAAAGAGATTACAGGACTGCGGAATTAATGTGGAAATTTTGTGGACACCGGGACACACTGGCACGGACGGGGGGAAACGAAGCCGCTCATGCGGTCGCCGCGCAAGCGGGTGGGCTTGACTATTCTTTGAGCACCCCACACCCCAGTTCCTCGCCAAACTTGGTGGACCTCAATCCGTACATAAAAAATGTTGCGCGAAGGCTCTCCTAGCAGAGAATTTATGCATTATATTCGCGTAAAACTAAAAACGGACAGTAAACGAAGGCTATTACAAGCTACACCAGCCCCTCTTTTAAGCGACAAGGGCGGACTTACGCGACCGCAAGAGATATTTCTCAACAAGGTTATGGCCAATGCAGCATACACACCACATATAATAGATAAATGGATAGGAACCAGACAAGCAATTGGAAACATTTCTCCTCGATGCCCGCACTGTCAAGAATTATGCCGAGCAGATTTACACCACTTCATTTGGATTTGCTCAGCTTTCTCGCAAGGAAGAACACACATACAACACTTGCCACGCGACGACATAAGAAGCTTAGGCATTGCGATACAATCTAAGAATGAAGCACAAAATTCACTTGCACGCTATGCGAGTATAAGTGGCCTGTTTCGAGTGGTGTAGATGGGGTCGACCAGCTCGCGCCACTCTATTTAACATCTACTGAAGACGGCTTCACACAAACTGATGTCAGTCTCACATGCTTACCCTGTTCACCAAACAATCCCTTCCCCACCTATTCCCCAAACTGCGGCCGAGAGCCGTCCCCTCTTCTACAAAATAAAGGTTCATTCATGCGTACCACCCTGCTGGTGGAGGAAGGACGCCCGCGCTTCGGTTGACACGACAGAAAAGCTCGAAGAGCGCATGTTATCTCTCCATAACAAGAAAAATGGCTACTTAATGCGCCAGAAGAGATGTTCACAAGTAGCCAAAATGTAGCCACACAGCCAACCTGCAATTTTCTTCACCATACGGGGTCGTAATGTAGCCAAATTTGCGCAATGTAACCATCAGCAGCAACTCTGAGAGTGGTGCCACTGCCAGCGGAATATGTTTAATGATGATCCATTGCTTTTTTAATGCCGGCCCTCGCGTTTCGAATAATATTACAGAGTAGAGAGCGGGTACTTAGCAGTCGTTATAATGGCGCTGGTAAATTGCCATTGATGTACTCAAATATACAGCTGTGTATATTGCACATTGGATTATCGCATTAGTGAGAAATAGCTAAGCGGCTCAGCGGACCTAGCGGAGGGGGCACCGGAGCGCAAGACAAAACGAAGCGTAACAGCTGAGCGATGCTCCGCTTGTTTAAAGGAGCACTGACATCAAATTTACGCATGTGGATTTTTTAGCATCCGCGAGTAGCTATCGACCCCCAAGTAACGATTCTCGACTCAAAATGCAGCGGAGGGACGAATAAGTACTAGTAATGTTGAATAATGTATCCGGTATCGAACGCGATTCAAAACGAGAGGAAAGCCCGCCAAATTGTAGCGCTGGTAGCGCTACCTCGCGGCCACGTCGGGGACTCCCCAGCTGATCTCGCTGCCACAAAAAAAGGTGACGTCACGTCCAGCTGACATCGCTGACATTTCGTCTCCTGGGAGCACAGGTGCAGCCATGTCTTTATCGTCGAACATCGTCGTCCCCGCCGTCGTCGCGGTCAACATCGACAAGCGAGGATGACAACGGACTTGTAATTGGGAATTAGAACAAGCGGCAGGCTCGCGATCCTGCGTTAAATGCAATGTATCAACCACAGCCGCACTGCCGGAGCACAGGAACACCAACTACGCACCTCATGTCGTGGAAGTTTGGCGGGTGAATCGCTGCCTTTCAGCTGCAGTATGGCACACGCATACGGTGGGAATAGCCCCGGCCTGGAGACTGGGCCTCGTATCGAATGAGAGACCCAATCGCTTCGCCAACACAGGATTCATCCTGTAGCAGCCCGCGTCAAAGTGAAGCGAGCAAATGCGGCTGTTGATCACAGGCGTCCAGTCCCTCGGTTCAACGGCGCGCCGTACGAAGTCAACCCACTGGCTGCGTTGAGGTTCGAGGCTTGGAAATATATGAAAGGACACGCACTATCTGCTTTTTCCGCGCCTCGACGGGCAGGCTCGCACTACACAGCGGCTTTCCGACATCTTGGCACGTATTCTGTCGCTCCGAATGATCGCACTCGTGCTGTGGAACACACGAAAAATGAGTCGATGCGACACGATGAACCGCACGCACGGATCGACACAGCAAGGAGAGCCAGTGAAACCATCGCCGGGCGCCGGCGCCACAATAAACACACTCAAACCGTCGACGTCACTGTTACTAGCCTATCACTAGCGAACGTCACAGGTGTGGATGTATCACACCTCACTCGTAGCACTAATCTCAATGTCGCAGGGCACTCAGTTTTCCGTTGAGCTTTCATGCGCTGTTTGCCCTCGAAATAAAATAACTTCCACGTAACGGACGCCATACAAATTTCGCCAAGAAAACCTATCCACACCGAGCAATCGAATAAAGGACACATCTCGATTTTGAAATTTAATGTCAGTGCTCCTTTAAGCGGATCGCATTGCTGCGCGACCTGTTGAACAAGATTGGTCAGCGGGGTGACACCTTGTCAGTTGCTGGCTCTGACGAGGTCTGTCGAGGAACCATGCGTGGCCTAATAGATATCCTGACCTGCTTCGCAAGAGTGGCAACGTTGAATGGTGCGCTTGTTTAACAGAAGATTCCAAAAGATGACGCATTTTGACAGATAACGCAAGCCTGACTAAGCGAGTTATAGGTCGAAACACGTCATCTTTTGGTATCGAGATGCCGAAAGCGCCCTAAGGGAGCATGCATCTTCGGTTAAACAAGCACCCCTTTTAACGTTGTCATTCGCGCAAACAAGTCAGCATGTCTGTTAGGATGCGTATGCTCGTCGGCACACCACGTGACAGATCCGCAACTACCGGAAGGTGTTACCCCGCTGAAAATGCCGGCTGCTCGCGCGCTCTACACAGAATTGGACGCGCCTGTACAAATTCTCATTAAAAGCTGAAGCACAACTCAATAGCTGAAAGCAATAAAATAACTGAAGCATTTCCCAAGCAGCCACGGCAATATCTTATTTGCTGCCATGTATTTTACCAATAAATGAATATCTAACAAAAAGAAACAAAACCTCCCGGATACTTCAAGCATTTTATGTGCTTGAACAAATATAGATTCAGCATTCTCGTGAAAGACGATAAAACGTTTAGATTGCAGCAAGGTCAACAGCTGGGCCAGTTGGTATGGTTCCACATTATTTCAAGCAGCTCAACAGACAGGGCATATACATTAAAGTATGGAACCGCGTCGGTGGGGACATGGGAACAAAACGCCTCGTTTAATATTCTCTTTGCCTCAAAGAACACCCCTCGACACTGATTTCAGTAGAAAAGTAAGCGTTCCTGCTTTAACCATTATGTCATAGGTGGAAATGCGCAGGATTCTATTCCAGTTGAAACGCGCCGCGGTCGTGAAGTGGTTGTAGTACGAACTGCTGACCCTTAGTTCGGGGGAGGATCCAATCCCAGCCGCGGTGGCTGCATTTCTCGATGCAAAATTCTGGAGGCCCGAGTGCTTTAATGTTGGTGCACGTTGGCAAACCATGAGCGGTCGAAATTTCCGGAGCCCTCCACTACGGCGTCTCGCAGTCATATATTGTTTTGGGACGGGGCACCCCACTAATTTTTGTTATGTATTCAAAATGGGGGATAGTCATTATGACGGGTCGATCTTTTTGGGACATGCCAGTATGTTCCAAACTACCATTCAGCCCTATGGCGGTGCAAACAAGCAGGTGGTGGTTATACTAAACTTGCACGTTCCACACTCTAGTGCCGGTAAATACGCAGTACAGCGCTGCTGCTTCGTCACAAGGTGAAATAACGCGATTAGCCTCAGGCTCTGCATATTTTACAGCTTTTACCCCTACTTGAAATTTGTACTGTGTAGCACACTAGTTGTACTCGGTCTGCCACCTACGCCTACAAATTGATAAAAAACAATGCACCGGAGTCGTGCGTTGATAATGTAGCCAAACGGCAAGTAACGACTCCTCTCTTCAAAGAACAATGCGGCGCGTACGAGTGCTTACTTCAGCGCAGTCTTAACGTCCACCTTGAACGTGTAACGTGTACGACTACAGGTACGAATCACAGCAGAACGGCTAATATGCAGCTTCAGGAAAGCCAGAATACAGAACTAAACAGGGAAATCTTGTGGTGCAGAAGTTGTTACACTGAGCATAGCAGTCAGAGTGCTGTCGCACTCATTCAAGCCACTTATAAAAAACGGCAGCACAGATAGAGCAGGGCTCAGAATCCCAGTGGTGGAAAAGACGTTGTTACCGCGCCGGCGTAACTTGGTCTAAGCCTTTTGAAGCACTGCAACATGTGTTTATTGGTTACCCGTAAGGTGAATACATTCCGTAGTACGGCCCACGGTAGCAACAATTTATTTTGCAAACATGGTGACATTATGTCCAGTAAGAAACCTGCAGTCACCCGGTGCATCCAGAGATTCGCATGTTGTAACGTGAACTCGAGCACCATTATGAAAGGGAAAGGTTCGACAGAAGCTCACCTGACATTGTCGTGGGACGTGCCTGCGTGGTTTCTTTCCTTAAGTAGTTTGTAGCGGACGCCAGCAAAAGGCGAATATCCTCGCAGTTCTTCATCAGCCATTTTTGTTGGTGTACATGTACGCGGGCACTATGCGAAAACTTGGCAAGGTATATCAATAGCGAGTACAGACATCAACCGAGCATCAGTATAGTGGTGCATTTTGTGCCCAAACTAAAGCACGTTGCCGAGAGATTACACGGCGCATGCGCGTCCTTGCGCGCTTAGTGCGTTGGAAAATCGCCACATAACGCTCTCTCTCTCTTACCACAACGCGTAATAACCTAAACTGCCTACGTGCTAGTATCACGCTTAGTAGTATTTTCTGCCACTCTTGTAAAATTTCGCAAATGGTATCGCACCGCTTGTCGCGAACTCCCATAAATAGACGACATTGAGCGGATTATTCATTTTGGCACGAACGGCCACTTCCACAATCTTGCAGGTTTTCTAGTTGCAGGAAGGCAGCGTTTCAAGCGTAGGGCCGGTTTTTAAGGTTAAAAACTAAAAGTTGGCACATCCCAAGTGCGATGGGAATCGATGTTATGCGAAGCATGCGGATGCAAGGTGACTGGGTTGTAATTTTTCATTGAGCGAAACGTTACGAAATGACGCTAGGGATATGCATAAATGCATAATAAATGACGCTAGGGATATGCATAAATACGTACAGAGATATGTTGAACAGTCACAGCCTGAGGCTTTAGTAATGGGTTAGAGCATTGAACCACCCACTCGTTACGCAATTCGCATTGTGTGATGCCTGGTTTACTTTACTCTTCTAAAACGCTTTATTACACACGTTAACACGATTCCTTACTCGACATGAAGCCTGCATAGCGTCAATTTGCAACGCAGTTTCATGCACCGGCATAGCTCAGTGTTAGAATGCTGGGCTGCCACGCAGAGGGCCCGGGTTCAATTCACATTCTGTCGTAGGTACTTGTATTTGTTAGTTTTTTTTATTTCGCGCGATAGTGCTTACAGACACCGGCGGCAGACAACTACGGCACAAGAACGGCCCTTGTTGTGATCTCGTAACAGCTCTCGCTGTAAATTTACACCGAAGCTGATTTAGCGCGAATGCCGGTCAGTTTGCAGGGCATCACCCGGCACCACCACCCCTGAGTTGCTAAGTTGTGAAAAACACGTGTGGAGTCATGCACTTCACATTGACCGCTGAAATTCAGAAAAAGTTTCTTTCCAAAAAAAGAAAGCTTGTTCTGATCTTCGTATGCGCAGTTACTGCCTGGAAGAACCAGTTCTCTGTAGGTGATCACGTTATCGTATCCGAAAATCCTAATTTACCTGATTCCTTATTACCATAGGCGTGAGCACGAGGAGGGCGGCCGCCCCCTAGTGACGTAAGTGGGGGCGAGGCGCCAAATTTACCCCATGCATTGACTTAAGAGTGAGGGGTGGCTGCGGCGATGAACCTTGCCTTAAAATTCACCATAGCAGTACTGAAACAAATCGGAAGGAAATGTAGCGGACGATATTTAGATTTGTAGGTTATTTTCTTTAGGAGACAGCAAGATAAAGCGAGACGTCAAAAAGTACGACTTTTCTAGATATTTGCCTCTGTTTTGTAAAAAAATCAAAGCCTAAGCAAAAAATCTGTCCGCGACATTTCCTCCTTATACTAAAAAAGAATACACTACCGAAAACCCGGTGTAAATATGACTAAATTTGGGTGCGCTCCAGCTTCTCAAAATACATATGTGTTCTCCAGGGGCGCTCACGCTGGTGAACCCCATTAACCGTGTGCATCACCGGCGTCAGCACGAGTAATGCAAAAGATCAACTCACGTGATGACGTCCTCATATCACATCATGGCATCAGAGATCACCATGAGTTGTGAGGTCATCATGACGTCTCACATCACATCGTCGCTTTGTCTAAGGTGTGCCGATCACGGAGGCAGTGCAAAGCCATGTGAGATGCAGAAAGCATGCTGTGACACTGATCCTGGAGGTAGTGCAAACCACGTTAGGGACAGAAAGCTTTCGGAGGGGGGGGCGCGGAGGATCAATACATCGACTGAGAAGAATGATGGCTTTCGCCTATCAGGCATCTTAGGCAAATGCAGTAAGGATTCTGTGGGTTTTAGGGGCGAAGCACCTTAGGGTCGAGGCTTGTCCGTCCACGTCCACGGTGTCCGTTGTCACGGTAACAGCGGCGTGTAAAAGGTTAACAAGAACAAAATAAAAGGCCAGAACACCGTAAAAACAGCGACCTTTAAGCACCCATCAATCAAAGCATATACAAAAAAAGATTTAACAATAGACTAATATCAATCATAATTGTGACAGAGCAATATAAAATACCTACAAGCGCAAACTCTTTATAGTAGTCGGCCGCTTCAACGTAGAAATTATGGACCTTAGGACCTAGCTTTGTCGTCGACTGTTTATGTCACTTTATGTCAATTTATGTCGCTTTATGTCACTCAATTTACATTATATGGGGCAACGCTCGGGTGACGAACGGTTACTCACCCATACAATACCCAGATCTTCGCCCACTCGTCTTGACTCACTTCGTAGAGATGCGTGGATTTTTTTACCCATGTGTATAGCAGGTGTACCTCAGAGGTACACCTGCTATACACACGGGTAACCCTTTATCCGTGTCTTCGCAGGTAGCAGCCACCGCCTCGGCAAGTGTATCAATATGACAATCAAATCCTGTGACGATTAACTCGACGCCGGCACTTATCGCCGCGCACACTCTGTACTCTATTCAACACTATTTCCCTTATTACCTTTAAATACGAGCACTGAATAAACCAAGGTGTCTTTTTTCTGCTTGGAACTGGCCCGCGCGTATTTTAGGGGCGAAGCTCCTTAGGGCGTAGGCTTGTGTCGCGTCGTTGTCGTCGTAGTAGCCACCATGACGATGACGATGACGCTGCCATCACGGCACAGCACATGGAATGTGCTGCGCACTATGCGTCATAACGATTACGCTGATGACGATGAAGAATAAGCGTCGTAGCCACCTCTAGGTCTCAGAATGATCACTAGATGGCACTGCGGTGCCATCTAGTGATTGACCACATGCAACCCACATCATCGATCTCGTCTTTGCAAACTTCCCACTACGACCCATCCAAGAACCCCTATCCCTCCACTTCACCGACCATAAAGCCGTTATAATGAAGGCGGAACGGAAGCCACGGCTTATGTAAACTGTAACCACCATGGTTCACGACCAACGAAGAAAACACGGCTCCAGTACGAAAACGGAAAATCACGGCTCACGAATACATTAAATTTCTTCATATATACACACAGTGTTTGTCCCGTCTTTGATGATGTACTGGGCAAGATTCCCGAAAGATTCAGGGGTTTTTACCGATGAACCTCCGGAGCTTCGCCCACTCATCATCATTCACTCCGCGGATATGCGTGGAATTTTTTTTCATGCACAACGAAACATGGTGTCAGGGATCCGAACTCGCGCCCACATTCGTCGGACCAGAAATATTTGACGCGATCCCGGGAGTGCGCGTTTACGCGGATGATATGCTAATATGGGCGCCCACAAGGAAAGAACATGACGAAAGGCTAAAGGTTGTCCTGGAAGCAGCACGCAATTCTAGGCTAACATTGAACGCGGAAAAAGTGCGAAATAGGGGTGGCGAAAATTTCATTCTTGGGTGATGTAATTTCGGAAGAAGGCATCTAGCCAAACCCCGCGACTGTGAGGTCGATGCTTGACATGCCAGCGCCAACTGATAAGCTAGGACTACAGCGAATGTTTGGCGTCGTCAATTACTTCGGAATGTTTCTGCCAGCGCTGGCTGAAAAAACTAAACTGATGCGCCAGCTACTAAAAAAAAGGACACTGTATTTGAGTGGAGTGAAAACCATGCCAAGGAATGGAGTGATCTGTGCAAATGCTTAAGCATGCAACCATGTGTTGTCACCTTTCGAGCCCCAAGCGAGACACGAAAATAACCTCGGACGCCTCTCAAAGAGGCGCTGGGTCAGCTTTAATAATAATAATAATATCTGGGGTTTAACGTCCCAAAACCACGATATGATTATGAGAGACGCCGTAGTAGAGGGCTCCGGAAAGTTTTGACCACCTGGGGTTCTTTAACGTGAACCTAAATCTGAAGTACACGGGCTTCAAACATTTTCGCCTCCATCGAAAATGCAGCCGCCGCGGCCTGGATTCGATCCCGCGACCTTCGGGTCCTGGGTCAGCTTTACTGCAACTATACGGGGAATCGTGGAAGCCTGTTGCCTACGTTTCGCGGGTACTGATCGACACACAGGAAAGGCACTCGCAGATAGAGAAAGAAGCAATGGCTGTACTATTTGGATGCGAAAGGTTCCATCACTCTGTGTACGGACGGAAGGTCGTTCTCGAAACCGATCAGCGTCCACTAATAGCAATCGTTCGGTAGGCGATTGGAGAAATGCCACCCCGACTGCTGTGTTTTTTTCTTCGCTTGCTCAAATACGATTTTGACATGATTTTTATTCCAGGAAAAAAGCTGGTGCTGGCCGACCTGCTGTGTCGGGCTCCAGGCGATAGAACTGGTACGGACGAGGAAAAAGAAGACGTGGAAGTGCATGCCGTAAGCGTAGTTTCATCACTCGTTAGCGAAGCCAGTCAAGCCCGATTGGTGCAAGAAACCAGTAAAGACAGTTCCTTAAAGTGCGTCATCGAATACATAAGAATAACCAGCCGATAAGCGGACAGCTCAAGGCATTTTCCAAGGAATTAATTGTAGTAAACGTTATACTGTTCAAAGGCTGCAAGGCAGTGATACCGAAGACTATCCGTCCGGAGATACTACGGAGAATACAAGACGGGCATATGGGGCTTAACAAGTGCAAGGCACGCGCTCGGCTCGTAGTTTTCTGGCCAGGCATGAATGCTGGTATTGAAAACGTCGTGAGCACGTGCACAGTTTGCGAAAAGTACTCATATAAAAAGCAAAGTGAGCCCCTTATGATTCGCCCTGTTCCAGAGCATTCGTGGTACAAAATCGGTGTTGACATGTTTGACTACGCCGGGAGCTCCTATCTCTGCGCTTATGACGCTTTCTCAAATTTTCCAGAAGTAGGATTGTTGCATGACACATTCTCTGCTACATTCGTTGACAAATTAAGCGCGATGTTTGCAAGGTATGGCATTCCAATCGAGGTTTGTACTGACGGAGGGTCATTTCACCAGTCGAGAATTCTCAAATTTTGCAAGAAGATACCACTTCAAACAAACCATTTCAAGCCCTAGATTTGCACGCTCGAACGGCTTGGCCGAAAAAGGTGTGCAAGTCGTTAAAAGAATTCTAAAGAAAGCCACAGAAGGTAAGAATGATTTTTGGTTTGGATTACTCAATTACAGATCTAGCCCCTTGGAAGACGGTCAATCACCAGGCGAGCTGCTTCAAGGTCGACGACTGCGCACCCCAATACCAGACTTCAAGGAAACAACACGCCAGGTGGTGAAAAAGCATCAGCAGACTATGCCGATGGGGACACGTGTTCCACCTTTGCAGAAAGGGCAATCCGTCCGCGTACAAGGAGGCACATGGGAAACCAAGGCAAGAGTAATCAGCCGCATGCGGCCCAGATCCTACGTCGTAAAGACCGAAAAGGGCAGTGTGATTTGACGAAATCGACAGCATCTGTTGGCAATGAGAGATCCGTTTAGTAGTTCTGAGGAGGATGCGTCCGATGAAGCGTCTGACAACGAGGAACCAGCCCAACCTGCGCAACTACCAACAGGTGACGTGGATGGAGGATCTGACAACGAAGGCCCAGTCCGACGTCAGCCGCCACAAGGCCACACCAGCACGGCTGCTCAGGCTCTTAGAAGATCTACGCGAGACAGAAAGTGCCCGGAGAGGCTAGCGTACGGCGAGAACTTCGTTCAGTACCCGTGACTGGTTACCGCTCATAGATCTTCTGTTCTGTTTTTGTTTGTTGTTTAAACTAATCCAAAGGAAGGAAGATGTATCGATATGGCAATCAAATCCTGTGACGATTCACTCGACGCCGGAACTTATCACCGCGCACACTCTTTACTCTCGTCAACATTCTTTCCCTTATTACCTTTAAATACGAGCACTGAATAAACCAAGGTGTCTTTTTTCTGCTCGGAACTGGCCCGTGCGTATCTTTCATGCACAACGTAACAGCAAGGTTACGTTGCTGGCGAGCAATGCTGGCCAGTCGCTGTCGTGCTGGCCAGCTGCTGCTACCAGGAGGTAAGGGAATGTGAGACCGATTGGGAATGGCCGAGGATTGCCAAGACGTATGCAATAGGGTGGGATGGTCACCGCGTACGGACATTTCACTAGACCAAGAGATGGATAGAGGTAAGAGAACAGGAGACGGGAAAATGCCCACCTCTTCTACGATCCCTCGGCGCATGCACGCTTCCCCTTGTGTAAAAGTCGCGAAACGCCTCTTGATCTCGCAAGCAGTAAGGGTTCTGGCAGTAGCGGTTGTCTAGGCCCCTCCCGAAACGGCAAAGGGCCGCACAGGTAAAATAAAAAAAAAGTGGATGGTCGCCAGCGATTGGCCTATAGGAAGGTGAGAGATGGGTAGGGTGCCCGAGCAAGGCGGTGCTCGGCAAGCTGGGCTGTGTTGGACAGAGAAAGTGGTGGTGTGATGGCAGAACGATCCTTTGCGGCTCGGCATCATCGCGGATGGTCACTATAATGGAACGCGCGGGCAAGAGCGGGAACGTTGTGTTGAGTTCCGTTCGCATTGGCGATATCAGTGGCCTAGGTCCCACAAAACGCCGCTCGTGTTCCGAGCAAAAAAGCAGCGTTGCGGCGTGTGTGAGCTTGTTGAAGTGAAGTTCACGTTCAATCTCGTCATGTATGAGCACAACGAAAAGCTTCGGCGTTCCGTCGTACCCCTCGAAGACAAGAAAGAATGTTAACGTGCACAAGCACGGATTTTCATGTGACACCAAACCGATTGTTGCATGTTGCTGCAAGCAATGGTCCGAGAAAAGCCAATTTCTTTGATATAAGGACCCCTTGCGCTATTCATGGCACCCACCTGATAGCTCAAGTGTCTCGGCAGCGTTGCAACGTGTTGCATAAGGCATATGTTATTGCGATAGGAATAATAATTATATGGACACTCTAGGCCGAATTTCGCTGTCGCCGGCGCCGTCATGTCTCAGACATGTATATGTATGTAATATATAAACAAGGCAGAAAAAAAATAGATCAGAAGAAAAAAATCCACGCATATCCACGGAGTCAATGATGATTAGTGGGCGAAGCTCCGGAGGTTCATCAGTAAAAACCGTGAATCTTTCGGGAATCTTGCCCAGTACATCATCAAAGACGGGACAAACACTGTGTATATATGAAGAAATTTAATGTATTCGTGAGCCGTGATTTTCCGTTTTCATACTGGAGCCGTGTTTTCTTCGTTGCTCGTGAGCCGTGGTGGTTACCGTTTACATAAGCCGTGGCTTCCGTTCCGCCTTCATTATAACGGCTTTATGGTCGGTGAAGTGGAGGGATAGGGGTGGATGGGTCGTAGTGGGAAGTTTGCAAAGACGATATCGATGCAGGTTCCTCGGATGGTTGTGGGTTGCCTGTGGCCGATCACTAGACGGCACCGGAGCGCCATTTAGTGATCATTCTGAGACCTAGAGGTGGCTACGACGCTTATTCTTCATCGTCATCAGCGTCATCGTTATGACGCATAGTGGGTACATTCCATGTGCTGTGCCGTGAAGGCAGCGTCTTCGTCATCGCACAGGGGTGGCTACGACAACGACGCAGGACGCCGGACTAGCCTATGCCCTAAGGAGCTTCGCCCCTAAAACTCCGAAGCACCCGACCGGGGTTTCGAACCAGTGACCCCTTGCTCCGCGCTGCGCTGCGCTAGACCACTCAACCGCGCGCCATTCATGTTTCGGCGTAATAACGGTGAGCTATTTAATACACTATTTATTTCTGGTGGCACGTAGATCTCGGAGGAGCTTGATTGCGTTTTCTGCCGCGCAACGCTCCTACATTTTCTTTCAGTTCAAAAAGCTTCCCTTGAGACGCGCATGAAAAAGTGGCCTCTTTCTGTATCCACTCGTCATGTGGAACGGAAAACACGGCCGTCTGCTTACCTTCCCGAGAGTGATGAGCAAGTTCGTCACCTCTGGCGCTTCCGTCGGCGCGCACTAGGCGTATAATGCGAGTCACAAGAAAGTGGAAGAGCCGTTGCCCGCGGTAGAAAATTGGCTAGGGACGTGTTAACATCATAATTCGCTTTATTCACTGATACAAAGATTCCAACTACGGCTTATAAATTTATCTATTTGCTACCATTTAGGTTAACAGGATTGCGCACTGCTTGATGTATTATTACATAAAGGCAACAATTTGCGGTTTGTTGGGTTTCAAATTGCTCAAAAACAATGAGCCGCGCCGACGTGGTGTGTGCCGTTGTCGAGGTTGCGGCGTAATGCATAGATGCCATGCCTGGCTCTGCAGTTGGCAATTTCGGTTTCATTCAGGACCTTCAGGACCCTTGTTCCGCTGAGGTCACAGTCCGAACTGTGTTCGGCGAAAGCTTGTGACCATTCGACTGATTATGCCATGTATGTTTTCTTTACACTCTTAGTGCAACGGCACTAGTGATGCAGAACTGTCGATGGTAATATCGATACTATCAATAGTTAGGTCACTATTGAACTATCGATGGTAGAACAAACTATTGCTATCGAAAGTAAGTTTGATAGTACTATCGATAGTATGAAATCAACCGCGCGTACTCATTGCAGCATAAACTTGATTCCCCGAGTGTTTGGTGGAACAGGAGAAGCATGCTGAAGGGCAAGGAAGTCGACATGCTTGCGTTCGTTCAGCAGAATGGCACATGGTGATTAAGCCGAACCGCTCAGCTTTAGCAGAAAGGAAGCCCTTACATGTGGCGGAACTGCGCGGCTTCAAACTTATGCTGCATTTTGCGATTTCGAAATAAAAATATCAAAAGCTAAGTTTTAAATTGTGAGGTGTAACTGGGTACTTATAAATATGAATTTATTTGTAGACATATTCTGCCATTTTGATCGCGAGAATAATTTATATCTTTCGCGAAAAGATTGCTCATAAATTAAGGAAACTCTGTACTGCTCATAGTAGGCTATCGCAAATGACTTGGCAATATCGCCGCCCAAAAACAGCATAATTATTCACAGCACTATTGATTATATTATCTAGAGCGATATTCCTGATGATACTGTTGATTGCACTGTCGAAACTATCGACTGTTTATCGATAGTAGTACTTTCGATAGTTTCTTTACACTATCAATAGTTTTAAAAAAGCTATCGATACTATCGAGAGTCCATTTACCGATAGTTCTGCATCACTAGATGGCACACAAACGTAATGTGTGCGCGTTTTCTTTTTTAATTTTTTACCGCGAATCTCAGCGAGACGCGAGACTAATCTTCCTCCGTTCGCATCAGTTCGTATTTTCTCGCGCTTTGCGCATTGTGCAGACGCCATCCGCGTTCCAGCGCTTAAATTGACGGACACTTTGTAAATTCCAAAGTGTGTTCCGCGAACGCCTGTGTCCATTGAGACGGGGTCGGTAAGAATGGAGCGAGATCCGCGCGTCTCCCTCCTTACATGATTGGAAACGCTGGGCATAGCGACGCTGCGCAAGCAAAGCGCGAGCGCTGTAGAGTCCGACGCGAGGGGCGTCCGTTTGCGCGCCCCGGCGGCCACCTGGCACCGTGCCAAGGCTCGGAAGGAGGGAAGGGCGGCGGACGGAAGGGCGGCGGACGGACGGAAGGACACGGAGGGACGGACGGACACGGACAGGTCGGACGAACGGATGAACGGACGGATGGACGGGAGCATGAGACATTAAAGGCTTTCGCGTTAAAAAGAATGCCGGAAACACCTTGGGTCACACGCCACCACGTGGCAGGAGACGCAGAGGGGTCACTCCACGCACCGCAGTGTAAAAGAAATAGAAAAATCTAAGAGCATCGGCTTCTGCATTTTTGGTACTTGCAGTGCGTTGCTCAAACACAAAGACGTAAGAATTTTGACAGCTGGTAGATCACACTTGTTCTAACATACGTGCGCTTTCTTGTCGAGCGTCCTTCAGCTGTTCGCTGCAAGTATGGAGCTGGTTGTAGTTTTTCGTGTTACATTCATATTGCTTGCTATCGCAATCATTGCTTCGCCCCTGTGGCTAAACTGTGACGTTTTTTAAGAACCGCCAAGATTACCCAATGGGGGTTAGTTCTAAGCGGAAGGTCCGTTTAGTTTTATCGTAAGAACTGCCATACGGACCATTTGGGTTTGATTCGTGCTCGAACCGCTGATTTTTATACTTTTCATTCATCGCGGTTGTTTCGCGTGCAACTGACGCCGCGACCAGATCTTCTACGACACTCGCTCTTTAATGCTATTGCTTTGATATCTTTTTTGATTGTGTACTACCGTACGGGTATTTGATAGCGTTTGTCGGCTTGCTAAAACATTTTTTTTCTCGAACCAGCGACATATATTTCTAGCCGTTACAGAAAATTCCGCTCTTTTCAAACCCACAATACTGCTTAGCGTCACGAATATGAGAGAACATAATTCAATATAGCATGTATCCAAATCTTTTTTATGTGGGAGGCCTGTGGATGGGACTGTGGCTTGTATAGACGATTAGTTTGCAAAATATTTATTTTTTTATTTATGAAATACCTGCATCGCCCCAGTGGGCATTACAGCAGGGGGGATTACAGTAAAAAATATACAAAGTAATCACATTCACAAAGCGCGGTAAAACACATCGTTGTCCAAAATGTTCACAATGTCAGGCGATAGAGCATTCCATTCTCTTACGGCTCGTGAAAAAAAAATAATACCTGAAGACGTCACCTTTAAAAGGCAATTCGCGGATTTTCAGTGCATGGTCACGCCTCGACGACATATAAGTGGGTAACCTAATATACCTTTCTCTCGCAATGCCGGTTTTAGAATGGTATACAGCGTGAAAAATTTTCAGTCTAAGGTTTTTCCGCCGATCTTGCAAATCCTGCCATGATAATTTACGTTTGCTCTCCGTCATGCTTAATGTTCTTCTATAATTGTTAAGGACAAACCGAACCGCCTTATTTTGCACCTTTTCAAGCTGCTCCGTGAGATCAGCTGTGTGCTAATCCCAACATACAGTACCGTAATCAAGTATGCTGCGAACGTACGTAAAATACAGCTGCTCTTCAATTTTGCTGGTAACTGACTGAAATTACGGCGAAGAAAACACAGCGAACTTATTGCTTTATTCTTAACGTGTGAAATGTGTCTATTCCACCTTAAATCAGACGTTAAGAAATACGTAGTTATTTATATTCTTCAGCTTTCTTTAAGGTCATATTGTTCAGTGTATATGTGCAAGACTGAAATATGCGTTTCCTTGAAAAGGTGACGTGAACACATTTTTTGAAAATTTAAGGACATTTCCCATTTATCACACCATGATCCTATAATGTCTAAATCAGCCTGCAGTAAAGTAACGTCACTCTCTTTATCTCTAACTCTATAAATAACACAGTCATCTGCGCACATTCTAAATGAAGAGATGACGTCATTTGCAATATCGTTAATAAAAAGCAAAAACAAAAGGGGACCCAGAACTGATCCCTGCGGAACACCTGAAGTTACTGGAGCATATGCAGAAGAGAAACCGTTGAGCACCACAGACTGCCGCCTTGCACGAAGATATTCGGCAACCCATGCGATAACACTATCATCCAACTTGTGGGATGGTAGTTTTGAAATGAGAAGATCGTGTGCAACTACATCAAATGATTTTCTGAAATCGAGGAATATGCAGTCTATTATTTGCGTCTTATCTATCGCTGAAGCCAGATCGTGAAAAAATTCAGCTAGTTGGGTAGAGCATGAAAAACCTTGTCGAAAACCATGCTGACTAGAGCTTAGAAGGTTGTTTTTAACTAAATGTGACATGATCGAAGTATAAATTACGTGCTCCATTAGTTTACATGTTATACTCGTCAAGGACACCGGCCTGTAGTTCTCAACGGCATTTCTCGATCCACCTTTGTGAATGGGTACAACATGTGCCAGCTTCCAATCATGCGGTAATGAAGCTTCAGGTAAACATTTTTTGAAATAAACGAGAAAAGTATAAACACGATATCCCAGAACAATGTTTAAGGATAGCTGCCGGAACATCATCCGGGCCGCATGCAGTGGACGGCTTCATTTTCTGTAACAACATACGCAACCCCTCTACACCGAATACAACCTCAGGCATTAGATTAATGTCAGTCTGACAGGTCACATTAACGATTCGAGAGAGTTTTGGCTGGAACACTGATGAGAAAAAATTACTAAATAGTTTCACTTTATCTTTATCATCATCAACTATAGTTTCAGAGATCTTTAAGGGAGAAATGGAATTATTATCTTTACTGTTAGACCTAACAAATTTCCAGAATTCTTTGGGGTCCTCGACAAGCCTTTCGCCAAGATTTACAAAATAAGTATGCTTAGCCTTTTCAGGCTAAACGTTGAAAGCTGCTTTGTAAACGTCTCAGCTCCAACCAAGCATCCCGAGATTGCCCTTTTCTTATACTTTAAATAAACTCTCCTTATTTTTTCGCAGTAACGTGCGCAGCTGATAATTAAACCAAAGTTTGTCTTTTTATCATCTAGATGAAATAACATGAGTAGGGATAAAAGCATCACGTAACTCAAAGAGCTTTTCTTTAAACATCTTCCACAGCTGTTCGCTTGTGGATTCATCAATTAAGGCATCAAATGTGGGAAAATAGGACTCAAATGCTGAAATCATAGCCCCAAAGTCAGCCCTTTGATACATATAAATTTTTCTGGGTTCCCTTTTTGGCACTGAAACATTTTGAGCGTTTACGTCAGCTATGAAAACACGATGGTCACTTAAACCAGGCAGTGTATTGACGGTCGTTATAATGCCAGGAACGTTACATAAAAGCAAATCGAGTATATTTCCTGTACCGTCATCACGTGATGCATTGTGAACGTACTGCTGAAACGCAAAATCGCTGACGAGATCAAAAAACGCAGAATACGTAGAGCCAGTGACCGACGCGGCGGGATCACCGCTCGACCAGTCTATATCTGGAAGATTAAAATCCCCCCCTAGTATGATAATATCATTGTCAAGTGTATCAAGAAAGGCGGACAGTTGAAGAAACTGGTCGTGCGATGACCCAGGAGGCCGGGTAATACGATCCAATAACTAAACTTTTTTTCTATTACGCAGCCTTACTTTGTAAAAACCAGACTCGCAGTTCGGCTGCGGAGCAATTCTAATGGTACACATGATAAGGCTGAACTTACAAGAAGAAATACCCCTCCCCCCTCTTGCTCCTCCGATCACGTCTGAAACAATGGCAGCCAGCTGGGAAAACTTCAGAATTTAAGAACATCGGTTCAAGCCACGACTCGGTACCAATAACTATTGTTGGTTCTACTGACCTTACAAGAAGATGGAAGGGATCAACTTTATTTCTGATGCTCCTGCAATTTACCACCAAAACACTGAGCTCTTCCTTAATCCCAGAATCCTAATGACGGTCACGTCTGCTTTACTTCGTTGGTCCGCGCTATCAACTTGATAAGGTTTGTTGCCCATGTACAATGTGTCAAAGTTTAGCACTGCTTTGATACCGTCTTGCCTATTTTGCTTTGCAAAGTTCCACAAGCGATTTCTTTCATCTCTTACAAAACGAGAAAAATCCTCCGAAATGCTAAAGTTCGTGCCTTTTAACTTACGCGCATTTGTTAGTACTTGCTGACGTTCCCTATAAGAAGAAAATTTGGCGATAATTGGGCGCCCTTTATCTTCTCGATAGGTGCCGATCCTATGAGCCCGTTCAATTCCAACTAAATTAAGATCAAGTTCGTGGTGCACAGATTCAACACAAGTTCACTCGCGTTCTCGCCCGCACGCGTATCAGCTAGACCATAAAAAATTAAATTGTCCCGCCTTTGACGATTCTCAAGGTCGTCAATTTTCGAACTTGAAGCCGCCAGTGCTGCCGGATACCGATGTTGCTGTGCCTCAACGTTAACTATTGTTGAGCGGATGTCGTCCGCTCCCGAGATTGTTTCTTCCAATGATACAATACGCACCTTCAGTTCTTCGATTTCGGCAGAGAACTTGTTCTCCATTGCCGCGAACTTTTTCATTATGGTGTCTTGACCCTCCAGCAGGCGATCCAACTGTGCAGTATTGGATCCTGGGTTCAACTCTATGTCACCCCCACACAATAGAACAACAAGCAAATAGAAAGCGGCACTCCTCCAAATAACAAATTGGCGTCTTGCTTGCGCCCTACGCGTCTTCACTGAAGAACACTGTCGCGAACACAAGAAAAGAGAGTTCGGGGTGGAACCGGCAAAATAGTACAAATATTCGTCGAGTAATAGTTCCAATGACTAACCTGAGAAAACAGTAAGCAACAGATAAGCATGGATGCCATGTCGCCGGTTCCACGCCCCGTCGTTGCAGTGCCGCTCCGTGGCTTTTGTACCTGAACGACACCATCAGCTTTGGCCAGGACGCAAAGTTGCCAGTCGTCTTACACGAAGAGGTCGAAATTGGCAAGCACCGGGCAGGTTTGTTGATCCCACCACAACGCTAATGGTAATCCGTCAGTTCGCAACTGTAAAAGAGCATCGCCGGCCACACATGTCGAAGCCCAAATGCAGCGCGACACGAAAACGTCCACGAGGCCAATCTGTGAAAACAGTAAGCAACAGATAAGCATGGATGCCATGTCGCCGGTTCCACGCCCCGTCGTTGCAGTGCCACTCCGTGGCTTTTGTACCTGAACGACACCATCAGCGTTGGCCAGGACGCAAAGTTGCCAGTCGCCTTACAGGAAAAGGTCGAAATTGGCGAGCACCGGGCAGGTTTGTTGATCCCACAACAACGCTAATGGTAATCCGTCAAGTTCGCAACTGTAAAGGAGCATCGCCGGCCACACATGTTGAAGCCCAAATGCAGCGCGACACGAAAACGTCCACGAGGCCAATCTGTGAAAACAGTAAGCAACAGATAAGCATGGATGCCATGTCGCCGGTTCCACGCCCCTGAAATAAGGTACTATATCTGAAATAAGGTACTATAAATTGGCCCAATTTTGTGAACACGCTTTCACTAAGCTTTACCTTGCTTTATTCTCTCTAGTACTTTATGCTCTCTAGCAAGTAGAGTACTTAGTGCTCGAAATTGCCTCAATATTTTGAGAGCAACCTGTAATGGGCTTTAATCTTTAACAGCGCACCTGCTTAAGCTCGCCCGTTTTCCGTGACGCGTGAACAGAAATCATCATCATCACAAACCGGCACACGCTTTCTTTGACTTCTTCCTCTTCTGCTTCGCTCTCAGAACACGTGCGCCGGTCTATCCGGCGAAGCCTGTAAATACCCTGACGGGTGAGATACCGAGTACAGAGAGAGGGAAAGAGATACAAAAAAAAAGAGGGGAAACAAAAAAAATCTTGGTGAGGCGGAATTAGAACCGGCGATTTGATGGCCAGCATTGTAACTATTCGTTTATCCAGGCACGCTGGCAGAGCGTAGCATAGCCTTCTATAGCATAATATTGTTACGAAGCGTCACTGCCCGTGAAAAACAAGAGAAGCGCGAGAGGAGAAAGGGGGCTACGACGTAGCTCCTACGATTACCACGGTCACAGTGCCCTGTAAAAACCCCCCCCTTACTACATTCTGGGGTGCGTAACAGATTGGTGGAAGGTGTCGGGTAAGATGAACCCATCGACGGAAGCTTTACTACCTGGACTCTGTCGCAGCCGCCGCCTAGCCGGACTTCCGCCTTCGCCGATCGAGATGCCCCATGCCCACACCCCTGATGCCTCGAGGACAACTCCGACGGGTTTCGTGCCATACTACCGAGTGCCACCAAACTTCGGCGGGACCTCAGGAAAAGACGTCGACGTGTGGCTCGAGAACTATAAGCGGATGAGTAGAAGCAACGCCTCCTCTATTTTATTCAATGCCAGTGCAAACGCTCGCCCCTCAATGGGAGCCGCCGGTCCGCCTTAGTTCATGGAGTGGTCGTGATGCTACGCCACATGTTGGGTAGGGCTGCTTGCGTCACACGTGCGTCCGAGCGCTTTCGCACGGAGATGCGATAGACGCGTTTTCCCTCTCCGATATCATGCGTCTGTCCGATATGTTCCTTCGTGCTCCTTCTTTGTAGCTTGAAGGAATGCCGCCGCCGCCTCAAAGCGCTCGTGATGCACCTCTTAAAGGCAGCACATGCACTGCAGCGTCGCAGTGACGCGTCCCCATTGGTTGCCCGCATAGCGCCACGAACGGAGACGTGCTATCTCAAAACACCGTGTCTCTTAAAGAGCCAGCGGGACAGCCAACATAGTGCACACGAGGTACACGAGGGATGCAAGACGCCGCCCCACGGATCTGCACACAACTGAACAAAAAATTACTTGATATGATTTCCGTCGTGAGGCACTGCATGGCGGGTGCTCTCCCCCATGAACGCAAAGCACACGCGAAGGCTAGGCGATGGGTGAGAGTAGGAAAGGGCTAGATGGAGAGGGTGGTGAACGGCTGGAACGGGCGCATTTGGCTGGCATTGATAAAATAGAGGAGGCGTTGGCAGGAGCAACCGCTGGGACTCGGAAGCGCAGCGCAGTCGTGTTGTATTTTCGCTGACACCGCTCTCATGCGGCACGATAACCAGGAGGATTTTTCATGACTTAGAAAGTTTTGTCGATGAAGTGTAGAAGTGATTCCTGATGCTTCGGTGATTGTGACGCAAAGAAGAAGCGCGGGGAGCAGGCATTGGCCCAGAGGCCACAGCTTCCGGGAGAAACATGTACAACATTCATCGAAGAAATTTTGAAGCTGCGCAAGATAGTGAATTCCAGGATGCCTGAAGAAGAGAAGGTTCGCCAGGTTCTTAAAGTTATAGGCCAGGGATCTCAAACTCATCTCAGACAGCGGGCCGCAGCCACAGTATTTAATCCCGCAAGGGCCGCGTCAGGGAAGGAGGTAAGAGCCAGGGGGGGGGGGGGGGGGGGGCGTTAGTTCGTACACATTGTCAGCAAACGTTACCATTGAAAAGAAAACCTTTTGCCATGTTTCATATACGGGTCATTTCTGGACAAGATCTGGGGCCAGGATTCCATCCAACACCTCGATACCGATCTCCAATATGAGTAAAATTTGGACGCCGATTTTGAAATGCCGTTTTTGTTTCACGGTTACGCTTCAACACATGGTGACCACATTGTGTGCCTCAGGAAAACAATGCTTTAGACCAGTCATGCCTGTGTAGCGCGCGTAGTAGATGCTTATAATGAAAATAAAACAAAAATATGGGACGAACATAGCCATGTGCGGGCCGCGGGCCGCAAGCGAGAGGGTGGCGGGCCGCTTGTTTGAGACCCCTGGTATTGGCGAATGCGTGTACAATTTCTTAATTAGAAAAGAGAGCCTGAACTGCATGTCCGGCTTGATGAAACACTGCGGTACCTTTGAATAGCTGAAGATGCTAGGGATCTCTCCGAAGGTCGGCTGCCTGCCTAAAGTCCTAATTGTAGCTAGTGTAGCAGTGTCGCCCAACGATCTTGCTTCGACAATACGGCAGATTATCAGGGAAGAGCTGCTGCGATGTCAGCAAACTTCTCATCGCACCGGTGAGTTTCATGATGCATATGCAAGAGAACCAGAACGAGCGCGAACTCCGGCTACACTTGCTCCACGGCAACCGTCGGTCAACGCAGCAGATGCCATTGAATACCAAGGCACACGGCAATCTGGGTTCTCACATCGGACACCATTCAATTATGAACGACGTTTTTGCTCGTGTGGTTACCATCATCGAAAATCGCCTGTTTTTAGTGCCCTTGAAGAGCGACGCCACTGTTCTATGCATTCTGAGAGCAGTGGTTATTCTGAGCAGCCGCGTGTGTCTCGACCTTGTTCGGTGTGCTACAACTGTGGTGTCCCAGGTCAAATCGCACATTTTTGCAACCACGGCCCTTCATATCAGTGACAGCCTTTATCATGTGTTCCCAGCCTTTCGACCGTCCGCTCTCCATGCCACGGCCACCATGCACACCTTCCTGATTACGCTACCTCTCGCCAGCCTCTGATCGAAGTTTGATGCCGCCACCAGCTCCATGTGCTCCACGATACCTATCGCCGCGGCCACGCACGCGGTCACCACCGCCGAAAATTTAGTCGGTGTGGCCAAGGGGCGTGAGGCCGCGAGATAACAGGCGCTATCTACAGATATGCCACCGTAAACGTTTATGTTGAAGAACACAGTTCATGTACTTGTTGATGGCATACCTACCATGACACTTGTGGATACAGGCGCGACAATCTCAGTGATGAGTGTTAACTTTAATCATTTCCCCGGACCGAAAGTGACGTTTTGCCGTGGCCGAGGTATGACATTCAGCGCTGTGAGCGGTGACATATTGCGGCCTCTGGGATTTTGTACTGTGGACGAATCCGTGTGTGGCAAATTGTTTTGCACACAATTTTCGGTTATTTAACGGTCTACACTTGACGTTATCTTGGGTATTGATTTCTTGCGTGAGTGCAGTGATGTTCCGTGCAGGTAATTTTCCCTTTTTCAGGGAATTTTCGACAGTCATTTTGGACGAAAGGGAAAAAGGGAATCTTCGCGATTTTGCAGGGAATTCTGAGGGGCGGCGAAAATTTTTTTATAACGATCAAAAGACTGTGGACATGAGGCTTTCGCATGTCGCAATCGTGTCGCAAGGTTAGGCAGTGACACACTGAACGCCACGATGGTGACGCGTTCAAGATTCCACTCAAAAGGGATCTGCTGTAACAGCTTCAAGGTGACGCCCAAACACATCCATCTTCACACACAGCAGAACACTCGAGTGAACTAAAGCAGAAGATGAACAAGCCACCGAAGATGTTGGTTTTTTGGTTTGCCCAAGAGGGCTGACATGTTCTAGTCATTGTGTTCTAGTCATAGCTTTTTTTCAGTTCGAGGCACACAAAAGTTCTGCGGTCAATTGAAAGGTTTCCCAGTCAATATATATTCTAGTCACTTCACATTTATTTATTTTTTTCTTTACGGCAGTTTGCAGAACCGTTCTTAATCAAGTCAATAAAATGTTAAATACCACCCCAAAAGCTTGCTTTCTTTCACAATATTTAGTCAATACTATTGAAAAGTTGACGTGCTTTTTTGTACAAAATGTGGTGCATATAGATACAGAACGTCTGCTAGGCACATTAATGTACGCCACGTCACTCAGTAACAAAAAAAAACAACGATAATTAACTTTTCTTCTTATGCAGTGGCCGTGTGCATGAGCATGTACAGCATTCCTTCCGCATCGCATACCGCTTAAAGTGAGCTCCAAGGTAGCTCCTTCGTAGTATTAAAAGCCGATCGTAGAGGCGATGCTTTGAGTTGGGCAGGAAAGAAGAGAAAGCGATGGGAAGAGCCTGAAACACGTCGAACACTATATATATATATATATAAACTTTTTTTGTGCAGGGAAATATGCGGGGATTTTTGGCTATGTATGCGGGGAAAATGCCGGAAATAGAGAATTTTCGGGCCTCGGAAAGGGAATTCTTCTGTCCAGGACGGAACATCACTGCGTGAGTGTGGGGCAACTGTTGGCTGTAGAAGTGGGTACCTCTCCGTGCATGGTAGTTTCTCAGCAGCGCTCATGGAGAATTCCTGTCGTGATGACTGCATCTTTTTTTTGTTTCGGAGGATACAGTCGCTCCTGCATTTTCTGCTCTGTGTGTTCCCGTGACTTCTTCTGGTAACAACCTTGCCATGTTCCACGCCGCACTCGACCCTATTCATTGAGCCTATCCCAAAAAAGAACTTTCTAATTCCCCATTGCGTGGTGTCTGTAGTTGATGGATGCGTTGGTGTGTGGGACAATGAACAGTTCAATGGAGCCTGCAGTTTTGCCAAGGCGGCGAAACTGCAGTCTCCGCGAAGAACGCGGGAACGGTCCCTGATGGACTGTTCCGCCTTCTTTCAAATGCAAGCGGTGGATAATTGTATGTGCTGACTACCTCACGCGCTAATGCTAGACGGCTGGCTTATCCCCCGCCACGGCAGCCGAAGTTTCGGAGTTCACATTGCATTCAGTCGTACTCTGACACGCGCCACCTTGCGTGATAAGAAGTGACTGTGGTCGCGAATTTACCACCTCTGTTGTAAAATCATTACTTCGTTTGTGCGCCTCAAAGTTCCGAAACAAGACTACTTATCATCCACAAACTAACGGCCTTACCGAGCGCACAAACCGAACAGTCATCAACATGTTGTCAGTCTGCGTTGCCTCCGATCCACAAGAACCGGGATGATGTATTACCGTTCGTGACGTGTGCCTTCAACACTGCGAAACAAGAAATGACAGGTTCCAACCTTTCCAACCTGCTGTACTCTCGCTCACTTCGACATACGCTGGACACTATCTTTTCTTTCTTTGTCTATGATGACTTCTCAATCGCGGATACTTTGTGTCGTGCAGAAGAGGCTCGTCAACGTTCATACTTACAAAAAAAGGGTAAAAACGAGCTTGTTGGCATGACTTCATCGTAAAAAAGCAGCGCGGGCACACGGCATCAGAGAGACAGACAGGGCTTTGCGGTGGTTAACAACATGAGCGTTTATTTCGTTTGAAAAAATATATACGCTTCTTTGGAAAGGGGAAAAAAGAAGAAAAATTGAAGGCAAGGGAAGCCCTGCGCATGCGTCTCGACTAGTACATGAAAAATGCAAAGTTCAATCACGGAGATAATTAATCTTCTTGTCGGTTAGTGCGATGGACGGTGCGCTTACACATGATGACTCAATGGAATGAATCGGTAAACGCTTCAAAGATTTCCCGGGCGCGGGAATCGCGATATCTGCGTAAGATGCACGTCTCTTCAAAACTCGAAGTGCATCTACACTCGGCACAGTCAACTGACACTTTGCTTCCCGTTTTGTCCTTGAGATTGTTTTTGTGCTCTTGAAGGCTGCCGTCTGACCAACATTGCGGTTGCCGCAGGACGTTGGTATCTCATAGATGACTTGAGTCTTGCAAGGCACAAACCGCGTGGCATGTTGCTTCCTGCAAATGGAAGGATTCGGGCGAGTGGCGTTCACTGTCTTAAACAGTGATCCCAGTTTGACTGGCGCCGACAACAGGCCCTTACGCTGGCACGCACGTGCAGCAGCCTTCTTGATATTGTGTGAAACACCATGCAGGGGGGGGTATGAATGTCACTCTTGCCCTGTCATCTACAGCATGTGGCCTTCAATATGACTTCAAGGGGTGACTTCTTCATAGCGAAGAGCGGGGCTATCCCGCTCTTCGCTATGAAGAATGCTCTGGTGAGATCATGTCAGCATCAAGTCGCTGCCAGCTTCACCATTCAAGTTTGCCGATTGAAGAAGGCTGGCCTCTCTGACCAATTCCTGTCAGAGTTGGCCGAAGTCATCTTCACTTCAGCAGCAATTAAATAAAACATTTTGAGCTCTCAGCGTCTTACAAAACGATGGAAGGCCTGCTAACGCTGTTGTTACCTGCTTTATGAATGAAAGAAGGGTCCACAATTTCGCGCTTAACTTTATCTTTCCCTTTCTTTAGGAACTGCACACGTTGAAAATCACGAATACAGCCACAGCCTTCGAATGCTCACCCAGACATCCTCCCGTTTGTTTGCACACGTTCAAACTTATGCTCTTTAGCTCTTTTGTTAAAACATCACCCGATCTGACCGCTGTACTGTCGACCACAACTCAGGGGAATGCTGTAAACAACATTACAAACGCTTTTAACAAGACGCCGACAAAATGACTCTAGCACTGTTTGATGCAGTGGGCTGTAGCAATGAATGAGTGAACTTCGTGTCCGATATTCATCCGGCAGAATCTTGTAGAGTAATTGCCTTAGGTTCAGTCTTCGCGAGCACTTTGTACCGAGTGTTCTTGATTCTATGGCAAACATAAAAAAGGCACTTTACAAACTTTTGAAGTACTTCGAATTCTTGGTACGGCTTCCTGGCCATGAACAGCGCAAACGGCATGAGAAAAAAATTCAGGTTAGACTAGCTGAAGCAATCTAATCTGTCTTTAATTTTTCGTTTGCTTCAAAATCATGACTCAGCTGAAGTTTACTCCTAAAATCAGTGAACTCTATGGTACATGGGCTCACCGTAACATTATTTTTTCTGTCGTTCAAGTGCCGTCCGATACAGATTCGCTGTGTCATGTTGTCTCTTTGTGTGTGAGTTCTCCTTTCGTCTCTCGCTAATAACCGTAGGAGGTGTCTGGCGAACTTTCTGCAGGTGTTCGAGGCGCGATGCGGTTAATTTTAGTTCACTTCTTTACTCTGAGGAGGCTTACTCTTACTTTACGACTGCTGCTGGGCACTTGAGTAGAGAAGCTCTACCGCCACTTTAAATAGCAAGCGATCTAGGCGAAAGAGAAGGCTTGTATGGAGATATTATAGGTGTTCCGCCAATGTGCTCTCCTAACGTTTCTTGCCCCATGTAACCATGCAAGGAAAGTCCCTTCATGTAAACGTCTCATCCACTGATCTGTAGAGCCGCGCCTTTAACGTGCATAGTACGGACGACGGCGTGGGTCATCCTCATTTCACGCGACGCATCGGTAGCGCAGGCTAGCCATCAGTCTTCAAGTCGCACCAATGGCTGTTAGGATATCTATGTAATATGATAGTTTGCATGTAGAAAACGGGCAAACGATTTATAGTATCGTGTACAACGAGTTGAAAGCAGTAAGCTGTCCATAATCCATGATGTTCTACCTGTGTATTGAGAACGATAGATGAACGAGTTACCATGTTACATTTTCCAGGCTATGGGAGGGCGGTAAGCCGACCCTGCATGTGGCGGTTTGCGAAGTTACTTTCAGATAAATGTTACTCTCCTTATGCCGTGGGTCGTGCGTCCCTTGTAGTTTGTAATACGTAGTAGCCACCTGCGTGATGACGATGACGCTGCCATCACGGCACACCACATTCCATGTGGTGTGCCGTGATGACGATGACGATCGCGATGCCATACAACACATGGCATCGCGATATGGTCTCACATGCACATCGTTTGACCACATTGCAACCAACCACCATCACGTCTTTGATGATGTACCTCAGGAGCTTCGCCCACTCATCATCATTCACTCCGCGAATATGCTGTCATTTTTTTTGCTTAAAACTGCATTGTCGCCGAAGCAAACGTTTCGCCATTCAGCTGTCGTCACGATCGGATTAATTATGGAATAATGACGATTACGGCTGGAATTTGGAAACAGAAGTGCAGACTTTGTACATTTTTACATGACTTATAGCAGACGCAAGCGCTACGTTGATGTAAATGGTTCTTTCAGATGCAGTATTTAGCAATGATATTTAGTTGGTGCCTTCGGTACTAAGGCCCACGAATCGATAAGGGTTTATCTCTTTCATTAAATGCTTACCTTCATGTGCAGAGTTCGGTTCAACATTGCTTAATTCTTGTGCCTCCGTTTTATTTTGAAGTGCCGCATTGTGTACTGCAGTCAGTGCTGTATTTCAGTGTATAGTTGCAAAATATCCGGAATTCTCTAGTCGCACATGCATACTTGCTCAACTCAGTTTAGACAATTGTTGTTTTTCTCGGTTAAAAACAATCGTAATGTTTTTTGGTAAAGTTTGTGAACATATGTATCATATAAAATGTGATGAAATTGAAGAGCCGTTGCGAAAATGGTTTGCCTTACTAATCGAAAAAAGTAATCGGAATAGTATTCGATTCATATTCGATTTGATACGGTGTCATTGCTATTCGATCCATATTTGGTTATGTTCTAGAATTCATTATTCGCACAACCCTAGTTGTTACACATAGTATCAGGAAGCTTCTCAGATTGAAGCCCAGATTAATGGTGCTGACATTCCCACGTCATAGGCAGCGCAGACGTTTAACCTTCATGGCTCAATTATCATGCGTTATTGATTCCGCACTTGAATTCTTGGTCATATTAAGCGAGTCATTCCTGCATACGTCACACAAAGAGATGTTCCGTTTTTTGTGACTTTAAGGAAGGTCCGTTGACAGTAAATTTGTAGTTATTAAAACGACATGCAATGGACTTTTTTTTCTATTTTTGGTGAGCGAACTTCGCCTACCCATTTCGATAGTATTCGATGCGTGCTTTGTCATGCTATTGTTTCACCAGTCAGTAAACGTTTTCGTCCGACTATATCTTTAAATCTTATATGATTTCTATCTAAACCTGATAAAGATATCAAGCTCAATAAGCTGGTGGAGAGAGTTCGCGACGACACCATGAAGTCACTATGACCTCACACAAAGTAATGTCAGTGATTTAACAATAATATCTTGGGTTTAACGTCCCAAAACCACGATATCATTATGAGAGATGCCGTAGTAGACGGCTCCGGAAATTTCGACCATCTGGTGTTCTTTAACGTGCACTGACATCGCACAGTACACGAGCCTCTACCATTTCGCCTCCACCGAAATGCTACCGCCGCGGACCGGGATCGAATCCGCGACCTTCGGGTCAGCAGTCAAGCACCCTAACCGCTATACCGCCGTGGCAGACTGTCACAGTGATTTGAAGTTTTTGTAGATAATAGGTACCCGGGACCATAAAAGATACGGCTGGAGTTTCTCGAAGTATCATTACGAGATGCATTCAATACAATAGCCTCCCACGCATGGGTTCGCACGGACGCGCTTGCACTGCAATTCTCTCGGGATTACATGCAGTGCGCAGAGAGAAAATGCGTTTCTTCAGTCACGTGTGGCCGCATTCTCTAAACGGCGTTCGCATCATTGATCTCGACAAGCTCGGATTCTCCTCCAAAACTCATTCCTCCGCCGCCATTTCGGGGAACTCGTGGCTCGTCTTGAACTAGAGTTCTCGAAATCTTGTTCCACTGGGATTCCTGAAACGCCGGAAGTACTGCGTCAGCTGGCTGCAAAAGAGCAGTCGAGTGTACAGCAGCGATAGAGGATTGCTGCATTCTTTGCGTGACGGCGCACAACCAAGTGCGCACGCGTCGTGTATACATCGTTTCGTATTGCAAAGCACTTCTGTTCCGGCACCTTGCGTTGCATCCTCCAAGAACATCTTTCTTGCTGCTCCCGCTGTACCTCGAAACGCTGAAGTGTGCACTTTCTTACCTCGCCCCTAACGCCTCACAACGCTTACTGTACAAAATAGATCACCATTTCGGTGCCTCAGCCCAATAATTGCCGTGTGTCACAGTTTTATCGACTACAAACGCTGAGTGCAACGAGTTGTCCAATTCTATGAAGCAGATAAGTAAATTAAGGGGAGATGAAGCTATCTCACCGCGTACGTTGGTGTTGTATAAAAATCACTTCATTGTGAACGGGGTGGTAAAACAGAGGATCCCATTTCACAGGGACGAGCAAATGTACAGGAATGCATTCAAATCTGTTGCAGTAGTGCTTGTACCGTAAAGGTAATAGAGCAAGAGAAAGGTAAAAGCACAGAAAATTTCAATACGTGCGTGTACGCCAACTTGGCAGTAAGCAGTCATGCAGTGGCAATGCCTCCTTTGTTGGCTTGTGAAAAATCAGCCTGTTAATGCGAACACGTGAAACGTATGTACTGTTTTGAGGCAGAAAGTGACCATCACCCACGGCGTGCGTCAACACGAAGTGATGCCAGAAATCCTGATGTGGCAATGTCATCGCATCATCGAGTGAAATGGCAACGAGCTCACCATGAGCGTGGCATGTACATCATGTTATGCATGACATGGAAGACATTATTGCCCAGTTACCACCTAGAATATATGTTCGTCACATGATCTCGTCAATCTTGATGTATATCAAGTGATGGAAACGACCGCGAGCTTGGCATAAGCGTGTCATGAGATTTATGACATACATGTCATTATTTTTATGTTACCAGCTGTCATATCAGTTCGTCATAGAAAGTCACGTCACGACACCTGTTTTGGTGTATATCAAGCGAGTGAAATGACTACGAACTCACCATGAGCGTGTCATGACATTCATGGCATACATTTCATTATTTTCACGTGACCACCAGTCATATATGTTCGTCTTACAGTCACGTCACATGACGCAAATTTTGATGTATATCAAGCAAGCGAAACGACCGCGAGCTCACTACGGCGTGGCATGTAAGTCATGTTAGTCATGACATCCGATCATTATTTTTTAGGGGCGAAGCTCCTTAGCCTGTCGGTCGTGCGTCCCTTGTATGTAGTAGCCACCTGCTGATGACGATAACGATCGCGATGCCATACAACACATGGGGATGACGCTGCCATAAGGGCAGCGTCATCATAGTGGGGACATGGAATGTACCCACTATGTAGTGGCCACCTGCTGATGACGATGACGATGACGATCCCGATGCCATACAACACATGGCATCGCGATATGGTCTCACATGCATATCGTTTGACCCCATGCCACCAACCACCATCACGTCTTTGATGATGTACCTCCGGAGCTTCGCCCACTCATGATCATTCACTCCGCCGATATGCTGTGATTTTTTTGTTCTCATCTTTCATAAATATTCGTCATGCGCACATTCCAGGCAACACCACTTTTGGTGTATATCAAGCGAGCGAAACGACCGCGAGCTCACCATGAGCGTGGCACGTAAGTCATGGCGCACATGACATGAGTGTCATTATTTTCACGTTACAACCAGTCATATATGTTCGTCATACAGTCAAGTGACGGCACCAATT
The DNA here is from genome assembly GCA_030522465.1 of Rhipicephalus appendiculatus. Taxonomy (NCBI): domain Eukaryota; kingdom Metazoa; phylum Arthropoda; class Arachnida; order Ixodida; family Ixodidae; genus Rhipicephalus; species Rhipicephalus appendiculatus. Next base: position 293,611 of record JALIZH010026545.1, read on the forward strand.
TCGGCGTAGATCAAGCGGTTGCAACAATCTTGAGCTCACCATGAGCGTGGCATGCAAGTCATGGCGTACATGACATGCATATCATGATTTTCATTCTACCACCTGAAATGTATGTTCGTCCGCCTAGGTGGAACAGTGGCTACGGTGCTCGGCTGCTGACCCGAAGGTCGCGCGTTCGATCCCGGCCGCGGCGGTCACATTTCGGTGGAGGCGAAATGGTAGAGGCCCGTGTACTGTGCGATGTCAGTGCACGTTGAAGAACACCAGATGGTCCAAATTTCCGGAGCCCTCCACTACGGCGTCTCTCATAATCATATCGTGGTTTTGGGACGTAAAACCCTAGATATTATTATTATCAAATGTATGTTCGTGATGCAGTCACGTCACGGAATACCAGTATTGTTGTGTATCCATTAAATTGAACTGCCGCCAGCGCCCTGAGACCATGACATGTAAATCATGAATTACATGACATGCGTGAAATGATTTGTACCTTAAGACTTGTCAATTATGTTCGTTATAGTGTTGCCATGGCATACACATTTTGGTGTATATGAAGTTGATGAAATGGCTGCAAGAGCGCCAAGACCTTGGCAAGCAAATCATGTAATTCATGACAAATATGTCATGATCTTCATAATATAGCTAGTCATTCATGTTCTTCATACAGTTATGTTATGCCATACCAATTTTGTTATGCATCCAATTAACGATACGGTCAGGAGAACGCAAAGTCGTAGGCGGCTAGATAGATAGATAGATAGATAGATAGATAGATAGATAGATAGATAGATAGATAGATAGATAGATAGATAGATAGATAGATAGATAGATAGATAGATAGATAGATAGATAGATAGATAGATAGATAGATAGATACGGTTTTTGGGTCGCCAAGAAATACTTCACATCGCATCATATCGTTTGTGCAATAAATGGTTTATTCCGAGAATCCTCCAACACGGCACATCGATTGAGAGTATCGTATAATAGATTGCCACATCGTTTTACTGATCCCATAAAATATACTGAAAAGAGAGGCAGGCAGTCAGAACAATACAATGTATTTTTCCAAGATAACTTCAATGAGCTCGAAACGTCAAAAAAAGTAGGACGTAAAGGTCCTGAAAAATTAATCACAGCCAGACCTTGCGATATAAATAAACTTGTACAAGGTTTGAAATAAGAGATGCATGCTTTTGGTCGCAGGTAGCATTTAGAAGGAAGGAAAACCCTTATTTAGTATCTTTCAATCAATAATGCAACTACTAAAAAACGCAGAAGCTTAGAGCAAGATGGACGCTATAGAAAACCAGCTCTGCCCAAAGGGCGCGTCGAAAACGCACACTTGGCGCCGCCAAACAAGTTGGCAGAAAAAGCTGCAGTAGGACAGGGCCACTGGGCCACGTTTAAACGCATACGGAACGTTGCATGACATGTTATCGGCTGTCTCTTCTTTTGTGCCGTGTGTGCTTTTTCTGCGAAATTTACAGCACAGAATGTCGCGTTTACGCGCATTGTTCGAAGGCAACAGATCGGGAGCTACGACTGGAGAGCAGATTGGTGTAGCGAACGAGCAGTGATGCCACCCGTTATCTTGCAGTACGGCTTCAGCAGTGTGAAGGTCGCGGGATCGAATCCCGGCCGCGGCGGCTGCATTTTTCATGGAGGCGAAAATGTCTGAGGCCCGTGTACTTAGATTTAGGTGCACGTTAAAGAACCCCAAGTGGTCGAAATTTCAGGGAGCCCTGTACTACGGCGTCTCTCATAATCGTATCGTGGTTTTGGGACGTTAAGCCCCAGATATTATTATTCAGCAATGTCTTGTTCGTGGAGGGGTACTTCCGCGACAGTGCGCTGTCCAAAAGGACGCAAGCTCTGCACGGCAAACTATGTTTGACGGTGCGGGAGGAAACTGTGTACGGTATGAACTCACATTACGAGATCGCAACCAAATGCCGCTCGCAAGACAAACAAGCATCGTACGACGTGAAAGTACAGGTAAGTGTGTGTTGAAATCGCGCATGCAAAAGCTCGACTCAGTCTGCAGTCTGCAAGTTATGTTGCCGCTTTCAATGATCGTTATTATCTCAACATAACTGAGCTTGTGTTCGGCGAAGTGCCACCTCACTTGGGAGATCGTATCACTTACGTATTCTGCAGTTACGGCTTTCGTGGCGTGTTAACGCGCAGATACTGTAAGATACGGTTTCGTACCGCGCTTTTCTTTGCGATGTTTTGAACAGTGCTAAGAGCACAAAACTCATGCATAATCGGTAGTTAATGTTTTCGTAGTTCGTCAACTCACAGGTGAGAATCTCTTGCGTATCGCGCTTTTTCTTCGGTGCGTTACGAACAGTGTATGAGTACTAAAAGAAGATCACTGTTACACAACCGGTAGTTACAGCTCTCGTAGCGTGTTAACGCGCAGCTGGGAAGCCGTTTTGTTTCGCGATTTTATTTGCGGTGTTTCGAACAGTATCCAACTAATCAATCTTCGTTTCACTTTCTTCGTAGCTGACAGCGAAGCGCGAGGTGTCCGCATAAACCTGCACTTGCAAGGCCGGCGTGAGTGGGAACTGGAAACAGGTTGCAGCGGTCGTAACGTTGCCGACTCCCTGTCGTCAACAGACAGATTACAAGTTTAGGGTAGCCATCGCCGTCCTACTGCCCGTATTGCAACAGGGCAGCCAGGGCGCTGCAACGTGTCAACACAAACTCCAGCGCTGGAAGCCTATAGGTGATTCGATAGAAAAATTGCTTTCGTAGAAATCTTATTAAGCAAACAGTGGCAGCGCTGTGATGCCTCAGCGGTAGGAACAGATTTAATATTAAAACCCGCGTACCAAGCAGGAGCCATCGTAATTATAGGTACTAGTTACTACATAAAACCACCGGAATGTCCGTTGGAAAACTCGAGCTTCAATAAACAGGTGGCCGCCGAGCCCACCCCCCAACTTTAGAGCTTTGAGGTGCTTTACACACATTTGTGCAAACTTCTTTTGGCTAGTTACGCCGACTGTCCAGGTGCCACGCGTGGCCTACAAAACATCAATTTTGGGGATGAATGGGAGCAAATAGATTCTAAACAATTTCGACGTTTTAAAAACGTCACGGGAAAATGCCGGGTTAGAGCTCTTGCTCGGGACGTATAGAAGACGTACTTTTTACGACCTGTTATCTGACCGAGCAGCAGATCAAGCGCCATTGAGTCCATGAATGCATGGGCATGCATGTACCGCCGCGAACTGAAATTTGAATTTGAGTCCGCGCCCGCCATCTGTCAAAGCGCTAAAAAAAGTAAAGCGCAAAAGGATAAAAGCGTGTGGGGGACGGCTTTGCATCAAAAATAATGGAGACTGCAAAGTGTGTCAACGAGTATGCTTTACGTAATTTAATCGCAGCGATAACCGTATGACTTACTCACGAGTGTCTTAGTGTTCGATTTCGCATGTGCGGTCGCGCTCACTGGTCTTGTCCTTTTTTGTATTATCTTGTGATTTTGTCGTGGCTCATGGAGGCTAAGAACGTAGCCGCGAAGAAGGTGTACTTCGCTCTATGTTAAACAGGTGCACGCAAACGCAAGTATGTCTTTGTGGAGCGACTGCTACGCTGAATGACGGTCAGGCGTAGTCCAGTAAGATTCCCTGCACAGAAATGCACCCCCAGCTTGAGCGTGGAACCTTGTCTCAACTTTCTTCTCTGCTGGAGGAACCGACGTGGTTATTTTGATGTGCGATTACGTTTCTTTGGATTTGCGGATTCTCTAAACCACGGGCTTCTCTCATTTTTGAAGGTAAGTTCATTTTTATTGCATTTGCTCTCCGTATTTGGAAACCTTGACAAGCGAAAAAGCGTGTTACGTTGAATCACGGGTCGCATGTGCGACTTGTTTCAGCAGTACCTGACTGCGGAGCTTATGCAGCATACATAATCAAACTGTACAAACGTAAATACCTAAATATGATAAAGCTGACCAATACGTAAAAGGCTGTATTTATATTTGTTGAATTATTTTCAGTGGTACCGTATGTTTCTTTTTTGGTGGCTTGATGAGGAATTTCCAAGATATACGTTAGCTTCAGCTGTGTGTTCCACGTAATAGGCAGCCTTGAACAACGTCGGGTATGCGTATGCTGGGAACAACGTTGGATACGTACCCAACGAATTCGTTGGGTACGTACGCTACTTCCCTCCCTTAACGTGAGTACGCACTAGTATGGCGTAGAGACGTGCGCAGTACGCCAGTTTTATCAGAGCGTACGCAGATGTAGCGTTTGTGGCGTACATAGTGTTTAACGCATGCGTGGTAGCGACGAACGCTACCGCATAGCTTTGCCAGCCCAATTCTAAAATGGAACATTTAGAAGTTAGGGAATTGCTCATGCCATTCATTGTGACACTGATACAAGTTTGTGGATCAGAAAATATTTGCACCGACAGAGTACTGGCGCATGGCTCCCTCTACAATGCTATCTGCAGGTAACGAGAGCGTGGGCGCGCTCTTCTGTTTCGAATTTCTGAGAAATGAGAGCGAAAGACGCGTTTCATAGGAAGGAGTTCGGTATTTTTTTTTCATTGCTGTGGTGACATTGCCTTGATTATCAAGATCCGATTTTGAACTTGTGACTTATGTTTTCCCTTCTGTGTTAGGCTCCTCCTTTCTCTGTAAAGCTGGCACCTCTTAGCAGAACCAAAAGGTTGTCCTGCACGTCTCTTGCACCTGGTTGATTATAACATTCTCACTCTCTGTCGCCGTACACTGTTATCAAGTTTCCGACTTTCCATGCGCTCCTATTTCAAGTTTCATAGTCTGTAATGAAATTATCTTTTCTCCTATTATTGAGGACCTTTTTTTTCGAAATGGGTCACATCCAAAACTGCAACTAGCACAAAAAAAGGCTCCGTTGGACGTTCATACTCTCAACTTCGCTCTAAAGCAGTGAAAATAAATTAATAATAATTATTATTACCTTATTATCACTGCTTTAGAGGAAAGTTGAGAGTATTTAAGTGCCAACGGAGCCTGTTTGTGCTAGTTTCGGTTTTGGATGTAGCCCATTTCGAAAAAAAAAGCTTCTCAAGTTGCAGGTGGTAATCGCGCTAGTTGTTTAGAAACAAACGCGACACGAAATTAATTCTGACTTTCTACTTTAAGACGGTATGCCGGCCACGCTTTAGTGTGAAGAAAGATGGATGTCAGTAGATTTGCATTATTGTCTTTTTCCTCGGCAACCTTAACTAAAAACAGAAGGTCAATAATTTATTAAGCAAGTTACAAGTTATTTGAGTGTCTGTGCGTATTGGTATCTTAAAGAAGTCGCACCAGTGCTATTGTGCTAAATTATGTTTGTTATGAAACATAGACGCTTGTCCTGTGTACACCTGCGCGTTCTTTTTTTGTGCGCCAGCGGGAAGCTGGAAGTATCAAGCTGCTTGTCGTTCTTCGTTTGACATTCTAATTTCTTGCTATCGCCTTTATTGTTTCGCACTTGCGGCGAAACAGTGAGTTTTTATTCATCTTACCTAATTCTGACGACACATTTGATACTTTTAAATGCGAATGCATTTCTTAGTCGGGCTATGTCAGGCATCCGTTGTCCGGCGTTGTCCGCGGAGGAGTATAGGTTGAGGAGGTGTGCGCGCCGGCAGGTGTTATCTCTCCGCTCTCACTCCCTCTCCCATAGCAACAGCTGCGGGCGCGCGCGCTTATCCTCGCCCCTAGCAACCGGAGCAGGTGGTGCGGGCGGAGCAGCGGAGAGTGAGTGGAGAGGAGGAGCGCGCTCTGGTGTGTGAGGGCGCTCGCATCGCGGAAGCTCGGCGGAGCTCCCGCGTGTGCGGAGAGAGTGTAGCAGAGGGTAGGTGCAGTGCTTCGCCGCTCCTTCTCTCGCCGTTCGCTCTCTCTCCTCCCTGCGCCCCACTCTCCCGTCCGCTCGCTCGCACGTATATATAAATGGAGTGAAGCGCGCGCGAAGTGCATTCGCATTTCCCCACGATTCCCTTCGGGGGAGGTGGGGGGCATTTTTTTTGCTTAGGGAACATAGTAGAAACCGAAAACATTCGAAGCAACACAGCAAAAGCCTCGATAACAGAGGTACTCTCTCAATTTATACTTCATAATATTACTTCGCAGTTTCTATATAAGATAGATGTTACTTACGTGGGTAAGCCGTAAGGGTAAGAAGTTGTATGACTGAAAGAACTCGATGTATCTAGTGTTTTCTGTCTTGTGCACTATGATCTTCGGCTGAGGGTCAAAGCTTGTGGACATCACGTAGGAATTCGGCAGGTTCCGGATGTACACAGAAACAAGCATGGACTCCGTCGCCCCTGGAATTTTTCCGTAATGTTGATACTCTACATGGTCAGTCTTTATTCCTAAATCAACGCTGAGAAGAGAAACAGAAAACGGCGTTACACGCAAGAAACTTCGTATTGAAAGAAATATTGAAAGAAAAAGACATCAGGCTTTCATTTCTTCACACTTCTGTTATTTACGCTCATCTTTGCGGGTAATCGTACAACTTACGACAACCACTTTAATATCCAAGTGTTCTGCACCACGTTTATAACTGCTGCACTATAATGCGGGCCTGTGATTCTTAGAAAATACCAGCTCCTGCATATATACAATGTTCGCAGAATAAAAAAAAATTACTCATCATCTCCCCCTGCGGGAAACCATGGTGGGATGCGAAAGCATCGCGGGGGGGTGCGCATCGAGTTTCCGTTTCTCTTATGCGAGTTATGAGACGGTGGTTGTCGAGGCGTTTGAATTACTGCTTGCCGACGGATAAGTTTACGTTCGGCTTTCCCGAGCCTTCCTCTGATCCGTGGCGGTGGCGCTGCCGCTGCAAGTAGCGCTGCGCACGCGCGCTTTCGCAGCCTCGCAGCTTTGAGATTCGCTTGCCGGCGTTGCTGTTCACGTTCAGCTTTGCGAGCGTCCATAGCGCCGGTGCGAAGGAGAGTGCAACGGGAGCGAGCGCGCGCCGCATTATATACGAGCGCACAGCTGTGGCGGAGAGAGAGAAACGGGAGAGGAGAAACGAAGCGGAGGCAGCGCTCACGCCACCTCCTCCACCCCACCTCCTCACGCTCACGCGAGGAGAGGGGGGAGAGTTGGTGCATGCGCAGTATGGGTGCGGACGCCGCAGAACGGCACTGCCCCGAGCGTAAGATGCTTTCGCATCTAAAAGTCCCAGTTTTGCCGCAAAGGCGATGCAATGAATGTGATAGCAACAAATTGGAATGCCACACGAAGAATGGCAACCACATCGAAGGTGCAGCGCGCGTATTGCCTATATTTGAGGCGGAATAAAAAAAAAAACACGAGAACGCAATACTTTTTAAAACTTACTTTTAGTAAACATTTTTGAACGCTCTAAGGGAAAGCTTTCTCATAATCGCGTTTAGCAAGAACGAATTTTTCAACTGCGCGTTTTACGAGCCATAGTTTCTAGCTTTCCGAGCGAATTCACATACGGATTGCACTAACGAAAATGTTTTTTCGCAAAGGAAGTTTTCAGGGAGGACTTCTCGCCTTAAACAGATTGTCCTGATTTTTTTTCAAGCAAATTACAGATGGTGGAGTGCCAAAGTTGAGATAGTTAGCGTGCAATGACCCATATACAAATGAATACGTGGATATCTTCTACAGATGATATCAATGCTGAAAACTTCCGTGACGATGATAACTCCTCCTCAGCGCGAACCCGACCCTTATCAGTTGCAAATATTCCTTCCTCTAATATACATGTATTTTGCTTACTCTTAACATTATTCACTTACTCCCATTACTCTTTAAATTGTCAATTATGTTACTCATCTATGTCTCCTTTCTGATATTTTCGCATCTTACGCCGGCAAAGCTGGGAGTATTCCTTTGTTCATAGCATTAATGAGAACTAATAGACAATGATGCCAAGGCATCATTGTCTGTTAGTATTCCTTGGCATCATTGTCTGTTAGTTCTCATTAATAATGTGTTTAACAAAGCACACGAGCCCTTAAGTTCACACTTCCTTCCTTTGTTCATAGCAGTAGCACAACTGCTTCATGACCACAATACCATTGCTCACGACATCACTGCGCCGTGGAACCACACCACTATCCCACAAATCAGATAATTACAAATAATCAATTTTCATATCTGCAACAAAGGTTTCACCGAAAAAGAAGACAAGTGCACTTGTAGAAACGTCGGATAGAGCACACAACCCATGTTTACGGATTTTTTCATGACCACCTAGGAAATATGTTCTGTTACACTGTGAAAAATGATATGAAGAAACGCAGCAGTAAAAAAATGAGTATGCATGTGATGAATACATTGCAACACGCATAGTTAAAGTTAAGTTTGAAAGCTTCAGGCAGGCAACTAAGTTTTATCAAGGAGAACGACCTCACGCAAGTGCGTCCGTGATAAAACCGCATAGATCTATATTTACACACTTCTGCAGTTGATTGAACTCCTTGGGTGCATTGCAGCTTAGGGTCTGAGTATAGTAATTTGTTCGATGGCGCTTTATGAACCATCTTTCGGGTGCTCACGTGGCGCGTTAGCTGATGATGAATAAACTTAATTACAAAGCGAAACTCCGCGGTTAATCCTGGTTGGAGTCCTCTTGTAGAGTGAGTCCGGGTGAGTAATAGTTTGGTGAGTTTGAGTCCGAGTGAATCCGGTTGAGAAAATATTAGTGAGTCTAAATCCGAGTGAGTTCGGTTGAAGAAAATTTTGCTGAGTCTGAGTCCGAGTGAGCCCTAAGCGCAAAATGTATTTCATGAGTGAGTCTGAGTGAGCTCTATACTTTTTTGCCGATCTGTGGTTCTATTTATTCAACTTAGCATTACCATACGCCTTACATCGGCTCACATTTATACGTACACCGACTCAAGCATAGTTAAAAGCACCAGTGTGTATATGCCAGCTCAATTTATATTGATCTGCGGCGTGATCGAGTTATGGAGGAGAAGCGGCAGTAAATTCCCCCCCCCCTTGAAACTCTTCTCTTTCAACAAAAAATGTCCTTACATGATATATCATATATTGAAAGTACGAGATCAAAAGGCGCGAAGTAGAGCGACGATTACGCGAGATGTTGGTGTTAAAGAGAATTCGAACCATATTCGAAAAAGCGAATTGTATGCTCATGGACTCATGAGTCGGCTCACTCAGACTCACTCAGACTCAGATAGAGACGTGAGTCTGAGTCTGAGTGAGTCCAAGTGAGCAATATTTTGTTGAGTCTGAGTCCGAGTGAGTCCGGCTGAGAAAAAATTTAGTGAATCTGAGTCTGAGTGAGTCTGCTTGAGGAAAAGTTTGGTGAATCTGAGTCCGAGTGAGTCCCAAGGGCAAAATATATTTCATGAGTGAGTCTGAGTGAGCTCCACTTTTTTTGCCGCCCTATGGCTGGGTAGTTCTACGAGGGCTGACAAATTCTTTAGAAAGTGTGCAGTTTTCTTATCAGCAATCTGCAGTTAATGTAGGCAGCAGTAGAGGTAAAGATTTCTCACGTTAATTATTCTGTTTTTTTTTGTTTTTTTTGAAACAGCGGTTTCATGGGATGTGAGCAATGCGCATTATTAATGCAACGAATAGCTTTATTTTCGAGTGGCAACTCGAAATTAATATTCCGTTTTGTAGATGGAGCCCCTACTAAGGGGTAGCAGCTTATATGCAATCGAAAACGGGAATGATTCAGCTGGAAGAGTACACGAGGTGGGAACATATGACGGCATATAAATATAGCAGGAAGAGCAGCAGACGACTTCTTTAGAATAAGGTCTATGTGCGAGTTGCACATCCTGCGTCTAGAAAACACAACACCCGAAATTTTGTGTACCTGTACCACGTCAAGCGAGTGGGAACCCGTGTTGAAAGCGGCATAAGACAGAGATTTGTTTTTCCCTGCAAAAACAACAGCTTTCAATTTTTGCACATTGACTTGCGGGCTGTTGTATTCGAGTTGTGTCCGAAGTGTTCGAGTTGCGGGCAACTCGAACACTTCGGAGAGCACACTATTCGCTTGTGAAAAGAAGCCTAATTCGGTGTCAGAGGAAATAAACAGGCTAGTGTCGCCTGCGTATAAAACAAAATCTGTACACTTCAATAAAAGGTATATCATTCACGTATGCGTTAAATAAAAAGGGCCCCAAGATGCTTCCCTGGGAGCGCCACTTATTAGCGGGCGAAAAGATGACGCAGAACAATTGGTAACTACGCGCTGTTGCGGATCGGAGAGATATGACTGCAAAAGTCAGTGAACAACACCAGGTATGTCATATTGTTCTAGTTTTCTTAAAAGTGCGTCCTTAATGATAGAGTGAGTCAAATGTTCTGCTGCAATCAATGAAGATACCAAGAGTTAACTTTCCACTTCCATGTTTCTGAGTACGATTTCTTTTCGTGCCAGCAGAGCAGACTGCGGACCTGACCTTTGTAAAACCGTGCTGGCATTCAGGCATGGTTTCTTGCTTTAAAGATAACCTATGCAGTCGACATAAAGTTATCTGTTCTAGACTCTTGGAAAATATAGGCAAAACTGACATCGGCCTGTAGTTTCCGATGTCGCGTCTGTCCCCGCCTTTAAATATAACCGACATTTTGAATCGTTACATTTCATTAAAGGGACAATAAAGAGGAAAAGGAGTTCTCGCGTACAGTAAAGTACAAATTTCCCAATCCCGAAAACACCACTCTAACCGAGACACGACACCTGGTAAGCGAGAAAAAGCGCGAGAAGAAAATGCGGATGTAGACGCCGCCCTGAGATTCCCGCACCAAACACCGTGACGACGTAGATTTTGAAGTCATCTACTTGGTCCTACGCAGCTTCTAATCAATAAAAATGAAACACATTGTCATCTGTGGGTGCCATAGACCTAGCATACGAAGTTTCAGAAAATTTCATCGACCCAACGTCGCGGAAATAAAAAAAACTACATTTTGAAATTTTTGACGTCACGCGCGGAGATTTCGGCGCGAAATTTAAAAATGAGGATTCAACATTAACGTTCTCCGCTAATATTGAACTTATAATTGTGAAACGTATGACATTAGAGTTCTGACTGGAGTTTGTCATTCTAAACGAGGTCATTGTTTCTCATCAGTGTCCCTTTAACCCTTTGTGGGGCAGCGGGACTCATATGTCCCGCTTTTTTTCTTCGCCATGTTCAAATTTTTTTTACGCTAAAACCACTGAATTGATTGCTTTCAGACTTTTATTGCATTTGCGTTGATATTCACTAAATCAGGTTTGATTGTTGTTTTAGTGGCATTCACGATGTGGCAGCGCATACACGTGTTCCAAACGAACTATTCCGCTTGCACTCGCTGTATACATTTTCATCAGATTTTGGCGCGCTCTCCACCAGATTCAGCATGAGAGGCAAGCTTGAAAAGTTTATTTCACACTCATGAGTTACCAGATGTGATATTATACTGGTTTTCTTCGTTCCTACCCATACAGTCACCTCAGAAATGTGTGCAATGCAAAATTGTCAACCATTCAGTGAGATATTTCCCAAAGCGTAGCCAGTCTAACATTGTGCGCAGGTGATTGCAGTACCCAGCTTTCATTTTTGTTTTCATGCAGGGGAGCCGCTTCCCGTGGAAGAAACAGTCGAGCTTCCTCCACGGACAAAAATGAGAACGTGGAAAGGCATGCCCAGTAACCACATCTACTGCTTGTGTGCCATTAGCGAGTGGATGTACAACGGGCGTTTAGTGGACTTTTTTGTTGGTGTTAGTGTGTTGAGAGTTCGTGTTTGCAGCCTCTGTCCTTTGTTGTTTGTAAGGCAGCAGCAAGTTGGTATAAAAAATTGGCCGCGTATCTGCGTGCTTCGCTGCAAATGTCGTCTAAAAACGATAGTCTTGTGCCGGCCGTACTACTATGTATTGCCTTGCCTCAGACAGCGCCTACTCTACGTTGAATTGGCTGGATCTAGCTGGCATTGATAGAATAGAGGAGGCGCTGCGCGAGATATGGACGCCATTGAAAAACATGAGCTTGTGCTGAACCAAGGGCATTACACCGTGACCAAGGGCCGCTACCAGCGGCAGCACCTTATCGTTGGCACGGGGCTTTTTCGTGCAAAGCGTCGCAGTTCGCGCACAGCGTCGCATTTTCAGTGCAGCCTAAAAAAACTCTAGGGTCTTTAGAATTGCGTACCTATGTATTTTATAATAAAAGAACACACGACCTGACACTTACATATTAATGTTGCGCCTCAGGTATGCGTAGTATTTGCTTTTTGATCGAACATGTTCACAAGTATGAACGCAAACGCCAGTTCAAGATGACTGGGCTTTCAGAAAGTGGTTAAACTTTGGCCGAGTGGCTGAATCAGGGGACGTCGGAGACAGCCAGACCAAAATTTTTGCGTTCAAGTATCCCAAGAAAGACTATCATCTTTAAAAATAAAAGTACTTTTTTTTCTGAATAAACTGTCTTTCAGTGGGCAGTGGGACACATGTCCCACTTTTGCCTCGAAAACCCATAACAATAGGGCTCAACTTTTGTACATATTATAAGGAGCTGATACAAACGACAATACCGGCCTCAATAGGTGGCGTGCGTTGTTAAATAGCCTTGGGCCTCATAAATGCTTAAGGAACGTCCCTAAACTAATCACGAGATCGAATATATGGACCAAGCACGGGCAGATAACCTTGATAACATATTTTATGGGTGTTACCTGGATGTTATCGACGTCAGTAGCTTTACTGTTTTGTTAATGAAATAAAGGTTTTCTGTACCTCGGAGCAACATGAAAGTGAAAAAAAAGTCACAGTTTCGCCACAAGGCGACGCAATGAATGCGATAGCAACAAATTGGAATGTCAAGCGACGAATGACAAGCAGGTCGAAACGTGCAGCGCCCTGCTCACGCACACATGACGCACGAAAACAACACGCACAGGACGACAGAGAATTAACAACGTTCACAGCTCGACACTTAACCCGCTGCTCAAACAAAAACGACGCACGAAACGTATTTACAGGTACAGACGAGCGCGAACTAACAAGTGTCACAGTTGTTACTTCGCTGTGTTTGGAAAGCGTGTTCTTTTCGCAAACGGGGGGGGACTGCCGCGAGCGAAGTGATCTTCGTGCGCTCGGTGACTACAACGCAATCGTTCCGGCGAACGCCCAATTCTGGCCCCCCCTCCCCCCGAGAGATAAGCGCACGCAAGGGCGTCTACCCCCCACGGAGGAAAGTGCGCGAGACAGCGCGAGGGAGATGAGTGCATGCGCGCGGACGTCGCGACGAGCGGGGCGGGCACCGAGCTAAGTTCCGCCGAGCGCGGCCTTTGCGCCATCTCGCTAGTAATGCTGAAAACACGCTGAAAACTCGCTGTATATAAATAGCTCGCCGTTTGAACCTTGAAGGACGTATGCTTTCGTGGCTCAGCGGTTAGCGCCGCGCGCTGCAGAGCGAAAGGTCCCTCGTTCGATGCCGCCCGTCGGAAGCATTTTTCTGAATTATTTTTCTTTGTGGCTTTCATAAATATATATATATATATATATATATATATATATATATATATATATATATATATATATGGTGCATGACGGTGGCGGCGACGGCGACGCCGACGGCGCAAACCAGCCGAGAGTGTCCATATAATTGCTATCGCAATAAAATGCTATTTCCTGAACATTGCGTTCAAGTATGCACGACTTGTCCAGAGGTGCGCGGCTGATTGGTGCTGAGGCGTAATGCGTAAGTGTTCTGACAGATTCCTTCCTGATAGTTATTTATTGTTAATGACAATTTCCTGGATTTCATTGGCCCCTGAGCTTGTTTCCAGTACGAAATCATTTTCCAAAGACTGTTTCGATTCTCGGTATTTACAAAACCAATAACACTTTTCCTGGTGTAAGTATGTAGGCTCGGGGCTCCTTCGACCAAGGCCTCACGTTACAACTCTCTTTGAGTTGCGACTGCTCGTCCTTGTAAACATCCGGTATGGTGCCGCGGTTGATGCTTCAAGGCAATGCGTTGCGATGGACTAACCATGATTCTCGGGGTGTTCTATCCTGCGCCTTCGTTCACAAGCCAGCGTCGTCGCATTGTTCTTGTCGCACCTATGCTAGGGCGGCACTCTAGACACCCTAGCTATGCCCTACCATCCATCAGTGTTGAAAAAGCTCAGTCATTGAACGCGTAGCATGGGTGACTTGAGCAATATCCCCTTTGTGTTTTTTAAGCTTTGGTGAGCTATTCCAGCCCGTTTGACAGATGCGATTTGCGTCGCAAATTTCCGCATTGTGCTTCGTAGACGGCCCCCCGTCTGATCATTCGCAGATACGTGGTCATGGGACTTCGCGAACACATGTCCCAAGGTGTTATGAGGCCTAAAAACGGCTTGCACGTACCATCCGGCAAGTCAACAATTGTTACTCATTCGCGGTAGAACGGCTCAGTGTGGGAGAGTGCAGCCCGTTAATCAGCCTGTTGCTGCGTCGCGAAATGGCAATCCGTGGCACTACGCGTCTCTTAGCCGGGCATTTCTGACGGAAATGTGCTGCACAGCCAGATACAGGGCCGCCAAGGGTAGCCGCAAGAAGCGTGCTCGCCATTGAATCGCCATGAAACCATCGTATTGTGTGAGCGATGTGGCTCTGGGTACACGGCTGAGGCGAGGACCATCAGGACAAAGCAAGGGAATGTGAAACCGAAGATTCTTTTCGACTGTGAAAATAAAATGAATTCTAGAAAACACTGAAGGCCGATTTCCTGCGCACGTGGCTGTTTTGATTGGAGGTACATGACTGTACGAAATAATTTAGGGAGGGGGGGGGAGGGCTGAAGCCAAATAAGCCCCCCGCCTAGCTACGCCCTTTGTGCTGCGTGATATTTGGGATACTCTGTATATTGGATAAAATATGCGCATTTCAACCGCTACTAAGAACAAACGCTTCAAGGCACTTTTCGGAAATTGCATTGAGAAATTGTCCTTTTACTTGCACATAATTAAAATAACAATCAGTACGTATGTGAATACTTACTCTTCGTCCGGCTTCTCAAGCTGCAGCAAAGCTATGAAGCTTGAGCCAGGAGGGCTCTCTATTTTGGGCAGGTCGAAATGGTCCTTCTGTGAAGGCAAAGATGCGAGGGTGTGCCTTAACATACAGCAATAAATCTAGAGATATGGAACTAGCTTTGAAAACCGTGAACAAGAAAGTGTTCGAACACACATACACTGTAGAACCCTCGGACGCAAAACCTAATTTGTTAAATCTGTTCACAATTATATCACCATAAAATATCTACATGAAATGCTTGCAAATTTTGCACTGCTGCTACGAAAGTGTGCTTGAAAAAGGTATTGGTCGTCCGTGATTTCTGTACAGCGATGCATTTTAATTGCGCTGTTCCGAGTGTTTTGTGCTTACCTGACTACTGTCCTTGTTTTTTTCACAAACCGAGTAGTAGGCATTAGAGGTGTGCACGTGCTTCGGCTAGCCCGAAAGCCCGAGCCCGGCCCGGCCCGCGGGCCGGGTTCGGGCTGGCCGACGTCTTCTCATTTCGGGCCCGGGCCGCGCTCGGGCTACATTGTTTTAGATGCGAAGCTTCTTATGCTCGGGGCTCTGTCCGTCCCTCCCGCGTCCCGCGTCCCCCCGCCCCGCGTCCCGCGTCCGGCCACTGTCATGAAGTAGGGAAGCACCCACTATGCGAACCAGAACCCTGTAGTAATATGAAGGCCGTCAACCCTAACACAGTCATCAGAGTCATGGCCGAGAGCACAGAGAGGCTCCTTAGCAATGGCTAGGCAGGTGGTGTCTGTCGCCCAGGTTAACCCCATTCCTTGAGTCATGGACGAGAGCACAGAGAGGCTGCTTAGCAATGGCTAGGCAGGTGGTGTCTGTTGCCCAGGTTGACCCCATTCCTTAATCTTGCTTGCATGTGTTTAGAGGGGGGCTTAGTCCGTCCCTCCTTCCCGCGTCCCACAGCGCATGCGCGTCCCCACCCCCTCTCCCTCCAAAGCACACCCCCTTTCTCTCCTCTAGGAATCGTCTACTCTACAGAGCGGCCCCCCGCGTCCCACACCCCCCCACAGCGCATGCGCGTCTCCTCCCCTGTGCTCTCCTACGCTCACCCCCTTCCTCTACTCTACGGAGCGGCGCATGCGCGTCCTCTCCCCCCTCTCTCTTCTAGGAATACTCTACTCTACGGAGCGGCTCCGGCGTCCCACAGCGCATGCGCGTCCTCTCCCCCTCTCTCCTCTTGGAATCATCTACTCTACGGTGCGGCTCACGCGTCCCACACCCCCACAGCGCATGCACGTCCCCTCCTACGGTCCGCCCCGTCCTTTCCTCTAGGAATCTTCTACGGAGCGGCGCGAACGACAGGTGGTGTGAGAGCTGCTTACTCCGCTGGGGGGCGCCACGGTAGTTCCGCGGTAGGAAAATGACGGAGCGCGCGCGCCTCATTCTCTCTCCTGCGCAGCGCCGCGATGACCGCCCGGACCACTGCCGTAAAATGAGAGCGGCGACGTTCCTCCCGCTCAAGCTAATTATCTCCCCAATGTTTCGCATCCACACATGGTTCCCTTTAGCGGGAGATGGGGAATTTTAGATGCGAAGCATCTTATGCTCGGGGCTCTGTCCGTCCCTCCCGCGTCTCCCGTCCCGTGTCCCGCGTCCGGCCACTTTCATGAAGTAGGGAAGCACCCATTATGCGAACCAGAACACTGTAGTAATATGAAGGCCGTCAACCCCACTACAATCATCAGAGTCATGGCCGAGAGCACAGAGAGGCTGCTTAGCAATGGCTAGGCAGGTGGCGTCTGTCACCCAGGTTGACCCCTTTCGTTGATCTTGCTTGCATGTGTTCGAAGGGGGGCTTAGTGCGTCCCTCCTTCCCGCGTCCCACACCACCACAGTGCATACGCGTCCCCTCCCCTTCTCTCTCCTACGCTCACCCCCTTTCTCTCCTCTGGCAATCATCTACTCGACGGATCGGCGCCCGCGGCCCACAGCGCATGCGCGTCCTCTCCCCCCTCTCTCCTCCAGGAATCCTCTACTCTACAGAGCGGCTCCGGCGTCCCACAGTGCGTGCGCGTCCTTTCCCCCCTCTCTCCTCTAGGAATCCTCTACTCTACGGAGCGGCTCCCGCGTCGCACACCTCCACAGGGCATGCACGTCCCCTCTCCCTCTCTCTCCTCTCCCACGGTCGCCCCCCCCCCGTCCTTTCCTCTAGGAATCTTGTACGGAGCGGCGCGAACGACAGGTGGTGTGACAGCTGCATACTCCGCTGGGGGGCGCCACGGTAGTTCCGCGGTATGAAAATGACGGAGCGCGCACGCCTCATTCTCTCTCCTGTGCAGCGCCGCGATGAGCGCCCGGACCGCTGCCGTGAAATGAGAGCGACGACGTTCCTCCCGCTCAATCTAATTACCTCCCCGCTGCTTCGCATCCACACATGGTTCCCTTTAGCGGGAGATGGGGAAGTTTTTTTGTTGGGCGGGCCGTGCCCGATGCAAAGCCCTGAATCTCAAAATATAGACGGTGTGCTGCAACAGTTTTCGATCGCGTAGCGCCGTCTCCACGACCACCCCTTTCTCCTTTCTTTAGCCACTTAAACGCAAGGAGAGAAAGTGAAGTCACACACAGAGCTTTGTGACTATCTACACACGGAATAATCCTCTCTCTCCACGTTTGAGGAAGAACTAAACTTCAGGAAGAACAAACAGTCTAAATATTCAAGCTTACTATGCCTGCGAAAACTTCTTCCCCATCTCCCGCTAAAGGGAACCATGAGTGGATGCGAATCAGCGGGGAGATAATTAGCTTGAGCGGGAGGAACAATGCCGCGCTCATTTCACGGCAGTGGTCCGGGCGCTCATTGCGGCGCTGCACAGGAGAGAGGATGAGGCACGCGCACTCAGTCATTTTTATACCGCAGAACTACCATGGCGCCCCCCAGCGGAGTATGCAGCTGTCACACCACCTGTCGCGTGCGCCGCTCCGTATAGGATTTCTAGAGGAAAGGGCGGGGGGGCGACCGTAGGAGAGAGAGAGGGGGAGGGGGGCGTGCATGCGCTGTGGGACGCGGGAGCTACCCGCACACTAGATGATTCTTAGAGGAGAGAGGGGGGAGGACCCGCATGCGCTGTGGGGATGTGGGACGTGGGCACCGCTCCGTAGAGTAGATGATTCCTAGAGTAGACGAAGGGGGGTGAGTGTAGGAGCATAGGGGAGGGGACGCGCATGCGCTGTGGGGGGATGCGGGGGCCGCTCCGTAGAATAGAGGATTCCTAGAGGAGAGAAAGGGGTGGGGACGCGCATGCGCTGCGGTGGTGTGGGACGCGGGAAGGAGGGACGGATAAGCCCCCTCCAGACACATGTAAGCAAGATTAAGGAATGGTGTCAACCTGGGCGACAGCCACCACCTGCCTAGCCATTGCTAGGCAGCCTCTCTGTGCTCTCGGCCATGACTCAAGGAATGGGGTCAACCTGGCCGACAGACACCACCTGCCTAGCCCTTGCTAAGCAGCCTCTCTGTGCTCTCAGCCATGACTCTGATGAGTGTGTTAGGGTTGACGGCCTTCATATTACTACAGTGTTCTGGTTCGCATAATGGGTGCTTCCCTACTTCATGAAAGTGGCCGGACGCGGGACGGGGGACGCGGGGTGCCGGATGGACAGAGCCCCGAGCATAAGATGCTTCGCATCTAAAACAGGGGAGGCGCAAAGCGCGCAGTGATGGAGCGGTGTTTCCTACTGGAACATGTCAATCGCTGCTAATGAGCAATGAGAGACAGAAGACTCCGCCTGGACACAGGGACCCGCAGTCCGCTTTTAGTTAACGCGAACGCTGCGAATTTTTATTGTTCAACAACGCACAGGAGAAAACTCCCACCGGCACCACCTTGCAGGTCGAAATCCATTGCCATATATACGGAGTGGCCAGTGAACGCTTGTGCAGCGCGAGCAGTCGGTTTTTTCAACCAAGAAACTCGCTAGCAGACGCTGCCTGCGTCGGCGTCGCGAGGCGAGAGAAGGGGGGAGCGTAGGAGAGGAGAGAGAGGAGGGGACGCGCATGCGCAGTGGGAGTGTGGGCACCGCGGGCAGGGATGCCTAGAAGAGAGAGGGGGGAGCGTAGGAGGGGAGAGAGGAGGGGAAGCGCATGGGCAGTGAGGGTGTGGTTGCCGCGAGCAGGGATGCCTAGAGGAGAGAGAGGGGGGAGAGGAGTTTTTTTTATAGGGTTCACGCATGCGCAGTAAGGGAGGCCACGCAGCACACAGCCACCACCACCACCGGATTAAGCTTCGCCATAAGATGCTTCACATCTAAAAGATATTGGCAGTTGCGGCTACCAGCGCGAGCAGCGAACGGATCTTCAATTGGGCGGGATATGCGCAGGAGCGCCGCACTTCAGTGAAGCCTCTATCATTGGACAGCTTATTTTTACACGACAACTTGTAATGGTTGCATACCGTGACTGTCACATGTCGTTGGCGCATGTTTCACTTTGATACGTTGAATAAAATGCCACATTATTAGAAAACGGCGCCTTGTCTCCTCAACTAACCTTCATAATGTCAGGCCGGACCGGGCCGGTCCCGGGCTTTTGTTTTTGTACGTCGGGCCGGGCCGGGCGGGCTCGCAGTCCTCTAGCGTCGGGCTCGGGCTCGAAAATTCGGCCCGTGCACAGCTCTAGTAGGCATGGTCAGGAAACAGTTATGTCTGTTTCTTTTTGCCTCATCTCGGTGGCCTGTAAGTTTGCCCTATGTACACATGCAGAATATAGAGCTATCACATTACTTTTTCTTACTGCCCTGGTGAAAATCGCTTACTTATGCTCCTCGTCCGAAATAATGAGCGTACGAACGCACGCTATTATGTGGCTGAAGTATCCGGTTTAGAGTAGCGTGAACGACTTATTGTTCGTCCTTCCAATGCTGTATTCCTGTGACGCTAGATAAATGGGAAATGTACAGTTCAAGTAACTTCCTTCTAATAATTATTGAGATTTTTTTTCTGTGTGAAACATTTATTTATATATTCATTTATTTGTGTCCACTCAGGACAGCTTTCGATAAAAAGAACACCCGAGTTCATCCCAAGACCTATAAGAGATTCTATATTGAAGCGCTGTGATGGAGTATCCTAAATAATTAAGAGCGTATGGAAAAGGCAATAAAAGTACTTGGCATTAAAATGAAAAAAAAATAAGAAGAAACAGTATTTAGCCACCAGATGAAGATCCGTTAAACATTGACTTCTTGAGCTAGTCACAGGGTGCAAAAAACACAAAAATCCCATGCAAGGCATCCAGTATTCGGTAGATTAGAAGAGAAGAAAGAGTATTTGTTCGAGAAATATATTTCGCTAAGGTGGCGAGTTGTACCTGTGGTTACATCATCTTAGAACGCTGCAGCACAGCAAGCAGACAAGCAGGACCCGAGACAAGGTTGCTGGTAGCTCACCAGAAATACACCCTAACTTCCTGAGGTAGTCGTACGATACGAAGACACTATGAAAGGTCCCATGCAAGGCATACATTAACGCCGACGCAACAGACGATTAGACACTGAAAAAAAGCCTTTGTACAACAAATATGCTTGGTTAAACTGGTTCATTGTTTATTGCTTACATGATCTTAAAATGCTGCAGCGCCACAGGCAAGCAGGAACGGAGATAAGCAGGACCCATGCTCACCCGAACAACACACTGACTTCCTGTAGTAGTCGCCCGGTGGGAACACACAAAGAAAGGCCTCAAGGAAGGCATTTAGTTACGGTGATGTGAGAGATGATTGTACAAGTATCAGAGAGAATACACGACCACAAGGAGGGTGGGTACTAAATATATGCTTGGTTAATATGTGGAGACGTACTTGTGGGTAGATAATCTCAAAATACTGCAGCGTAAAAAAACACTCAACAAGGAACTGAGACAAAGAGGACGAATGGTCACCAGAAATACAGACTGTCTTCTTCAGGTAGTACCTGGGTGGGAACACACAAGAAAGGCCCCATGGACGGCGAACTGTAACGGCAATACGTCAGACGATGGCCCAACTATTGCACCAGTTAGACAATGGAAAGTAAGCTTTCTTTTAGAAATATGCTCGCTTAAAGTGGCGACTTCTATACAACTCAATATTGTCGCACGCCCTCCTTTCTTTTCATTTTTATGTTACGGCCCCACCACACGCGTAGCTGCTGCCTTGCGCGAACCGCGCCGAATGTCTAGGAACCATCAAATAATCTTAGAACTTTCCGATGAGATTACGCCCACAACGCGAACATTAGAGCATCTTCTGTAACTTACGTGGCTGCTAGCGATAACGCTGGTATATTCGATGGCAGATGTATAAATTCCGACGCACTTCACCGCTTGTCAGTTTTGCCGACGGTCGACGCTCTGGTCGCCGCTATCAATCTACAGCGTTTATTGCTTATTGTGTGACGTTTCGTTTTCCTGGCACAGGTTCGCCCAAATAAAAAGTTCCGTCTTCAAAACCATGACCGCTGCCGTCGTCGCCACTGTGGGGAAGGCGGACATACCTACCACCGCTGCCAGTACGACTAGATAGGACTAGGCGGCTTCGCCGTCAACGCACCCACACCGTGTCCAGAGCATGGCGAGCCGGCCACGTGATATCACCGCCTATGTCGCAGGAGACCACGCAGGAGACCAATGGAACCTCCGAGGACCTTCCCGGTCACCGTCGCCAGGTCGCTTCTTCTTTCTAAAGCGCCGACCAAACACTGGCCCAACACAGGGCCGGTTGCCGAGCCCGTACCCGGAAACCTAAGAGCAGCAACCCATGGAGGTGCGGTTGCTGTACGACGAAATACCGAAGATCCTCCACCGTCAACGACGGCACCGTCACGAAATCTTAAGTACACGCCCCAAGCCTGTAGTGGTTTCGTGGACCCTCAGACACAGACAGAGTCAGGGACAAGAAAGCATTTATATACAACACTCATCAAAGACAAATACACGCACATACACTTTCTGAACACTAATACACACAATTACTCTTTCCTTAAGCCTCAGTCCTTTCAGTCCTGTACGTCTACGCGACTATCTACGCGTCCTAATAGGGAGTCTATCGTCCGTAGACGTCACTCACGGTTGCGACAACCGCGTAGCTGACACGCGCTCGCAGCACGAGAGGCGCGATGAGCCGTCGAAGAGGCAGAACCGGACTTCGATGTACCCGGAGTAGGACCGAGTCCACGCAGCAATCGGTTGGCCGTACCGGAACAAACGTGGAACCAGGACCACGCCCTCAGCAGTCGGTAGTGCCGGGCCCTAGGAAACGCCGCAGGAAACGCCGGGCTCCTCTCGGCTGGTCTGATGGCCCAGCTCGGTCCGCCTGCTCTTCGGATCGAACGTGACGCTTCTCCTTCGCTGACCACGCACGCTTTGCCCGTCGACGTTCCGAAGCTCACGCGCTTCACGTTGGCTTCTCTCACGCGCACTCTGTCGTCGTCTTCAGTTTCGCTTTCACTTACTAAATCCCATATTCTTCTACAAAGCCCAACCGAGCCCTGACGACGAAACTCCTCAGTCTCCAGAAGACCCGACGGCACCACGTAGGAGCAGCACCACAACCCGACGTAGCCGTGATCCGACGCCACGACTGAACTGCAACGCAAGACGACGTACTAGCGACCTCGACCTTCTCATGGACGACCACAACGTCACCGCTCACGTCGACACAGGGGCCGACTACTCCGTCGTCAGCGGGCCCTTCGCCGCGAAATTGAGGAAAGTCAAGGCCACTTGGGAGGGCCCTAACATCCGGACAGCTAAAGGATTCCTAGAGGAGAGAGGGGGGAGAGGACGCGCATGCGCTGTGGGGATGTGGGACGCCGGAGCCGCTTCGTATAGTAGAGGATTCCTAGAGAGGACAGGGGGAGAGGACGCGCATGCGCTGTGGGGATGTGGGACGCCGGCGCCGCTCCGTAGAGTGGATGATTCCTAGAGTAGAGAAAGGGAGTGAGCGTAGGAGAGGATAGGGGGGAGGGGACGCGCATTAGCTGTGGGGAACGCTCCGTAGAGTAGAGTATTCCTAGATGAGAGAAAGGGGTGAGCGTAGGAGAGAAAGGGGGGAGGGGACGTGAATGCGCTGTGGTGGTGTGGGACGCGGGAAGGAGGGACGGACTAAGCCCCCCTCCAAACACATGCAAGCAAGATCAAGGAATGGGGTTAACCTGGGCGACAGACACCACCTGCCTAGCCATTGCTAAGCAGCCTCTCTGTGCTATCGGCCATGACTCTGATGACTGTAGTAGTGGTTGACGGCCTTCATATTACTACAGTGTTCAGGTTCGCATAATGGGTGCTTCCCTACTTCATGAAAGTGGCCGGACGCAGGACGCGGGAGGGACGGACAAAGCCCCGAGCATAAGATGCTTCGCATCTAAAAGCACACCGCCGCAAACACTGCCTTGAATGTGCTGGAAGGCTAAGTCCCCATTCCCCCCTCTCTCTAGCGTAATCATATCCGTCCGCACTAAAACTCAGCGTAGCTAGAAGGGGTCGTTAAAGGCGACCAGTACCTGCTGATGAACCACGAGATTTGTGTCGCAAGAGGAATAGCCGAGCTGCGTGAAGGGAAAGTAACAGTGATGCTCGCGAATTTCAGCAACGATTATTAGCTTATGAACAAAGTCGCCTATATCGACGAAATTGTAGAAGCCACCCATTTTTTCGCCCTCACCGATTCTACTGAACTTACTCCGACGAACCAAGCTCCTCAACCAGCTTTCGACGTCAATCCGAGACTTCAGAAGGATAATCAAGAACAGCTAAAAAGCCTGTTCCGCAATGCAAGGACTGTTCGACAGACCCCAGTAGCAAAACATCGCATCATAACAGAAGAAAGTACCAGACCACTCCGTCAGAGCCCGTAGAGAGTTTATAAGGGAGAAGGCAAGGCCATAAAGAAACAAGTCGACGAAATGCTTCACGAATGGCATCAACCAGCCTTCCAAGAGTGCGTAGACGTCCGCCTTGGAGTCAGTGAAGAAGAAAGACGGAACCCTTCGTTTCTGCTTCGATTATCGCCACATGAACAAAATAACAAAGAAGGACGTGTACTCTCCCCCACGGATTGACGACCCCACGGATCAACTCCAAAAAGCGATGTACTTTTTGTCGATGGAACTCAAGACCGACTCATGGCAAATCGAAGTCGATGAGTTAGACCGAGAGCACAATCGCCTTTATAACAGCAGACGGCCTCTTCGAGTTCAAGGTCATTCGTTTTCGGCTTTGCTTGGCATCTGCGACTTTCCAAGGCTTTATGGATACACTACTGGGAAGATTGAAGGGGTAGACTTGCCTGGCGTACCTGGACGACGTCACTGTGTTTGCCTCAATCTTCGACAATCATGACCTCTGGCCTCACCTTAACTCCTGAAAAGTGCCGCTTCGCGTACGAAGGAACTCTTGTTTTTCGGGTTACGTGATCAGCAAGTCTGGAGCGCGCCCAGACCCACAGAAAACGGCTGATATCGCTCTCTTCCCGCCAACAATCGACAAGAAGGCCGTACGCCAATTTCTCGGCTTGTGCACCTATTTCAGACGCTTTGTCAAAGACTTTTCACGGATCGCCGAGCCACTAACGCAGCTCACGATGACCGACGACGAATTCAGGTGGCAAACAGCGCAAGTCGAAGCAATTCTTGAACGGAAACGACGCCTGCCGACGCCACCGACACTTGCACATTTCGACGAATATGCCGGTACGCGAAATTTACACCGATACAAGCAGCGTAGGACTCGGCGCCGTCCTTGTGCAGAGGACGGACGGACTGGAAAGGGTCGCCAGTTATGCTAGCCGGTCGCTAAGGCCGAAGCCAACTATTCCGCAACAGAAGGGGGTGCCTCGCATAACCTTCCCTACGTCAAAGTTTCGCGCTGATCTCTAGGGCAGGCCCTTTAAAGTTGTGAGCGAACCCCACACCTTGTGTTGGCTAACTAACTTGAAGGACCCTTCAGGTCCTCTGGCAAGATGAAGTCTAAGACTTTAAGAATTCGACATTATCGTAGTTTACAAGTCCGCACGAAAGCACTCTGACGCCGACTGCTTGTCGCGCGCCCCTGTAGACCCGCCGATGTCACGATGTGCTGAAAACTCAGATGAGCACTCGTTATTAATTTAAAAGCAAATTAAAACATCATAAAGGTGACGTTCCCTAGTCATAATCGGTCAGAAGCGGCCCCACATGCAGGACTATCAAACAACTCAAGCATCTCGAGTTTCCAAATTTGGTGTGAAGGGTTCCGTTTAGCTAAGCAAAAAGGAATTCATGGGTTATATGCCATTATCTACAAGTAGTCTTCATCATACATGTAATAGCCACCCATGCCTGCTTTGGTATGTGCCAAGGTAAAGTCTACCGTGAGAGCGCCAAGACGGAATGGGCTTGTTTGGTTGTATGTATGTATGTATGCATGCATGCATGCATGCATGTATGTATGTATGTATGTATGTATGTATGTATGTATGTATGTATGTATGTATGTATGTATGTATGTATGTATGTATGTATGTATGTATGTATGTATGTATGTATGTATGTATGTATGTATGTATGTATGTATGTATGTATGTATGTATGTATGTATGTATGTATGTATGTATGCATGTATGTATGTACGTGGGTGGATGAGTGGGTCGGTAGGTAGGTAGGTGGGTAGGCAGGCAGGCAGGTAAGTGGGTGAGCAGTGAGTAGGCGGGCGGATGAGCGTGTAGTAAAGAAGGATGGAAGGAACGCTGAAAATGCGGTTAGTTCAGTAAGTAATATTTCGGTCTAGATAATATGAAAAACTGTTGAACATACACAACCGATGACGTATCTTGAACATTTCTTTCCGTGGCTTTCTTCCCACTCCGTCTTGAACTCATTAGTCAGGTGTATCGATAGGATTGGAAGATTCCTTTGCCAGATTTTGAATTTAAATGTATAAACTGCAAGGAAAAATGTTGCAATTAGAATTATGTGTTTTAATTGTTATGTTCAAAGGCCAGCTTCAGTAGTTTCTACGTATAGGTTTAGCACACGTAATAAAATGTAAAAACTTTGTTATTTTTTCTAAGCATTTCCCTTTAAAGAAACACCAAAGAGAAAAACAATTGTTCTAGTCATAGTAAAAAAAATGCTTCAAAAATTACAACATCACCACGTTTGCCGCAGGAAGACGCTTCCTAAGGAAATACATGCACAAAACAAGAAAAAAAAACGTGGGCGGCTACACCATCTCGAAATTCCCCCCACCAAAGGCCATGATGTCAGAGATTTTGACGGCGTCTACCTAAGCCTACGTATTTCCTAAACGGCAAATAAAGTACATACATTGACATCTATTGGGGCGACAGACTTAACATACCAAATTTAAGGAAATTTAGTTCAGCCTATTCGCCCAGATACGACAAGTTCACTTTGAAGCCCTCTCCTGCCAAGGTTCCTTTGTATGTGGTGGGCTGGCCTGTGTTCACCTAGGTCGTGAGCTGTGGAGAACTTCCGTGAGCGCGCGAAGTCCAACCTCGCGCCTTGAGTGGGCCAGCTCGTTGAGTTTGGGGGCGCCTCCTTCAAATTGGCCGATGTGAGCTGAAAACCACGTTAAGATGTGATTACAATTGTCTTTGTCACCAAGGATGCGGAGCCCTTCCTTGGAGATGGCGCCGACGACAAAGGCCCGCATGGCTGCCCGCGAGTCGCTGAATACGTTCGCACGCTTATCGTCGAGGAGAGCGAGGGCGATGGTGACCGGATTCGGCAGCGCTCCAGGAGAGATTCATTCGACTAATGCCACCTTGATGGCCGAGCCAGCATTGTCGACCGATACTACCACGTACCTGTTCCGGGCCGCGTCTACAAAAGAGCTTCTGCAGGGATATCTGCTGCCCTGCGGAGGATCGCCACTGCCGTGTCTCGACGTCTTCTTTTTTCGCTTCGCTGCGGGTGCATATTAGCGCGGCTGGGATGTTCCGTTTTCCCCGGCTTACTTGCGCTACCCCTCTTCATTTCCTGAAGCTTGCCTTTGTAGGCCAAGAGCCGGGCCCCTTCTGATTTCCATGAGTGCCTTGCGACACAATTTTTGCAGATGGAGGGCTTCCATAGAACCAAAGCAAAAAAGCTAGCCCTACACAAATGTCAGGAGGCTGCAGCCTGCTGAAGATTTCCGCTCCAATCTAAGACTCCAAACAACTTTGCTTCCCAGTGTTTTTTACTGTGAAAACGCATAAAGAAGGTTCCCTCTTCTGTATGATTGTGTCAGAAGTAGAACTGCGGCCGTATAAGGAACCGCTATTCCGCATTCCATTTTAGCCGCCATTAGCGCTCCCTGAGCGGTCGTTCAACCCGTCAATAAAGTGACGTGTCGGAAGCCCAAAGTGTGGTAACGACAAAATGACGAGTGCGAGCTCATTATACAAAAATAAACGGAATTGGTTCCGCCGAAGCGAGGAATAGCCAGCGAGTAGCCCCGTCGGCAGTCAGAATAGGAAAAATGGCGGCGCCGGCGTATTTTCCAGAGGCTTCCGTGTTGTTGGCGGTGGTTTCTAGGCAGCACCATGGGAGAAAAAAGCTTGACGGTGCGCTCGGTTTGCCAGTTGTGAAAGAGTTCGGCGTCACCTCGTCCGTTTCGCCCGAAGAAAGAAATGTGCGGCGGTTGTGCCACGAAGTGGTCGAGGAAGACGCGCGACTGACGACGCTGTCTGTGGAGCTTGTGGTTGTTGTGCGACCGGTGAGGCCTTCCGCTTTTCGCGACTGGTAGCTTTCAAGCCTCTTCGGGAAGCGGGAGACAATTGTCATCATGCAACCAGCGGTGAGCAGACTGTGCGTGATGTTGTGGCGGAGGTAATCGTGCGCGCCGGGATCCGTAACAAGTGGGTTCACTTCCTGTGGTTGCCGAATGAGAAGGGGGGCCTTGAAGAAAGTTTCCTACTGCTGCCGGCGTCATCGGATGTGTGGACGACAGCGTTGCCGTAATCATTCCACCGAAGGGCAACCATCACAAGGTAGCATTTTATCCCCGCAAGCAGCATTACGCCGACAACGTCATGGTCGTAACTATCTATCTTCCCATCCTCTCGTGCGCATGTCTGCGTAGTGAAATGTGCCTCATAGTTGTTCACGCTTTCGTCAGATCTGCGATGTAGGCATGGGATTCTTGCCGTGACCCATTGCATTTGGGGTCAGCAGACAACGACGCCTGCGTGCGGCGGACAACGGGGCTGCAGGAGCGATTAGAAGGGGGCACGGATTGCAGCAACCATACATTTTAGGTAGACAGAATGAAAAAAGCTGCGATATTCTTGGTTTGCGCTATCGGAATCTGTCTTCGCGCTTTTCTTGAAGCTCTGTTTCATTAGCCATTGGCACTCGGCAAGTGTGGCAACTGACAGGATATCGAACGCTGCATGCGTATTATATTGCAGCTATCGGTTATTCCCTCCACAATACTGTCAAATGACGGACATTGTCATGACAGCCTCTTTTTAGTAGTCGTGCTTCGCATAATAGGGCGAGGTCAGGCTAGTGGAGTGATGTGATGTTCAAGTACAACACAATCTATTGTTGCTATCTTTCTGTGGCTCAGCCTTGCGGAACCTGGACATTGAAGTAGTACTTGCAGCACACCACTCATATTTTTGAAGGTGACAGAGGCTACGTAGCAGTGCCATGGCTCCCGACTCCTCTCCAAGGCTGTCCTTTCAAAGACAATGTAAAAAAGCAAGCGCTACGGTGCGAATGTTGTAATGCAGTCTGTAATGAAACGTTGTATTCTGCTATTGAAGAGCGGCTGTCACGACCTTCAGCAGTGCCGCACCCTCCATTTTGAATCAGAATGCACATTTCGCAGTGCTGTATGTGCAGTGTTGCACTTTCGTTTCCATCGCAGAAGGCGACAGAAGTGTTTATGTTTTAGTGATGATAATGATAGCGAGCACGGCAGTGTTGTAAGTGATGACACCTGTGAAGAAGCCGTCGGCAATAGTAGTCCGCTATGTGGCTAACTGCACCACCGACAACAGCACTAGGCACATGCCACTTCAATGAGAAACATGTGCCTAAGTAACTACAATGTGTAGCGTTTTTCGTGCCAAAACCATGATGCGATTGTAAGCCACGCAGAAATGCAGGACTCTTAATTTATCTTGACCACTTGCGGTCCTTTAACATTCATTGCAATGCGAATATAGCAGTGATTCTGATTCTGACATTCATGGAAATTTGTTTGCTGTCAGCAGGAAATGAAACCATGTGCTGATCGTGGCTTGGCAGAGCAACCTCTTACCTGCTAAGCTATCACGGCGACTTGCCTAAATGTAGAAGAAAATGTTGTGAAGTTCAATTTTTTGGTAATAACAAATTGCTGCTGTGTTTACCATGCTCGCATTCTGTATGACCAGGTCTTTCCCACAACTTAACCACATGTGGAAGGGCCATATTTATATGGCTATGCATAGGAATCTTTCATTTAGCAACTGTTAGTATAATGCACTGTACTCGGCAGCTGAGTGCTGTAGCCAGTTCACTGGAAAGCAATCATTCGGTATTGTTTTTGTTTCTGCTAATCATACTGACAATGTTTTCAACTTGCAGCGAGACATTGCGGTGCTTCTTGTTGCAGACGGGCGAAATTGTTTTTCGAGCCTTTTTTGTAGTTTAAGGAAAAAACAGAGGAGCACCACTCATCGCTAGCGAACATTAAGTTGTGTACTCGAGTAGCTCAGAATGCTTGCCGATTTTCTGACTGAATATTGTTTCGAGGCGCCTAAATTCAAATTTCATCACTTGCCTGTCACGCATCGTCGCAGTGTTCCGCCACACTTTTAGCGAGGTGGTCGTGATCAGTTTTGATTTCGCCCTTAAGATTTTATAAATACCTGGAACTACGTGCAGCTTTGGTGATTTCTAGAGAACAGGCATGTCATAAAACATCGTACTCCACCTTTCTAGTATAAACTACTGCACTCAAGTCATTAATTAAAAGTCCATCGTCGAGTTGATTTGTTAATTATCCGCGTCAGAGTCATTTTAGATGCGAAGCCTCGACATAGATTTCATGTGGGAAAACAAGAGCAGCCTGGCTTTCGTAGAGCTTGTATAAAAAATCTGTATTGTCTAACAGCTGCAGATAACCAGCACTTACCTACGCAGCAGAAACCTGGAGCCCTACAAAGATGGTTAAACTGAAATTGTGGATGGCGCAGGGGGGCCATAGAACGAAAAAAAATATACGTGTAACATTAACGGACAGGAGCAGAGCAGAGTGACTTAGGGAAGAAACGAGTGTTAATGACATCTTAGGCGAAATTAAGAAAAGGAAATGGACATGAGCAGGGAATGTAGCGCGTAGGCAACACAACCGCTCGATAATAAGATTACCAGACTGTATTCCAAGAGAAGGCAAGCACGCGAAGGAGAGGAAGGAATGTTGTCAGGTGTGACTGAGAAGTTTTTGGGCATAACGTGGCCGTAGCAAGCACAGCATCAAGTTGATTGGCTAAACATGGGAGAGCTCTATGTCCAGCAGTAAGTGCAGTGAGGCTGATGATGATGACTACGTCACAGGACATATTACAGCGAGTGTGGTAAGGTTCACTGAAGGTCACACACCGATTTGTAACGCCCAGGAGTGCACATCTGCACGTTGCAAACTTAAGTAAAACGTTCGTGCGTTGAAAACAATTAATCGCGTCCATTTGTAATCTAAAGTAGAATGGTGGCCTCGTTTACCGTAAACTCATAGTGTTGAACATTTGCGCATTTTGTATGAGCGCAGCACATTGCACATACCTCAGTCAAAAATCCGCTTTCACTTACGTATCCAAAGTTGGCCGCATTGCAAGAAAGATACACTAAAAGTGCCACAGAAATGAATAAACCAAAAAAGTCGCAGTTTCGCCGCAAATCGAAGCAATGAATGCGATAGCAACAAATTGGAATGTCAAGCGACGAATGGCAAGCAGGTCGAAACGTGCAGCGCGCCGCTCACGCACACATGACGCACGAAAACAACACGCACAGGACGAGAGCGAACTAAAAACATTCACAGTTTGACACTTAACGCGCTGCTCAACCACAAACTACGTACGAAACGTATTCAAAGGTACAGACGAGCTCGAACTAACAAGTGTCACAGTTGTTCGCTGTGTTTGAAAAGCGTGCTCTTCTCGCAAACGGGGGGGACTGCGGCGAGCGATGTGAGCTTCGCGCGCCCGGTAACTACAACGCTATCGTTCCGCCGAAAGCCCAGTCTCCGCCACCGCGAGATAAGCGCGCGCGCCCACGGGCATCTACCCTGATCTATCCCCCCAACCCGCCTCAACTTCAGGTGAAGCGCGCCGGAGAGCTAGGAGCGTCGCGACGAACTCCGGGGCGCCCAGCTAAGCCCCGCCGAGCGCGGCCTTTGCGCCATCTCGCTGGTAATGCCGAAAACACGCTGAAAACTCGCTGTATATGAATAGCTCGCCGTTTGAACGTTGAAGGACGTTCGCCTTCGTGGCTGAATGGTTAGCGCCGCGCGCTGCAGAGCGAGAGGTCCCTGGTTCGATGCCGAGCGTCGGAAACATTTTTCTGAATTATTTTTCTTTGAGGTTTTTATAAATATATAGGTACATATACATATACGGGGCATGAGGCCGACGCCAACGCCGACGGCGAAAACTAGCCGAGAGTGTCCATATAGTTGCTATCGCAATAAAAATAATCGACCCAGAAAAAGGCAAGGTCATATTTTTGCAGTATTTTAGCAGATACGTAGGGACGGCAATAAGGCGTCGAGGTCTGACACATGCTCAAGCTCGGATGTTTAACAGTGAGAGAAGCAATGAGGAATGCTTACTACTATTCGATTCCTTCATATTCATCCAGTTACCCTCAGTGTCATTTACGATTGCCTGAAAAAAAAAATAATTACACGTTTAGTGACCCTTGCTGCCCATTCCGCGTTCGGTGATGCCCCATCATCATAACTTAATATTGTCGAGCACTCGATATTTATAAGAAGTGGCAACAAACACACTAGAAATAACGAGAAAACATGAACTTGACGCATTCAAATGAGGAAACTTTAGGGCTACGTATTTCGCGTACATTAGTTTATTCCATTTACAGTAGGTGCATGTAGGCGCGATTTTCACTCGAACACTTGCTTAGAAGTAATTATTTTGAGAACTGATGTCGCGTTTCCATCACTCACTACTGTGCTGTAAAATAAGCACCGCCTAGTGGAACCGTTACGCAGTTGTAATTATATTCATCAACAACCATATCATCTGGCGGAAGAGACTTGGACACCCATTTCGTTTCTTGATAAGCAAACGATGGCTTCATCTTGGAGATGGACGTAATGTTCACCCTTGCCACTCTTTTCCATTTGGATGTATTATACAAAACTCCCTTTATTTATGTTGCAACTGCCGCAAGCTGTTCAACATACTGAAATTACTTTATCATTTTACTTTATAATAATTACCTGCCTAATTGCATCCCTTTTTCTAAGTGCATATTATATGGTGATGACACCACAATCATTAATTCAAAGGAACATCAGTAGTAGTAAGGCAGCTTAACAGTGAGCTTCATAACTTCTTATGATGGTGTAAAATTAATAGACATAACATTTATCATTTGTGGAGGTCTCTGGCTGTGGTTGACCCAATAACCCCTCAGGGACAAGGCCAAGACAGAAAGAGAAGCTTCTTTACTATTCCGAACCTCGGCCGCAACTGCCCGCTGCCAGCGGCTGCTCACCGCGTGCCACGAGCGCACCCGCGGTCATCATTCTCTTCTTCTATAGGCTCCCAAAGCACCACTTAGTGGCTCTGCGACTCTTGACAGGCAGCGCCATCTCTGGCAGAAAAATAGAAACTGGGGGTATATGTCACCAGTTTTCCCTTCCCTCCGCAGCGCGTCCGTTCGCTTCCGTGCACGTGCAGCGCTCTCACCCTGCACTTGCAGCGCTTCGCAAGGTACCGCTTGAAAAAGATCTACCAGCTCGACAGGTACTTCGAAAAGCGAACGTAATCAAAGGAGAAAAGTTCGTTCATCACGTTTAAGATGTGGAGCTGACGATAGACGACAACGACGCCCGACTTAACGCGAAACGCATTTCCGAAGTACGCGATATTGCCGTGTACGACGGTATACGTCGAGGTAAGCTTCATTCTGTTACACGTTAAAAATACCTAATTGCCTTAAGCACTGAGAAATGAGCCACGCAATCGAGTCATGGTGGGCCTATCCCGGAGGGGCGTTAGATATACCTAACGCACCTCCGCGATAGGCTCACCATGACCAAATGACGATGCCACGCGATGACGTCATCATCTGGCGTCACAATATGTGTTGTCACAATGACGTCACTATGACTTCACGATGGCGTCCCGAATTCTAGCGAACTGTGACGTCACGATGACCTCATGAGCTGACTAATGCGATCATGATTATTTGCATCGCTCGAATTGGCGCGTATGGTTAGTTTCCGTGCTCAATGTGGCATCTAAGGTTTTCGCCTTTATAAGTGGTACCGAGCGCCATCGAGAAATTTGGAAGCTCCTCCACGCAAAGAACGAATGATAGACAGCGGAGAGGGAAAAAAACATCCATAGGAAGAAAGAAGAATGCTAGCGCAGGGATAGTGACCTATTATCGTTTGTCTCTGTCTAATGCTTGTGACATGTCAATTGCAACAATTCAAATTTTATTAAAAGAAATATTTAGTTTTCAGATCTATTTAGAAATGTCACCCTCAGAGATCTCGCGTCAATCGTCTACATTTTTCGATGATCGATGGCGAGCCCAAGGTCGAAATTACCCTACGCCTGGTAAGAATTCGTTTTACCGCTCTACTACCCTACGCCTTCCGAAAAATACGACAATTTGGTAGTGCAACTGACATTGTAGTACAACTGAAAATTTTGTTTGAACGGAAAAAATTCCCCATCTCCCGCTAAAGGGAACCATGTGTGGATGCGAAGCAGCGGGGAGATAATTAGCTTGAGCGGGAGGAACGTCGCCGCTCTCATTTCACGGCAGTGGTCCGGGCGCTCATCGCGACGCTGCACAGGAGAGAGAATGAGGCGCGCGCGCTCCATCATTTTCATACCGCGGAACTACTGTGGTGCCCCCCAGCGGAGTATGCAGCTGTCACACCACCTGTCGTGCGCGCCGCTCCGGAGAGGATTGCTATAGGAAAGGACGGGGGGGGGGACCGTAGGAGAGGAGAGAGAGGGGCAGGGGACGTGCATGCGCTGTGGGACGCGGGAGCCGCTCCGTAGAGTAGAGGATTCCTAGAGGAGAGAGGGGAGAGGACGCGCATGCACTGTGGGACGCCGGAGCCGCTCCGTATCGTAGAGGATTCCTAGAGGAGAGAGGGAGAGAGGACGCGAATGCGCTGTGGGGGTGTGGGACGCGGGGGGCCGCTCCGCAGAGTAGAGAATTCCTAGAGGAGAGAAAGGGGGGTGAGCGTAGGAGAGAGAAGGGGAGGGGACGGGCATGCGCTGTGGGACGCGGGAAGGAGGGACGGGCTAAGCCCCCTCCAAACACATGCAAGCAATATTAAGGAATGGGGTCAACCTGGGCGACAGACACCACCTGCCTAGCCCTTGCTAAGCAGTCTCTCTGTGCTCTCGGCAATGACTCAAGGAATGGGGTCAACTTGGGCGACAGATACCACCTGCCTAGCTATTGATAAGCAGCCTGTCTGTGCTCTCGGCCATGACTCGGGTGACTGTGATAGGGTTGACGGCCTTCATATTACTACAGTGTTCTGGTTCGCATAATGGGTGCTTCCCTACTTCATGAAAGTGGCCGGACGCGGGACGGGGGACGCCGGACGGACATAGCCCTCAGCATAAGATGCTTCGCATCTAAAAAAAATTACACCATCTCCCGCTAAAGGGAACCATGTGTAGATGCGAAGCAGCGGGCGCTAACGCTTACACTGGCGGCGGCGTTGACGCTAGAGCTCATCGCAGCGTTGCGCAGGAGAGAAAACTGGGGAGGCGCAAAGCACGCAGTAATGGAGCGGTATTTCCTACTGGAACATGCCAATCGCTGCTAATGGGCAATGAGAGACAGAAGACTCCGACTGGACACAGAGACCCGCAGTCCGCTTTTAGTTAACGCGCACGCTGCGAAATTTTTATTGTTCAACAACGCACTGGACAAATCTCCCACCGGCACCACCTTGCAGGTCGAGATCCATTGCCATATATACGGGGTGGCCAGTGAACGGTTGTGCAGCGCGAGCAGTCGGTTTTAAATGCGAAGCATTTCTTAGCGAACTTCGGCGACATTGAGCGTATCTATCTATCTATCTATCTATCTATCTATCTATCTATCTATCTATCTAGCCGCCTACGACTTTGTGCTCTCCTGGCCGTAGCGCTATTGGGATTTAAACCAAAATTGGTATGCAATAACATGACTGTATGACAAACAGGAATGACTGGTCGTATCATGAAAATCATGACTAACTTGTCATAAAAACTATTATTTACACGCCATGGCCATAGTGCTCCAGAGGCCGTTTTCTTAACTTGATATATCCAAAAATTCGTACGATGAGACATTTTTGCATGACCAACATAAATGACTGGTGGTAATATGCAAATCACGACCTGCATGTCATGTATAACATGATTTACTTGCCACGCTCATGGCGCGCTGACGGCCGTTTCGCTGGCTTGATATACACCAAATTTGGTATTGCGTGACGTGACTGCATGACGAACATAAACGCCAAGTGGCAATATGAAAATCATGACATGTCATGTGCAACATGATTTGCATGTCACGCTCATGACACTCTCGTGGCCGTTTCGCTAGCTTGAAATACACCAAGTTTGATATTGAGGGACGTGACTGTATGACGAGCATAAGAGAGGTGGTGATATGAAACTCATGACCTGCATGTCATGTATAACATGATTTACTTGCCACGCTCATGGCGCGCTGACGTCCGTTTCGCTAGCTTGATATGCACTAAATTTGGTATTGCGTGACGTGACTGTATGAAGAACATAAATGCCAAGTGGTAATATGGAAATCATGACATGTCATGTGCAACATGACTTGCATGCCACGCTCATGACACTCTCGTGGCCGTTTCGCTAGCTTGATATACAACAAACTTCGTATTGAAGGACGGGACTGTATGACCAGCATAGTGGTAATATGGAAACCATGAAATGTCATGTGCAACATGACTTGCATGCCATACTCATGGTACTCCCGTGGCCGTTTCGCTAGATTGATGTACACCAAATTTGGTATTCAGCGGCGTGATTGTATGACGAGAATAAATGACAAGTGGTAATCTGCAAATCATGACATGTAATGTGCAACATGACTTGCATGCCACGCTCATGACAGTCTTGTGGCCGTTTCGCAAGCTTGATATACACCAAATTTTAGGGTGAAAACGTTTAATGTCTCATGCTCACGTCCGCCCATCCATCCGGTCGTCTGTCCATCCGTCCCTCCAGCCGAGCCCTGGCACAGTGACAGGTGGGCGCCGTAGTGCGCAAACGGACGCCGGTCCCGTTGGACCTTGGTTGGACACTACAGCGCTCGTGCTTTGCTTGCTGTGATAAGAGACGCTGTGGCCAGCGTCTCTAATCATGCAAAGAGGAGGACACGCGCATCACGTTCCATTCTGATCGACCCTGTTTCAGTGGGCACAGGCGTTGGAGGAACACACTTTGGAATTGACAAAGTGTCCGTCAATTTAAACGCTGGAACGCGGATGGCGTCTGCACGATGCGCAGAGTGCGAGAATACGAACGCATGCGAAAGGGAGGCAGATTGGTCTCGCGTCTCGCTGCGATTCGAGGTAAAAAATTAAGCGAACATAAGTGGCAGGTGGTAACATGAAAATCTTGGCATGCATGTCATCTACAATGCCATTTACATGCCACGCTCATGGTGCACTTGCGTCCAGTTCGCTAGCTTGATATATACCAAAATTTGTATTGCGCGACGTGACTATATGACGAACACAAATGACAGGTCCTAACATGTAAATAATGGCATGCGTATTATGTACAGCATGATTTACTCCTTGCTGGCTGCTTCGCATCACATCGCTTCCCACAGTGCGTGGGATCTGCCGGTTTTTTTTCGACCCAGAAACACGCTAGGAGACGCTGCCTGCGTCGGCGTCGCGAGGAGAGGAGAGGAGCGTCGGAGAGGAGAGAGAGGGGGGGACGCGCATGTGGAGTGGGAGTGTGGACGCCGCCGGCAGGGATGCCTAGAGGCGAGAGGGTGAGTGTAGTAGAGGAGAGAGAGGGGGGGACGCGCATGCGCAGTGGGAATGTGGACGCCGCGGGCAGGGATGCCTAGAGGAGAGAGGGGGGGAGCGTAGGAGGGGATTGAGGAGGGTAGGCGCATGCGCAGTGAGGGGTGTGGTTGCGGCGGGGAAGGGAAGCCTAGAGGAGAAAGAGAGGGAGAGGAGGTTTTTCATCTTTTATTTTTTTTAAAGGGTTTGCGCATGCGCAGTAAGGGTGGTCACGCCGCACACAACCACCGGATTAAGCTTCGCCATAAGATGCTTCACATCTAAAAGCTGGGCGACTGTAACGTTCAACTATACCTCTTTGCTTCCTTCCGAAATGGTCGTTAGCTGTACACACCAGCGAACAGGACTGGGAAGACGCCATCGCAAGTACTGCCCTCGATATCCAGTCAACGGCCGTCCAGAGGGCCCGTGAAAGAGCGGAGAGGCATGGCCTCCCGATTCCGACATGGGAGCAGCCAGCGGCGAGCCAAGGGCCCCAGCGGGTTCTTCCCGGCTAGTCCCTCAGGACTTCAATAAAGTTCTTTGTCTGCTGTCTGTCTGTGTATGATTGGTCAAAACGTTTTGGGTCATGCACACAGCACCAGCTCGTTACGCGAGGCAACAAGTGACACAAAAATGATCCATCGCGTAATGACCACTTATGCACGCCCACGTAAAAAATAAGAGAATGAACTATTTCCAGTACGGCATATTGTTGGCCATTGGTTCTTCGGCATTTAAAGTTTTCCGTGTGCCGTAAAATCGCCTGTTTGTTACATGACGTCAGGAATCTGTGATATGTCGTGGTGTTTATTACAACTTATGCACATGAAACAGCGCATTCACGTGCTGAACAATATCTAATATGTTTTGGAATAGCAGGAGAGCGTCTCCTTCTAAACGTAATTCAAGTAGGCAAGCTGCCGATCACATTAGCAGGGCCTACTTATAGCAGCTGGCGAGATGGATTCATACGAGTGTAATGAACATTTTCCCTTGCATCATCACGACGTTTAGCTGTTTGTGCGCGTATACAAATCTGTGAGCTCATCCTAGCTGAGAGAGAGAGGGACATAGAGAAATAAGCACCTCTGCGCGTACGTGCTTCTTTGCCGTCCGAGTTGTATTTTGAGCTGTATAAGGCAATTCAAGTTGAATGAAAACCAACTAGCCCGACTCTTAATTAAGTCTCCTTAGTGCAAAGAACCACGGACCTTCACCATCTCCCTGGTCCGGAGGATCAAGTTGCGGGGCAAGCTTAAATGCCGAGCTTCCCACTGTGCTCGAGTCCACTGCTTTATTCGTCGCCACTTTGCAAGCTGCCGCCATCGCTCCAAGCTACCATAAGCAAGGCTGATCAGGTTGATCGGAGACTAAAGCAGAAACCTTTTTTGGCGCTTCCAGTACGGCAAAACTAAAACATTAAAAAAGATTCGTCACACTCATCGGCTCACAGCAGCTTCGACAGAGCAGCGGTGATGCTATTCCTTTTCTATGAAAGAAAATTATTTTCCTGAAACAGAAAGTGTTTTGACCGGTCCGTAAAAAGTTTCCTCGTTCCCATCCGTAATTTGATCGTCACTGATTTAAGTTTCAGGCGAAGTACAGCAGAATAAAAGCATGAACGAGTGATCTAATGTTATAGGGCCCCTACTCAGTGCTAGCCTGCTCTGCAATGCTACAGCA
The DNA here is from genome assembly GCA_030522465.1 of Rhipicephalus appendiculatus. Classification (NCBI taxonomy): domain Eukaryota; kingdom Metazoa; phylum Arthropoda; class Arachnida; order Ixodida; family Ixodidae; genus Rhipicephalus; species Rhipicephalus appendiculatus. Next base: position 332,567 of record JALIZH010026545.1, read on the forward strand.
CAAGGCGCGAAAGCGTCGCATAGGCGGCCCGCACCGCAAAGAGCCTACAAAGAAAATCGTGACAGCACAAATGTTGTAAAATTTTCATTATATTGTAACATTCCCTCGTAACATTCCCATTCCCTCATAACAATATAATTGAGTGATTACTGTGGTGAAGGAAAACTTCGCCTTAGTTGCTGGTTTCCCAGCGTGCAGCCAACAGTGACCACTGTCGGAAGTGGGGGGGGGGGGGGGCTCAGCACCCCTAACTTTTCTCAATGGGGGGACTCGCGCCCCCCTTGCCCCCCCCCCCCCCCGGCTGCCACGCCTATGTCTCGGAACTCCTTTGGAAAGAGACCCTATGCAGGCGTAATAATGGTGAAATGTCAATTGTGGTTGCCGTGCTGCACATCTAATTTTATAAACAATAAATATGTACTCCAATGATACAAGCGTCACGTCGCGTTAGCGGCAATTGCAGTTCCACGCCATCCCCTGAAGTTGATCTCCGTAGCACTATCCAATGCTATCATACTCGCAAGCGCAGCACTACATTTCAGCTTATCGCTTCTGGTGTTGGTAGTACTCATGTTGCTCTTGGTACTGATAGGCAACTGTAAATAACTGGGGCCGAATTCACAAAGCTCACTTACGATCAAATTTTCGCGCAAGAGAAATTTTGTTGCGTAAGTCGATTCACGAAGCCAAAAAAACCTCGTAAGAGGCCGTAGTTATCACATCGGCCGCTGCGATAAAGCGCGCTGCGAGTGTTCAGGAACATGCCAATGATGGTGATGCACTTGCTATATTTGCTGACGTCACCGAAAAAGGCTCGTAAGTGGATTCACGAAGGAAAAAAGTTCCGCAGAAATAGCGTGGCTACGAGGAAATGCTAAGAGTGGTCCGGACCACTCTTATGAACAATATGGCTGTTTAGAACATGCAACGTCGGTGGGGTATTTGGGCACCGTGGCTGATTTCCAGCTAATTCGCGGCCATGTAAGGCTGCGCGATGATTGCTCATATATTTTATTTTATTTTGGCGCTTTGAGTTTCGTGCGTTGTTTGCTTTGTACGCAGTGGACAGTATTGACACTCGCACTCGTCCAATAAGCTTCGTGTCGCAGTAATTAAGGAAGCTTATTGGTTGTCCGGAGGGAAAAATTATGCAAGCAAAGACTCGTGGTTGGATTAAAACCAAAGTACTACGTGAATGGTCGGTGAAGTCGAAAGCGGCGCGCTAGTTGGTCAACATTTTTTGTTATGCTGTTGTGCTGCGTCCCACTTCCTCCAATGAGAGGTCCAACGTATGATGATGTACGCAGCATTGGTGGAAAGTACCACCAAAGAGGTTCAGAGGACGACATCAGCTGCTCGCTATTGGAAATAAAAATGAACGGAAGATTTCAGTTAGCTGTTATCAAGGCCTATTACGTGGTTCCACAACTGCTCTAGTTGGATTGGCTTTAACTACCCAATAGGCACGTTGTCTGAAATGCAGCTGTCGCAATGCACGTTGCACCAATCCAGGGCGGGCTCGTACATTGCAAATCACAGCATATTAGACATTTTCACAATTCTGTATGAAATCACAAACAAATTCAGCTTTTCGACCTTCACTGTTGAGAAACCGAAATGGAACGCGTTTGTATGGCAAGCAGTCAGAAAGAAATGGCTCCAGTAATTTGAAATGACACCGAAAACGTGTGCGAAAGCTCGCGATTCTCGAGTATATATATATAAGCAAACTATATTACCGAATTCATGCCTCTTTGACTTTGAGCTGCCATTTAACCTGGCGTGAGCAAATAAATTAACGCTGTTTTCATCCGCTGATATGTATTTTGCTCTAAGAAGCGACAGATTGGGCCGGAAATCAAAGTGTAGCCACGGCGAAATCCCCGCTGCAGGCGCCCAGTGTAGCAGACGACAAATGCTAGCAGACGACGGCTTGGGCGAGAGGCGCATTGTGATTGGTTGGGAAGCAGTATTCTCGACATCAGGCCATCTTATGACGTTGCCAAAACACTTCTTTCATCGCACGGCCCTGTCATATTCGTCATATCTTCCCCCCTCGCACATAAGAGCAATTTTTATCTCGCCATCAAAAACGCACAAGAGCTTTCTACGAGTTTTCTTAGCGTTTGTTCCTGCTGCGTAGTTCGCCAGAACAACATGGCGTCGTAAACAGTGTATGCGTGTGGGTGCCAATTTTCACAAACGCTTCTCGCTTGACTTCCTTCAGCGTTCGACTGGATGTGTTTCGACTGGACGGTGCGTCTAAGCCGTGTGAAAGCCAACGGCAGTGTCTCTCGGTGTACGGTGAGGCGTAGCGAAGCTTGTGCCTCGGTGTGTTTATGATGCGGCGATGGGCGCCTCTGTATCGACGGCAACTAACACTCGAGGAGCCTGCAATCTGTGTTCGAGTTTCGGTGACAGTTCGTTTGCTTCGCTTTCCAGTTTCTCAGTTGGGTGCAGTGCGGCATTTCGGATTGACAGCGCTTTGGCACGTTACTTGAGTGATCCCGAGTGCGTACGGTAACGTATGAATTACGTGCTGTATTCGGTTATTGCTTGACCGCTGGTTAGCCCGTGCGCTGCTATTTTCTCGTGAGCAGTCCAGAAAAAGGCAGTGTTGGAAAGTGAAACAATGAGTGTTGTGAACATTGGTGCTGTGTTGACATTTCCAAGACTCGTGAAGAGGCTGTGCTCGTGTGACAGAAGATTAAAAGACAGCATTGATGACTGTGTTTTGCACTGTGAAGTTGCGATGGTGCTTTACGAGTGCTTTAAGGACTTGCCGCTGGGCTTCGCGTATTATTTTTTAACTCGTTATTTCGGCTTTTTGTGCTCATCGTAGTCCCAACGTCGTAATGTGTCGAATCGAAGTCGCGAGCCGATACATTCTCTTGTAAGTGAGGCTGCTTTGGCAGCACGCCTTGACTGTTCTTCGGTGAAAATTTTGAGTTCTACCTGGCAGCGAGAGCTCGTGAACGTCAGTCACGCTTGCCTCCCGAAAGAACACACTTTTCACCGGTGCCTTGCCTTGGGTGACGTCGTAGACCAGAGCCTGCTAACTACAGGTATTCGAGTCCATCAGACACGGTGTTATGCACGGCACTGGAGCCTTGACTACAGCGGCTCATGGCGAGGTCTCACGCTTTACCGGTGGACCGACACGTCTTGCTAGCCTTGCATTTCTACGTCAACGGCAGCTTCCAGTCCACTTGCCTGTTTGCCGCAGAGCGCATTCCATTCCTGATGACACTGACGGCTGCTAATCGTTCTGCCACCGGTGAGTTGAACTTGCGCAGCTAATTTCATTGCTATTCACGTAGTACTATAAAGTGTGTAAGCTTTTTTCAGCCCACCAGATGTAATGTTACCCCATATTGAGTTCCAGTATAAAAAATGTGCTACTATCACATTATATATATATATATATATATATATATATATATATAGGCAAATATGTCAGCAGTATTTATAGTTTGATTTAAGCAGGCCTTTAATTGATTATTAAGAGCAGCCTGTCTACCACACTTGTTAGTGCAGAGGTGAATATTTGATGCGAATTTATTTTTCAGTAGTCATGTAGCACTTTTTTCAGGAATTCCCTTGATTTTTCAAAATTAGTTCTATAGAAGATTACCGCTGTGGTAGCACTATACTTTACCAGGACACGTATATTGCTGTATGCAAAGCTGAGTATACTTTTTGGCGCAAATCGAACGAGAACACATAACACAAAAGAACAGGACGGGTACCGAACTTCCTGTTCTTTTGTGTTATGTGTCCTCGTTCAATTTGCGCCAAAAGTATCCTCAGTTATGAACCAGTACCAACTAGCTCGAACCAGAATTCTGTATGCAAAGCTTACATGGGGATTCAGTTTGTTCCAAAGTGAATATAGCATATTTGATAGTTTTGACGATAGCTTTGTGTTACTGCCAAATATGTATTAAAAGCGATTTTGATGCTGGTTTTTTGAGCGTATCTTTTTTGGCCTCTTCACAGATTGCAGACTTTCCCAAGGTCCTGGGATACATTGATTGCACGCACTGACAAAACAAGCCTCCTCATGACTTGGAGCACCCGTACAGAAATAGGAAGGACTTGTGCTCCCCAAACGTGCAAGTATTTTGCAATGGTGGGGGGTGTCATCGTACAGCAGACCTCGAAGTGGCAGCCTCATCTGGATGGACTGTGCTCTGCCGGGGAGCTTCGAGGGCACAAAACTGCTTCATGGTTGGTTGCTAGGTTAGTTATTTTTTAAGAGCAGATGGTGAAGTAAACACCACTTAATGTGCACACATTGAGAACCCAAATACCGTTGCTAACAGTGGATGCCTGTATACTCACACAACGATGCCAATTAGACTCTTAAGAGGAAGCAAACTGCAAGATAACGGACAATGTCGAAAGTGTGAAGTCTGAATTTAACTCCATACATGTGAGACTGAAAAGCTTCTGATTTTGAAATATCACAAATACTTTGATTACTTATAGAGCTCCTGAGCTTGTAACTTGCTCAGTGGTTCAAGTGCTCTGCATGGAAATAGCAAGTGAGTGAAAGTCGCTTGGCTGTTCAAAACTTGTAGGGAGAAAGAGCTATATGGCAAATTCCACTGGGAGAACAGCAGCACTCAAAAGTACGCTGAAAGTGCTCTCTTCAGAGCTGGCGGGTTTCAGTGGTCGAACAGGAGTGAGAGCACTGTCATCCAGCGATAGAGCGAGAGCGCTTTTGCTGCTCTGAGAGCAGGCAGGAGCAGTATGTAGTGCTCTCGCCTGAAAAGCAGAGTAGGCGCAGTACGACGAGAGTCACGTGACTTTTAAACGTCACATTCTCTGTATTTGTTTTAATTTTGCTTTAGCCGGTGAGCGCGGCGGCAAGTGTAGCAACCATGTGTAGACTGACATCTCTAATGTTTGACACTACGAAGTGTGCACTGCTACGTTTGCTGGATGCGCACAAACATGTAACTATGGCGAACAAGGGACAGAGATTTGAGGCGTTTTTCGCCGCCCTCCAATAGAGAGTGCCGGGCCTTCGTATGTTTTGGTCACATGGTATATTTCTACCCACTCGTCAACCTCTCACCTGCTCTCCAGACTCTTGCCGCATTCCAGTGGCAGATCGAGTGGCCCTGCTCGTAGTGCTCTGGCCTTCACTCCTCGCTGCACGACACCCCTACTTCTGTTCTTTCAAAGAAACTCGCCAATAGTTCAAGCCTCAGACCAGACAAGGGCAGTAAATGCGCATTTTACCTTGCATAGCTTGTCTTTTTTTCAATGTTGTAGCATGTTCTATTTCTGCCTTACATGTTCTCAGCACAATTACATAGTGATGCGTTTAGTTCTACAAATCATATGTGACCCAAGTACACGCTTGTTGATCTCTAAAGGTGACTCTCGGTATGCCTGAAAGCCATGGATGCTCTCCCTGCTGTCTGTGGCTGGCCTAGCTGAGCAGCAGTACAGTGCAGCCGCCACCCGTGCAAGAGAAGTCAGAGCGCACCTTTGATGTTCTGGGCAGGACACAGCCTATCCGTCCGGCATAGTACAGACACCAATAATAATCATGGTGAGTGTTTGTGGCAGCCGTAAGAGCCCATTAGCATGAATTTGCGGATAATGAGTGTGTTTGTTGCTTACCATTCCTAATGAAGTGCATTTTTTTAAGTGTGCTTCATTAGGAAAAAAATAGCTGCGGGCAACAAGCCCACTTATAATCCACAAATGATTTGTGTTTTCTAGTCTGCAAAATTGCTCCTGCGCACTGCATGATGAGGTGGTTATGTTACATAATTTTGAAGTTAAGAACATTAGCTGTTGCATTGTAGCATAGCGTAACATGAATAACATAGTAAACTCACTTTTGGTTGGCTTCTTGCACTTAATTTGAAGTCGAAATAGAATGTAATTTATTGGCTTATATGCCTTACTTTTGGGCAGAAGTTCGTTGCCATCAATATGAACATCGTAGTTATGCATTTGTATTGTAAAATAATTTTTTCAGTCTTCATTATTTATGTCTCCATGATGAGACTTTTTTTCTTCTTTTCTATTGGTACTTCATACTTGTCATCAGTTCCTAAAATTACGACAGCTATAGTTCGCGCATGTTTATCAACTTTATACTCTTACACATAAGCACGGTTGTAACAATCATCTGTATTTTTCTATGTTCCAGCAGTATCATGGGATCAGGTGCCCCATGGTCATGTACAGTGTATCTCGAACAGAGCGCAGAAGACCAACCAGGAAAGAAAGACTACCAGTGACTGTGTCCCGCTGTTCAAAATGCACGTTGACAAAAAGAATACATTGTGATGGCTGGAGCAGTTTACATTGTATGGTGACAATCTGCACAACTGCAGTTTAGTTTCTGAGCACTGCATCATTCAGCCGTTCGTTTGCACCTTAGCATTTAAAAGGAATTAAATTCTTTACTTAATGTACCAAATCATGACATTAATGTAAAACACACTGTAGTGGTAGTGCGCAAATTGATGTGAGCTACCTGAAATTTCATCATGCACGTAAATCAAAGTGCCTGCGTGTCACTGCATTTCACTGCCATGGGAAACAGCAGCCATGGTCGACAACCAAAATCGTGTTTTCATGTTTGGTAGTGGAAAAATTCAGGCCATTGAATCGGGTAATTTTTCACTTAATCGATATATTCCTTCAGGACACATTAGTATAGCAAGCACGATTTCATGTGTGTATATGCTCTGGAAAAAACTTCTCCATGGATTATTTAGGTGGACGAGGATTATCGCTATTCCTAGTATATCCAACACCAGGCTTTAGCACCTGTGTAATGTTATCCCGTTGCCTCTAGTCCTCTTGAACAGTTGACCTCTCCGTTTGTACTGTGTAAGTTTTAACCGTTTTTTATACTGTGTTTGCTGCCATAGGTTTCTTCCCTAATGTAATTGTATACTCTGCCAACTGTTTATCACCTATGCAGCTTTCATCGTATTACTGCTAAAAGTACTCATTGCATCTGGTGTGTAACTATACCATGCATTTACTTCTCTCTTTTGATGCATCTGTACCATGGTTTGGCCATAAGAGTGCTGCTGGTGTGCTCTAGTCTTGAAGCTGGCGACTTCCAACAAATTTGAAGCTGGAAGTAACGATGTGCTTATTATCATTACTACTATAATCAGATAAGCTGTCAAAGCTCCATGTAAATGTATTTAACATTCTGTAAGCTGTTCAAGATAAACGTTTTTAAGTTTTTTTATTGCGGTCCTTGATTTATGCACCTGAAACACAATTGCATTGTAGTGGCACATTATAGACTGTGATTCTGTAAATTTGTGCTCACGACATTGCAGCCGAGGCCAGCCGCAAGATAAACATGCAGGGTACTGAAGCATCACGTCACATACATTACAAACAGTCCTTACCCAGCAGTGCACTGAAATTTTTCCAAGCAAAATAAGAGACTACTGTATGAACGATACGTATGAACGAGTTTTGATTATGGCGCGTATTCCAAAGGTTATCTTGCGAATGAGTGATTGCGCATGAAGATTGAACTTTATATGCCTGTCGAGAACTACACCAAGAAACTTTGTGCTATCAGACATTGGTATTAAGTTATCGTCCAGACGTACATATATAGATTTTGAAAGTACTGTCGGTTGTAAATGAAAGACCATGAAAACGGTTTTCGATGGATTAATTCTTAACATGTTCTTTCGACACCATGAACTTATGTTATGTAGATCAACGTTAATTTTTTGTTGTAGGTCATCGATATCTTTAGCGCAAGTAAAAATGGTCGTGTCATCTGCATATCAGATACAGTCCGTAGCAGTCAAAATATTAGGTAGATCATTATAGCAAAAAGAGCAGCGGGCCAAGGATGGAACCCTGAGGAACACCTTGATTTACTTTCTTAGCAGCTGAAACTTTACCGTCAATCTGAACAACTTGAGTACGATTAGATAAATAGCTTGAAATAAATTGAAGTGGTGGGCCTGTTACGCCATACGATTCAAGTTTATATATAAGAATGTTGTGATTAATCGTATCAAACGCTTTTGTTAAATCTATAAATACGCCACCAACCAAAAAGCCTTGGTCGATTGCCTTTTTTATTTTATCGGTGAGGGTTAGAAGCGCAAGCTCAGTGGAATAGCCAGGCCGAAAGCCATATTGTTTAGATGATAATAGAGTGAACTTCGTAAGATAGGACACTAATCGTCTATGCATAAGACGCTCAATTATCTTGCTAAAAAATTGCAGAATACAAATGGGCCTGTAGTTACTGAGGAGTTCACGATCACCTTTTTTGTGAACAGGTGTTATTCTACCAACTTTTAGGGAATCGGGAAACACGCCTTCTTTAAACATCTTGTTAACAATATCTGCAATGATAGGAGATAGCTCACTAGAAACTAACTTGATGTGAGATGGGTGAACAGAGTCAAGACCAGGTGCCGTAGACCTGAGCGATGATATAACATGAAGAACTTCATATGCACTCGTAGGCCGCAAGTAGAAAGAATGAGGCTGACGGGGCAAGGTTGGTAATGGGGGGATTTGTGAGAGAATCACAGGTACTGCTAAAGTACTCACTGAACGCATTGGCGATATCAGTTGGATGGCTGTATGTTTGTGCTTCGGTTTTAATTTTCGTTAGCTGCTCATGACTTTTATTATTTAAGAATTTTTTTCTGAAAGTAATCTCGTTTTGCACACTTAAGTGCGGCTGCTAGAGTGTTGGAATACTTCTTGAAACGAGCTCTAAGTTCAAAGTTGAATTGCTCACAATTCACTCTTCTGTGAAGCTGGTTTTTCTTCAAGATGCATCGAAGTAGCGCTTTTGTAATCCAAGGTTTTCTAGGAGTACTAAAATGATGAGTTATGGTATGTGTAGTCGTGCATTCGTTGATGCACTGAGTAATTGTAGTAAAAAATAGCTGATAGGCTTTTTTCAGCACCGGATTCATTTATCACGACGGTCCAATCTGTTGATTGTACCATGGATACAAATTTTTGAGAATCAAACCGTATCCTCTCTTTCTTTTCCTTACCCTTATAATTGTCCTTGCCTAAAGTAAGAAATATAGGATAATGATCTGTAATGCTGTGCTCAATGACTCCTTCTACATTATCTGTAGCGAAATTGGTTAATATGTGGTCAATTAACGTATTAGATCCTGCCATGTCACATCTGGTAGGAGTGCTTATTAAAGATTCAAGACCGTAGCCATGTAAACATCCGAGATAATCAGAACATGACTGATCGCTAGGGTCGATAATGTTTATGTTGATGTCTCCGCAGATGATTATATTTTTGTTTTCATTTGTTATAATATGCAGCAACTTATCGAACTGAGAACAGAACTCAGAGTATGAAGATGTTGGTGAACGATAAATGCACCCCTAATACTGTGTTCCGGCCATCAACTGAGAAAACACACTTATCAAATTCTAACCATACAGATTCACAGTACATGTTAGAAAACGCAAGGTCATTGCGGCGTTTGTATGACAACGATGATTTAGTAAAAATGGCGGATCTACCGCCACGTGGTGTAGCTCGATAGCAGTATTCTGCATTGTACCCTGATGGCGCGTACAAGTTCCTATCATCCGGCGACAACCACGTCTCAGATAAACAAATGAATGAGAAATTGTGATTAATTAAAGAAAGAAACGCAGTGAGACTGTTGTAGTTTTTACGTAGGCTGCGAATATTGAAATGTATCAGTGATAGTTTTGGGTTTTGATCACTGAAATATTTTTTCAGAGCTTGACAAGAAAACATTCTTGTGCAGATTTAAAGTGCGCAACGGCAAGTAGAACACTAGTACACTAGGAAAAAACAGCAAGGTCACCCGCACTAGAGATGCGGTAGACGCGGCTGTCATCTGTCTTTCTGGCCTTAATCACGCAGTGGTCAGTCCAGAGATGTTTCCAGCCTTTTGCCTTTTTCAGTTCAAGTGCCTGTGCAAACAGTCGTTTTCTTTCTTGCGTGAGATGATCATTCGCATATAAGGGCTTCTGACTGTTTTGGGAAAACCCAAGGGCCACAGTATTTAAGCGAGCCTTTCGTACTTTTTTCAAGAACTCAGTCTTTTTTTTCTCGGGAGCAGAAGCGTGCGATAATGTTTGTGTCTTTTTTGGCTGGCACACGATGCACAGTGTCGACATCCTCAGGTGCAATTTTGCACCCTACAGCTTCACCCATGGACTGAACAACCGCAAGACATCTTTCGCCTTTTGTTGCAGGGACACCTTTTATTTCTACGTTATTTAGCCGGGAGTACTGTTCAAGTTCAGAAACCCTTCGTGTCAATTGTTTATTTTCATCCTTCAAAGCCTTGTTTTCATTAACAAGGTCGGCATTCTGCTTCTTAACATTCTCGACAAGTTCATTGAACATATTAAGGCTGTCACGCATCCCAGCGATTTCAGCGCGTAAACTATCCATTTCTTTTGCCAACTCAGCGTTCGTCGGCATTATGTACAACAGCACAGGAATGGGCAGCAGTGGCAACGGTATACAATGAAAAAGAAAAAAAAATGGTTGGGTGAAGAAACTGAGACCAACCTGTGACGAAAGTAGCAGTAGATTAGCGACTTGTTCACGACCGCAACCACTGCTGCCAATTGTGACTCGGCGCCAGCGATGCTTGCTTATATGCGGGAACTTGGCCGGTAGAGGGCAGACGCAGCACACCAATCACTGTCGTGACGAAACGGTCCGCTGGTGATGCACGTGCAGAGGCGATATCCTTTCCTTGCTTCGGCTCGTAGCTAGTTCCGCATATGCTGTCCTGTGACGAAAGTAGCAGTAGATTAGCGACTTGTTCACGACCGCAACCACTGCTGCCAATTGTGACTCGGCGCCAGCGATGCTTGCTTATATGCGGGAACTTGGCCGGTAGAGGGCAGACGCAGCACACCAATCACTGTCGTGACGAAACGGTCCGCTGGTGATGCACGTGCAGAGGCGATATCCTTTCCTTGCTTCGGCTCGTAGCTAGTTCCGCATATGCTGTCCTGTGACGAAAGTAGCAGTAGATTAGCGACTTGTTCACGACTGCAACCACTGCTGCCAATTGTGCTGCCAATAAGCACGTATAAACTGCCCGACGAAACTTTCTCGTTTTACGTGTTCACATATCTAAGCGTACGACTCTTCTCTTATTCTGGCCCTGTCAAAATGCGGCGATGAATTGAACCTGCGACAAGATACGCTCATGATACCTCTCTCTTACTGCTGCTTTATATTACTGAACAGTTTCTACGTAGGCTCGAAAGCCACTCCTATGTCTTTTGCCAGGACCTTTGTAAGAAATCCAACCTTTTACGTCTAGCTAAAAAACACCCTAATGGCCACCACCTTACCGTGCCTGAACACGCTCCTAAGTTGAGTGCCATCGTAGCTTCTTGAATAAAACTGAACTATTGCACGAAGGGGGAGACTTTTGGGTCACATCTTCAAACCTTCAATGTATCAATTTATGTGCGCTTTCATAGGAGTGGTGCGTCACCTACAGTTGACGAGATAGCGCACGGATTCTTGCTTAACGCCACCGAGCAACAAGCTACATATGGTCATTCATCAAACGCGAGCGCTTGGCTTTGTTCAGGCCCCGCGGACGCCTGCTGCAACGCGGCAGCGCGTAAGCGCTGTAGCAGACGCCCCGGAACTGGAAGCTGAGATGCTGCGAAAAGACATGGGCCATCATCGTATACTCTCGATGCTAGATGCTTTGCGTGCTGCCTTGCTATTATCGGCGCGCACTTCTTTCTTTCCTTGTCGTTTCATCGGCTTTCGCGTTGCCTCCTTGCCCTCAAAAGTCACGCGTAAGTTAAATTCGTGCCATTGCTATCGCACTCCCTCGAGATACCAGAATTCTTGGCTAAGAAACTGCGTAGGCAAGAGAAAGCTTTGTGAATTCGGCCCCTGGTTATATAAAGCATACGCGACTGTTCAACATACCTGATTGTGCGTATAACATTTGTACACTTGTTTAAGGTCATTTCGTAAAGTTTCGCTCAGCAAAATCTTGGCCGCGTATCTGCGTGCTTCGCTGCAAATGTCGTCGAAAGACGACAGTCTTCTGCCGGCCGTGCTACTATGTTTTGTCTTACCTCAGACAGCGCCTCCTCTACGCTGAATCGGCCGCATCTGGCTGGCAATGATAAAATAGAGGAGGCGCTGCCAGAGATATGCACGCCATCTCGCAGTGGCATCGAGAAACATGAGCTTGTGCAGAGCCCAGGGCCATTGCCAGGCTTTTTCGTTCATAGGATCATATTTTAAGCGCAGCCTAAGAAACACTAAGGTCTTTAGAATTACGTATCCATTTATTTTATATTAAAGAAACATACCACATAGAAGAATGGACTGTTGGGCGAGTTGGTATTCCATGTTTCAAGAAAAGTGCGCCAAAAACGTCGACGAAGAGAGACGGGAACAGCCCAAGCACAGCAAAACATACCACCTAGCATTTACGTATTAATGTTGAGCCTCAGATATGCGTAACATTTGCTTTTTGATCGGCAATGTTCACAAGTATGAACGCAGCCGCTTGTTCAAGATGGGTGGGCGTTCACCAAGTGCTTAAACTTTGGCCGGGTGGCTGAATCGTGACATAGACAGACAGACAGACAGACCAAGATTTCTGGGTTGAAGTATCCCAAGAAAGACTATCGTCTTTAAAAAAATTACACCATCTCCCGCTAAAGGGGACCTTGAGGCGATGCGAAGCAGCGGGGGGGGGGGGGGGGTGCACATCGCGTTTGCATCGATTTGACTAGGTGTTTCCGTTAATATGTCTGTTATTGTTGCGTATTTAGTGTTATCATTTGTGTTGTATTTATTTTCTTATGTTGTTAACGTAGACACTTAGTCAAACCGTTGCGTTTCGACATGCCGCTGCGTTTCGGCATGTCGAGCCCGCGTTCCGTCCGTAGCAGTTTCCCGCCGACGTTGCAGTTTGCGCTGGGCTTCCCGAGCCCGGAGGTCGGGGTCCGCTTGCCGACGTTTACGTTGCGTTTCGGCGCGTCGAGCCTTCCGCTGCTCCACCCGCTGCTCCGCGATCTCGGCAGGCGGGAATTTGGGGACAGGGAGGTTGGCTACGGCGCAGCTAGAGATGTTAGCTGGTGCATGGATAGGAGGTGTGTGGAGAGGATTTGCGCACGCGCAGTGAGGGTGGTCACGCCGTACACCGGATTGAACTCCGCCATAAGCTGCTTCGCATCTAAAATTACAGCATCGTCACCGTCCCTCCGCATGCTTCGCATGACATCGATTACCGTGGTACGTGGGATCTGCCGAATTTTTGAGACATCGTTCATGTCAGGAACAGCGAGTCATATTCGTCAAACTATTATACCCTGCGTTGAAAGTGAACATAAACTACAGTAGGACTGTGTATAGAACGGTAACCAATAAGATTAAAAGTATATACTCTCCTTTTTTAACGAGATAGATGGCAAGGCTTTAAGCCGCGTAAATCGTTTTAAGCGGAAATTTTTAAGGGCTAGTTTTCCTTTGTTGGACACGATATTGCTTCTCATTAATATTGTGTATAGACCACATATGTTACTCAGCGGGAAAAATACATATGTTATTTACGGTGAAAGTAAAATAAACCAAGAATGAGCGACTAAAAGTTCATAGCCTCACTTCCATGCTCGTTCCTTATCACGTTAAGGCCACCTTACGTCAGGCTGCCTTAAAACAGAATAAGGCAAGTTTATGAAACACACCCTGGCTTCTTCTTATCCTTAACATTTTCTATTCCTTATGAAAGGTCGCCTTATACAATTGAGATAAGGGAGGTTTGTGAATACGGGCCTTAGACAGCTTGAGCAGTTTACAGCTCTACAGGTAGGCATTGTTTCAAACTGAACAAAAGAAACGCTGGCCCGCCAACAGCATAGGAGTGGTCGAGCGGTCGCTTCCAGGACAAAACGGCGGCTAGCGGTTACTTCAGCGGCGCGCTCGAAGCGCCATCCAGTTCTTCCGAAAGGAGATACCGCGCCAGACCGCACAGCTACAGCAGCTACAGTGCAGAGAGAAGCAGCCGACCGGAACTATGAGTTTCCAGCACCAGCCCTCAGCACGGCCATGTTACGCGGAAAGGAAACCACACAACATTGAAGCGAGTGGATGCAATGCACTGGGCGGGGCGCCGCGAACGCTGCTGCCCTCTCCTGCGAATGGAAGCGAGTTGAGGGCGATGCGTAATGCAAATATTGCGATCGCTGTATCTCCGGTCCTACTTTAGCTTTTTGAACAATTCTTTCAGCTGTGTATTTCTGGGAGGCGTCTGACTTATTCCGAAGTGTTTTTCACGCCAAGCGCGAGGTGTGGTTCATGACCCCTTTAATAAAAACTAACAACGGCAGCGTTGACCCGACGAATACAAATAATAGAAATCAGAGTCCCAGCAGGAACCGAACCGACGCAATTTACGTGGTAATCAAGTATTCTACCACAGAGCCACGTCATGTCTCGAAACTGCTTAAGAAAAAGACCCTATGCAGGCGTACTGTTAGTGAAACGTCAATTGTGTCTGCAGTGCTGGCTATCTGATTCTCAAAGCATTACATACGTACTTCTATGATGAAGGAGTCATGTCGCGTTAACGTCAATGGTATACCTAAGCGCCATCCACTGTAGTTGGCTTACGTAGCACTATCCAGCGCTACCTTTCTGGCAATCACAAGCGATACATGTAAGCTCACCGCTTCTGGTGTTAGTAATACCCATGTTTCTGTTGGCCTCATTACGCAACTGTAAACAGCTTATTATATTGAACATATGCGACTGTTCATCATATACCTGTGCGTACAACATTTGTAAACATCCTTAGCATCATTTCCTAACATTTCGCTACATAAAAAATTTACAATCTAGTCACCTTACATCCGCATGATTCGCATAACATCGATTACCATGGTACTTGGGATCTGCCTTATTAACGCGATAGCGTTAGACACCTTGTTTCACAGAAATTCCGGCGTCGGCGTCGGTGTCGGCGTCGTTTGTTGTGAGCGAAAAATCACCATGTTGTCCGTGACCGAAAAATCGAGACAGATGCAAATAAAATAAATAACAAAAATTTCCCGGTCCGAGTGAGGATCAAACCCGGGCCGTCTGCGTGGCAAGCAGGTGTTCAACCACACAGCCACGCTTCTGCTTGTAATTATATTGAAAATAACTTCCTCTGCTTGGAAATGCAGTGAAAGTAACTTTCATGCTTTACAAACACGCGTCCAGCATACAAGCGTCACAATACCACATCTAATATCGCAGTAATATTACGTGGTGCAAGCGCAAATTGCCATCGGGCGTCAGAACATGTGAATATCATAATTACATCGTGGTTCAAAGCCTGCCAGCCATTACAAAAGGCACACAGATTACTGCACGTATTCCCTTAAGACCACGTAGTGGGTGCATAGCAAGTTCGAAAACATTTCCCGCTCACAATTGCTCGTGGTTTAAAGCATGCTACCCATTACATAGTATGCACTAAGTGGTTGAATTACGCACTATGTACAGGCTATCGCTATCACGTTCAACTCTTAAAGGCGAAGCTTAAGGGTCCCCCCAACTTTTTTTATTATTTTTTAATCATAAACAGTTGTACAGCCTTGTCGAGAAGGATATTTTTTTTGTAGCAATGGTTGGCAGAAGTTATCTACATTACATGTAATCGAATCACGTTATTAGGAAGCGAATAACAGGGGTTTGTTTTTTGGGCACGAGCTGAGATAAATATTTCTTTAACCAATAGCTACTCGGCGAAATTTCAAAAGGAAACCATGAGAACTGGATGCCTGCTTACCGTAAGATATCTGTCTTTCCTTCTCCGAATAGCAAGAGAAAATACATCTCCCGCTTTTATCTGCGGACCAAGTTCGTTGTACTTGGTACCGTCAAAACCACTCAAATCTTCCATAACTGATGTCGCCCCGTCTTTTACTATCACCTTACACCAGTAAGATTTAGTTGTAATCATATGGAGAGATGCGCCACTAAAATGAGAAAAAGAATATTATTGACAACACACAAACATCAAGCTCGAATCTGGTACTGCGCCACATACGTCATATGAGCCAGACATTTCAGTTATACCCACTATGATGTCTAACTCAGTTAAATTTTTAGTAATGAAGGTAACAATCTATTTTACTCATTCAGCCCTTCTATGCAAATTAGATATAGTGAACACGTGCGGTGAGTGCTTTCCTGTGAATTATTTGTTCCAGATCAGCAGTGACAGCAGCTGCAAGCCTCTTGGGTCGGGCGTTCCCATTATGACGATTATCAAATAGGTCAAGTGCGAGTGGCACCAAGGTGTGAATTAAAGGAATTCAAAGTTATCTGCCAAATGAAGAAATACAGGTGTGAAATCGGTTCGTGTGATCACCCATGAGCCTGTTGCAAATACCACTTTGCAAAGATCATCATTCCAATATCTGGGATTTCTTATGTGTGGATTAAGCAGCACTCCGTAATTTCATTTAAAGTTGTCAGTTATAATGACCTATGGGTGATATATCAATGCATTGCAATAAGAGCAGCTACGTGGGCTAGTTGGTATTGCATCTAGGATAATTGCGCTTTTTATCGTACGGGGACGGACTGAATAAAGTGTTTGTGGTTTATTCAGTCCGACCCAGTACGATAAAAAGCGCAATTATCCAAGATCAATGCATTCATTTGCTTAGTGCATCAAGCACAACACGTTTTCGTGAACGAGCGGCTGGTACGATACGCGTTGTTATAGGATATTAGCTTTAGTGGGAAAACCAACAGCTAAAGAGCTTCGATAAGGCAATAGAGAATTGTCCACTGAGTGGATGCACGTTAGGGGCATAAGTCAAGCTAAATCGCAGTGTATGCTGTCAGATCCAGCTTTCAAGGACATCGGCGTTTAGTTTCGCGTTTCTTCCACCACGTGCAGCATGACATTTATCTTTTTGAGCCTCGCGCGAAGTCAAGCGTTGCGTCACCGCAAGAAAGAAAAGGAAAGAAATAAAAGAAAAAGTTCAGAACATACAGCTTCACCACTTGGCATGGCCTGCCGCGTTCGTTGCTAACGGCGACGAAGATAAGACCGGCGAGATGCAACGTTAAATTGGCTAGTCATTTCCCCGATCCTATGGCAACGACTCGCTTTACTCATCAGAAAAAGAAAACGGTGCCAGACTGCAACGGAAATGTTGAATGGGCAGCCAAACGTATTCATTCATTTCCTTTGCATTTTTTTACAGCAGGTATGTAATGGCCGCCGTTTTTCCGGTTCGCGATGTGGAGGAAAAACCGTGATCATGCCGCCGCGGCCACGTCAAGCAACATTAAGAACATATGTGCCTAGTTAAGCCAATGTAACCATAGACAGGCCTCATTAAGGCATGTTGAACATTGTAAAACTTAATTACCTGCGCATAACTAAGCTATTGAAATCACACCTCAAAAAGTCCTAATTAAGCCGAGCTGAGATTCTCGTGTGCCTAGTCATCCGAACTATGTAAGATGTGCCGAGCTTAGTCTACAATTAGGACTGAGCCTATCTAGTACTAACTCGGCTAACTAGCTAATTAAATGCAGGTTGCATCTCATCGATTGATTAACGTCATTCCAGTGTCACATCCATGAAGACCATTTCAATAAAAAAAAAGAGCTCTCTAAACATGCCTGACCTTTCATTGCGCCGCAAATTGTACGCCTTAACCTTTTTCACAAAATCTATCATTACAACAGCCATTTGAAGGACGCCCTAATTCATACACTTTGCTACATATAGTCAAGGACCGTTGATTGCTATAAGGTGGGCCTGTCATCCTGTCGCATGAGATTGTGCATTGCCTCGTTTGTACCGAGGACAAGCACCGCCTGGAAACACGTTCCGGCCTCCATCGCCTGCATAATGGATGAAAAAGATTTGAAGCTCACTGTACAAGATGCGCTGTAACTTTTTTTCCCTTTTTCTTTGCTCTCCTTTTAACTGCACCTATATATAGTGTTATTCCCCACTCCTCTTTGTAGTGCCTTCGGGCCTTGAAAGTATCTATAATAAATAAGTAAGTAAATAAATAAATAAATAAATACTGTCTTCAGTATGCCTTGTTTCGCTATCTTCGTGACAAAGTAGGGACACCCGTGAACGGAGACTTCTAGTCGAGACCTCTGCGCACAAGAACCATGCTTCCAGACTGCACATCGAGTATCTTTGATAGATGATGCTTATCGAAGTTTCTTTTCATTGTTTGGCGATATCGTTTTTTCTGTTCTTCAACCATAGGTCTTTCCTCGAGAACGATCTTGTCGACAAAACCAAGTTGTTGATCGGCAGGCAACCAGGTTGGCTTTCCGAAAGTCGAAAAGTTGGGACTGCAGCCGAGTCATGCAGTATATGAGCGATTGTGATAGAATACAGCCGCCGCCAGAGTGCATTTTCACCCGCCTTTGAAGTCTGTAAAAAAGAGACAGGAACATCTTCAGGTCCCTGATCATCCTCTCTGCAAGGGAATTAGATTCAGGGTAGTATGGTGCTGGGAAGCGTAATTTAATGCCTCTTTCTTCTGCCCATCATCGAAGCTTAAGACTTCGAAAAGCTGGTCCATTGTCGGCAACCAGAACTTCCGCTCCAGAGTAACATCAATGAATTCGCATCTTCAAGGCTGGCCTTAGCAGCAACATAGCGTGTGCACTCATGCACGCCCTCGCCTTTCTTCTTGACGTCCGCAAAGTCGAGGTGTAAAACTTCAAAAGGTACCTCCGAGTACGCCCGCATTGCCATTTTATTCTCTCATGGCCTAAACTTTGCTTCGAGGATATGGCATTCCTGGCATGCCTTATTGCAGTTAGCGACATCCGCTTTGATGTTTGTCAAAGTAAATCTTGCAGTGAGCTTGCTGCACGTCCTTCAAAACCCATCATGTCCTCCAGATTGTGGACTATTATGGTACAGCCTCAGAATAGCTTGCAGTTCCGTCACAGCCACGTGTACCTTTCCCTTCTTAAATGTCAATTTTTCCTGTTTCTTCGCACAGCCTCATAAAGTTTACGTGTTCAACTCCAACACGGTTTAGGACGGAGGTGAACTGCTGAATCTCGCTCGACCTTCGTGCAATTCTCCCCTTTGGCTGTGCGAGATAAAGCCGATAAGTCGAGGCCTGGTTGTCGGTGAAGAATTTAAAGGAACTGCATTCCAAGTATGCCCTGAAATGTCTCAAGGTTATAGTAACTGCAAGTGCTTTTTAACATGAAAGTGTTTTATGCCGGGGTTCAGCACGGCTTCAATGACGAATTTCCGTCCCGGATATGACGTTGTAAAGTACAAACCAATAGATTGCACAGAAAAAACTTTAAGAAAAAAAAGTCCCGCCATACCCACGAAGTGAATGATGATGTGCAGGCGAAACTCCGGAGATTAAATGTGCTAAACCATGAATCCTGCCTACATTTTGCCCACTCGATCATGCAAAGACGTGACACAAACACGGGAGTGTTGTGGTTATATACAGATTATACAGAATGTTTTTTATTACGCACATATTCATACATTACATACACAGTTTTATTAATAACATATGGGTAGATGATGTTTTGTCCAAGAGCTCTTTTATTATTTTACGGACCACGAGGAGGGGGTTCCGCTGATTTAAGTCATGTATAACTAAGCTCAGGGTAGCGTTTCCCGTTGAGTGTAATGGCATTGTGTTCTGTAAGGTAAAACGCCAAGGGATCTTGAATTGTGTGTAAGGTTCAAGAATGCAATGTCTATACAAGTTCCCCTGATAGTAGTGGGACGTTTGTAGTCATGAAATGCGCCGGAGAG
Organism: Rhipicephalus appendiculatus; assembly: GCA_030522465.1. Lineage (NCBI taxonomy): Eukaryota > Metazoa > Arthropoda > Arachnida > Ixodida > Ixodidae > Rhipicephalus > Rhipicephalus appendiculatus. The sequence goes on from JALIZH010026545.1 coordinate 352,390, forward strand.
CGTAACGGGACACCATGTGTTGGACTAGCCAGCCGTCGTTCATGATGTCCTCGTTAAAGTCTCTGGCGAGTACGAAGGGGTCGTGTTTGTATTCAGTTTCGTAGTGCATCATCGCCTTCTCGATGTACTTGATGTTTCCCTTGAACAGGTTAGGTGCCAGGCACATAGTCATGATCACGATTCCGTTTGAGAGCTTCACAGCGGCGTGCTCCCCGTTGTGGCTCTGGTTGGTGAGCGGTAAATGGAAATCATCCGCTGTGTCTAGCAGCTTGACGTAGATTCCAACACCGCCAGCCGTCGGCTTGACGGCAGGCCCGCTTCCCTTCGGCTTCGCGAGCTCTCACCTCCGGGTCTTGATGGCGAGCCCGCGCTGCGGACGCTTCGTGGGCCCTCGCCGCATCTGGATCTTGTTGCCGGCGCTGACGTTTCTCTTCTGCTTCGCGGGCCCTCGGCTCTGCGTTGGCTTGACGGCGAGCCTGTTTCGCTTCGGCTTCGCGAGCTGTCACCTCCGGGTCTTGACGGCTAGCTCGCGCTGGAGCCGCTTTGCGATTCCTCCGCTCCGCCGCCGCCTTGTCTTCTTCGTTGTTCATAGCAGTAGTAGCAGTATCAAAGCGCCATGCAAATCAAATGAGAGTACAGCTGTGCCACTAGCGGGAGCGGCGAGTACTAGCGCGGCTGCACCAGAGGAGTGATGTACAAGGCTCGACCTTAAGGAGCTTCGCCCCCTAAAAGAGAACGTGTGGTCTGGAACGCGCTTATTCTTCATCGTTATTAGCGTAATCGTTTTTGCCATGGCGTATAATGGTTACCTTGCGTGCGCTGTGCCGTGATGGCAGCGTCACCGTCATAGCACTACCGTGGCTACACCGCGGGACACCGGCGGAGTGATGTGCAAGCCTCGACCTTAAGGAGCTTCGCCACTAAGAGTTTCATCGCCGGGCGTCGAACCTATGACCTCTTGCACCCCAGGGCGCAGCGTGAAACCACTAAGCCACAAAGCATGCGTTCTCCACATTATTAGCGGCGAGCTATTTATATACACCATATACCGTTGGTGGTCCTCAGAGCTCGGCAACTTCAGCGTGTTTTCGTCATTACTAGCGAGATGGCACGTTCTAGTAATGGTGGCCCTTCGCGTGCCATCTGGTGCTCTAGCAGATGAAGGCACGCGGAGGGCACGCTCTAAAGGTCGTCGCCCTCAAGGTCGGCTAAAGGTCGTCGCCCCTGAGGATGCGCAAGTGCCGCAAGTTGCGAGCTGCTTGCCGTTCTTCGCGTGACATTACATTTTGTTGCTGTAGCATTCACTCCTTCGCCCCTGTGGCGAAACAATGCACAATAAACGCTCAGCTACCTCTGTGAAGGCAGGTTTCACTTTCGTGTTTTACCGATTCCTATGACAGAGGCATCAGCTATGTTCTTTCTGTGATTCAGTAAACAACTATTACTTTTCCAACACCTTTGCGGGGATCCAGTGCAGTTTACACTTCCTGGGGTCCCACCGCCGTAGCACACCCGACATCGTCTCTTATGGCACCACACCCATTGCTATCATGGCTACGTTCACAAGCACCTATCCAATCCCGCGGAAGTGTATCGCCAACTAGACGGCCCATTGACGTGAAGATAATCGGTCTTTTTAGTCGAGCATAGACCGGCCAGCTTCTGTCACCAGCAAGGTTAAACTTCATAAACCCGCGCTCATGCCACAGCCCTTGGTGTCCGAAACGCCCGGCCCCAGGGACGGCAGAACACAGCCTGTAGAGCTGATCTGCATATTACTCGCTGCAAAATAGGACCTTTTATTCCTCGGGCGGGCTTCGAGCTGCTTCCCTGCAAGATTGGGTCGATCCACCACCGCTCACTGGGCCCAAGGAGGCACTCCAGCTAAGGTGTCTCTTTTTCATATATTTCAAGGAGAAAGAATTACCTGGCCGTCTGTCTGCATAGCCCGCCTCGGGAGCACCCCACCTAGAAAAAAGAACACTACCCCGGTCCCCCCTCCTAAGCTCCCATAGAGCACGCGCCTCTTTTCTGCTTTTTTTTTCACCATTTTTTTTTTCAGAAATAAAGACACCCTAAAAACAACAATTACGTTCCAATGCTGCAGTCTGAATATCTCCCTTGCAAAGGCATTTTCCAATTACGTAATGGGAGAACGAAAAAAACGGGCAAATGGGGCCTTCTTTACCTCAACAAAGTTAGGTAACGTTCGCGTCTCAATTTCACAATTATTTGTTACTTCCTAGAGCATCGTGTCCATACCGTTTACTCTGGCTGGTGTGTGAGTAATATGAGTCGCAAATACGTGTACTTACTTCTCTAGGTCACGCCGGAACATGAAAACACGCGCAGTCCATCCGTTGTCTATGTATCCAATGTCGTCAGTTTTGATTTCATAGTTAGAGCCTCTAACAAAGCCGTTCTGTAAGAAAAGGTGGTTGGAGCAATTCAAAATGATGAACATGCGGTACGCAGCTTATGCACCTACTAGAAATGTAGTGAGCAAACTTGCGGAAAATACAATGGATTTCTAGAAGCCATGGATTGCACGAATATTTCGTTTTTTAGGGGAAACAACTATAACTTAAAATTCAATTACTCGTGCATGTTGTTAGGATGGGGCGTGTTTATTCAAGAATGAATACATCAAAGGAGCGGAGGATAGCTGCGTCGACACTGAGTTGCTTCGAAGAGACGCACTTCGTTCTCCTCTTCACTTTTCCCCGTTGACGCTTCAGCGTAACACTCTTCCTTTCCCAGACGAAGCCTCCTGGGCGACTATCACGTGCACTGAGAGTCATGGGGATGAGGATCACAGCGCTTTATGCGGGCGATGTCAGGAAGCCGCGTCTGCTTAGAACGGTAGCCGTCAGATACAGGACGAGCGATCGAATACGTCACATTACTTAGGCGGTCAACGATGACGAAAGGGCCGGTGTAACGAGCCAGAAACTTTTGGCACAGACGGCGCTTGCGAAGGGGTTTCTAAAGCCATACTTTGTTCCCTGTTTCATACTACACATCCTTGTGTCGTCAATCTTTGGTGAACTTGGAGCGCTGTCGGGACGCGAACGTACAGAGCATATAGGCGACGTGCTTCCTCTGTGCGGCAGAGAGTCTCGGCAACAGAAGAGTCTGCATGAGCATTAAAAAGCCCGCATGGACGCGGCTGAGCAGAGGCTTGTTGTGAGGTGGAGATGCGCCGCTTTTCGGCAACATGGCATCGCCCGAGTTGGTCGTGTGCACAAACTATCGCAGGTGAGCCATCCATCGAGTGTGTGCGATTTTCCCAAGCTGACGAAGCAGATAGCGTTAAACGCTTGCGCTTCGCGACGATTGCAAGCGTGGATTCACTCACCAAGAGGACGGAAAAACCTACCTATAGTCGGTGACAAGCTAAGAATAAAAAGTAAACTCTACCGCTGTCCATTTGTATCATGCGCGTCCAACTACGGCCGCTCTTTATCATGACGTAACGGTTAAGACGAACCAATGAAAAGTGCAACATGGCGCCGTCCGCGATGAGAGGCGAGGTACCGCAGCACCGAGACCGAGAGGCGTTGATTCGAATTTTCTGTGGTGTTTTTCTACCAGAAGAAGCCCTTCCCTAGTGTTATCCACACGTACGTAGCATCATCGTCGCCGGTCGTCATTCGATGCAGTAGGAGCGTGTGACTGTGCCGCGTTTGAAGTGCACCGAAGCGGCAGCTAGCAGCTCGGACGCTCTATCGCGTTCCGTCGTTTCGGCAGCGTCAAGTTGCATCACGGCCTGTGTTCCTTCAATCACTCGGATGCACCAAGCATATCGCCTGAGTGTCACCATAATGGCGATTGTCGTGTTCACTCGTGTGATGTGAGTCGGAATGTGCGCGTCTGTGCTCGATTACCGTCTGCAAAAGCCATAGCATTAGAGTTGCCACATGTGCGTGAGTTTGTTACTTGGAGCTCGCAACGTGGGAATCTTGGTGATCTATTGCGCAATACGCGGTGCTGTGCGTCTCTATGCATGGAGTATGTGCGGACGAAGCGACAGAGGAAGAGCGACCATCATAACCCGTTAGCGCAACATAGTGCGAAAGTAAACAAACCAGGTGTGGAGAACATGCTGTGGTGTGTGCATTATAAGGAGATAATTGTGGTCATCCGGTGCATGTGTGATTATGTGACGTGTGCCCCCCAGCCCAGAATGATGTGCTAGGTTGAAGTGCCCGTCTTCTCACGCTCGATGCACGAACGCCTGGCATGAAAAACGCCGTGCGAGGTAATCGTTGTCCACGAAGAGCGAAATGATGCGCGCTACATAATATCGCTGTGACGCAGGAACTTTCGATTGCATAGATCGCGATCGCAACTGAAGTAACGCCGCTAAAACTATCATTGAGTAAAAAAAACAGCTTTTGTTTATGATGGCGTTGCATCATACTTCACGATATTACATTAGAATTCTGCGTTTGTCAAATTGCGTTTTCTGTATTTTGTGTGTATTCTGTGCATATATTAATCAGTGATAAATTGCTTATCTTAAACTGCAGTGGACTCTCGCGAAGCTTATAGTCCGTAGTTTCTTTTAAATGCTTGCCCTTCTTGTGATGCACGTCTTTTTTTGTCTGGTCTTTTGGCTACTCAATTTTTTCATTTTTACGTTTTCTATTTTTATTTTCTGTGTTCTCCATTTTCCTCTCTCTCCCTGCTTGGAGGACCATGCTATAAAAGGGCATCGAAGTTACGTCTCCGATTGACACGTTGGCAAATAAAAAATAAACGGTATCTTTTAGAAGCGTATCTCCTTTTCCTGTTTGTCTAACGGAAATCGAAGAGAGCCTCTGCGCCAAGGTATATATACATATATATATATATATATATATATATATATATATATATATATATATATATATATATATATATATATATATATATATATATATATATATATATATATATATATATATACACCTTGGCGCAGAGACACATATACATAGAAGGTAAAACTGGGCCCCCCTGCTGTAATGCCCACTGGGGCGATGCAGGTATGTAATAAATCAATAATAAATAAATGAAAAAGTTGAACGTTCAAGGGCTGAAGGAGTCGTGATAGCGCCAGTACAAGTTGTCGAAGCCAGAAGTAATCTCACGTAAAGCTTTTAGTCACTGCCACTTCAGCCGCGTACATCACCTTGGCGTGAACTTAACTGTAACGTATCCAATGACCCACACTGTTAAGCACCATGAGCGCCACGCGCTTTTATTTCGTTCAAGCGACGCCAAATGAAGCCTTGTCGTTTACCTCAAACACGATGACAACCACGGCAACTCCAGACGCAAATATGGTATTGACGGCAACACAGGAATCGAAATTCGCAAAGGCAATCTCAGAACACTTCGCTATTCTTCGCTTTGAGTCGTTGTTGCCATAGTTACTGCAGACAATGAAGAAAACTGGCGGCGAAATTTTCGTAAAAAGAAAAAAAATTGCGAGCGACCTTATTAAAATTTATTAATGTCCCTTTGTCGTTTTGAGAAACCGTAAAGAAATGGTTCCTTTATATTAATTTCTACGTTAAATGTGACATTATTTATTTTAATACCATAATAGGCGCTGCGCAGAATCGTCGCCTTTGAGACGCACATTACTTTTTCGTAGACTCTGAGATGACCGCGGCGGAGGGTGCGATTTAAACATCAGATATATTGTTAAGCTGACGCCGAACGCCGTGCGTTCACAATATTTTTTTCTCTAGCTTTGCTTTCTTTATTTCAATATGAGTGCAGTAGTGGAAAATAAGGTTTATATGCGTGAAAATTAATGCCATTGTTTAGGAACTACTTCGTTTGTAGCGCGGAGGCATGCAAAATATGAGCAATGCGGCCTCGAGGGCGGAGCTTATATTTATTCTTAGGTTATCACCGACTTTTTTATAGGTAAACGAGCGAATGCTCTATCGGTGGAAAGCGCTGCCGGTGAACGCGGGCAGAGTCCTACCACCGGACAAGCGTTCTTATGCAAAAGGCCGCGTTCGGCCGAAGAAGCTGTATGATTTTGACCTGAGCGTTTTTCGATGGGTGGGGTACATCGCTTTTGGGAGAGGTGTAATTCTAACTATCGCCAAGGTCTGTACCAAGGTGGTGCAGCGTTTCGAATAGTTTCGAAGAGGATGATACGCCACCTACCGTGCCCACAACGACCACGCAGAGGCTGCTGAAGCAGCTTGGCTTCAAGTACAAGGAACGCTCTCAGAACGCATTGCTCATAGAAGCGACGCACATTGTGCAATGTCGCCGCTGGTTTCCGTGGAGCTGCGATGCCAGATTCAAGTTGCGATGAGGACGATAAGATGTTAACCCTTGTAACGGGCCCATGGCAATCATTACGTGGAGCGTAAAGGACGGGATCCTTCAGTACTCTTGCAGTGATAGTAGGAAACACGAAAAACAGGAAGAAACATGTTTTATTATGTAGGAAAATAAAACTTCCATTTGATTGATTCAATGATTCGTTTGTTAATCCACTCAAGGATTCACTTAAATTGATTGATTGAATGATTAAACTAAATATTTTTTCTATACCCGTGTCGTAAACATTTAGAAAAAAAATGCCCCCCACCTCCCCGATGGGAATCGTGAGGAAATGCGAATGCATTTCGCGCGCGCTTCACTCCACTTATATATGGTGGTTGTGGTTCGAAGAAGGAAAAGGCGCCTAATTTCTGCAGCCCGGTCGGGAGCACGGCGAAGCGCCTGTTTTTTTTTTTGCTTTTGTTCTGTTTTTTTTTTTCTTCTTTTTTTTTATTTCTTTTTTATTTTTTTTGTTCTTCTTTCATTTTTTTCTTTTTTTATTTTTTTTTTTCATACATAGCTCCGCCGAGCTCCCGCGATGCGAGCGCCCTCACGCACTTGAAATGCATTCGCATTTAAAACTGGGGATGCGTAAAGCACGCAGCGATGGAGCGGTGTTTCCTACTGGAACATGCCAATCTCTGCTAATGTGCTATGAGAGACAGAAGACTCCGACTGGACACAGAGACTCGCAGTCAGCTTTTAGTTAACGCGCACGCTGCGCATTTTTATTGTTCAACAACGCACAGGAGAAATCTCCCACCGGCACCACCTTGGAGGTCAAGATCCATTGCCATATATACGGGGTGGCCAGTGAACGGTTGTGCAGCGCGAGCAGTCGGTTTTTTCAACCAAGAAACTCGCTAGCAGACGCTGCCTGTGTCGGCGTCGCGAGGCGAGAGAGGGGGGGGGCGTAGGAGAGGAAAGAGAGGGGGGCGCGCATGCGCAGTGGGAGTGTGGACGCAGCGGGCAGAGATGCCTAGAGAAGAGAGGGGGGAGCGTAGGAGAGGAGAGAGAGGTGGGACGCGCATGCGCAATGGGAGTGTGAACGCCGCGGGCAGTGATGCCTAGAGGAGAGAGGGGGGAGCGTAGCAGGGGGAGAGAGGAGGGGAGGCGCATGCGCAGTGAGGGTGTGGTTGCCGCGGGGAGGGATGCCTAGAGGAGGGAGAGAGGAGGTTTTTTATTTTTATTTTTTTTAAGGGGTTTGCGCATGCGCAGTAAGGGTGGTCACGCCGCCCACCACCACCACCGGATTAAGCTTCGCCATAAGATGCTTCACATCTAACACCGGCCGGCGCTTACCTCCTCAACCTATCTTCCTCCTCCTCCTCCGCGGACAACGCTGGACAACGCTGGACAACGCCGGACAACGCCGGACAACGCCGGATGCCTGACATAGCCCGACTATGAAATGCATTCGCACTTAAAAAAAATGGCCCCACCTCCCCGAAGGGAATCGTGAGGAAATGCGAAGGCATTTCGCGCGCGATTCACTCCAATAATATATGGTGGTTATGGTACGAAGAAGGAAAAGGCGCCTAATTTCTGTAGCCCGGTCGGGAGCACGGCGCAGCGCCTGTTTTTTTTCCCTTTTTTATTTTTTTTCTTTATTTTTCTTTTTTTTGCTTTTTTTATGTTTTTTTCTTTTATTATATATATATATATATATATATATATATATATATATATATATATATATATATATATATATATATATATATATATACGTGCGAGCGAGCGGACGGGAGAGTGGGGCGCAGGGAGGAGAGAGAGCGAACGGCGAGAGAAGGAGCGGCGAAGCACTGCACCTGCCCTCTCCTACACTCTCTCCACACACGCGGGAGCTCCACAGAGCTCCCGCGATGCGAGCACCCTCACACACCAGAGCGCGCTCCTCCTCTCCACTCACTCTCCCCTACTCCGCCCGCACCACCTGCTCCGGTTGCTAGGGGCGAGGATAAGCGCGCGCGCCCGCAGCTGTTGCTATGGGAGAGGGAGTGAGAGCGGAGAGATACGGACACCGACGCCTGACATAGCCCGACTAAGAAATGCATTCGCATTTAAAAAGCTCCGCTGTGACAAAAGCTCATAGGAACAGGTGACACTAAATATAAATAGACAAGGCAGTGCCAGTTCCTCTGGAACGGAAGTCGCCCCATCCAAAAATAAACAAAAATATCAAGAAGGTGCCTAGCGCCACCTACTACGTAGGTAAACCTACGTAAATAACCTACGTAAATGTAGGTTATAAAGGGCAAGAACTCATTCCAATTTTTGTGCGTGGAACCGACGAACCTTGAAAGCATGTTGGTCAACGTTCTGTTTGTGCGCTCGACGAGACCATTTGTCTGCGAGTGATACGGGGTCGCGCGGCGAAACTGACAAGCACAGTGACGCAGGAGCTCTTCTGCTTCGTCGGCCACGAATTGGTGACCACGATCACTCACAATAATCCGAGGTGATCTATGGCGCAGTGCAAGAGAAGAGAGGAGGAAGCTCGACACATCGATATCCGTGGTTGTTGGCATCACTTTGATTTCCGCACAACGTGCCATATGGTGGACGCAGACTACAGTGCACCGGTTTTTGTTTGATGAGCGTAGAAATGGGCCAAGAAGATCCACTGTAACGATTTCCAAATAAAATGAGGGTAGTGTCACAGGGTAAAGAAGACTAACCAGAGCAGTACTTGGTCGCTTGAATTGCTGGCACCTATCAAAACTCGCGACATACTTTCTTGTATTGCCTCACATTCTACGCCAGTATAATCGACCGAGTATTTGGTGTCTTGGCGATATCCAAGTGACCCGCAGATGCGTCATCATGCCGGTGTTCTCAAACTCTTAGGGTCCAATGAAAGAAGGCGGGTACCAGCAGCCACGTAATTCTTTTTAAGGCGAAAGCCTTTAATGTCTCATGCTCACGTCCGTCCGTCCGTCCGTCCGTCCGGTGTCCGTACATCCGTCCGTCCGTCCGTCTGTCCGTCCGTCCGGTGTCCGTCCGTCCGTCCGTCTGTCCATCCGTCCGTCCGTCTGCCCATCTGCCCGTCCGTCCCTACGGTGTCCGTCTGTCCGTCCGTCCGTCTGTCCATCCGTCCATCCGTCTGTCCGTCCGTCCGTCCGTCTGTCCGTCCGTCTGTCCGTCCGTCTGTCTGTGCGTCCATCCGTCCGTCGTCCGTCCGTCCGTCTATCCATCTGTCTCGCGTCTCGCTGCGATTCGCAGTAAAAAATTAAGGGGGGTATGGTAGGGCAAATGGTATATGTGTCCTTCAATTTTGTAGAGCAAGCCATCTTGTGATAAAGCCATTTTTACCTGGATGCTCACCAGCTGAATGGAAGAGCATCCAAGCTTCGGTAGTTGCACTGTTTTTTCCGGAAGATGGCGATGTCAGGAAAAGCAGAATCGTCAATGGCAGCTAGAAAATTCTCAAAATTGTCGGCGTCACATGCAGTTGTTGGTAGAGGGAGCATCGAGAGACAGTCGGCGTCTGCATGATGCCGGCCACTCTTGTAACGTGTTGCAAAGTCAAATTGCTGCAAACGTAGCGTCCATCGCGCAAGGCGGCCATACGGGTCCCGGAGACCAACCAAACACCATAGTGAATGGTGGTCAGTAATGATGTTAAAGTGCCGCCCGTAAAGATATCCCTTTGTGGGACTACGGTACAAATGTGTAGAGCGTTTTTTCTGTGTTTGAAACCCCCCATAATAAAAAATGTCCAAAATTGGCACCGCTCCTGCTGATCGTGCAATCTACCGAGGTATAGAAGTAGGCCATTTGAAATTCTTATTTCGCTACGACATGTGGCGCGTACAGAAAATTGGATTTTGCACGTGCCCTGATACTGCTCAGTATCCGCTGCAGTGACCTAAATTAGCGCCTTGAAAACATCGCTTCGCCATGTCTGTCAAGTGTCCCATTGTACCCGTTGACTTAAACACAACCTGGGGATTGACTTGCAACTGAGATTTTTTCTGTCCTTACTATTGAGTTTTCTTCAATGCACCCTTTTGGACTTGATTTTGGCTTATGGTGTTAGCCCTAATATGGAAGCTATCGCACTGGTACAGTTGCACAAAGGCAGTATTCCCATGTTTATTGTAGCAGGGTGTTTATTTGCACAACCGGCGTCGTTCCCAGTCCGCTAACGATGGCTTACTCATCTATCTATGCCAATCTAGAAATCACTTTTATTTCTCGGTCAATGCTAGTGACGCCAAACTTACACATGCAACTTCCTGTTTTTTATGTGTGGAGCTTTGATGATCTATCTAGTCATGATGTCTGTTGAGCGACTAAGCACTGTCGTACCATCAAGGCATAGAACGCATCCACAATTTCGGCAGTGAAATTCTTAATGACCGGCAAAAGCTGTGTTGGCGTTATAACAGTGCTCCATGAGTCTTTCGCTCAAGCACTTGCCAGTCTGCCCGATATACGTTTGACTGCATGACAAGGGTATAGAACAGGTCCCATTGCGCATGCATTGTACAAAACGTCTGCGCCGCTGCGTGGAGCAAGTGGCCGCTGGCGCATTGTTTTTCTTTATTTATGCGTCCACATAGACCCTGAAGGCGTTCACGGGCAGAAAACGCAACCTTCACTCCTATTCTACTACCTATCTTCTTGAGGTTATGGAAGACGCGGTGCAAGTAGGGTAGACTACTACATTTCTTGAGTTTTCTGGAGGTGTCATCCTACTGTGTGCACCTACCTTGTATCGCATCTGTAAACCGTCAGGAACAGATTCTGCAGGGTCTATATGGACGCGTAAACAAAGAAAAACAATGGGCCAGCGGCCACTTGCTCCACACAGCACCGCAGACTTTTTATACAATGCGCGGGCAATGTGATCTATTCTATAATGTTGTCATGCGGTCAACTATACACGCAATATTCTCAGTTATAAGCGACAACGTAGAAGCTATAGTTGCCTCACGAATGTTGATCACTAAGCGGTTATGAAAAGGAAGTAGTGATGAAAAAAACTTCCCCTTCTCCCGCTAAAGGGAACCATGTGTGGATGCGAAGCAGCGGGGAGATGGTTAGCTTGAGCGGGAGAAACGTCGCTGCTCTCGTTTCGCGGCAGCGGCCCGGGCGCTCATAGCGGCGCTGCACAATAGAGAGAATGAGGCGCGCGCGCTCCGTCATTTTCATACCGAAGAACTACCGTGTCACCCCCAGCGGAGTATGCAGCTGTCGCACGACCTGTCGTGCGCGCCGCTCCGTAGAGGATTCCTATAGGAGAGAACAGGGGGGACCGTAGGAGAGGAGAGAGAGGTGGAGGGGACGCGTATGCGCTGTGGGGGGTGTGGGAAGAGGGAGCCGCTCCGTAGAGTAAAGGATTCCCTAGAGTAAAGAAAGGGGGTGAGCGTAGGAGAGGAGAGATAGGGGGGAGGGGACAAGCATTCGCTGTGGGGATGCTGGACGCGGGCGCCGCTCCGTAGAGTAGAGGATTCCTAGCGGAGAGAAAGGGGGTGAGCGTAAGAGAGGAGAGAGAGAGAGGGGGGGAGGGGACGCGCATGCGCTGTGGTGGTGTGGGACGCGGGACCCGGGAAGGAGGGACGGACTGGAATGGAGTGGAGATTCAGCCGGCTGAATCTCCATGGAATGGAGATTCAGCCGGAATGAGCACTAGCACAGCACGTATGGCCGCAGCTAGTGCAGCCATCACAACATCTTTAGCATCGTCGGCGGGAGCCGGCGTGCTCGCTGGAGGAGGCATGATAGCTGCCGAGTTTGTTCGGTTGCTGCCGGCGAAAGCATCTCGGAATGAGCGGCCCTTTTCGACCACCGCACTGCCCCGCTTGTTGGTGGTGTTAACAGCGGTCCCGGCGCGCTCCAGAGCTTGGCGGCGAGTCACGGTGCCATCGGACAAGGCGAGGATGACGCCGGCCTTGCGCTGAAGTTGCCAGGAAGGGCAGCGCAGATCAGTAGCGGCGTGCTTCCCGTTGCAGTTGAGGAAGTGTGATTGCTCTGCTGCACACGGTCATGGGGCGTGGGTGACGCCGCAGCGTAAGCAGCACTCGTCGCGCCAGCAGGTGACCGCGGCGTGCGCGTAGCGACCGCACAGGAACACTGAAGACGCCTGGGCAAGCGCGGGCGAACCGACCGTTTTTGCTTGAAAAGCAAGATTTCTGGGAGTGCGGTTGTGCTCTCAAAAGCAAGAGTTATGCATTTGCCTCGGCGAACACCAGACACAAGAGGAACTGGTGAGGCGATGTTTGCCGCGATGACCTCGAAGTCGATGAGTGGGTAAAGACTGTAGACCATGCCGACGCAGGTATATTGGGCGATTTGTTTGGACCTAACCCTAAACTCACAGGTCGTCCTGACCTGGAGTAGCACGGATGGACCGGAGGCAGGGCCAATGTCTACGGCAACCAGGTTGTGCCTAAAGTTCGCCAGGACGTATCGGGCAGTGGGGAATCCCGAGAGATAACCGGCGATGGCATTTTTCGACACAGTCAAGAAGCTTGGTTTGCTCCCGACCGGTCGGAAGATGATTGTGGTTTTCCGAGCTTTCGTAGGCAACACGCCACAAGCGTAGAGGTGCTGTTGGTTGGAGGGCAGGCGAGCAGGGGTGCTGGAATGCACTGTCGTCTCGCACATGGAGCACTAATGTTGATTAGGAGCAAAACAACCCCTAGAAACATTTATTCATCGGTTTCGAGAACCATTGCGCAGTTGGAAGAAACGTCGCGAACGAAAGAGCGACATTGCTTAGAAGCGAACAACAGGAATATGAGAGGCGTTTCGAATGTTCTTGCACCGAGAAAGGCCTCTCTTGAAAGTCGTCGGTAAAAGAAGTTTACGCATTTCTATCTGCTAGAGGCGAACGTGCAGAATCCATATTTACCTTGCTAATGTTAACGAGGAACTGCAGATACCTACCTTCGACGGCAACACGCAGCTTGCCGTCGAAGGTAACTGCGACACAATATACGCACTTATATCTGTTATAAATGACGGTGGAGAAATTATATTCGCCTCAATAATATTGACGAGGAACAAAACAACAGCTAGAAAAATGTATTCATCGGTATCGAGAACCATTTCGCAGATGGAAGAAACGTCACCTACAAAGAGCAACATTGCTTAGAAACAAAAAAAACAGGAATGTGGGATGTGTTTCGGGTGTTTTTACACCGGGAAAGGCCTCCCTGTGCCAAATTGATAAAAAATCATTTTCCAGTGATGCCAACTTGCTGGTGGCTCAAGCAGAAGCAGCATGTCGTACCACTTTCATGCTATGCCACCGAGATAGCAGCGCATATTCTCAATCTTCTGGTCATCAGAGACCCACCCATTCTTTTCACATGCGTATTCGTAGGGCTTGCGGAGCTTACATCGAAAATATCTGGTTCCACTAATTTTCGTTGGTGGTCATGCACTCTCGGAACGCTTGCTGTAAATTCAGTCTGCTGCATCATCTGTCTTAGCTGTCGTTCGATGAGATTCATGATAACGCTCACCTCCGCCGATGTTTCCTCTTGAACGATGCGTCGGCGCAAAGGCTCCAAGACCTAGTCCGCGAGCTCCTCCAGCTGCAGGTCCAGACTGGCGGATCCCGTCTCGGAGAAGTTCTTCACGGCTGATTGAAGCTCCTTGCAGCACCAGTTCGACAAGATCAGCGGTTGTCACATCGCGGGCAAAGTTCTTCGCTGGCTCACCTCGCATTTGGTAGCAGGGGAAGATTATTCTAGATGACGACGTACGGTCAACAATGAATGTCATCTACATGTTCGCTTGACGGCTGCTCCGAAATGTAATGTTCCCTCAAGGTAATTCACTCAAACATTGAGCTACAGAGAGACGGACGTAATCCGCCATCCGTTCTCCCTTGTTCCAAACTCTCCTTACTCTTCCTCTACGCCCTCTTCTTGCCCCCCTTTGACGCTTCAGGCACAGACCGCTTCATCTATATATATTTTCATTTATCTCTGTGCAACTCTCGCCCGTCCGACATATCAAGTTATTTTCTTTTTCCTTCTCAAAGGCTTGGTCGAAGGCTTTCTCGTCCGATATCACAAACACATTACGACGAACGTCCCTAACATATACGGTATGGTAAGTTTAACAGTCTATAAAGGCGGGAATGTCCAGTAGAAATATTGACAACTTGAGATTACAATTCGTCTGAGTTAAAAGGACAAAATTTAGCATTCGTTCACGTGGTTCTAGGATAGAACCACACAGTAGCGTGCTCCAACGCCACTCTGCGAGTAACAATCAGATAGAGAGCGTACATGTTATATTGGTAGTTGTGGTAATCTTCGAGTAGCAGCATATGTGCTTGTCCTACGTGAAATGTTGATGACGTTGTGGCTACCTGTTCGCACACGCAATGTAATAAACTTTGCATGCCTGCTAACACGACGCTGGAAGCTACAGTCGAGCGGTGCTCGGCCTGTCAGGAATAAGTCAGCAACCAAAGCTTAGGGTGTCCACAACCGCACACAGGAACGTGAACTACTCTTGGAGGAAAAGGACGTCTCGTCTGTAACATGGGTACCTAAGTTACATCACATCACACCATAAGCTGCTGTGTAGACACCAACGTGCCTGCGATGTGCAAACAATCATAGAATTTGAATTCCATGGTTGCTTAAGATGCGCCAGCGGTTACGATGCGCCTGGCAACTTATGGCTCAAAGGCGAGCAATGGGCCATCAACAGCTGGCTCTTACGAATAACAGAGCTGGGTTTTTGATAAGTATTCATTACGTACGTCATAGCATAACATTGATACCCACCATGTGTGTGTTCTATTAGCATTTTCTTTTATTAAGAGGGTCAAAGAAACCACTGTAAGCTTGCTACTTCAGTTGTAATCTATAAGCAGTGGTGAACCGGCAGGAGGAACAAATAATGACACTCACCTTGTATATTACGTGATATCCATTCAATTCACGAACTTCGACAAACTTTGCCAATACTTCAATAGGCCAAGCAGCGTTCGCATTGTATTCAAGCGACATGCCGCTTCAAACGAGCTTCGCGTATGAGTTGGTTTCCTGCGTAGTAATAAAAGCAGTCAGATTTAATATTACGGTTTGTAGCGTGACCCATCAGATCACTTGTATGTGGGTAGAACTGCGTTACTATTACTGATAATGTACTATAGCTTTGATTATCACTGCTACCACCTAGGATGACATTAAAGGGTTAGTACACAACCTTGCGGGGCCCGAATTACTGATGGACCAATAACTGCACACTTACATGATACGAACGTGCTGCCGCAAAAATTTTGCGAATAAGTGCCGCATTAAGGAAGTTACGGAGAAACCAAAACCCGCTTCGACTGATTTCGGTTTCTAGGTCAGCCTTTCCCTTCTTCGGAGCAGCGGGGAGGGGTAGGCGTAGCCCTGCGTCGTGACTACGCCCACTTGGGCAACGTAACTCTATGTCAGCAATTACGTTATTGGCATGCAGCCAGCGATACAGCGAGGCTTCCCCCACATGTGCCGCTCGTCTCATAGCGGCGCGGGGAGAAAGCGCAGTGCTAGGCCTGCGACGCACTGACAAATTAGGCGCCCTTCCCCGGGCCGGAAAGTCGAGAGACACCTCTTCATCTCTGAGGCTTTCTTTCTGGCAGCACCACTTGTCCAGGTAGTATTCGGGCTCTACTAAAGTGGCAACGGCTGTAGACAAAACAATCAATACAGTGTAGACTAAACAATCAAAACGGTCATAGCTGCCGTCCATGGAACCTCAATCAAGTCCATGGAGCGCTCAAGGGAAGCTGCCGCGTCCACCAGCAACACCATCGGGTGTAGGCCCGAGTGTTGCCCTGCCTTGCGAGGGCCACGAGACGGCTTCACCTGGCCTCATCGCTCAACATCCTCCTTTTCGGAAGCCGCAGAAGATCCCCGCTGTTAGCAACACCATCGGGCGTAGTCCCGAGTGTTCCTTCCTGGAGGCCACGGAAGACGGCTAGCCAGCGTCACGGTGGTGGTTTGCCCCGAGTGCCTGGCAGAGGTCAAGGGTCGGAGCGGTCTGCTTCGCTTGGCTTCAAGTACCGACGTCCACTCCATGGAGCCCCCTGGAAGCTACAGCCTCTATTCGCAACACCGTCGGGTGTAGGCCCGAGTGTTGCTACGCGTTACCAGACCAACGAGTCGGAGCACCATGTTCTGCTCGACCTCGGGATCAGCTGTCCCCGTCATCACTCGAGCCTATGGCAGCATCCATTCCTGCGCTGCACCTTACCTCGCCAAGCCACTGTGACATCTGCGTTCTCGTGCTGACGCTCCATCCCCGCAGGCATATTCCCCATCAACTGTTCCTTTTGCCCGGTGAGACTCTCTCGTGCTGAGACTAAGCATGTGTGTTACTTTTCGAGTTCTTTTTCATGTGTTGTAAAGCGTCGTGTTCCCGTATAGCGTCCTCTGTTGTGCGTGTTATGTTCGTATGTTTCTCTATAAAGTGAAAAACTGGAAACAGCCTCGCCAGTTTTTCTTAAAATGTTGCTGTCACCGACGCAACGTGCTCCTTCTGTTTGTTTTATTCCTAAGAATCCCATCACAATGGCGCCCAACGTGGGGAGAGGCCGTTTTTAGTGTTGGACTGTTGAAAGAAACATGGATTTAAGCGAGCTGAGTACCATCGCTGAGAAGCTAGGCCTAACCGTAGACGGACTAAGGGAGTGGATGAGAGAGGAGGAAGCGCGTGAGAGGGAATGGATGCGAGGGGAGCATGCTCGTGCGAGAGAGCAGCGTGCCGCCGAACGCGAGACCCTACGCGAGCAAGCAGAGCGCGATGCGCGTGCACGACGACAGGAGGCGGAGCTGGCGCGCGAGAAGGCGGCGTTGGAGGCGAAGATTTTGTCGCTTCGCTTGCGTCTTGCGGAAGCTGAGGCGCGTTGTTGTAGACGGGAAGACCAAGCAGTTGTAACTCAGGGATCCGCGCCATCGCAAGTATGCCCTGAGTTTACAAAACCTGCTTTGGAAGAAAAACGACGCAACCTTAATGCTTACTCCAGGCTCATCGAAGTGGCGCCAACAGGGCCACTCGTGCCTGAAGATAAGTTGGCTGTTCCGAGCTTTATTCCTGTTGGCGACAGAGAAACTAGGAAAGATCTAGTCGAGTTCTTGGAAGCACAGGACAGCTTCCAGGACAAGGAACAGGGCAATTTGAGAAAGGATCACTTGTGTTTAAGAGCCCCAGAGAGGCCTAGCGCATTTATTACAGAGGCAAGTTTGCCTCCGCACCGTTTTAGTCAACAAGAACCAATCCTTAGCACAGGAAATGACGGCGAGTGCCGCGGAAGGTACTGCCGCTCGGTCTGTTCAGATTCGTCAGGTGCAGCCTGCGCTGAAGAAGCCGACGAGTTGGGCATGGTCAAGGAGCATAGCAGTAACTCCCCTCAAATCAGGTCGATGTTGACTCGCAGTGCAGGCGATGGAAGTAAAGAGAGTAGCGTTATGGGTGTAGAAGAGAAGACGACTTTTAGAGTGCTCAACAAAGAAGCTAGAGTGGATATATATAAAATGGAGCGTGACCTGTTCACAAAGAATAATCTTGAAAAGGGCAGCCCAGTGGTTGCAAAGCACTACTGGAGCCTCAAGAAAGCTGATCCATTGTGTGTTTCATCATGTAAGTCAGCAGCCATGTCCGTGGTGATGTTGAATGCGTTTCCGTCTCCCCTCACGAGACAATGCATTGGTGTGGAGGACGGAATCATTCAGGCGCGTGCACAGCGGTTGGTGTGGTTTCAACGCCTGCGCGCTAAACATGATAATTTCCATGTAATGGCTGCGTTTGCATTCAAAGAATGCAAGATGTTTGATTGTCCCTGCTTTCCGCATCCTGGCATTCGTGCGTCTATGATGCTCTTGTCGACAAAGGAGGTGAAACGCGCCAATAGTTTTGTGGGGGGACGCTATAACTTAAGCGCGCTCTACAACGAATGAGCCGGTTTCTTTGTTATTTCAGTTAAAACCGAAATGTATGTTTTTTTTCGCCGTGTCGATGTTTGACATTGGGTTTGAAAGTGTTTCAAGTGTTGTGAAGTGTGAATTTTACGGTGTCTGTGTAAAGCGCACATATATGGCCTTTTGTTTATGTGGCCTCACCAACAAAAGACTTAAACGGGGGCCTGTGTGATGTGCGCGTAAAGTACTCATAGGGCTGGTCTGTGATGTGCGATAAAAGACGGCGACGAGGACACTGGCCACGTGCAAGAATGCGCCGCCGTGGTGAGCTAGGGAGGCGTGGGAGAGCAAGAACAGGAACAAGCCGGAGGGCAGACGGTGTTGGGCGTTCGGCGTGGTCGGGTTACCGGGCCCGAGTGTCGACGCTCTGGGGTGTGGTCCACGCGTTGTAGCTGCGGGCTCATCGTGGCCGCTGACGTCCCCTGTCTCCAACGCCTTCTGCAAGGCTCCAGGTTCCTCGTCAGCCTCCGCAAGCCATCAGCGGCCTCTTCAAGCCAGCTTGCGCCTCTCGTCCCTGCACCACGTCACCTCGTCTCGCCTACAAGTCTCAACTCCCCAACTGGTGAGCCTGTGTCGGCCAAGTGTGACTTTCTTTAGGGCAGGACACCTCTCCACTCAGAAACGTTTGTTAGTCTAGCTTTGCTGTTCATGTGTGTTTACTTTGCGTGCTGTGTGCGTGTGTCTGCTTGTTTTTTCCATGTTTTCATAAACTGATGTTCGAAACCTGCAAACAGCCTCGCCATTTTCTTACGGACGTTGTGGTCACCGACGCAACGCACTCCGTCTAATATTAATATCCAAAAGAACCTCATCACAGTTACCACGGGGCCAAGGCGCCGTTTTGTAGTGAAATAGACCAATCGACGAAGTCGGTGCTGTGTAATTGTTGCCCATGGGCAAGATTACATGACTTCATGTACGAGGAGAATTGGACAAGCACTAGAGAGGAGTTCGGGAATTATTTTCCGAAATGGAGCGGCTGCGTGGCGCGCAGCGCAGCAATATTTGCAACATGCGATTGCTGCGGCCTTCTTCGCGAATCAGAGAGCTCCTTCGGGAGGCGTATAAATGAAAATCCTGAGCATGTTTACTGGCCCTCTAACAAGCATATTTGTATTTCGCTAGGAAATACAGGCCCCACTGTCACGAGATTTAGCGCCTCCCAAAAAGCACTGTTATGTAAATGATCCAGCGAGTTTCGTGTACCATTTGGTTAATATCAAAGATTAATGGATGTGCCATTTTTAGTGACTTCTATTCCTCATAACGAAATCATAATATGGAGATAGAAAAACAACGAATGAAAGGCGCACACAGTATTATTCAGCTGAGTTTAGTGCAGGAAAGGCACAATCTTGTATTTGACTCCTCTAATATTTTCTCTTTTCAGGTCCACAGTACTTTTCCGATATCGTCTATATTATCACTAAAAAGCAGTGTCATTTGCGAACCACCGCTTGTTAAATTTTGTCTGGTAATCTTCGTTCCTATTTCATCCCAATTTATTTGATTACATATTTCCAAGTATGCAGTCTGCAGCATTCAATATCTATCTATCTATCTATCTATCTATCTATCTATCTATCTATCTATCTATCTATCTATCTATCTATCTATCTATCTATCTATCTATCTATCTAGCCGCCTACGTCTGGGTGCTCTCGTGAACACACCCTAACTTGGGGTAAACCAAAATTAGTATGGGAGGGTAAAATGGTTTCACGAATATGACTCGCTAGTTATGACATGAATAATGTGACAATCCTGTCGCGCACGTCGTCAAATCTTTTACTCCAGACGCGTGTGGCAAATACCCGTATACCACAGGCGGGCATGTGCCACAGGCGTGCGGGTATGTGCCACAGCTGACTGACAGTTTATATTACCCAAGAACGGCGAGAACAGGCATTGGTAATTTTACGCGAGAGTGTTTAGAAAAAACTGACATCGGCAGCGTTGACCCGACGAATGCAAAGAATAGATGCCAGGGTCCCAGCAGGAATCGAACCCCAGCATTTTGCCTGGCAATCAAGTATTCTAGCACAGAACCACGCCATGTCTTGGAACTGCTTTTCAAATAGACCCTAATGTTCTTGAAACATCCATTGTAATTAAGCGCCATCCACGGAAGGTAATTTATGTAGCATTGTCCAGGGCTACCATCCTCGCCAACAAAAGCACTACATATCAGCTTGCAGCTTCTGGTATTGCTAATACCGATGTTGCTGTTGGCATTGTTACGCACTGTAAAGAACTGGTTATATAAAACATATGCGACTGTTCAACGTATGCCTGTGCGTAGAACATTTGTAAATATATTTAGCTTCATTTCGTAACGGTTCCCTCAATAAAATAAACCACAGTCACCTTCCCTCCGCATGCTTCGCATGACATCGATTCCCGAGGTACGCGGGATGTGCCGAATTTTTTAATTGCACATGGGAAGCAGAACGGCAAGTCTCAAAATTAACTTGTAGAGGTGTAAGATGGTCATGATAGGGTCACTGCTTACGGTAGCCTGGCGCTGTGAAAAGCTCGAGTCAAGTATTCCACAACAAAAAAGGAATGCATTACCGTCATTTAAGCAACGTTAAAGTTTCGACCCTACCTATATAGAGGTGTTTCAAAGTGATGGGCGGCCATAATGCATTGTGTTGGTTGACAAACATATGGAACCCACATCGCACTTGAAACTGCTTTGTTTGCAGTCGATGTGTTTTCTGCGCGCATAGACGGTCATGTAAAGCGCGAGCAATATTTCGCGAAACCACCTATTAAGGACTCGCAGATCACACGGTGGAAATTCTCTTCGGTGAAACTTGAGAATGGTACGGGTTGTTTAATTTTTTTTCATGAAGACGAACTGTACTTTTCAACACGTATGAACTCTGTCTGCATAGCAGTTCCCGCACAAGGACAACGTGGTTGCATTTCTTCTATGAAATCTAGAGCAAGTCCTGCCAGCCGCCTTCGAACCAGCTTGTGATAAAGAGCGTGAGCCCAAAAAAGAAAAAAATACACCATATCGCACTAAAGGGAACCATGTGTAGATGCGAAGCAGCGGGCGCTAACGCTTACACTGGTGGTAGCGTTGACGCTGGCGCTCATCGCAGCGTTGCGCAGGAGAGAAACCTGGGGAGGCGCAAAGCACGCAGTGATGGACCGGTGTTTCCTACTGGAACATGCCAATCGCTGCTAATGGGCAATGAGAGACAGAAGACTCCGACTGGACACAGAGAACCGCAGTCCTCTTTTAGTTAAGCGCACGCTGCGGATTTTTATTGTTCGACAACGCACAGGAGAAATCCCCCACCGGCACTACCTTGCAGGTCAAGATCCAGTGCCATATATACGGGGTGGCCAGTAAACGGTTGTGCAGCGCGAGCAGTCGGTTTTTTCAACCAAGAAACTAGCTAGCAGACGCTGCCTACGTCGGCGTCACGAGACGGGAGAAGGGGGGAGCGTAGGAGAGGAGAGAGAGGGGGGAAGGGACGCGCATGCGCAGTGAGGGTGTGGTCGCCGCGTGGAGGGATGCCTAGTGGAGAGAGAGGGGAATAGGAGGTTTTTTTATTTTTTTAAAGGGTTTGCGCATGCGCAGTAAGGGTGGTCACGCCGCACACTACCACCACCACCACCACCGGATTGACCTTCGCCGTAAGATGCTTCACATCTAAAAAACACAGTACATCATTTCCACTCACAATCTCGTCAACTACGGACGAACCATCCAACACTGACCGCCACATTTCGTGCCTGCGTCAACCAGTGGCGCCCTATGTTATCTTCTGCACTCTGCCCGCCGACGACCACAAGTTTTAAGACTGTTTTTTTCTTCCTTGGAGGTGTCTGGCTGTATATAAAGTTCAGGGACCTGCTGCATTTAAGGGCTCAAGATATTCTGCTAATTGTCCGTCCGCGTGTCATCACCCATTCTTTTCATGTATTTTGGTTTCTAGCTGCGACTGGGGGATGCAATTGTCCCTATCAATATTGTGTTCCCATGAAGACGGGGTGGTGGCCAACTTCAATCAGCTTTTCTCTATAATCATGGATTGTTTTCTGCTATACAATCTCGTATACCATCCCGCGTTTACGTAGTTATCCTTGATTATTTACCAAGGAATGTACACAGAAGTACTTTCTCCCCCGCAAGTTGGTTCGTAGTGTCTGCTGACTATAAATCTTGGGACAGAGCGCGAAGTATGCGTTTCAAGGGAACCTGTGGAATGTTAGCGCTCACGTTGCTCTTTTCCAGAACTGTTTTGTTGATTCACGCACAGCGGTCAAAGCTTGATGAAAACTAAACAATTTCGCTTAGAGCTTATAAACTAATTCATCGCACTGAATAAGGGAATTGTATGGCTGGCCAGTTTGTTACAGTCGACTTTCTGTCCGCAGTGCCACATTGGCGATGGGCAAGTGACACGCGTACGCAGAATATCCAGTGCGTCTTATCAATGCTACCGAGAGATTTCGAAAGAGAGAAAAACTGTTTGGTAGCCCATGAATGCTATTCAATTGAAAAGTACACAAACTCTAACTATACTGGCTACATATTTTGAATATATTGGTACGCCTAAGACAAGACCACCTCTAACAGGATTATAATAAGTATGTTGCTTATCTCAAGCGATATGACTGATGTGGAACCACCCAGCAGTCCCTCCTTATTATAATATCTTAACGTAAGACAGTGTTTTTACAATGATTTGGTGGCTTTTAGCTACTTACGATGTCAATTCCTCGAACGTCGCTCAAGCTGCCACCTTGACCTAAGTCAAAAGCGATGCTACCTTGGCTTCGGTACAGGAAGGGCGCACACTGACAAGCCATCGAACGCTCCTGCTGCAGGTAGCGAGATGGATTTATTAATACGAAGATATGAACTGGGTTCCCTATAGCAGGGTGCTGTGGTACTTGTCTATTCCACATTCGTGGTGCCATAAAAATACTTGACAGGCATCATAACGCCCACTCCGCTCTTTTCTAGGCAACACGTAAATTTAGATGCACGCTGCAGTAGTGAGGCCGACTGTTTGATATATTATTCCGTCTTAGAAATAGTGGCAATGCAATAAAGCACGCACGCGCGGTGAACGGCAGAACGCGCAGCCCACGAAATATGTGTGACCTGTACACCATCTTTAACACTGCGGGCTTTTTAACGCGATAGCGTTAAAGAGCTCGTTTCGCAGAAATTCCGGCGTCGGCGTCGGTGTCGCCGTCGGCGTCGTTGGTTCTGAGGGGAAAATAATCATCTTGTCCGTGACCGAAAATTCGAGAAAGATGCAAATGAAACAAATAATAAAAATTTCCGGGTCTGAGTGAGGATCGAACCCAAGCTGTCACGTAGCAAGCAGGTGTTCTACCACACAGCCATGCGTCAGCTTTGAAATACAGCAAAAATAAATTCATCTGCTTGGAAATGCAGTGAAATCAGTACGTGGTATCCGAACTTCGTCGGCGAATGCGACGGACCATTAGGCCCTAGAACGCTAGCTGAAGTAGGTGAAATCAGTACGTGACGCAGTATTCGCAAACACATGTCGCTTTAGTTCCAATGTGACATAGCAAAATTACAATAAAAATAAATCTGAAGACAGGTGCATAGAAAAATGGAGGCTTGAAGTGTTGAAAAATCGACGAGCAAGTACTGCCGGAGCGAACGTTTCAGCAAGGTGACTTGTCATTGCCAGGACAACCACTCTGAGAAAATAATAACGAAGAATGTGTTTTATATACGTTGTGTGTGGGTACTAGTGGTGCTTTAACAACGCGCCCTCTGTTTTTACATGTGTTGTCACCATAGGTCGGCAAAAAACTGGAGTTAAATCACACTCACTCAAGGAATACATTTCGCGCTTAAGGCTCACTCGAACTCGGTCGCCAAGATTTTCCTCAAGCGAACTCACTCAGACAAATTCTCAGTTAAAATTTTCTCATCTTGCTTACATGGAGTCAAGTTCACCAATAAGTTATTCACCCGGACTCACTCAGACTTAGACTCACGGCTCGGTAGAGTCTTAGATAGTCGAAGTGGTCGACTCATGAGTGAGCTTGCCGACCTAGGGTTGTCACTCACATTACAGTTTCCTCTGTGTTTTTCTGTCACAAAATTTATAGGCTGTTTTAATTTCCAATGACCTGTACCTTTATTGATGATGTTACAATATTGTAAGAGGCTGACAGCCGACGCTAGCATATCCAGAAAAAAAAGTTGACCACCAACATTGTTATGAAAGCAGGAAAGCGTGAAGAACCACAGTACATTTTATGAGTGTGCGCCACAGAAATTCGGTAAGTCCCGCTACTCACCACTGGTCCTGAAAAATGAAGAATCTAGGTTTATTTTACGAGTGTGCCGTGGAAAGAGGGTAAATTCCACTACTCAGCACTGTTCCACTAAAATGAAGAAGAATCACGGTTTATTTTACGAGAGTGTGGCACAGAAATTGGCCAAATCCCACCAGTCGTCACTGAAAAAATTAAGAGGGAATGCGGTTCATTTTACGAGTGTGTGCCACAGAAATCGGGTAAATCCCACTACTCACCAATGTTCAACTAAAATGTAGAAGAATCACGGTTTATTTTACGAGCGGGTGCCACGAAAATTGGGTAAATCCCGCGACTCACCACTGTTCAACTAAAATGTAGAAGAATCACGGTTTATTTTACGAGCGTGTGCCACGAAAATTGGGTAAATCCCGCGACTCACCACTGGTCCACTATACGAGTGTGGCACAGAAATTGGGTAAATCCCACAACTCATCACTGTTGCACTAAAACGAAGAAGAGTCACGGTTCATTTTAAAAGTGTGGCACAGAAATTGGGTAAATCTCACAACTCACCACTGTTCCACTAAAAAGAAGAAGAATCACGGTTCACTTTACGAAGGTGTGGCACAGAAATTGGGCAAATCCCACCAGTCGTCACTGGAAAAATTAAGAGGGAATGCGGTTCATTTTACGAGTGTGTGCCACAGAAATTGGGTAAATCCCACTACTCACCACTGTTCAACTAAAATGTAGAAGAATCACGGTTTATTTTACGAGCGTGTGCCACGAAAATTGGGTAAATCCCGCTACTCACCACTGTTCAGCTAAAATGTAGAAGAATCGCGGTTTATTTTACGAGCGTGTGCCATGAAAATTGGGTAAATCCCGCGACTCACCACTGGTCCACTATACGAGTGTGGCAGAGAAATTGGGTAAATCCCACAACTCATCACTGTTGCACTAAAACGAAGAAGAGTCACGGTTCATTTTAAAAGTGTGGCACAGAAATTGGGTAAATCTCACAACTCACCACTGTTCCACTAAAAAGAAGAAGAATCACGGTTCACTTTACGAAGGTGTGGCACAGAAATTGGGCAAACCCCACTACTCACCACTGGTCCACTAAAACGAAGAAGTAACGGTTCATTTTAAAAGTGTGGCACAGAAATTGGGTAAATCTCACAACTCACCACTGTTCCACTAAAAAGAAGAAGAATCACGGTTCACTTTACGAAGGTGTGGCACAGAAATTGGGCAAATCCCACCAGTCGTCACTGGAAAAATTAAGAGGGAATGCGGTTCATTTTACGAGTGTGTGCCACAGAAATTGGGTAAATCCCACTACTCACCACTGTTCAACTAAAATGTAGAAGAATCACGGTTTATTTTACGAGCGTGTGCCACGAAAATTGGGTAAATCCCGCTACTCACCACTGTTCAGCTAAAATGTAGAAGAATCGCGGTTTATTTTACGAGCGTGTGCCATGAAAATTGGGTAAATCCCGCGACTCACCACTGGTCCACTATACGAGTGTGGCAGAGAAATTGGGTAAATCCCACAACTCATCACTGTTGCACTAAAACGAAGAAGAGTCACGGTTCATTTTAAAAGTGTGGCACAGAAATTGGGTAAATCTCACAACTCACCACTGTTCCACTAAAAAGAAGAAGAATCACGGTTCACTTTACGAAGGTGTGGCACAGAAATTGGGCAAATCCCACTACTCACCACTGGTCCACTAAAACGAAGAAGTAACGGTTCATTTTAAAAGTGTGGCACAGAAATTGGGTAAATCTCACAACTCACCACTGTTCCACTAAAAAGAAGAAGAATCACGGTTCACTTTACGAAGGTGTGGCACAGAAATTGGGCAAATCCCACTACTCACCACTGGTCCACTAAAACGAAGAAGAGTCACGGTTCATTTTAAAAGTGTGGCACAGAAATTGGGTAAATCTCACAACTCACCACTGTTCCACTAAAAAGAAGAAGAATCACGGTTCACTTTACGAAGGTGTGGCACAGAAATTGGGCAAATCCCACTACTCACCACTGGTCCACTCAAATGAAGAAGAATCACGGTTCATTTACGAGTGTGTGTTACAGAAATTGGGTAAATTTCACTACTCACCACCGGTCCACTAAAAAAAATCACGCCATATCCACGAAGTGAATGATGATGAGTGGGCGAAGCTCGATCGTTTCCATCCACGACAGAAAGAGAATGTGTGGTCTGGAACGCGCTTATACTTCATGGTAATCAGTGTCATCGTCATCGTTATCCCGTGTAGTGGGTACATTCCACTATACTGGAACGCGCTTGTACTTCATCGTTATCACGTGTAGTAGGTACATTCCACTATACTGCGTCATCGTCATCTTTATCACGTGGAGTGGGTACATGCCACTATTCCTGGCTACCTACCTCCTCCTCCTCCTCCTCCTCCTCCTACTAGTACTACTACTACTACTACTACTACTACTACTACAGAGGAGGAACAGACCCACACCCTAAGGAGCTTCGCCCCTAATAAAGAAGAATCACGGTTCCTTTTATGAGTCTTTGCCAAAGGAACAGGGCAAATCGCACTACCCATCACTAATAAAATAAAAATTAAGAGGAAATGCGGTTCATTTTACGAGTGTGCGCCTCAGAAATGGGGTAAATCCCACTACGCACCACTTGCCCACTAAAATGAAGAATCATGGTTTATTTTACGAGCGTGTGCCACGGAAATTGGGTAAATCACACTACCCACCACTGATCCACTGAAATAGAGAATCACGGTTCATTTTACGAGTGCGTTGCGCAAAAACTAGGTCCATCCCACTACTCAGCGCTGGTCCCCTAAAATGAAGAAGAGTGACGGTTCACTGCGAGTGCGTGGCACAGAAATTCAGAAACTCCCACTGCACACCACTGGTCCACTAAAATGAAGAAGAATCACTGCTCATGGTTGAGAAGAGCAGAAATTCGGCCTATGACTGGCCCAGAAAATTGGAGACAACTCACGGTTCATTTTATGAGTATGTGCCACAGAAACATGGTAAATCCCACTACTCATCCCTGGTCCACTATAAATGAAGAGGAAATGCGGTTTATTTGAGGCATGTGTATGTATTCGAGGGCAAATAATGGTTCCCTAAAAATGAAGGAGAAAACCGTTGCTGCGGGCCAGAAGCTTTTTAAACTCGTAGGAGACAAGAGAAAAACGAAGACTGCGGGAAATTAAAGCGAGCGGAGAAGTAATAAACAGAATAACAACAAAAAAAATTACACCCTCTCCCGCTAAAGGGAACCATGTGTAGATGTGAAGCAGCGGGCGCTAACGCTTACACTGGCGGCGGCGTTGACGCTGGCGCTCATCGCAGCGTCGCGCAGGAGAGAAAACTGGGGAGGCGCGAAGCACGCAGTGATGGAGCGGTATTTCCTACTGGAACATGCCAATCGCTGCTAATGGGCAATCACAGACAGAAGACACCGACTGGACACAGAGACCCGCAGTCCGCTTTTAGTTAACGCGCACGCTGTGAATTTTTATTGTTCAACAACGCACATGAGAAATCTCCCACCGGCACCACCTTGCAGGTCAAGATCCAGTGCCATATATACGGGGTGGCCAGTGAACGGTTGTGCAGCGCGAACAGTCGGTCTTTTCAACCAAGAAACTCGCTAGCAGGCGCTGCCTGCGTCGGCGTCGCGAGGCGAGAGAGGGGGGGAGCGTAGGAGAGGAGAGAGAGGGGGGGGACGCGCATGCGCAGTGGGAGTGTGGACAGTGGAGTGTGGATGCCTAGAGGAGAGAGAGGGGGGAGAGGAGTTTTTTTTTTAAGGTTTGCACATGCGCAGTAAGGGTGGTCTCGCGGCACACCACCACCACCACCACCACCGGATTAAGCTTCGCCATAAGAGGCTTCACATCGAAAAAGAACGTTGCTTTCGTTCGCATAGAACGGAGTTGTGTCGCCTCGTTTCTGCGACATTTTCGCTCTCATAATGGTGCAGTTTCCTCGTTCTCCCGGTGCTGAAGCCGCCTCACGTGAGCGTCATTGAGAACTGATTCGGGAACGGGCTAACGCACGGCAATGGCCATTAGGGGATATAGAAGACAGGTGGTGAATGTGTCGATTAAGTTCAGACAACTGTAGATTACCTTCCCAGAAAGATTCCTGATGACGTCGACACTGACTTGCATCGTAAGCGAAGGCTTCATTTTAAACCTGTGTACAATAGTGATATGGTCAAGATGCCATAAAACTATACTACCCCCTCAAGGCTTAAGAGAGAACGTTTCATAAAGAGCAGTGATACAACATATCGGAAAGACTTGCAAAACCATGGAAATGTGTTAGCTTGGCGATGGAAAGGCGAGGAGCTGCGCTTTCATCTGAGTCCGCGTAGCGGAGTTTGTAGATTTTTTTTTGTTTTTTCTTTATGTACTTATACCTGTCTTGCCGCAAATACAGTGTATAAAAAGCAATGAAGTTCCTAATCAAGTTATGTCGCCCAGTACTGGCAGTCTTTGTAGAATAATTAAAATTTGAGGCTTCGTTCATTCAATTTCTATGAAGTTCAACTAAATGGTAATGAGTTCTATGCAAGCAAATAGGCGAAATTGCCCTTTTAATGAATGCGGACCCACTGAGGTCATCGTATGAATAATTTAATTGTAGTGACGAAGAAATTTGAAATGTCTCTTACCAACTTCCCCATCGCAGCAAATTCACTTAGTCCCCTAAAGTGACTTCGACACTGGTGAAAGAAAGTTTTTGTTGTCGCGGCAGCACACGGACACTTTCTGCCACCCTTCTGATGAAGAAATGGAACATCTTGTTCTAAATGGAACATAACACCCTCCCAGATGAACCGACGGGTGAGACTCCACTGCGAGTCCACAAGTGTTTAATAGATAGATAGATAGATAGATAGATAGATAGATAGATAGATAGATAGATAGATAGATAGATAGATAGATAGATAGATAGATAGATAGATAGATAGATAGATAGATAGATAGATAGATAGATAGATAGATAGATAGATAGATAGATAGATAGATAGATAGATAGATAGATAGTGTTTATGTAGAAATTCCTCTTGCACTAGTCTGTAGAGCTTGAACGTAGTGCGCAGCGCGCGCGCTAATAGAAAATCGATAGCGGAAAAATCAGGTCGCAGTTATCAGCTCGTATTGCTGGAGCGTAGCTCCCCTTTCTTTCCTGCTTCATTTTACTTATTCTTGATTCGTTTTCGCGTCTGCTCGAGTGCACGCGCCCCATCTCAATGTCGATGCGGATCATTTTGATGATGGGTTGCTTCTGAAAATGAAATATTGGATCCCTTGGTGTTTTAACCGAACACTGTACTTATTCGTGTCTTTTTTTTACCCCGGAACGCCTTGAGTGCTCGGCTAAGGATGAGCGTCGACGACTTAGAGACGCCGTTAATGCTTCCGAGTGGAATGGTCGGCATTACTCGTCTCGTCGTAAAAGTCATGTTTTCCGCCATCGCAGAGAAATCAATGGCGAAACACGACGCTTTTTTATCGCGATGCGAGCGGAAGCTGCAGTGCTCTGTCAGAAGAGAACGTCAGCCATTACCGTAGGCGTCATTTCCTTCCGAATAGCTGAAAATAAGTTGACAGCTATGTAGTTCTGAAGAAGACGATCGTCACTTCTAATCTGCGATACTCGAGTGTGCCTCCAATGAGTTTTCTCCGCACTATACATAAAGCGGTCATAAACAGCTGTCGTATACAATTATGTAGCCTACGAAACGCAGCAAGAAACATATAGACGCAGTAATTCCGCATTTCGATTCCATGAAGCTCCAAAAGCAACATTCCTGATAGGCTTCAGCAGCAGGCGTCGCCGGACTTCCGCTATATGATACCCGCTACGACATTATCGCAACGCCGTTACTGCGCTGTCGTTTAAAGGACGCCTCATGTGATGTAGTTGTCAGAAACAGACTGCAGAATATGATGAATATTATATGACACCAATATTTTCCCACCTTTCTACAAAGTACAGAACAAGGTTCGTTCCATATTTGTGTATCACAGAGTGCCGCGCATGTTGTTTAAAGAAATAAATGATTTTATCTCCTTGTTCCAGTGCAGACATTGAAGTAAAGAAGTAATGCTAAAATATCACTATGCAGCGATGAGTTAAATTCAATGATAGAGCGAGAGAGAAGCAAGCAGAGGCAGCAAGGTTTAGCAGACGCACGTCCAGTTCGCTACCCTGCAGAGGGATGAAGGGCGGGAAAGAGAAACAGATGAAGAGAAAGGGATGGAGAGAGACGTGCCAATAGAAGAACCCGTGTTGCTGTCAGTCATAGGAGTGATTGAACATGTAGGAACGTGTAGCTTTTGAAGTTGTGGCATAAAACATAAGATCTCATGGTCGACAGCGGAAGCGTGGCCGAATACGAAGCAAAAGAATCATGTGTTATCTCGAAATACGAGACGTAACATGGCAACTTGTTAGTTTTAACAGGCATTCAGAGGCTCCAGCCACCCGGAGTATTATATGGTATTTCAAAAGCACAATTGTATTCAGAAGGGTGCAGCTCGAGCCCAATATTTCTGTAAGATGCTGCGCCGTTTCCCTTACGATTCAGAAGCCATGCAGCTCACCATTTAGTTTAAGTGAGAGTAGGAAGTTCTGCAGGCTCTCGTCAGGGTTGTATAAGGGCTGCATCAGCCTTGACGAGAACCCGGCAGACTTCTTCCTCTTCGTAGAGCTGAAGAGGAGACAGCAAGGTCAGTCTTTCTAGGGGTTATGAGCCGATTTCTCGTAGGCGACAGAAAAACAGAAAGGTCAGCGCATACACGGTGTTCTCACCATCTAACGGACTGTTACAGTTTCTCTGAAACAAGTCAAGGACTGACATTCAGGGAACTTTTGCAGCATGCGAATCGCGCCTTAATCGGTGTATCGACTCACAAAGAAGCTCTTTTGAAAAATTTAAATAATATCGGATTAATATATTGTTTCTACGAGGCCCATTCTCATCCCTTTACCGACAGGGCCGGCATATTGTCAGCTTTGCAATTTCACCGTGTATAGTAACGAACTCATCCAACTCATTCAACATGTATCTCATCCAACTCATCCAACTATAATGGCCACGGTCGCGTGAAATTAGAACGCACATTACATGCGGCTGCTGGGTTTTGTGGTGCGTGCACGCCTATGTGCTTCCGTGATGTTTAAACAGAGTGTTACTGTTAAGGCACGAGTGATATTGGTGCGGTATCGTGCCATGGGCTTGGAGTTGGAGCATGTAATATAGCGTTAGTGAGAGTGTTAAATCGGAGGGGAAAAAACTAGTGTGACTCACATCTTAAGCACCCGGTATAGCGTTGATTTCCCTGCATTATGAGTCAAATAGAAGTGGGGACTTTCTAGATGTACGGAGCGTTTAACTGACGAGATACATATGAGAAGAAACGGGATGTGTGGATTGTCTATGACATTAGGTGTGTTACGGGATATGTCGGGTGTTTTCTTTTTTTTTTGTATACGTGTGATCGAGTAGTCTGAAGTTGCTGTCTATATGCTAGAATACTGTCATATATGGCAATATTTCGTATTTGCAGCATGTTTGCTCAATTACCAGAACAATGAGCAGCATACGAGTTCTAATGAACATTGTCATGCTGGCTTACAATGTATTTATAGGGAAATGCATTTCTTATGACCTTTTGCAGTGTCAAAAATTACTTTAAAAAATCGAGTTTTCAGGGGAATGGTTTTGGGCATTTATAGAAAAAGTCAGGAGGTCCCAATGCATTCGTCTAAGGCAAAACGAATGCAAAAGGCCAACTTCTTTCTTTTCTTCTCAGGTGATTGCATAGATCCTTGCAATAAGCTTTGCTAACGATCTTCAACTTAGCAAGTTAAATGTTTTCTAGCGTACATAGCAACTTCACGAAATTAAGCAGCAGAAATTGTGGCCTGGTGGAGATGGCGTGCCCATGGACTGCATGCGGGTGGATTTATAACGTTCCCTGCATTTAATCGTCCAAATAATCTTGTTCTCTATATTGCTAGAAACCTAACCCTAGACAAGCGCTAATTTGTTGTTGAAACGCATATGTTATGATATTCATCATTTTTGTGTTCTAGATAGACACACACCAGACAACTGTCACTAAGCACACAGCATAGTGACGTTTAGTTTAGCAAGTAGGCTTTACACTTGCTAGACTGGCCGAGAAATAAAAGCTTTATTTTTTTTCTCTCCAAGAAGGCAGCATTGTTCAATTTCTAAGTTCCCAGCTTTTTCCCGTAAATTTCCAGGCTACACCCTTTACGCAATCTGCGGCCGTTCTAACGCTGCAAAGAATGACTACACGGATTTTATACTTTGCACTCCTTCATTACCACGTGAACTACACGAGGAGCGCATCGTGTATCTTACTCGACGGACTGATAGATCGCTCAAACAGAGCGCACGAAACCGTCCATCCTATATGGACACGGGAGTGTAACATGCGAACATGTCTTTGTTATCGACAGAACACCAGACCCATTAATTATGGCAAACAATATGGCCCTGAAGCACGGAACCTCTGTCGACATTAGCCGCTCTAAAGGCCCTTAACTCTATTACCCGATGAAGTTCCTTGACCGTGACGAGCTTTAGGGTAAACATAGTTAGGACGGACATCCCCAACAAACACGGGTGTATTGAAACCACACGCATACGAGCAGGCACCTAGAGGCAGCGCCGTCGCTTTCTTTTCCGCACGCTCTCTTTCAATATCAACGCGTGTTTAGGCAGCGGCGTTTCAATTCACGTGTCACGTACCGTTTTGCCGTACAGAGTACACACCGCGCGATGCTTCAGGAAACAGCGCGTGTGCATTCAGCATTCACAATGCATTCTCTTCAGCCGCATACATGTACACGCTACATAGGAGTGGCGTGGGCATTGTTGTCCGACTGTTTGCGCACCCTTTACTGTCCGACTGGATCCGGCGTCTTTGTATTCGTGCGTCTGTTCTCACAGGCAAAATATACAGGGCTCAAATATATGCAATTCCCGTCACGGCCCAAACGTCTGTCTGCTCCGTGCGCGCGTTGCTGTCGGCTGTTCCCCGTACCGACTACTATCGGCAAAGAGCAACCAACCGCTGAAACACAAACACATTGACACAGGTGAAACGGAGAATTTTAGATGCGAAGGATCTTATGCTCGGGGCTATGTCCGTCCCGCGTCCTCCGTCCCCCGTCCCGCGTCCCGCGTCCCGTGTCCCGCGTCCCGCGTCCGGCCACTTTCATGAAGTAGGGAAGCACCCATTATGAACCAGAACACTGTAGTAATATGAAGGCCGTCAACCCTATCACACAGTCATCAGAGCCATGGCCGAGAGCACAGAGAGGCTGCTTAGCAATGGCTAGGCAGGTGGTGTCTGTCGCCCAGGTTGACCCCCATACCTTGAGTCATGGCCAAGAGCACAGAGAGGCTGCTTAGCAATGGCTAGGCAGGTGGTGTCTGTTGCCCAGGTTGACCCCATTCCTTAAGATTGCTTGCATGTGTTTGGAGGGGGCTTAGTCCGTCCCTCCTTCCCGCGTCCCACACCACCACAGCGCATGCGCATCCCCTCCCCCTCTCTCTCTCCTACACTCACCCCCCTTTCTCTCCTCTAGGCATCCTCTTCTACTCTACGGAGCATCCCACAGCGCATTCGCGCCCCTCCCCTATGCTCTCGTACGCTCACCCCCCTTCCTCTACTCTACGGAGCGGCGCCCGCGTCCCACATCCCCAGAGCACATGCGCGTCCTTTCCCCCTCCTCTAGGAATCCTCCACTCTACGGAGCGGCTCCCGCGTCCCACACCCCCACAGCGCATGCACGTCCCCTGCCCCTCTCTCTCTCTCCTCTCCTACGGTCCCCCTGTTCTCTCCTATAGGAATTCCTCTACGGAGCGGCGCGCACGACATGTGGTGCGACAGCTGTATACTCCGGTGGGGGGCGCCACGGTAGTTCCTGCGGTATGAAAATGACGGAGCGCGCGCGCCTCATTCTCTCTCCTGTGCAGCGCCGCGATGAGCTCCTGGACCACTGTCGTGAAATGAGAGCGGCGACGTTCCTCCCGCTCAAGCTAATTATCTCCCCGCTGCTTCGCATCCACACATGGTTCCCTTTAGCGGGAGATGGGGAATTTTTTTTTACATGGTCTTTTCTATTAGAAATACGCAAGGTACCCTGCACGCGCTAATGCGTACTCAGAAACAAGGCCATGATGTGCGGAGCTGGATTAAAGAAAAAGTGTGCTGAAACGAGTAGGCACGTTTACCACGCCACTGCTGATGCAAAAGCGCTGCCATATTATCAATCGTTCTTTCGTATTTCCTTTGTTCACAGTGACTGACTGAATCTAGATGAAAATGACTAAATGCGCACTAACTGGAATGAACTCATTGACAACTGGAAACAATGTTGCGATATAAATCTTCAGAGCGAAACAATTTTTAAGGCGAAAAGCTTGTTTGAGCCGCCGTGGTGGTATTCTGCGGTAGTGACACGAAGGATGCGGGTTCGATCCCGGCCGCTGCGTTCGCATTTCGATCGAGGTGAAATGCTACGGCCTGTGTATTTAGATCTATGGGCACGTCAAAGAACCTCAGGTGGCCAAATTAATCTGAAGTCTCCCAATCGTTATATGATTATTAAACCTAACCTTCTGTCAGGGTTCTCTTATGAGTTACTAATCGTGCTTACAGAGTACATATACTTCATTATCAACCATTCAGGTTTACTCTATGACACCAACGACATCTGTAGTTGAGCGGCAGAATCATTTTGCATAGCCAAGAATGCTTAGCTGAAGAATGCATCTCGCAGCACACAGCGAATATAATGAGTTCATACTATTCCATCTGCAGAGACGCGCTCGTGCATGAGTTTCGTTATAAGAGCGAGAAACATTGTAAGCAAAACCGCCAGGCCTGCGCGGAACGCGCAGCACAGCTACAGCGAAAGCTGGGAGAGCGGCCATTTTAGAGCCTTTTTGAAACACCCTTGGGACAACTACTACAAGCACACTTGCATGGTACCCACTACGCCATAAATCATCATAATTTTTGTGTAGTGGGGAAGCGTCTACTATGCCATTATTCTTCATTCTTCAGAAAAGCGCGGTACCCGCTAAACTCTTGTAACGCATATGTGCACTTTGTTGATGCCTGTGGCTGACGACGATGAAGAATTTTGCCTCAGGCTTTTGTAATGGGTTGGAGCATTGAACGCCCCACTCGTTACGCAATTCGCATTGTGTGACGCCTGGTTCTTACTTTACTGTTCTAAAACGCTTTACAACACACGTTAACGCGATTCCTTACCCGATATGAAGCCTGCATAGGGTCAGTTTGCACACCAGTTTCAAGCAGTGGCGTAGCTCAATGGTAGAATGCTTGGCTGCCACGCAGAAGACCCGGGTTCGATTCCCATTATGTCAGAGGTGTTTTTTTATTTATTTAGGTTTTTCTTATTTCGTGCGATATTGGTTACGGACACCGGCGGCGGCGGCAGCGGACAACTACGGCGCAGGAAACGACCATTGTTGTGATCTCATAACAGCTTTCGCTGTAATAAACGAAAGTAGTTGGAATTGCAGCCCACCTCGAGCGCGACAAAGTATTGCGAGCTGCAAGGCAAATAGCCGCTAAAGCCCCGCAGCTGTGATGCCCGATGATATTGTGGCCGGAAATTGAAAACGCGTTGTACGACGGAACCTGTTAGCATATGCCGCTTCCTTGATTGCACCTCTGCGCCTTTTACTGCAGACAGCTTCCTTCTTTGTGCGTGCGTGCGTGCGTGCGTGTGTGTGTGTGTGTGTGTGTGTGTGTGTGTGTGTGTGTGTGTGTGTGTGTGTGTGTGTGTGTGTGTGTCTGTGTGTGTGTGTGTGTGTGTGTGGGGGGGGGGGGATTGCCCCCCCTTCAATTGTCTGGCCAGGACGATGGAACAAAAAAAAAACAGCGTTCCTCAGCGTGGTCAATATATGTACCTTCTTTGTAGTAACACCCTTGCAGGTTTGACTATCGCTCTGTGACCGCCACCATTTTGCTGCAAGAGGAATGTAAAGAATGCAAGAAGCTTCTGTGTGTATATTTGGTTGTGTAACTAAATATGAAAAGAAAACAAAACAACGAAAAAGCACGCGGCTGCGAAAATTGTTTACTTTGTTCTCTTCCCTGACAGAATACGAAATGTAAGACCTGCTTTCTTTTTTAAGGCGAAAGCCTTCAGAAGCCTCATCACACGCAAAAAGTGACCGTTGGCGTCAATTACAAACATGATTAATGCAAAACAAATTAACATACGATGACGTCATGTCATGACGTCATGGGGTGGACGAGGACGTCAGACTTTCAACGTGTTTTGATGCAACACATTCATAGCCTGAAAAATGGTCTTGTCTAGATCCGCGCCTAGTTCGTCTGTGCGTCCCCATCCTGAATATCTCGTCGCCACCCATCGCAATACACCACTTGTTAGCGGCATTTGTCCTGCCGTCTCCCATATGTTCGTTTTTTTTTGTTTAGTTTTTTTAGCGCTTAGAATTAAGATGCCCTTGAATGATTCAGTTGTAACATGGAGCTATAGGGGATTAATGGCTTCGCGATATGGCAAGAGCGTACTATTTTACCAAATCTCCTGTACAATGGCCAACAGAGCACCGAGTTAGCGGGGTATAAAGCCTTTGGAATAAGGACGAACGCAACAACCAGCCGTCTTGGTCGATGTATTTGACTGGACAGATCCTTTCAAATTACTCACCTGTTTACTTTTTTATTTATAGTTGTTATTTCGTTTTCAATTTATGTTGCTAATAATGACATTCATGTACTCCATAGAAAGCCCCCCCTCCCCCCAATGTAATGGTAAATAAGGCATTTAATGCAAAGATGAATGAATGAGTGAATGAATAAGTCAATGAATCAATGAAGTAATCAATCAATGCAAAGTCCATCGAATCCCGTGATGGAGGGAGAGAGTACAACTTCATTAGAGTCCAGTGCACACGCTGGGGTTGCCCTGCGCCACCAGACTACTCCCACGTGGGGACCGGCAGGTCTAGCCTAACGGCCGCTGTCGCGGGTGCTCTGTACGGCCAGGATATTCCATTTGGGAGTATGGGCTGCGCAGAAGCGCATCCCACCCTGCCTTGCTGTAAGTCGGGCCGAGCGACCCGCACTCCCAAAGCATGAGTGCAATGTAGCGGCCTACCCGCAAGCGGATGCAGGCGGCGTTGGGGAACTTGTGTGGACAGATTTCATTTAAACATGCTAACGACGGGTGGGAATGTCCAGATAAGATTGAACACAAGGTCCGCGTCACCGTACCCGATTTTGATGAAATTTGCTGTTAGCTTAGAAATTAGAGCTAGAACAATGGTTTCGAGGTTAGTTTTGTGAAGCAACATTTTGTTCGCCTGAAAAAAAAATCTACAAATTGGTGGTGAAAAACGCTTTCCCGCCAACTTTCGCGATTTCTGAATTTTGAGCGCACCTAAGTAAAAAATGGTGCACTTCTAAATCACAGCTTGTGTTCCTACCAAAGAACAAGTGATATAGAATCATAGGAGTTTATTATTTTTCTTTGCTGTCGATAAACTTTAGAGGACAAGAAAATCACGCGCATGGCAAACCGCTCAAAATACGTGTATTTCAGGAATTTATTGCTACGAATAACTTAAACTGAGGATAATGAAACTCGGCACATGTGAACTTTGATGCTCTTGCTTTCCTTTTTAAATAATTTTCGCGGCTTCATCGCGCTTCGTTTGACTTCACAATTGTGATGAAATCTAAGTGGCCCAACCTGGTCGGCCCAAAGCTGGCCGACCAGCTTTTCTGCAAGCGAACAGGCCGCCTTGGTCCAAGGAATTGGAGCTTTCACCTGAGGCACCGCCATCAGGGTGGAACGCGACAGGGGTCAATCCCCTCTTTCCCCCCGCCTCGCCCGAAGGAAACTGCCGGACTCATTTTAAATAACGTTTATTAATTCGTTCAAAAAGGCCTTTAGATATTTTTAAATCTCTCTGTTTTAAGTCAAGGACCTCACCTACCATACTGCCTAACAAAACGCTGCATTATTTTGGTTGCTCACAAGTTGTCACTCGGCACATGTGAATAAAGTCAGCCTTGCGGCCTCGCCATTCGTTATAGGCTGAAAATATGATATAAGTTGTTCAAATTAATTGCACGCAATATAATCCCAAAAAAAGCAGCTTCAAAACAACAAATGCGCAATCAGATTGCATGGTAGAGCAAGTTTGCCATTTGGATCAGCAGTTTGAGAAGTTTGTGGCAGCGGTCACTCGGTGCTGCGGGCACTCATAATACATGAGTGCCGCTTCGACGGCGGACGAGCTCCGCTTGCGCGTGAAAACTGCGCTCAGGGGACGAATGAGATAAGGAATGCATCACTGCGAAATGCAAAGGCTATTAAGCGCAAGGGCCATATTATTCAATGAAAACTCTGCTAGGAATCTTGCAGTGAGCGCCTTGCGCTCATGTGTTGCTTCCTCTAATCTGAAGGCCTAAAAACAATTAGGTTCACTCCATCAGTAACATATCATGCAAAAGCAAGCCTGTGATATCTAAAGAAAGCTGTAATTCATGCTCACGATGGTCAAACAACTGAATAGCAGTTGCTCTTCTTTTCGTACCAGCACACTGGTGCCAACCGGCCGCTAACAGGAGTTTGTCCAAGTGTTTTGCTTTTATAAAGTACCCTCTTCTCACTTTTACCTAGGTCTGTAAGCACTATCAGTTGGGGCGTCGGAAGTTTCCGCTACCACACCCGCACTTCAACAGACCACAGGCAATCACCCTTCGAATGCTACAGATGGAGACCTATCCATCTCCGTTTATTTATTCAAAATTTATAGAAGGCATCGACCCTGGCTGTCAGCGCTGTGGACATCCCAGGTGCACACTTCAGCACATGCTCTGGCAGTGTCACGACTTGCACGGGGGCTCAGGGTCTCCCTCTACGGAGGAAGACTGGCTCCGGCTTCTCACCAGCTCCGCCAAGGAAGAGCAGCTCAGGGCTGTCCAGAGAGCCCGCGACGTCGCCGAGGCTCTCAACCTCCCGGCTCCATCGTGGGTGCGGCCCGCAGACGGAAGCCCCTGACGGGGGGCACTCTTCGTCTTCTCAGGACTAAATAAATGTTCTTTGTCTGTCTGTCTTACCGCTTTTACAATGTTGTATTCTTGTACGTTCCCCAGATATAATATTCAACGCAAGCCGCGCACTTTTCACGATATTTCGCGGCTTTGGGCATAACAACAGGAAAAAAAGGAAACCTGCTTAGGCTACTGAAGGCGCTCACTGCAAATGACCCTTGCACTTAACAGCATTAGGGTGTTCTTTTCTTGGTCAATTTTATATTTATATACATACATATTCATATGCGGAACATTACGGCGATGGCACTAACCAGACGAGAGTGCCCATCTAAATGCTGTAGCAATAAAAGAAAACAATTACAAACTTTATATGCATCAACCCTTCATACGTTGAGAGATACGCTTACTTACGCCGCTGAGTTTGATTGCCCAGCTGATGCGCGTCAGCATGCTGTCTTGCGGCTACTGTGGGCTCTCTATAATGCATTTTCGCTCTTGTTATTCACTTTTCAGCG
The DNA here is from genome assembly GCA_030522465.1 of Rhipicephalus appendiculatus. NCBI lineage: Eukaryota > Metazoa > Arthropoda > Arachnida > Ixodida > Ixodidae > Rhipicephalus > Rhipicephalus appendiculatus. Next base: position 392,603 of record JALIZH010026545.1, read on the forward strand.
TACTTACCAAATTCTTGTGTACTAGATAATCTTTGAAGGTTATTCTCTTATTTGATAACTAAACTAACAAAACAATAAGGAAACGCACCATGCGGGTTCATTTTACCCATTGTTTCCTTGTTTCTAGACGACACGGCTAATAACAATGCATCTGCGCTTGCGTTAGTTCACGAGCACATCACAGGGAAGTTGCAAATGTCTTGTTAAGTGCCTACTGCCAAAGATCAAGCTGTAATTTTTGGGCTAGTTGGTCGATATACTTGCAGGTAAAACAGCGCGAGCGAAAACAAAGGTCCAGATGGGGAGGCGCACGTACACAAGTGTTTTGTGTACGCGTCATTCAACCTCGTCTCATCGCTTGTTTTCGCTGGCGCTGTTTTATTCTAAAGCTTACTTCAGGTGGATGCTTGGAGGGACAACAAAAACAAAACAGGCAGAGCTACTTGCCCCCTTTAGCAGAATGTTCCTGTTACTTTCCCTGTTTGTGTGTTAACGAAATATTAAGAAAGTACTTAGGAATTATGAAGAACCATTTATTACAGGTGTTCCTAGGGGGGCATGAAGCTTACGTATGCAAGCGAAATGCTTGCGCCAACTGTGATCCCGATAAACTGCAATATATAGCTGATAAGAAATTAGTGCTAATACAACGTAAAGATTCCATTCGGATGGCATCTCATTCTACTGGTACTTCAATGGTCTTTCATCATAGGCGTGCGGAGGGTATTTCCATTGGGAGGGGGGTGGCATGTTTCACTGCACCAACCCCGCCCCCCTGCTGTTCGACTTCGAAAAAAAAAGACAGGTTCCACAATGAATACAAAAATAAAAATGGGGCGATGACGTGCTCCTCGCAAAGGCCTGCCATTGGTGCGTGCCATTTCCGGGCTCAAGGTGGGAAATAAACAGCGCTCTGAATGCAACATCAGTGGTCATTGGTCGCCATTATCATCCAAAATATATGCATAGCCATAACCCTCGCATTAAAAAAGAGACGTCAAATGGATGACGGAGTAAAGGTGTGCGGCCAAATTAGCGCCCCAATTTCGATGATCAGGGGCAAGCCCCTACCCCACTCCTTCCCCCCCCCATGGCCCCTCCCTCTCCATGCACACGCCTATGATGACCAGTATATGGTGAGCTCGTCGTGAACTATGAATGGTAAGAGAACAAAGGCAGTGAAATCGTGCGAGAAGCTGCAAACCCTCGGCAGGACTACAATGTCTTTCTTTCTGTTGGCCTCATTACGAGAAATCAAACGTGATATCCCTTGTCGTTTCATGAGCTCTCCTAATTAGGTTTCGCTGTCCTCGAATCATCATCGGGATTAAATAAAATAGATCCCGCCTACACAATACCCAGTGGGTTACGAAACTTCCTCCTCTCTGAAAACCAAAAAAGAAAAAAAACTAAATGAGAAATACGTGCGACGCGCCCATCAGTAGAGGGAGGCGGTGGGCGAATATCGCTGCCTTTGCATTTGACAGGAAGGCAGCCAAGGAATGAACAATTGAGCCCCATTTCTTTTCTCTCCAGCACGAGTCGGCAGGGACAGCCTTTGAAGATTTCCTTGCCCAGCTTGTCACGTACTGCTTGCCACCCAGCACGCTTAGGCGCACTGGCACGAACAAGTCAGTTAGCGCTGAGCTCGCGAAGCCCTTCTCTGAAAACATTGGAATGCATATCACCATTGTTGAAGATTGGACGAATTGCTTTATCGTACTTGAACTGGTATAGCACATTACAGGAAAGAAGAAACGGCCGTTTCTTCTTTCCCGTAATGCGCTATACCAGTTCAAGGAATGCGTACGCTACGCTACAGAGGACGCTAAAGCAATTGCGTGCAGCGCGCGGCATAGCGACGACTCCGTAGCCGGGGCATCGCGGTTAAGTACTTTATGTATTTTAAATACGATAGTCTTTCTTGGGATACTTCAACGCAGAAATTTTGGTCTGGCTGTCTGTCTGTCAGACGTCACCTGATTCAGCCACCAGGCCAAAGTTTAACCACTTTCTGAACTCCCAGCCATCTTGAACTGATGTTTGCGTTCATACTTGTGAACATTTTCGATTAAAAAGCGAATACTACGCATATCTGAGGCGCGACATTAATATGTAAGTATCAGGACGTGTGTTTCTTTATTGGAAAATACATAGATACGTAATTCTAAAGATCCTAGTGTTTTTTTAGGCTGCGCTGAAAATGCGACGCTGTGCATGAGCTGCGACGCTCTGCACGAAAAAGCCATGTGCCGACGAGAAGGTGCTGCCGCTGGCAGTGGCCCTTGGTTCAGCACAAGCTCATGCTCTGGGGCGAAGCTCCTTAGGGTGTGGGTCTGTCCTTCCTCTGTAGTATGTAGTAGTAGTAGTAGTAGTAGTAGTAGTAGTAGTAGTAGTAGTAGTAGTAGTAGTAGTAGTAGTAGTAGTAGTTGTAGTAGTAGTAGTAGTAGTACGTAGCCACGTATAGTGGGATGTATCCACTCCACGTGATAAAGATGATGATGACGCCTGATGACCATGAAGAATAAGCGCGTTTCAGACCACACATTCTCTTTCTGCCATGGATGAAAACAATCGTGAACGCGCTCCCATATGTAAATAATGAAACAATGCGTATATACTTTATCAATATGTAAATAATGAAACATTGTGTATATACCGTATGTATAATCACACCACACCCCCGCGTTTGTGTGTCAGGTCTTTATATGATGATCGAGTGGGCAAAATTTACGGGGATTGACGGTTTACCAGATTACCTCCGGAGCTTCGCCCACTCATCATCATTCACTTTTTCGATGGCGTCCATATCTCGCGCAGCGCCTCTATGTTATCAATGCCGGCCAGGTGCGGCCTATTGAACTTAGAGTAGGCGCTGTCTGAGGCAAGGCAAAACATAGTAGTATGGCCGGCACACGACTATCGTCTTTCGACGACATATTCAGCGAAGCACGCACACACGCAGCCAATTTTCATCTTTTCTTTTCCGTTGAATAATTACAGGGAAAAAAAGCATTCGGAAAATAAAATCGCACCTTTTCTCTTCAGTTGGCTTGACGAATGGATTCGAATCTGCAAGAAAGTCGAGCCCAAGAGTACCCTAAGTGCGACACGAGATGTGTGCTTCGACTCCGAGTGAGGCTGTGTCGACCAACGTTGGTGTCGACCTCACTATTCCACAACGTCAATTAGCACAGCCTCTCGCAACCTCCGATACAAAGTATTTTGGAAAAATACAAATATTAGGAAAAATACAAAAGTATTACGGAATTTTGAAACAAACAAATAAATCAGTTTCAACCATGTTTGATTAAGAAGAAACATTGTTCGTTCTATCAATGCTTTTCCTGTGTGATCCCAATATTAACACGTAGTTTCATTCTCTTTGGTTCTTGCTACTGTGAGCGTTATGCATGCGCTTCATCTGCCTGATCTGTAAATACTGGGTATTTTTAACGGGACAATGTTAAAGAACTTGTTTCGCAGAAATTCTCGTGCCTGCGTCGGTGTCGGCGTCTTTAACTGTGAGCGAAAAATCAGCGTTGTGCGTTACCGAGAATCGAAAACGACGCCAATAAAAAAAAATGCCCCCCACCTCCCCGAAGGGAATCGTGAGGAAATGCGAATGCACTTCGCGCGCGCTTCACTCCATTTATATATGGTGGTTGTGGTTCGAAGAAGGAAAAGGCGCCTAATTTCTGCAGCCCGGTCGGGAGCACGGCGCAGCGCCAGTATTTTTTCTTTTTTTTCTTTTTTTTTATTTATTTTTTTTATTTTTTCCCTTTTTTTTCTTTTTTTTATTTTTTTGTTAATTTTTTTTCATATATAGCTCCGCCGAGCTCCCGCGATGCGAGCGCCCTCACGCACTTGAAATGCATTCGCATTTAAAACTGGGGATGCGTAAAGCACGCAGCGATGGAGCGGTGTTTCCTACTGGAACATGCCAAGCGCTGCTAATGTGCAATGAGAGACAGAAGACTCCGACTGGACACAGAGACACGCAGTCCGCTTTTAGTTAACGCACACGCTGCGAATTTTTATTGTTCAACAACGCACAGGAGAAATCTCCCACTGGCACCACCTTGGAGGTCAAGATCCACTGCCATATTTTGGAAAAATACAAATATTAGAAAAATACAAAAGTATTACGGAATTTTGAAACAAACAAATAAATCAGTTTCAACCATGTTTGATTAAGAAGAAACATACGGGATGGCCAGTGAACGGTTGTGCAGCGCGAGCAGTCGGTTTTTTCAACCAAGAAACTCGCTAGCAGACGCTGCCTGCGTCAGCGTCGCGAGGCGAGAGAGGGGGGGAGCGTAGGAGAGGAGAGAGAGGGGGGGGGGGCGCGCATGCGCAGTGGGAGTGTGGACGCTGCGGGCAGAGATGCCTAGAGAAGAGAGGTGGGAGCGTAGGAGAGGAGAGAGACGGGGGGACGTGCATGCGCAATGGGAGTGTGGACGCAACGGCCAGGGACGCCTAGAGGAGAGAGGGGGGGGAGCGTAGCAGGGGAGAGAGGAGGGGAGGCGCATGCGCAGTGAGGGTGAGGTTGCCGCGGGGAGGGATGCCTAGAGGAGAGAGAGGGAGAGAGGAGGTTTTTTTATTTTTATTTTTTAAAGGGTTTGCGCATGCGCAGTAAGGGTGGTCACGCCGCCCGCCACCACCACCGGATTAAGCTTCGCCATAAGATGCTTCACATCTAACACCTGCCGGCGCTTACCCCCTCAACCTATCCTCCTCCTCCGCGGACAACGCTGGACAACGCTGGACAACGCCGGACAACGCCGGACAACGCCGGATGCCTGACATAGCCCGACTATGAAATGCATTCGCATTTAATAATAAAAATCTTGAGTTCGGGTGGGGCTCTAGCCCAGGCCGTGCGCGTGGCAAGCATGTGTTCTAAAAAGAGCCACACCACTACTATAAAATGTTTTGGAAGAAAACACTCTATAAATGTCAATCTGCGTTATGTGGGTTAATCCTTGTGCATTCATAAATAAGCTGGAGATATTTTAGCGCACATGGTCGAGCACTTAATTTATAATTCAATATTTTTGTAAACACACGAGCGGCCTGAGAGTCGGGCAACACTGGCGCACTCGCGAGCCATGACGTAACAAGCAGGTATCTACATGCTAGCTGTGCGAGCCTCTGCATTTCGGTGGACGATATTGTTCCGTGGTTAGCAGCGCGAGAAACCGATATATCTGAGCTTTCTTCAGTTCGGCACTGAAATTGAACGATTTGCAGCAGCTGAAACTTTGGTAGAAGACTACGGCTCCGCTGCTTGCGGCACATGACGTCACACACGGCTCGGTAAAACGGCGGTCGCCAGCGGTGGGCGACATTTACAGCCTGCGACTTGTGGGGCTTATTTTACACTGAAATATTCTTTTATGGCCCACTTTTCTTCTCTGTATAGGCATAACAGACCCTCTATTTCTAGTTTTCGCTGAAAACCACAAATTGTTGGGTGACCATGACATGGCCCCTTTAACGCATGTAATATTGCATGGCAGAAGCGTATAATCGCGCAATGCGTCAACACATGTGAACTGAGCAACGAGTGGGTGTCTTAAAGGTCCACCGATTACATAGCGCTCATCCATGTTAAATCATCATCAGAAGCAAAAGCAGCTACAAAAGTGAGCAGCTGCGTAGGTTTGCCGTGTTGCCTTACGGACGCTTACTGGGTCCTTCGCAGATTCGCGAAATGATGATGGCGTACTGGGCACAGCGCAACTATACTTGCGGTAGGCATTCTAGGATGGTTTGGAGCGACCAATGTTGCGCGCACAGGCGTTCGTATCTTTGCGGCACGGTTGAGGCATGCACCGAGAACCAAACTCAGGATGGCAATTGAGAAGGCGATGCGCATAGATCCCGATTACGCATCGCGTTCTAGCCTTGAACGCGAAGTTTAACCTTTTCGGCCCTGGAGGTGTCAATGGAGACCACCACACAACATTTCCTCTAGCCCCTCGGAAATTAAAAGAAAACTGCTCATTCTTGGAGGAATACTTCTTCTGTGATCCCCACTGCGATTGACATCAAAATTGTGGCATGTTTGCGGAGTTGGGGGGCCACAAAGAAGAAAAAGCTTGAGCGAAGTCTTAGGTGAAGCCGAGGAGCATAGGCTGTGGTGGGTATGCGCCATTTTCGGGACGGCGTACCGAAGGTGTTTCAATGAGTATCACACTGACAAATAAGACGTTGGTTCACATTTTATGTACTATAGGGAGTAGCAGGGATAAAGAAGCGATTTTTCTCATTTCACAACCACTGAGCCCTAATGAGCTAATTTGACGCCATGTTCATTAATCCATAAATACTTGCACCACTGGCTCAATTTTTAGTTGGTGATCTTCCGAGGTCCTAAATATTAGGAAAACACGCCGAGAAAAAAGTCTCCAACCGAAATAAAAACTCAGGGCTGAAAGGAATGACCTCCCTCTAAGTCTGTTTCTTTTTTTCTAGACAAAACATATTTTTTATGATAACGCGATGACAGTCACGATCCTGTCGTCTTCGCAAACTGACTCTATGCCGAGACGAAAAGACGTCGCCGCACCTAAATTTACGTTGAAATGAATAATTAACAAGAACTCGTTAACCAAAATTTAATTTAAACATGAGGGCAGTTGTTCTTATGGAAAAACTACAGGATGGCACCATTCATGTCATGATAATTTTTGGAACATAGCAAACGTCCGCCTCGGTGGAACAGTGCCTACGGTGCTCAGCTGCTGACCCGAAGGTCGCGGGTTCGATCCCGGCCGCGGCGGTCGCATTTCGATGGAGGCGAAATGGTAGAGGCCCGCGTACTGTGCGATGTCAGTGCACGTTAAAGAACACCAGATGGTCGAAATTTCCGGAGCCCTCCACTACGGCGTCTCTCATAATCATATCGTGGTTTTGGGACGTAAAACCCCAGATATTATTATTATTATAACCTAGCAAACGCAGTTAGTTAAGTATATTAATCATCAAAATTCAAAGTCTCGATCCAGGAGCTATCGAAAGTAATCGCGTCGAGTGCGCAGGAAATGTGGCAGCTGTGTCACGTCAGACCGGAAGGTCCCGTGACCAACACTGAAAATAAAGAAAGTGAGTCGCAACAAAATAGGGGCAGAAAATACGGCAAGCCGTCTCACACAATTAAACCCCTTGTTCTTTGGGTTTGGTGTTCTCTCGAAGATATATTACCCCAAAGAAGCGCACTCTAACGTAGTTTAGCCTTTTTCTGCCAATAAACAAAAAAGGCAGTAGTGTAAATCCCGAAATGAAGACCTATTTAACGCCGTACTAATGTATTTTCTCAGCAATATCTTTTGTAGGTCTCATTTATATTGAACTCAAGGCCTACGCTCTCTTGTGTAGAGAACACCTAATAAATATTACCTAACGCCCTGACTGCACAGATTTAGGAGCCTACATTGAATCAAGGAAATAGCTGTATTACGGCAGTTCCTGTATCGCCGAAAAAAACAAAGACAAACTGTGTGTCTACTGCAGCTGACGTCTTCTTCGACAAGCAGAGAGGGCCTGAAAGTCCACGTGATCTGTAGGACACACCGCCCCCCCTAGGGATGAAGACGCTGACTGCGATGGTTCTTCCGGATTGCTGAGTTAAGGCGTTTCCGATTGATCCTGCTTTTATGGTTTTTTTTTCTTAGGCAACATTCATCGCCGTTCTTTTCCGCTCACACGTGTCGTCCTGATATATTTCGTGTTTATCACTGTTGCCCAACTTTCTAAAGACATTTTGCTTCCATGGTGTGTACCGAAGTGTCATGTGACGCTGTTTTTTTTTATTATTTGGGCTTTACGGATGGGCATTGCAACATAGAGCACTGGCGACACCCAGCGGGGCATCAAGTGTCGAGAATTGCAAATATATATATAAGCTGACTTGGATTAGCCGACGAATGAGCAGTATGGGTTTATTTTGGATACCTATAGTTTCTTACTAAATGGTCCTGGAAGTCGTTTTGTATTACCTGCCTTCTTCAGGGAGGAACACTCTCTGAAATAGGCAAAAACACTCCTGGCTTTTTGTACTTATTTTACAGTGTGACTATTTTCGACGACTGGGACACCGTATCAGTAGGTTATAAAGTTACCCTTACCTCTTAAGTCCTCTTCAAAAACAAAAGGTTGAGTAGGCTATCTAATAACAACAACAACAATAATAATAATAATAATAATAATAATAATAATAATAATAATAATAATAATAATAATAATAATAATAATAATAAGTCACAGTTTCGCCACAAGGCGACGCAATGAATGCGATAGCAACAAATTGGAATGTCAAGCGACGAATGGCAAACAGGTCGAAACGTGCAGCGCGCTGCTCACGCACACATGACGCACGAAAACAACACGCACAGGACGAGAGAGAACTAACAACGTTCACAGCTAGACACTTAACGCGCCGCTCAAACAAAAACGACGCACGAAACGTATTCACAGGTACAGACGACCGCGAACTAACAAGTGTCACAGTTGTTACTTCGCTGTCTTTGAAAAGCGCGCTCTTTTCGCAAACGGGGGGGACTGCAGCGAGCGATGTGACCTTCGCGCGCCCGTTAACTACAACGCTACTGCGAGAGAAGTGCGCGCACGCACGCGCATCTACCCCCCCCCCCTTCCCTTCGGGTAATAATAATATCTGGGGTTTAACGTCCCAAAACCAGGATATGATTATGAGAGACGCCGTAGTGGAGGGCTCCGGAAATTTTGACCATCTGGTGTTCTTTAACGTGCACTGACATCGCACAGTACACGGGCCTCTACCATTTCGCCTCCATCGAAATGCGACCGCCACGGCCGGGATCGAACCCGCGACCTTCGGGTTAGCAGCCGAGCACCCTAGCCACTGTTCCACCGAGGCGGACCTTCCCTTCGGGTAAAGTGCGCGCAGGAGAGCTAGGAGCGCCTGACAGCGCGCGTCGCGACGACCGGGTAAGCCCCGCCCAGCTAAGCCGCGCCGAGCGCGGCCTTGACTCCATCTCTCTGGTAATGCTGAAAACACGCTGAAAACTCGCTGTATATAAATAGCTCGCCGTTTGAATGTTGCAGGACGTTTGCCTTCGTGGCTGAGCGGTTAGCGCCGCGCGCTGCAGAGCGAGAGGTCCCTGGTTCGATGCCGCGCGTCGGAAACATTTTTCTCAATTATTTTAAAGACGATAGTCTTTCTTGGGATACTTGAACGCTAAAATTTTGGTCTTTCTGTCTGTCTGTCGGTAACCCGATTTAGCTACTCGGCCCAAGTGTAACCACTTTCTGAACGCCCAGCCATCTTGAACTGGTGTTGCCGTTCATAATTGTGAACATATTCGATCAAAAAGCAAATACTACGCATACCTGAGGCGCAACATTAATATGTAAGTATCAGGTCGTGTGTCCTTTTATTAGAAAATACACAGATACGTAATTCTAAAGACTCTAGTGTCTTTTAGGCTGTGCTGAAAATGCGAAGCTGTGCATGAACTGCGACGCTTTGCACGAAAAAGCGCTTTGCGACGAAGAAGTGCTGCCTCTGGCAGTGGCCCTTGGTTCAGCCACGGCCGCTGGATGAAAGCGTGGTTCAGCACAAGCTCATTTTTTTTCGATGGCGTCCATATCTCGCGCAGCACCGCCTCTATTATATCAATGCCAGCCAGATGCGGCCAATTCAACGTAGAGTAGGCGCTGTCTGAGGCAAGGCAAAACATAGGAGTACGGCCTGCACAAGACTATCGTCTTTCAACGACATTTGCAGAGAAGCACGCAGATATGCGGCCAATTTTTTCTTTGATGTTTTTTATAAATATTAGATACATATACATATACGGGACATGACGGCCGCCGACGCCGACGGCGACGGCGAAAACCAGCCGAGAGTGTCCATATAATAGCTATCGCAATAATAATAATAATAATAATAATAATAATAATAATAATAATAATAATAATAATAATAATAATAATAACAAGGTTTACTTCCCATCAACCAGTTCTGGGCAGAGATACTCAGAAAAGTATTCCGGAATACAGATATCGAAATACATGGGTTGGAAGCCTAAAATACAGACACTGAGATACATTTGCCTTTGACGTAACGGGATACTTCAGAGATACTTTAGAGAAAAGACGAATAAAGTATTCCAGAATACAGATACAGAAATACAGATACTGGAATACTTTTTTTTTATTTCGGGGTTGCTCATACTCTGCAAAGGCATTTATTAAGTGCAGCATAACGTTGTAAATAAAGTTGCAGTGCATTGAAGCTTGCAGTTTATCTATTCATTTATTACAGTACCCTCAGTGCCATTAAGACATTAGCGAGTGGGGGAGGTTAAAAAGTACATAATTGGTAATAACGACATTGGAAGTGTCACCGCTTTGAGAAATGAACGCACGCGATGCGTTGCAAAGCCTCTATTTCAAAGCGGTAACAGCGCGAGGGGTCACGAAGTAATGGCTTGCCACCCGAGAAAAAATTACGCGTGCAGCACTGGTTTTGAGAGACAGCAACTTTCGTCGGCAGGGGCGGGCAACACACCCTCCGCGATTCTTCCGTCAGTGGCGTCGCGCGCTTTACCACATGGTTCATTCTGTGCTCGATAGGGAAACTATATATGCGCTGGATGGGAAACTGGTGCTATGTCGTCCACCGACGGCGCGCCTTTGCTTGTCTTGGCACAAGAAAGAACCTTCAGTCCCCCTTTAGAAACACACCTCAGCTCATATCCGACAAAAAAAAAAGAAAAAGAAGTGTAACGAGATACTCGTGTCTTGCATAGTATCGTGATCCGAACTATACATCGTAAAAATATTTCACTGCCGAGATACAAATGAATTTTTCAAATTTACATCTCGATACAGAAATACAGATACTCAAAAGTATCTCTGAAATACTATCGCGATAGTCTTGTATCGCCATACTGCCTAGCCCTGCCATCAATACAGAAATAATGATGGAGGAGGGTGGGAATAAAAGTGACACTGCTTGACCCAGTTTTCACTATCACACAGGTAGCAGCATCTGGACACACTATAAAATATAAATGCTGCTCTGTACATACATACCATAACGCTGCTCTGCAATTAGATCAACGTGGAGAAAATGAAACAAAGAGAACGCAGAGCATTAACATGTGCGAATGCTTGAGATAGCGCATCTTTGTACCAAGCGCATGCGAGGCTCTAAGTCTACCTTCTCTAGAGATATTTCCGCCGCTAAAGAAAAGTACTTTTTACCAAAATTTTCGAGATCATGAATCCTGGGAGGAATTGACATTTCTGTGAGGCACTGAGCAAAAGTTTTCTATGTTGTGGAGGTTTAGAGAATGTACACTTTCACGTGCAATCGCAATCATTCCATGAAACCGACAGTGATCATTAGAGACCGGATTATAGGCAAATGCCTATTTTGTTCCTTGCGTTCATATCGTGCCACATTGATATATAAGCACGAATTAGGGGTTAAGAAGGGCTTTTATAGTGTTTTATAGTGCCTATAAATGCCTATTTTTGGCGATCGTGCCTAAACGCCTATAGGTGCCTATAAATGCCTATTTTCCAAATGGGTGCCTATATGAAGACTATTTAACCACGAATTTCACTTCAGAGTGCAGTTTGAGACCGTTATTCATGTTACCAGGCAACATTTACCTTTAGGAATACTAGGGGGTTCAAACTAGCCTTCTAATTCAACCAATTTCCGGAAAACAACCGCTAGCAGCCGTAAAATTTGACGCGCCGGCCATCGTACGCCAACGCGCTGAGGTGTCGCGAGCGGCTAGAGGAGGAGAGGTTCAGGAGAGGAAAAGACCCTAAATGGGAGCAAGTCAACATCTACTATGGAATGGGGAGAGGGAAATAAACATGGGAAGAGGAGATGAGAAGAAGGGAGAGGGGCGTCCATGGTCGAGGACGCGGCGGTTGGCTTCTAGAGCCGTTTGTCCATTCCAGTGTCCTCAAGGAAGGGAACCTCGTTGAAGACATGGGTGTGGCAGTGGGCAAGAATTAGGAGGTCGATCTGTGCAGCCGCGGGAAGGTGACAGACGAATGCGAAACCATGGAGTGCTGTCAGGGGAAAGGAGAGTGTAGATCAAAAGTACGAAAAATGTTATGTGCATGCGGGTTGGGTTTTGTTTGTTGATGCGTGCCCAATGAAGAGCGTTAGACCACTAAAATTTTTCAAGTTGGTTCATTACGAGCCACGAAACCATTATGCGAGGAGGCGTCATGCGCACGCAAGGTCACGTGCGCATGACGTACCTGAGCCAGGTCGTGCACGCGAGGGGGTGTTGTGTCGTTTCGGCGTTCTCTCTAGTGTACTGCCTATTTCTTTTGGATGGATCTTTCAGTGCGCGCACGTTTGGAGAGGCTCGCACGGATCACGTATCCTTACCGCGACACACCGCGTCGCACAGCTGGAACTGTTGTTAGGGACAATGCACCAAAATCGCGCCAAGCGTTGTTAGGGCTGGCGCCGACGCGACGCGGGAACGGCGAAAACACGAACGCATACGAAATCGTGGCAGATTAGTCTCACATCTCGCTGCGATTCAAAGTAAGAAATAAAAAATAAAAGTGCAAACACATTCCGCTTGTGTGTTATTATTTCTCTCAACTTTCATTCATCTATTTAAGCAACATATTACAGAAATTACACATGTCGCTTCGAATAATTCTCGCAGTGTCACGTGCTACTGCGAGCGATGTCAGTGCACCAATGTCTAAGTAGAGGAACGACGTTAGAGGTCAGATAACTACGCAGGAGCATTCCTCGTTGTACGTCAACCCCTCCATCTTGGGTAGCGCGCTTGTGGGAAAGGCAAGTGGTGTTCATTTTGAAATTTCACATTTTTCCGCGGCGCGTAACGCCCAGTTCATGCAAAACACTTGTCAATTCAAAATGCTCCGACCTGATGAGGGGCCCTTCGTCGACAGAGTAGCAACTGACCCTACGCGATCAGACCCGGCCAATACGAGGCATCACTCCCTTCTGGTTTTTTAACGGTCTAACTACCTGTTTCTCTGCATGCCGAAAATAAAGAGATCCACGACTGTGTCGATTCCACGGTGGGCACTTTACTCATCATGATAGACAATGAAAGGAGAGACTGTGTTCTACGAACCGTGCGACAAAAAGCACAATTGCGTGGCTATGTTCAACTGTTGGCGCCTTTGTGTCATCGTGAACAGTAACATTTCTTGCTTTTCTGTCGTAAATACAGGTCGCGTACGTCTTTGTTTGAAATATTTTGAATTTATGTAAACATTTATTGCGCCTATATTTACGATTTTGGAAGCCTAAAACTGTGTTTTGCCTGCCTATTTTTGGCGCCTAAAACGCGGTTTTTAAGTGCCTAAAAATCCGGCCTGTAGTGATCAGTTATGAAGTTAACCTCGAAAGCTTTATGCACCTGAACCACGGAACGATTACAAGAGCCATAGTGAAGGGCTCTGTAATAACTTTGGACATGCGTCGAATTCGTATCTTTGTATCTAGCCACAGGACGCAATTGCCGCTAAGGTATCACTCTAGTGGTAGGAAGATCGAGGTAACTATATTTTGGACAATTGCACTGTGCAAAAAAAAAAACGTGATCGTGTCATTGTCATCGGTAACGTTTCCAGCACTTCTCCTCTCCTATACCAAATGTGCTATATGGCAAACATTTCTTCATTATTTCTCCTACTCTCTGCCAACGAATAATTTTAGCCGTCTGCTAGTGTAGCAACAATTAACAGATGTTTTCAAAAACTAGACAGGGAACTCTTGTACGCATGAGTTTTACACGAGCAGTTGTTTTCAGTACTTATTACTCAAGAAGACAAATGTAGTGCTGACTCTTTAGTGCCACTCATTACGTACTCATTACGCTCCATAATCATAAGTACCGTTATTGCCAAATCGTTGCGAATGCCAGTTCTCTACAGACACAACATTGGGACGTCGTACACGGTAGTCGATATCAATGACCTGCTCTACCGCACAGCCGTTCACTCCGTTGCCCACAAGGAACCACCTTCACCCCAGAATGTTTTCCCCCTCTTCCACAGCCCAGGAAATAACGAATCAAGAATATACCAAGCATGTCCCCTCCCCAGTTCTGTGTGGAGAAAAAGGAGAACGCAAGTATAAAACCACGAAGATATCCGCCGCCCCCCTTTACATTGCAACCATGGGAAACTAAATACACCCTGCAGGTTCAAGTCGAGAGGGCTCTCCCTCAAGTGCTCCGAGGTCAAGCCTTCGATATGAACCCCGTCGTCGTTTATAACAAGTGCCCGGGGATTAATCGATGGTGTCGGTGCTCACATCTACACCATCCCAGGAGGCGTTCCTTCTCGACCTTTCCTCCGTTCCCCCTACTCGGAGGAACACGATAGGCTCTTAAGTGCTAGGGATCATGGACTCCCGGAAAAAAGCAGGAAGGATAAAGATGGCGGCACGACCAAAGAAGTAGGCTTCGGCATTGATATTTGAAAGGATTGCAGACGTAATGAAACAAACAGTGATACAGGCTGTAGGAGTACGTTAAAGAAAAAAACACAGCATATCCACGGAGTGAATGATGATGAGTGGGCGAAGCTGCGTAGGTTCATCGGTAAACCGTGAATCTTTCGTGAATTCTGCCCGGTACATCATTACCGACGTGAGATCGGGCGCGTTTATACTGAAGGGTCGATGAGAGTTATGGTGACTGAAGCAATCATGGTTACACCGTGAAATCTTCAGTGGTTTCACCCAGCAGTAATCAAAGCGATAGTGTGTGTGAAATTTTATTCAAACTTCAACGACCGGTCGTCGTCCATGGTCCGCCAACCAGCATGATCCGGCAAGCGCACTCGTACGGTGGTCCGCGCAATCGGAGAGCAGCTGCACCGCCAACGCCAACTAGCGTACCTTCACCCAACCGCCATATTGTACGCATGTCTATAGGACAGCGCCCTCTCGGAAACGAGACGAGAACTGGAGATGACGACACCATAGCCACGGAGTGAATGATGATGAGTGGGCGAAGCTTCAGAGGTGCGTCGGTAAACCGGTAATCTTCCGAGAATTCTGCGCAGTACATCATCAACGACGTGAGATCGGGCGCATTTATACTAAAGGGTCGATGAGAGTCATGGCGGCTCGCAGCTCACTTTAATTTTACATGTACGTTGTGAATTTTTTATTGTTTAATCACGCACAAGAGACATCTCACACAGGTACTACCTTGGAGGTCGAAATCCAGTGCCTACTGGCTACTCAGAATGCATGGACAACCGAGGACCGCCCAGGTGATGCCATAAGAAGCTTCGCCCCCAAATATATTCTTCGTATACAAGTATCGCCATCTAGCGGACAATCCAAGAACTAAACGAGAGGTAGCTACCTACAACTACATACATCGAGGACGCACGACCCACGGCTTAAGGAGCTTCGCCCCTAAAATAGGAACACGTTAGAAGTATGACTGTCCTGTTTTATTTTATACAAAATGTCCTTAGGATATAAGGGAGGATGGCATTGTTGCATGGAAAGCAGTTGTCTCAGTCGACCAAAATCGTCCCAAGTGAAGTTCCCAGAAAAAGAAGTTGCCTGCAAGTATGGCAGATGAGACATTCAGAAATTTCTACTTTTTCATTTTTGTTTGGCGGTGCGTGAATTTGGCTGAACATTTAAGTTTAAGTTCTGTAAGGTGGAAATGAACCAGCATTCACAACGCATAAGGTATGACTCTTTACATTGTGTCCGGCACTGAACTTCCTTAATTCATTCTTCGAAATACATCTGCGAACGCGAGTTGCAAAATGTTAAAGTCGTGATCTCGCAGAATTAATAGCGACACGTACTTATAAGTTATACGTAGAACAACGAAAAGTTTCTTACATAAAAGCTCAAATTCGATTACGTTTTCGTCATTTCGTACGAGGCGCGAAATAGAAAAATGTTGTCGAAAGTCAATAGCATAGCAGCAACAGAGCGAAGCTATCGAACGACTTTTTTTATTTCGTTGTTTAGTCTCTTGAATGTATGCAATAGCGTGCGCTGTCATTCACTTTGAAGTGCTTTCCAGTGACCTATGGTTTCTCTGGCGATGTTAAGTCATGATTCCTTGATTTAATTCCTCAAACTATGCGCTTAATTAAAAAGAATTACCAACAAGCATAGGGGCACGAAAGAAGCAAATATCATAACACTCATCCACGCGTTTGTCATTAGCGACATTACGTATGTGTCCGCATATCATAGATGGTTCGCAGCAGAAAAAAATGGAACTAAACAGCCTGGATCAGAAATATCAGCACCAAAACGCTACGACTCATGCAAAGTACAAGTACAGAGAGGCCCCTAGAGCAAAGTTTACACAATACGCTTGAGGAACTGATAGAGGCGCAACGTGTCGCACAGTACGAGCGCATCTCTAAAACTAAGACTGGTAGATACATCCTGGAAAAATTAGGCATCACTTGCCATACAGAATATGGCACTAAATGCGATATCCCAGGCGACATACGGGCTAAGCTCACAGTACCTCCGTTACCTAAAAAAGATGCACCCCATGTACAACGCTGGCAGAAGGCTTAGCAGAGCAAAGAGCACGATAAAGAGCTCCCGAAACAACAAAGAAGCCATCTCTAGATGCCGCTCGTTACAAACACAAAAGCTGCTTCGGCGCGGCAGTAGTTAATCAAAATAATTGATGCAGCACCAGTCTGACAATACACACGAAACGAATTCAAACGGCGGAAGAGACAGCTATAGCTATGGCCACATATCACAAACTGACGCCTGTTATATAATCAGCGATTCACAAGCAGATGTACGAAACTTTTCAAATGGCAGAATCTCCCCTGAAGCACTGCGTATTCTTAGAACAGGCAAAACAACCCAAGACGACAGATACGTCTACATTCTATGGTTCCCAGCTCACATACCCGAACCGAAGGGAGAGGTCAACCATAACGAGGCTGCACACAACGTAGCTCGAGGACTCACTTTCTGGGCTTTGACAGATGCTCATCAGATTATCCTGACGTGGCAGAGAGAGTACCGAATTAGTACATTCAATGAAATTACAAGACATTATAAACTACAGAGGCGTGTTTACCCACCACCTCACCTTAAACTAAATAGGTCACAGTCTGTCCAATGGCGACAATAACAAACCAGGTCCCTACTACATGTTATGTAGTAGTGCTCAATTGTGAGGCACGAGCTTCCTTAGAACGTATCCTATGGGAATGCCAAGGATTAATACACAGTAATGAGAACGCGGCCTCCTCCGACAGCCTCCGCGCGCGTTGGCGGGCGACGCTGCTCAGTTCAGCCGTGCACTATCAGCTCTGAGCAATCCAGCGGGCCGAGGTGGCCGCTAGGAGGCAAGACCTTCTAGCCGACATCGAGGCGGGAGCCCACTTCTCTAACACGCCGGAATAAGAAATGAAGATTTTTTTCATCCATCTAAGTCTTCCTCATCATCAGCCACCGCATCAACAAAGTGCACATATAGCCTTGCGTAATCTCCGCAGAATGACGAATAGTGGCGTAGTGAGTGCTTCTCAACTTTACATAAATTATGATTTATGGCGGTACCTTGAAAATGTACTGGTTATTTATAGTAGCCCAAAGAAGCATTGTAAAAAAAATTTCAGTCCGTACAGGACGGAGCGCACGAAGAAGACACAATACGAGCGCTGTATTGTGTCTTCTTCGTGTGCTCCGTCCAGTTCGCGCTGAAACTTTTTTTACAATGCACCATTTCCATCTCGCCCACCTCTCTACTTTAGCCCAAAGAAGTTTACATTGGGCTCTAGAAGTGCCGCTCTTCTAGCGTGAGCGGTGACTGTGCTGCGCTTTCCGCGCAGGCCTGGCGTTTTCTTTCTTTTTTTTACGATCAGCATAGGCGCGCGCACTGTTTCCCACTTTGGGAGCGGGGGGCGAAAGGGGGGCAGGTTTCACAGCAGTGCTAGACTACCCATCCCTTCCCCATAAAATCAACCTACTCAATGGATGTAACAATGAAAATAAAGCAATGACCTGCTTCTCTCGACGCCATGCCATCGGTACACGGTTTTCCGAGAGTAAAGGTGAGAAATAAACAGTTCCTGGAATGCAACATGAAGGGTCGTCAGGTGTCATCATCATTAAAAAATGCGTAGCCATAGTCTCACACATTAACCAATAACGTGACAACACCGACTGCCTACCCCAGTACTCAGTCCGGCCATTCACGTTGTTCATTAATGTAAAACACAATTTTGATAACTCGATAAATTAGATGACTAGGGCGGTATTGAACGTCCCTCTGACCCCACCCCCTCGCCTGTGCACAGGCCTATGAGTTGTCGAATCATGTTGGCAATCGTCGCCAGTGTTCGGTGTTCAGCGACATTATCGTTTGATCACACAGACTCATACCAACTGAAGTCGTATTTTTACAGCAAACAGAAAACGACGCCATCGAGCTGTTTCATGTTTCGCTGATATAGATAAGTGACATTTGAGGTTTCGCTCATATGGTGAAACGTGATAGCTTTTTTTCTTTTTTAATAACTCAATGTTGGTGTTGTAGAGTGTATTTTTCTTACTGCCCACATGAACCGTTGTCTCTGTCGCCGCACATATGCTTGGGCATCGTCTCATATGCAAGAGGCCATTGTTGGAGTAGTCGTTGCTCATATAACAGATTGAATTTTCCGTCTGCTGCGCAAGTTTGCAGAAATTTTCACGCTGTCATGCTTCCCGTATTTTGAAAAAAAACGCGAAGCTTTCAAAAACTGTTTGTGTCATATATTTATTCATTTGCTTTGCCATTCTTCTTCGTTTAATAACAATTTTATGACACTTGCTCTGCAAGTGCACTGATTATTATATTTTGAAGAAAATGTACCGCAGTAGAGAGACAGACTCAAGTTTACTGCAATGGTGTTGCAGATAATAGTCAGAACATCAACGAAGCAATTCTCTCAGCTGTGGCAGCCTTAGATATGATATTCGTATTCATGCTTATTTTATTTGAAAAGGTGCGAACAATTGGCTGTACTTCACAATAACCGTTGTAAAAACAGAGTGCCTTCTCGTTTTCTTTATTCAAGAGTATTAGCTCCATGATACAGATCATTTTCTGTGATAAACTTGTGGCCGGTGCAGTCAGTGAAAACGCCGAGACAGAGTGGGAACGGGTATCTTTCGCCGAAATCATATGAACCCAATCGCTCGTGCGATGAGATAAGTGTCAATACAACAGACGGCCAAAAACAATTCCCTAGGTAAAACGCATCAATACCTCAGACTAATCATCGAGTCCAAGGGAACCAAAGGAAAAAGCCGCACGTAAACTAGAAACTAAAATCTCAAGCACGATTACATTAGTCCACAGACGCCGAGGCATGGAAAGAACCAACGTCATGCGCTTAATTCAATCTATCGTGATCAGCCACAACGTCCATATAGCGGCCTTTAACAAATGGTACAAGGCAGAAGTCCCCTAATCAGGAAAGCATACAAACAAGCTTTAGGTATACAGGTATACACAAGCATGGACCTACGTCTTCAAATTCGTGTTTAAACAGGCTAAACGTAGCTGAAGGACAACACACATCACAGAAGATATTGATAATTATATTAATAATAATATTAATAATAATAATAATAAATGTAGGGTTATTACATCGAAAAACCGCTATATGGTTAGTAGGAACGCTGTCGTGGAGAACTCCGAAATTTTGACCATCTGGTGTTTTTTACCATGCGCCTAAATCAAAGTACACCGGTCTATAGCATTTAGCCCCCCATCCGAATGCTGCCGCTGCCGCAGGGATTCGATTCTCCGATCTTTGGGTCAAATGTAGCCCACCATAGCCAATAGACTACCGTGAAAGTACGCAACGCCCATCACAGCTAGAGAACCCGTTCAAGACAAAAAGAGGCAAAAATATGAGAGAGAAAGTAGTCCTCACATATCTTTTGCAACACGAGAAAAAAAACTGAATGTTTCCACTAAATTCAGGGACAGAATTATAGTAAATATACTACCCGGCAACATGCACCCAAGTACCAAGAGAGAACGTAGACAAAATAGAGCGAAAGCATTGCTTAAGACATGCTTCAGAAACTACAAATCTCACAAGCGTCAAAACCGTATGCCAATACAAAAAGGCCATGCCGTAACGGTGGTCCATGCCTACGGAAACGTACATCAATGCAGAGACGGTCCCAACCACCAAAATTGAGGATGCAGAGAAAGCGGAAATTGTGATTGCCCGCACCTCCATCCAACACAGCTTCATTCTGAGCGACTCAGGAGGCGATCAGGCATTTCTCGCGACGCTTCATCTCGCAATATGCCCCAAAAACCCTAAGAATAGCGAGGACTTACTAAATTCAGGAAAACCTAGATATGCAGAAAACCTAGAAAACCTAGACAATAAGACGTAAAGGTGGGCTAGTTGGTTTTGCTGCATAGTGAAAAATTTGCACAAATATCGGTTGTTAGTCTGCGCTAGCCTTTGTGTACGTTTTTGCTGTGTCTTCATGTGGTGTGCGCAAGTTTTCCGCTTTGCTAGATGTCTTATCTGGTTCCCAGCGCGCACAGACACCGAGACACTCAACTTTAACGAGATCGTGCATGCGTAATTTTGCAAAAGAGCACATTCTTGGCGACGCCCGTACCGTTACTCAAATTTTTGCGATAAATTGATTTTTTTTCTGGCCAAGTCTTTTATGTTACAAAACTTCCGAACACAGAAACTGATATGCCCACTTGGCACAATCTCAGTCAGGACGTCCCACAATAAAACTGCGCTGCGGTATTTTTCAGCCGCTAGCTTCTAATATAGAACCGGTACCTTCTAATATAGGAATACTGTGAATACCATTTCTTCGTAAATCGTATTCACAGTATTCGTGCAATGTACGCTCATCGACTCTCCGAGCTCATTTATTCTCAATATACAGCCGATTCTCAAAAGTTTATATCTACCTATAGCAACAATTCCCCCAAGTATCACTTCAGATATTGTGCATTCATTATGCCAAAACCAGAACAAATTATGGACTTATGTTATTAAACTGGCAAATTCCAAACCTGTTAAATACTCACAAAAATTTAATGTCACATATTACTGCATGTCACACTCTGGTAACATTCAGCAAGCAATCCAGAAAATATTTCTTTTGAGTGTGATGCTTACCAAATGTCATAATCGCAATTTTTGAGCGTCTCCCTATTCAGAGCCTCATTTTTTCGTCTGTTGTGTACTTCTTCATTTTTTGTAATTATTGTCATGTAACACCATTATCGTTGTTGGGTCAGTAACGTTTTCATGCAATTGTTTCTGTGCTGTTTGTGTTTATGATGTATCTTTTCCTAAGTTATAGTCGTAATTTTGTGTTATGCAATCCCACCACTGCCTAAATGTCATTTCTATTGTTTATTTCTGAGTTCTAGTAGTTCTAGTATTGTGTGTACTATGTACCACACGCATGTGATTATGCTGTGCAGTGAATGCTTGTATGGTGCTGGAGGCCTAGTCAGGTGACGTTTCTTGTAACGTCACCTTTTGCCACAAGCACCATGACAATCTTGTATTGTTGCACAAAATAAATAAATAAAACATAAATAAAAACTCAAAAACGGAATATCATTGAGAAGCAGTACTCTTTTCGAGCTGCAATGAATGGTGGATATCCGACCAGCACTTCCGCGACAGTGCTTACAGCGACTGAAAGACTTCAAAAAGGACACCCCCTACCCTGCCCTCCCGTCTTCGTATTTTCATTTCAAGATGAGGGGTTCTTCCCAGGGCGTGCCTGCTCAGTACAGCAGCAACAATGCTACGCTTCGTGCGTCGTCGTAGATCGCACGCGTGGCCTTTAGAGAGAAGACACGCATCAAATCTCGAGTCGGGCAGGCAGCCAAGTGAACAGCGATGAGATTGCCGCATTCTTTGCCTCCACGTGGGTCTCGAGAGACGGCGCACCGCAAAATCCTCCATTCTTTTCTTCGGGAGCGACTTTCACTTCGCCCTTTATTTCCTGTTTCCATTCGCCTGAGCTCTCTCTCTTTTATCCCACTCCAAGCAGATTTAATAATTTTTATTCAGTCTTCGCAAGTTTTTTTTGTATCGTTCTTCCGCAAGCACTGCCCAAATTATGACACCTTCTGTGAAAGTTTCATATATTGTATATTTTTCCGCAGTAGTTTACGGAGCTTATAATCGTAGATTTATACTTGAAATGCGCGAAAATACGCGAAGGCAAACAATGCAATAGCCACACGCAAAGTGGTTGCGGAAGCTGAAAGGGGAAATCGCTCGGAAGGTTATTCCAGAGCAATTTTCGGGCCTTAAAATGCATCCGGGACCGGTTTTACATAGCTCGACTCTGAAGTCCGTTAACAAGTATACGAAATGGAGTACTGCTTAGTTTTCGCTCTGAGGAAAAAGACATGACGGAAATTCTGGCAGGCCATTGCGGCGGGTATTGACGGACTCGTAGACGTGAGCAAGGTCTTCCAAATGAGGGGGGAACCAAGTTTCAGCGCAGGAGCCAGCCTTCCCCTACCCACCATCCCCATTCTAAAATAAGAAAGCTCTGCATTAGCCTCAAAAAGAAAAAAAATGCTGCAGATTCACGATGTGAATGCTGATGATGGGACGACGCAGTGTGCATCAGATCATGAATCGTGGCCTTCTATTTTGTTCTGGTTAACAACCTTATATTTTGTTCTTAACCTTTGGACTCTGTCCTATGCTTTCATTGATGAGCGGTTAAATGTCGGTGGTTTTACGGTGTTCTGGGCTTTCATTTTGTTTGTTCTGGTTAACAGCCTTCTGATAACCTTTTTGTTGATCACAAATATTTTGGTATGTTCCCATGGTGTTGGTGGATCAAAATAACTGTATTAAAAACTCTGGCGAAAATCGTGGCCTTGGCCTAGGCCGCCCCTTTTTGTGGCCATCTATTTTGTTCTGATTAACAGCCTTTTATTTTTTTCCTTATTAACCTTTTGCTTTGTCATATGCTTTGATCGATGGGTGGTTAAATGTTGGTGTTTCTACGGTGTTGTGGCCTTTTCTTTTTTTTAATCATATGCGCTCTACGTACGCTCTTTAGACGGTATTACGCACAGATGTTTCCCAGCTGCGCTTTGACTAGGGACCACGGCGAGGCGAGCCTCGACGAGTAAAGCGATAACGCTCCTTTCACGTTGGTCCGCGCTTGTTCCTCGGCCTCATGAACCCTGCCTTTCACGAAGGCAGACGTAAAGCCAGGGCAGAGGCATTATAATATAATAATATGTGGGGTTTAACGTCCCAAAAACCACGGTATGATTATGAGGGACGCCGTAGTGGAGGGCTGCCGGAAATTTCGACCATCTGGTGTTCATTAACGTGCACTGACATCGCACAGTACACGGGCCTCTACCATTTCGCCTCCATCGAAATGCGACCGCCGCGGCCGGGATCAAACCCGCGACCTTCGGGTCAGCAGTCGACAACCCTAACCGCTACGCCACCGCGGCGGACGCAGAGGCATTACAAACCAGGTGCACCGGTCGACAGGACGTCCTGTATACAGACGCTGCGGAATATGAGAGCAAAGCGGCACACACGGCAGTGGCGGTCATGGAAGACGGAGCCCTGATGGCGTGCTGCACAGTCAGCGGTGTCGAGACTGTAGAGGCCGATGAAGTGGCCATAGCCTTGGCCATGAGTCAAAAGGGGGGTCAGGGTGGTCATCAGCGACTCCAAAAACGCTGTGAGGAATTATGAATCGGGAAGGGTGACGGAGACTGCTGTCCATATATTAAAGGGACCGACAACTGGCCAGAACGTGTGATTAGATACTAGTAGAAATGAAAAGACCCTGAAATATAGTGACAGATTGCAGCATTATTTTCGCGTTGTGACTGGGATTTGTATTTTTAAATCGTGCTTAAAAGTAACAAAAACCGTTATGTCGCGCAGCCTAGCGGAAGAGCCTTGAAGTTGGATTATGGAATATGGAAGTCGATCACTTTGCTGTACGCAGTCGTGTAGCCTGATGCTGTCTTGCGCACCAGCCCTCAAAATTTAGAGTATGTATATTATTATCCGGCCCCGCTCAATTCTGTGCTGCTTACGACGTAAAAGGAGTTGCACGGTGCGAAGCGGCGCTGCCGTCGCGGTCCGCCAGTGGAGCAAGTCCAGCCGCTGCGCATGCGCGTGGAGTGCACGTATGCGCAGTAAACCACCACGCTCTATCACGAACCGCTCTCGCGCTCACTGTTTGCAGCATGTGAGTATACGACTTCATATTCGCTGCAGATAGAAAATTTCTGATTACAAATGTTTCGCGGCGTTTTTCCACTTTGCCGTTCCGTGAATAGACTCAGTGACCGGTAAGCTCTCCGTTGCGCTAAAAAAAAATAGGCACAATAAAATTGGTTGTTGGTCCCTTTAAACACGGTAGGAGGAAGCAGAGCGATGATTCTGCTCATCTGGGCGCCAGCTCACCAGGGACTTAGAGGGAACGAGGAGGCTCATTCGGTCGCCCGAGGCCTTACTTACCGGTCGACCCCTCGGAACCTCCCAAGTTACCGAACTTACAAAAAGAAGTGAGGATATGCGCGCATACCATGAAATCGTAGCACACTACAGGTTGAATCGGCAAGTATACCCGGGTGCGGACAGATCGCTTAGTAAGAAAGAGGAGCTTATGGGGCGAAAATTACAGACGGGGGTCTTTCCAAACCCCGTACTTTACAGCAAGTGGACACCCAGTAGTTTTCCGGTCCCAGTGCAAATTTTGTGATGAGGTAGCAAATTTGGTCCACATGGTGTGGACATGTCCGAGTCGGAACGATGGTACACACACTCTAGATTCCTGAGAGGGACCCTGCTCCGCAGCCTAGAACCCCAACGTCCAGCAGGACATCATCAGTCAAGCCCTTGCTGCTGCCGTGTCTCAAGCGATTCTGGCCGACGGCTAGGGACGACGGGCAATGCCTGACGGGATTGACTGATTTTTCTTTTTTAATAAAGTTTTCTCTCTCTCTCTCGTGGGATAAATGTCGCAAGTAAACAGTTTTGTGAAGGTAACGTGAACGGTATTCGGACGCCATTATTGTCAGAAGCCTACATAACCATACCGCTACAGGTTGTAAAGAAGGCGATCCCCTGGCGCAGAAGATGGCATGCGAAGCTTCCGTAGAGTGGTGCCGGTTGCTTGGAGAGTATAACTAAACGGTGTTCGCGTGACTTACCTTGAAAATGTCTAGGGCAGCGAAAGCCGTGCGAAAGTGTGTGAAAAGCATGACTGTGCATATATATAATTATTAAGCCATATAAGGGAGCATTGAGATAATTAATGGAAAGATAAATCTGTGAGATTTAACTAGTGACAGTTAAATACATGATGATCGCAGCAATTTCACTGGGCAGGGAGGTTATTAGTTAAAGTTAATCAGTTAGAATGAATTAGTGGAAGTGAAATTAGTGGCAGGTAATTAGCAACAGCTGGACACCTATATTGTCACGTGTTCGTAGCGGCGAAGGACACCAAACTCAAGCCTGTTACAATGAAATCTTTTATTGGGCTAACTTGCGCCCAGGGAAAGAATGACTAAGTGGACAAGGTGATCATGATCCGTAATGACATCGTCGGCGGAACGCATCCTCTTTTTGCCATTAATGGCGGAACGTTGCCGCATTTTCGCAGGCACTCGCGTTAGCTCTAGAATTAAGTCCACTACTGGCGCAATGTATGCAATCTTATGAGAATGGTCCAGTACAATCGAGAAGTTAGCCAAGCATTGCGGTGCGGCCTGCTCGTAAGAGTTTATTGTGGGCGTAGCGCGATCAAATCTCCACGGCAGCTAACGTTCGCCTTCGCATCGTTTTAGGCGAATGCATGAAGGAACCCTATCAGCTTCCCTTTCTATGTTTAAAATGTACCCTATGTATGACGTCCGACCACGATGTGAACCAAGTGCATGATACCCTTCGCTATAATTCAATAAATAAATAAAGAGCTGTAACACTTGAAGTAGCTGACCTTTGATGTCTAACAGCGAAACTGATAAGCTTGTGTGAGTGGTTAGCCAGGAGGTTTAACCTCCATGGTGGTTCCCAGCATGCCATGAAATGTCCCTTTCCGCTAGGAAGTTCTCTCAGGAGGTCTGGGTGCATGGCGAATAGTTAGCGTCAAATGTCGCATGACATTTGGCATTCTTTAATATGCGAGGTTAAAGGACCTGAGCTACCCATGTTTCAAAATTATTCTTCCCGATTACCATATTGTGCGGGAGTAAACGTTGGTGAAAGATTAAAGGAAGTTTGAGAGGATCCCAGAGAGTTGGAGGTGGTTCTTTACGGTGGGCATTCAAGTAAACTTCAAGCAGGGTCATTCCACGCCAACTGTTCCTATCTTGGCGCTCGACTATTTCAAAAAATTCAGGACTATCTATTTAAAGCGAAAAGACTTCCCTCAAGATGTTTTTTGCGAAAAACAATTTTGCAGTACCGCAAGCGCCATGTGAGTTTTTTTCGGAAAGTTCGAAACCATGGGTCGTAAAAAGCGTTCTTGAAAAATTCATTCTTCCAAAATTAGGTTAGGACACATTTTTCCCTTTAGAAAGATGGTAGCCTTTTTACTTAAATAAATTTTTACGCACTTTTACGCTTTCGTGGGTTTTTTTTATGCGGCCTTGAACACGAATATGATCCATGTTGGGGATATTTCTATATATAAAAAAAGTCACAGTTTCGCCGCAACGGCGAAGCAATGAATGCGATAGCAACAAATTGACATTTCACGTGAAGAACGGCAAGCAGATCGAAACTTGGAGCGCACTGCTCAAGCGCGAAGGATGCACGAAACATACGCACAGGTATACACAGGACGAGCGCGAACTAACAAGTGTCACAGTTGTTACTTCACTGTGTTTGAACAGCACGCTTCTTTCGGAAACGGGACCTCTGCAGCGAGCGAAGTGACCTTTCTG
Organism: Rhipicephalus appendiculatus; assembly: GCA_030522465.1. Taxonomy (NCBI): domain Eukaryota; kingdom Metazoa; phylum Arthropoda; class Arachnida; order Ixodida; family Ixodidae; genus Rhipicephalus; species Rhipicephalus appendiculatus. The sequence continues at coordinate 419,593 of JALIZH010026545.1, forward strand.
CTCTCTGTAACCTAAACGCAGTTTTTCAGACGAAAGCACATGACGTAAAACTGCCCCCATCCCCCCCACCCAAGATAAGCGCGCGCGCGCGCCCGGGCAAAGGCGACTACGCCCTGCAGGCCAAAGTGCAAGGGGAGCCAACGCATCGCAATGACTGGGTCGCCGAGCGCGCACTTTGCGCCGTCTCATTTTCTTCGTGGCTTTTGTATATACATATACGGGGCATGACGGCGAAAAGCAGCCGAGAGTGTCCATATAACTGCTATCGTAATAATATCGCATTCAACGAAATGTGATAGTTTGTATTAGCGTATTACCAGAAAGACTTACTTCACAGTAAAATTAATTTGAGACGTATATAGAGCAAAATAAAGTGTACAGGTGGCCACAATGTTGCAAAAAAGTTCATTTTTACGCATGTTTGGTCGTAAATACAACATTGAGGTGGTCCTCGTAAAAATGTCCGCAATAGTGCATTTTCTAGCAACCTTCATTGGGTACTTACCGAAACAGAGTTAACAAATTACTCTTCGTTTAAGAGCGACAAATATTTTTAAATTCGGGTTCTACCACTGTCTGTGTTTGTACGTGTGTATACGTCGTAGCAATGCGTCCTAGCGGTAAGTCCAAGCTGCACGGACGCGGGGGAATATCTAGACAACATATTCAACTTTGTCCGTGCTTATTTAAATTATTTACTAGCAACTATCAGCATGAGTCAACGAGAAATGCGAACCCTACTTTGGCTACATTTCAGCACATGCAGCTGTCCGCTGACGGCCCCCATAGTATGCTTACGCAGCACCGGGAATTGGTACCTATGTGTGCAACACACCGTTGCCTATACGCTAAGATTTAGAAGCAGGAAGAACACGACCAAGAAAAGAATATAATGCGAACGCTAGCGTCGGTGGAGAACTTCCGCGCAAAACAGCTCTTGATGACTTCATAATTTCGAGGCGGAAGGAACAAGCTCCGACTAATGGCGCCTTTTTTTTTTTTTTTTTTTTTTTTTTTTTTTTTTTTTTTTTTTTTTTTTTGGGGGGGGGGGGAGGGGGGGGGGCGTCTGTTGCTTCAGAACGTTGAGAAACGTTGGTCGTCGCCGTGTGCTCACTTAACTCCCCGAACGCGTGTTCTTGTTTTCTGGCGCTGTGTTTCCTGCCCAACGCTAACAGCGCTGCTTGCTGCCGTGTGCTCGCTTTGCTCGCCCAATTCGTGAGAGCAGTCGCTATGGGGACGCTGAGCACGAAAAACGGAGAAGATGATAACATTGCGAATGGTGTTCGCTCTTTTTAGTGGCTAAGCAGCCCCGTAGCTCCCAGAGTGCTGCAACCAGCTCGTGAGATGGACTATATTTTCCACGTATCGTGTTTTTTAAAGCGAAAGCCTTTAATGTCTCATGCTCACGTCCGTCCGGCGTCCGTCCGGTGTCCGTCCGTCCGTCTGTCTGTCCGTCCGTCCGGTGTCCGTCCATCCGTCCGCCCGTCCGTCCGTCTGTCCGTCCGTCCGTCCATCTGTCTGTCTGTCTGTCTGTCTGTCTGTCTGTCCGTCCGTCCGTCTGTCTGTCCGTCCGTCTGTCCGTCCGTCTGTCTGTCCGTTCATCTGTCCGTCGTCCGTTCGTCCCTCTGTCCGTCCATCTGTCCGTCCATCTGTCCGTCCGTCCGTCTGTCTCGCGTCTCGCTGCGATTCGCGGTAAAAAAATTAAAAAAAGAAAACACACACACATTCGGTTTGTGTGTTATCCCACTGAGAGTGTAAAAGATAAAAGACATGGCATAGTCAGTGGAATGGCCACACGCTTTCGCCGAACACACTTTGGAATGTACTAAGTGTCCTTCAATTTTTTTCATAATTCTATTTTTATGACATTAATTTTTATAACTTTAATTCTCTTTTGATGACGTCAATGTCCACTCTAACCCATTACATCCCTTGCATAGATTTTATATGTTATTTCCGCTTTATTTTTATTATTTAATGTGCACTCTATCATATACAACATTTAGTGTAATCTATACCGTCTCTTTTGGAAGTTGATGAAATTTTCATCGAGCTTTTCATACAACTCGCCCCGGCGCTTGACAGGGTGGTGTGGAAACAAAGCAATTAGTGTAACTCACAACTTTGTCCCCGCGCCACTAAAAAAGACGATGTAGAGTACCGTGTACTGAGCTGTGCAAGAGCACTACGTTGTTGCTTTTATTGCGATAGCAACTATATGGACACTTTCGGCTGATTTTTGCCGTCGCCGTCATGTCCCGGATATGTATATCTATTTATATATATATATATAAAAGGCATAAAAAAAATAAATAAACAGAACAAAAATCTGAAGCACCTGCACGAGGATTCGAACCAGCGACCCCTCGCTCCCCCCGCCTGCTGCGCTTGCCAACACAGCCACACGCCATGCTCGTGACAGCGATATAACGGCGAGCTAGTCACACGCACCATTTGCCGCTCGCGGTTGGCAGATCTCAGAACTGCTTGAGCGTGTTTTCTATCAGGGAACGGTTTTACAGTTTCTTTCAAATTGAAAACTGCCCGTGAGACGCGCACGAAAAAGTAGCCCCCCTTCTGTACCACTCATGATGTAGAAGGAAAAAAACCGGCAGATCCCACGCACCGTGGGAATCGATGTGATGCGAAGCAGCCAGCAAGGAGCAAATCATGCTGTACATAATATGCAGGTCATTATTTACATGATAGGACCTGTCATTTGTGTTCGTCAAACAGTCACGTCGCGAAATACAAATTTTGGTGTATATCAATCTTGCGAATTGGACGCAAGCGCACCACGAGCGTGGCAAGTAAGTGGCATTGTAGATGACATGCATGCCAAGATTTACATGTTACCACCTGCCACTTATGTTCGCTTAATTTTTTACCTCAAATCACAGCGAGACGCGAGACCAATCTGCCTCCATTTCGCATGCGTTCGTATTCTCGCGCTCTGCGCATCGTGCAGACGCCATCCGCGTTCCAGCGTTTAAATTGACGGACAATTTGTCAATTCCAAAGTGTGTTCCTCGAACGCCTGTGCCCACTGAGACGGGGTCGGTCAGAATGAAGCGTGATGCGCGCGTCTCCCTCCTTGCATGATTAGAGACGCTGGGCAATGCGACGTTACGCAAGCAAAGCGCGAGCGCTGTAGAGTCCAACGCGACCGGCGTCCGTTTGCGCGCCCCGGCGCCCACCTGGCACTGTGCCAGGGCACGGCTGGAGGGACGGATGGACGGACCGGCGGACGCGAGCATGAGACATTAAAGGCTTTCACCTTAAAATTTGGTGTATATCAAGCTGGCGAAACGCCCACAAGAGTGTCATGAGCGTGGCATGCAAGTCATGTTGCACATGACATGTCATGATTTGCATATTACCACTTGTCATTTATCCTTGTCATACAATCACGTCGCTGAATACCATATTTGGTGTATATCAAGCTAGCGAAACGACCACGGGAGTACCATGAGTGTGGCATTCAAGTCGTGTTTCGCATGACATGTCATGGTTTCCATATTAAAACGTCATTTATGCCCGTCATACAGTCACGTCCCTAAATACGAAGTTTGTTGCATATCAAGCTAGCGAAAAGGTCACGAGAGTGTCATGAGCGTGCCATGCAAGTCATGTTGCACATGATATGTCACGATTTCCGTATTACCACTTGGCAATTATGTTCGTCATACAGTCACGTCAGTCAATACCTAATTTGGTGTATATCAAGCTAGCGAAACGGCTGTCAGCGCGCCATGAGCGTGGCATGTAAATCATGTATATGACATGCAGGTCATGATTTTCATATTACCACCTGTCATTTATGCTAGTCATACAGTCACGTACCTCAATACCAAACTTGGTGTATATCAAGTTAGCGAAACGGCCACGAGAGTGTCATGAGCGTGGCATGCAAGTCATGTTGCACATGACATGTCATGATTTCCATATTATCACTTGGCATTTATGTTCGCCATACAGTCACGTCACGCAATACCAAATTTAGTGTATATCAAGCTAGCGAAACGGCCGTCAGCGCGCCATGAGCGTGGCATGTAAATCATGTTGTACATGACATGCGCGTCATTATTTGCATATTACCACCTGTCATTTATGTTCGTCATACAGTCACGTCACTCAATCCCAAATTTGGTGTATATCAAGCTAACGAAACGGCCGCGAGCGCGCCATGAGCGTGGCATGTAAATCATACTTTTCATGAAAAGTTATTCATGATTTTCATGATATGACCAGCCATTTATGTTCGTCATACAGTCATGTTATGCCATACCAAATTTGGTATAAATCCCATTAACGATACGGCCAGGAGAGCACAAGGTCGTAGGCGGCTAGATAGATAGATAGATAGATAGATACGCTCAAAGTCGCCGAAGTTCGCTAAGAAATGCTTCGCATTTAAAACTTCCCCATCTCCCGCTAAAGGGAACCATGTGTGGATGCGAAGCAGCGGGGAGATGGTTAGCTTCAGCGGGAGAAACGTCGCTGCTCTCGTTTCGCGGCAGCGGCCCGGGCGCTCATCGCGCCGCTGCACAGGAGAGAGAATGAGGCACGCTCCGTCATTTTTATACCGCGGAACTACCGTGGTGCCCCCCAGCGGAGTATGCAGCTGTCGTACCACCTGTCGCGCGCCGCTCCGTAGAGGATTCCTAGAGGAGAGAACCGTAGGAGAGGAGAGAGACAGGGGACGCGTATGTGCGGTGGGGGGTGTGGGACGCGGGAGCCGCTCCTTAGAGTAGAGGATTCCTAGAGTACAGAAAGGGGGGTGAGCATAGGAGAGAGGGGGGAGAGGACGCGCATGCGCTGTGGGGATGTCTGACGCGGGCGCCGCTCCGTAGAGTAGAGGATTCCTACAGCAGAGAAAGGGGGGTGAGTGTAGGAGAGAGGGGGCAGAGGACGCGCATGCGCTGTGGGACGCGGGCGCTGCTCCGTAGAGTAGACGATTCCTAGAGTAGAGAAAGGGGGTGAGCGTAGGAGAGGAGAGATAGAGAAAGGGGACGCGCATCCGCTGTAGGGGTGTGGGACGCGGGGGGCCGCTCCGTAGAGTAGAGGATTCCTAGAGGAGGAGGGGGGTTAGTTTAGGAGAGAGAGGGGGGAGGAGACGCGCATGCGCTGGGGTGGACGCGGGAAGGAGAGACGGACTGTGTTGACCTTTTTATTGAGGGAAACGTCACAAAATGACGCTAAAGATATGCACAAATCTTGTACGCACAGGCATATGTTGAACAGTCGCATACGTTTTATATAACCAGTTGTTTACAGTTGCGTAACGATGTCAACAGCAAGATGGGTATTACCAACACCAGAAGCAGTAAGCTGATATGTAGCGCTTGTGCTCACGAGGGTGGTAGCCCTGGGCACTGCTATATAAATCAACTTCAGTGGATGGCGCTTAACTAGAATTCACGTTAACCAGGCGTCAAGGCTGTATCATAGGAGTATGTATGTAATGTTGATAAAATTAGAGAGCCAGCACTGCAACCACAATTGACGTTTCACGAAGATTAGGGTCTATTTGGAAAGCAGTTCAGAGACCTGGCGTGACTCTGTGCTAGAATACTTGATTGCCACGCAAAATGCGGGAGTTCGATTCCTGCTGGGACAGTGACATTTATTCTTTGCATTGGTCGGGTCAATGGGGCCGATGTTAGCTTTTTCTTAACGCTCTCGCGTTAAAATTACCACTGTCTGTTTTCGGCGTTCCTGGGTATATATAAACTGTCAATATTCCTTGGCACATACCCGCCCGTGGTGTACGGGTATGTGCCACATGTGTCTGGCGGAAAGGGTTTGACGACGTATATTCGTCAAACCGTCTTATCCTCCCATACTAATTTTGGTTTACCCCAAGTTAAAGGGGTGATCACGAGAGCACCCAGACGTAGGCGGCTAAAGAGATAGATAGATAGATAGATAGATAGATAGATAGATAGATAGATAGATAGATAGATAGATAGATAGATAGATAGATAGATAGATAGATAGATAGATAGATAGATAGACACGCTAAAAGTACCTGCAGTACGCGAATAAATGCTTCGCATTTTAAAAAAAAGGAACACCGGGCACACTTGGTGTCAGACGCCACCGCGTGGCAGGAGACGCAGGGGGGGTCATTCCACGTGCCGCAGTTAAAAAAAAAATAAATATCAAACAGCATCGAAAAGTCTAAGAGTATCATATAATCAATTCTTTGTCAATCCCCCCTGAGTAGGTATGAGCCATGTCAGAGGAAACAACAACAACAGCAGCGTCGGCTTCTACATTGTGGACACTTGCAGCGAGTTGCTCAAATACAAACACGTAACAACTATGACAGTTGTTAGTTCACGCATGTCCTGTGTACACCTATGCGTCCTTTTCGAGCGTCCTTTGTGCTACGGCTGCGCTCTGCAAGTATCAAGCTGCTTGTCATTCTTTGTGTGACATTCCAATTTCTTGCTATCGCATTCATTGCTTCGCGCTAGTGGCGAATTAAACTGTAACTTTTTTTTGATACATTCAAAATAGAGTGGTCGCTTGAGAGCAACGAGTGACTGTTCGCGGTTTTCAACAAATATTGAACGATTTTACTACTGTCTAACGCCACTGTGGGAGGAAAGCTCCGAGTATAACCAGAATACTGAATAACTTTGTTTCGGAACCTATGGAGTAAACACAGGGAAGTTTATTGCATACTAGTAACGGCAGTTCAGGTGACTATAACTGCACTGGGTAACTAAATGACTTTCGCGGGACATACAAACAAACAAGAGAACATAGGTACGTACAATGGAACTGCTATGCTAACACAGGTCACTAATCACTGAAAAAACAAGGAAAAAAAAACCGGCAGATCCCACGCACTGTGGGAATCGATGTAATGCGAAGCAGCTAGCAAGGAGCAAATCATGTTGTACGTGATATGCATGTCATTAGTTACATTTAGGGCCTGTCATTTGTGTTCGTCGTGCAGTCACGTCGCGCAATACAAATTTTGGTGTATACCAAGCTAGCGTACTGGACGCAAGCGCACCATGAGCGTGGCATTGTAGATGACATGCATGCCAAGATTTTCGTGTTACCACCTGCCACTTATGTTCGCTAAATTTTTTAACTCGAATCGCAGCGAGACGCGACACCAATCTGCCTCCGTTTGGCATGCGTTCGTATTCTCGCGCTTTGCGCATTGTGCAGACGCCATCCGCGTTCCAGCGTTTAAATTGACGGACACTTTGTCAATTCCAAGGCGCGTTCCTCCAACGCCTGTGCCCACTGAGACGGGGTCGGTCAGAATGGAACGTCATGCGCGCGTCTCCCTCCTTGCATGATTTAGAGACGCTAGGCACAGCACGCTACGTAAGCAAAGCGCGAGCACTGTAGAGTCCGACGCGACCGGCGTCCGTTTGCGCGCCCCGGCGCCCAACTGGCACCGTGCCAGGGCACGGCTGGAGGGAGGGACGGGCGGACGTGAGCATGAGACAATTAAGGCGTATGCCTTAAAGATTTGACGTATATCAAGCTAGCGAAACGGCCACGAGAATGACATCAGCGTGGCATGCAAGTCATGTTGCACATGACATTTCCTGATTTCCATATTACCACCTGTCATTTGTGCTCGTCATACAGTCACGTCACTCAATACCAAATTTGGTGTATATCAAGCTAGTGAAACGGCCCCGAGAGTGTCATGAGCGTGGCATGCAAGTCATGTTGCACATGACATTTCCTGATTTCCATATTACCACCTGTCATTTGTGCTCGTCATACAGTCACGTCACTCAATACCAAATTTGGTGTATATCAAGCTAGTGAAACGGCCCCGAGAGTGTCATGAGCGTGGCATGCAAGTCATGTTGCACATGACATGTCATGATTTCCATATTACCACTTGTCATTTATGCTCGTCATACAGTCACGTCGTTCAATACCAAATTTGGTGTATATCAAACCAGCGAAACGGCCGCGAGCGTGCCATGAGCGTGGCATGCAAGTCATGCTGCACATGACATGTCATGATTTCCATATGCCCACTTGGTATTTATGTTCGTCATACACTCACGTCACGCAATACCAAATTTGGTGTATATCAAGCTAGCGAAGCGGCCGTCAGCTCGCCATGAGCGTGGCATGTAAATCATGTTGTACATGACATGCAGGTCATGATTTTCATATTACCACAAGTCATTTATGCTGATTATCGAGAAATGTCTCATCGTACCAATTTTTAGATAGATCAAGTTAAGGAAACGGCCTCAGGAGCACTATGTCCATGGCGTGTAAATCATACTTTTCATGACAAGTTATTCATGATTTTCATGATATGACCAGCCATTCATGTTTGTCATACAGTCATGTTATGCCACACCAATTTTGGTATAAGTCCCATTAACGATACGGCCAGGAGAGCACAAAGTCGTAGGCGGCTAGATAGATAGATAGATAGATAGATACGCTCAAAGTCGCCGAAGTTCGCTAAGAAATGCTTCGCATTTAAAAGGAACACAAGAACTCACTAAGTTTGCACAGAATTACATATCATTGGGGAAGAAAAGCAACATTACCACTCAAAAAGTGCCTTGGGCCGGCTCATATGATACGAGACACACGGTCAGTGGCCTGATCACTGCCCTTGGAACCAATTGATGCTTGCAGTTTACATGAATACCACTGCAAACGACCACCTCAAACTCTATGGGATCCTCTCAAGCTTTATTAGATTTTTCACCAATGTTTACTGCCGCAAAAAATGGTAATCGGGAAGAATAATTTAGAACCACGAATAGCTCAAGTCCTTTAACATAGCATATTAAAGAGTGCCAAATGTCATGGGACATTTCACGCTGTTTACGATGCGCCCAAGACCTGCTAGAGAACTTGCAAGCGGAAAGGGATATTTCGGGGCTCGCTCCTAAACAAGGAGGTTTAGTTGCTGGTAACCACCATGGCGGATAAACCTCCTTGGTAACCACTCACGCAAGCTTATCAGTTTATGCTGATAAACTTCAAAGATCAGCCACTTCCAGTGTTGTAGCTCTTTATTTGTTGAACAATAGAAAAGAGTATCATGTAGTTGGTTCACATCGTGATCGGACGTCATGTTAGGGTACATTTTAAAAGTAGCAAGGTTAAACTGATAGGGTTCTTTCTGCGTTGGCCTAAAATAATGCGAAGGCGAAAGTCATCTGGCGTGGAGATCTGAGCGTGTGTTGTTATATTACCACGCGTGCTTATTTCTTTAAGTTTTTTTGTTATCGGGCTTCGCCCACAAAAAACACCTCCCCGAAGGGAATCGTGAGGAAATGCGAATGCATTTCGCGCGCGCTTCACTCCATTTATATATGGTGGTCGTGGTTACGAAGAAGGAAAAGGCGCCTAATTTTTGCAGCCCGGTCGGGAGCACGGCGCAGCGCCTTTTTTTGTTTTTTGCTTTTTTTGTGTTTTTTTTTCTTTTTTTTTCATATATAGCTCCGCCGAGCTCCCGCGATGCGAGCGCCCTCACGCGTCAGAGCGCGCTCCTCCTCTCCACTCACTCTCTTTTTTTATTTTTTTTTCATATATAGCTTCGCCGAGCTCCCGCGATGCGAGCGCCCTCACGCGTCAGAGCGCGCTCCTCCTCTCCACTCAGAGCGGAGAGAAAACACCTGCCGCGGACAACGCCAACGCCGCACAACGCCGGATGCCTGACATAGCCCGACTATGAAATGCATTCGCATTTAAAAAAACTGTTACCTGTGCTCGGCGCAGGCCCCTTCGGAATACTTGGGAAACTTCTCGGTTGTACTGGACCATTCTCATAAGGTTGCGCACATTGCATCAGTAGTAGAGTTTATTTTAGAGCAAACGCGAGCACAAGCGAAAATGCGGCAATCTTCCACCACTCATGCAGAAACGACGACGCGTTCCGCCTACGATCCGGCTGCGGAAGACCGATGTCCGCGCTCACCTTTGTCATTTGGCTAAGAGTAATGCTTGTGCACTGTGTGTTTTTTTCCTGGACACAAGATTTCCCAATAAAAAGTTTCATCATAACAGGCTTGAGTCAGCTGTGCGCCGTTACGACCACTTGCATATCGACTGATGAACTTTCACTGATAACCTCCCTGTCCATTGAATTTGCTTTGATCATCATGTATTTGACTATCACTGGTTAGCCCTCACTGATTTATTAGATGTGAAGCATCTTATGGCGAAGCTTAATCCGGTGGTGGTGTGCGGCGTGACCACCCTTACTGCGCATGCGCAAACCCTTTCAAAAATAAAAAACCTCCTCTCCCCCCTCTCTCTCCTCTAGGCACCCCTGCCCGCGGCAACCACACCCTCACTGCGCATGCGCCTCCCCTCCCCTCTCCCCTCCTACGCTCCCCCCTCTCTCCTCTAGGCATCACTGCCCGTGGCGCCCACACTCCCACTGCGCATGCGCGTCCCCACTCTCTCTCCTCTCCTACGCTCCCCCCCCTCTCTCTCGCCTCGCGCCGCCGACGCAGGCAGCGTCTGCCAGCGAGTTTCTTGGTTGAAAAAACCAACTGCTCGCGCTGCACAACCGTTCACTGGCCACCCCGTATATATGGCACTGGATCTTGACCTGCAAAGTTGTGCCGGTGGGAGATTTCTCCTGTGCGTTGTTGAACAATAAAAATTCGCAGCGTGCGCGTTAACTAAAAGCGGACTGCGGGTCTCTGTGTCCAGTCGAAGTCTTCTGTCTCTCATTGCCCATTAGCAGCGATTGGCATGTTCCAGTAGGAAACACCGCTCCATCACTGCGTGCTTTGCGCCTCCCCAGTTTTCTCTCCTGCGCAACGCTGCGATGAGCGCCAGCGTCAACGCCGCCGCCAGTGTAAGCGTTGCTTCGCATCTAAACATGGTTCCCTTTAGCGGGAGATGGTATATTTTTTTTCCCATTAATTAGCTCCCTCTTAGATTACTTGATTATTATGATATATACGCACAGTCATGCTTTCGCTCACTTTTGAATGGCTTTCGCTCCCCTAGACATTATCAAGGTGAGTCATGCGAACACCGTTTAGTTTTTCTTTCCAAGCGGCCGGCACCAGTCCACAGAAGCTTGGTATGCTTCGCGAGGAGATCGTATTTTTCTTTACAACCTGCAGAGTATGGTTACGTAGGCTTTGGACGATAATGGGAGCTGGGTACCCTTAATGTTGCCTTCAAAGAACTGTTCACTAGCGACATTTATCCCGCGAAAGCCCCAAAAAACAAGCCTGGACGAATGTGAAAAAGAGCGTCATGGCTTCACTTTTCTTTTTGCAGCCAATACAGATCTTGCTTATTTTTCCAAGGAGAGTAGTGGGTAGGGGCGGGCTGGCTGCTGCGCTGAAATTTCGTCCCCCCTCTCCCCCGCCCCCCCTTTCATTGAAAGACCTTGCTCACGCCGTCCGCGACTAAGAATGTCCATCATGTCCTTTTCCTCAGTGTAAAAACTCAGCTGCACTCCATTTTGTACACTTGTCAAGGGGCTTCGGAGTCGAGCTGTGTAAAAGCGGTCCCAGATGAATTTTAAGGCCGGAAAATTGCTCTGGATGAACCTTTCGAGCAATTTCTCTTTTAAGCTTCCGCAACCATTTTGCGTAGAGCTATTTCATTGTTTCCTTTTGCGTATTTTAACGCATTCCATGTATAAAGATACGATTATAAGTTCTGTAAACTAGTGCTGAAAAAATGCAATATATGGCACGTGTTGAGAAAATGTCAGATTCTCGGAAGTGCTTGCGGAGAATGAAAAAAAATTAGGGGACCCTTTAGCTTCGCCTTTAAGAGTTGAACGCGATTGCAATATCCCGTGCCGAGTGCGTACTTCAACCACTTAGTGCATACTTGCTATGCACCCACTACGTTGTGTTAAAGTAATACGCGCAGTATGGTGTGTGCCTTTTGTAGTGGGTGGCCGGCTTTAAACTACGAAATCATTATGATAGTCCCATGCTCTGACGCTCGATGGTGATGTACGCTTGTACCCCGCAATATTGCTGGAATGTTACGTGTTATATTTCGACACCTATATCACGCAGCTTGCGTTTAGGAACCATGAAAGTCATTTTCACTGCATGTCCAAGCAGAGGAAGTTATTTTCATTGTATTTCCAAGCAAAGGCGCGGCAGTGTAATAGAACACCTGCTTGCCACGCAGATGGCCTGAGTTCCATCGTCACTCGGACCAGGAAATTTTAACGCGATAGCGTTAAAGAGCTCGTTTCGCAGAAATTCCGGCGGCGTCGTCGTTGGTTGGGAGCGAAAAATCATCATCTTGTCCACGACCGAAAAATTGAGAAAGATGCAAATAAAATAAATAATAAAAATTTCGGGGCCGCGTGAGGATCGAAGCCAGGCCGTCTGCGTGGAAAGCAGGTGTTCTACCTCCCAGCCACGCTTCTGCTTGGAATAGCATTGAAAATAACTTCCTCTGCTTGGAAATGCAGTGAAAGTAACTTTCGTGCTTTACATACAAACGTTCGCGTCCTGTATACAGGCGTCACAATGCAACATGTAATATTTCCCACACATATCCCGTATTTCCCACGCATAATTGCTCGTGGTTTAAAGCATGCTACCCATTACATAGTATGCACTAAGTGATTGAAGTACTCACTAAGGACAGGATATCGCTATCGCGTTCAACTCTTATAGGCGAAGCTTAAGGGCGCCCCAATTTTTTCTCTCTCTCTTTCTTGCAGTGTTACTGCTCGTGCAAAGCAGGAAAGACGCTACCCTGTTGCAGGAAACCTCGCCTTTGACTGGCCGGCGTGTGCGCAGCGGCAGCATATTTTGTATTGTAATAATTAACAGCGCGAAAAAAACGAGACACAAAAGAAGGAGAACTAGACAGCTGTTAATTATTACAATGCATCCATACCAACTAGCCCAGCTTACCACTCTCCTGAGCATATTTTGTGATTCTTGTACCTCTAGCTCAAGAGTGAGGAAACAATAAAACAAATAATTGCTACTACGACTCGCAGTACCTGCACTACTTCGGTAGTTCACTACAGAATTCAGAAAATCCGTCGTAAAAATCACCAGTGACTAAAAATAAAGCACCAGCGAACCGCCGAAGTGATGCCGACTGAACGCCTGAATGGGCTGGGTGCGTAGGCATCCCCCAAACGACAGTTATCACGGCTGCCGCATGGCGGCACTGCCATCTGTGAAAGTTTCAAATTGTGTCTAAGTTTTGTCTTGGTACTTGGGTGCATGTTACCGGGGCGTAGATTTACTATAATTTTACCCTTTAATTTAGTTGAAATATTCTCTTTCTTATGTATTTTGCCTGTATTTTTGTGTTGAACAAGTTCTCTAGCTGCGATGCGCGTTGCGGACCTTACACGGTGGTCTATTGGTTATGATCTGCTCCAGTTGACCCAAAGATCACGGAATCGAATCCCTACCCCGGCGCCCGACTTCGTTATGCTAGTAAGCAGTGTACTTTGATTTAGGCGCAAGTTAAAAAAAACAGATAGTCAAAATTTCCCGAGTTCTCCAATTCAGAACGTTAATTTTGTTGATTTCTGCTTTGTACCATTTGTGAAAGGCTGCTATATGGACGCTGTGGCTGATCACGATTGATTGAATTAAGCCCATGACGTTGGTCCTCCCCATTACTCGGTGTCTGTGGACTAATCTAATCGTGCTTGCGATTTTGGTTTCTAGTTTACGTACGGTTTCTCCATTGGTTCCCTCGGACTCAATTATTATTCTAAGGTTTCCATGCGTTTGACTGAGAGATTATTTTTGGCCGTCTGTTGTACGGCCGTTATCTCATGACACGAGCGATTGCTTTCATAGGGTTTCGGCAAAAAACACTCGTTGCCACTCTGGCTCGGCGTTTTCACTGACTTCAACGGCCCCAAGTTTATCACAGAGGTCTGCATCATAGAGCAAATACTCTTGAATAAAGAAAACGAGAAGGCACTTTGTTTTTACAACGGTTAATTTAAACCGCAACCAATTGTTCTCACCTCTTCAAATAAAATTAGCATGGATAGCATATCCAGGGCTGCCACAGCGGAAAGAATTGCTTCGTTTATGTTCTGACTATTATCTGCAACATTATTGCAGTAAACTTGAGTTTGTCTATCTACTGGGGTACATTTTCTTCAAAGTATAATAATCAGTGCGTTTGCAGAGCAAGTGCCATACTATTGTTATTAGACGAAGCAGAATGGGAAAGCAAAGGAATAAATATATGACACAAACAGATTTCGAAAGCTTCGATTTGTTTTTTTTTTGTTGTTGTTGTTTTTTTCAAAATACGGGACAACTTGACAGCGTGAAATTTTCTGCAAACTTGTTCACGCAGACGCAACATTCAATCAGTCACATGAGCAACGACAACTGCAACAATGGCGTTTTGCACATGAGACGACACAGAGGCATTCGTGCGGCGACAGAGACACGGGTCGTTTCAGTTTATATGGTCAGTAAGAAAAATATTCTACAACACGAAGATTGAGTTATTTGATAGTAAAAAAAAGAAATATCATTTTCTTCATATGAGCGAAACCTCAAACAGCTCGATGACGTCGCTTTCTGTGGGCTGTAAAAAGACGACTTCAGTTGGTATGAGTCTGGTTGATCAAACAATAATATCGCTTAACACCGAACACTGGCGACGATTGACAACACGAATCGACAAAACATAGGCCTGCGCAGAGGCGAGGAAGTCGGGGGGGGGGGGGGGGGTTCAAAGGGGCGTTCAACACCACCCTAGTCATCTAAATTATCCAGTTATCAAAAAAAATGTCGCAGATTAATTAACAACGTGAGAGGCCCGACAGAGTACTGGCGTAGACAGTCGGAGCTGTCGCGTTATTGTCGCGTTATTGGTTAATGCGCGGGAAATGGCCATGCTTTTTTTTTTGACGATGATGGCACCCGAGGACCCTGCATGGTGCATTCCAGGAATCATTTATTTCTCACCTTTACTCCCGATAAACCGTGTACCAATGGCGCGGCGTCGTGAGAAGCAGCTCATTGCTTCTCTTTCATTGTTACATCCATTCAGGAGGACGGTTCCTATAGGCAAGGGAGGGGGAGCCTAGCTCTGCTGTGAAACTTGCCCGGCTTTCGCCCCCCGCTGCCCAATTGGAGAAACCTGCGCACGCCTATGCACAAAATGAAACAATATTGTTAAAAAAAAGAAGAAACACCAGCCCTGCGCGGACAGTGCAGTGAAGTCAGCGAATAATATCTGAGGTTTTGAGTCCCAACACCTTGACGTGATTATAAGAGACGCCGTAGTGGAGGGCTGCCGTAACTTCGACGACATGGTGTTCTTCAACGTGCACTGACATCGCAGAGTAGACGGGCCTCTGGCATTTCACCTCCATCGAAATGAGACCACCGCGGCCGGGATCGAACCCACGACCTTCGGGATCAACAGCCAAGCACCATAACCACTGCTCCGCCCCGGCGGACTCGGTCACAGCGAAAGCTGGAAGAGCGGCACTTCTAGAACCCGTTTTAAACTTTCTCTAGAATATTATTACAAGTACACTTGCTAGGTACCCACTACGCCATAAATGAAAATTTTGTGTCAAGCTGGGAAGTACCCATTATGCCATTATCCGTCATTCTGAGAAGAAGAGACGTATACCCGCTACCATTCTACAACGGCATTATGTGGGCACTTCGCTGATGCGGTTTCTGATGACGATAAATAAGTATGGCTGACACAATTGCAATGTGTCTGAAGCATTCAACGACCCACTCGTTACGCAATTCACGTTGTGGGGCGCCTGCCTCGTTACACAATTCGCATTCTGTGAGGCCTGGTTGTTATTTTTCTCTTCTACGACGCTATATTACATATGTTAACATCGTTCCTGTGAGATGTAGTGGTATACCGGATATCGTATACCAGATGGAGTCAGAACTCTTGCAAACTATATTTCCCGTACGTACACCCGAAATAAGCTAGCAACGCCCGCGTTGCTGCTAGGCCGCGGCACGTGAGTATGCGTGGTGTAGGGAGAAAACCGCTCTAATTGAATGGCGCCAAGTGCGACATTACAGACAGTATCAAGGCAAGTTTGTTTGGCTGACTTAACTTTCTTTTTGCTTCCGTTATTGTTCTTGTTTTATTATCTGAAAAAAAACTATAAACAAAACAGCAACGTCATCCGCCGCCAGCTATGGAGAATGAAAAGCACTAGCAACCTCGCAATCTAGGAGTATGTCCTTAAATATTATGAAAGAACCCATTGCCACAGGCTAAGTCTCAATTGGTGATTGAATCCCGTCCGCGGCAGCCGCGTTGCAATGCAGGCGAATTTCTAGAAATCCGTGTACTTGATTTTAGGTGGAAGTTAATGAATCTCTGGTGGTCGAAATTTCCGGAGTCTTCCACTGCGGCGTCTATTAAAAACAAATCATCCTTTTGGGACCTAAAAGCCTTAAAATTAAAAGGGTTGCAGCATTAATAATTTTAGTATGACTTTTCAAGACGGTGCCCAATCGTCCCGCATATTTTGCTGTCGAAGCTACAGTGTACAAATCTAAACAAAACCATGGCCGGACTGGAAATGAACGCGAGTGTGCTGAACGCTCGCGCGCCTTTCCACTCTGGCCGTGACCAAACAAAAGCACCGATTCGTACTGAGTTCACGGCAACCGCTTTTGGCAGTACACTGTCATCATTCCTCGTTTTAGGCGTATCGATCGTCTCCGATATGGCATGTGCACGCGCAGTTCACACCCGGTATTCCGCTATACGCAAAATTCTTTGCGTACAGCGGCATACCGGACAAGCTAAAAGCTTCTGCTGGCAGGGTAACCGAGCTAACAATGTGTTGGCCCAAGAGAAGATACAGCAAACGAGCCTACCACGCTACTGACAGCGTTTTACTCAGCGATCTAAGCAACCGGTGAAAAATGTATTTTGCGTCGTTGTTGCTAAACGAGCTGCCCACAGCGACGCTCACGCCTGAGTACACAAGTGCACACTGCCGAAACAACGGCGTCTTCAAAAGCCATACTCAAATTGTCAATGCTGCAAGCTTTTTAAGTGTTAGGCTTTTAGCTCCCGAAAAGGATGATATGTTCAAAAGAGACGCCGCATCGGACGACTCCAGAAATTTCGACCACCCGAGGTTCATTAACTTCCACCTGAAATTAACTAAACGGATCTCTAGAAGTTCGCCTACATCGCCATGCGATTGCAGCGGCCGGGATTTAATCAGCAAGTGAGGGGCTTAGCCAGTGGGAATGGGTGCTTCTATAATCTTGAAGGACGTACTCCTAGATTGCGAGGTTGCTAGCCACCATGAGAATGATGGTAGTACATGGATTTGCCTAGTCTTCAAGCTTGCGGCTTCGAATGCACTTGTGCATTAGTTAATTGCTGTGTTTTGCTGAACTTCGTCTTGTGACAAAGCGGCCGCAGGCCACGCGTAGCTGCAGGGAGCCGAACAGACGAAGCTGAAGCAAACCCATGTTCTACCCATCATTTCTATGCATGCTGAAACACCATGCGTTGTAGTTGCTATAGAAACTAGTACTAGATTTCGCTTTACTGCACTATATGAAACTTCTATATGATACGAAGCTGAAGTCATCGTCATAGCCGAGACGTAATGCGTGTCTCTGAAAATTCATGCCTCGTGTATCGTAACATCGAAACACCTCAAGAGGTGCGTCAAGTGCCCGATTATGGAGTACTGTAATCCTCGACGATGTTTTCCAAGGTGTTGCTCTCTGTAAACAGTGAAGGATTGCACGGCGCAATGCAATTAGCTCTTCAAGAACAGCGTTAAGTTGGTTACTCACATGAAACTTAGAAACAGCTCTGCTAATGGTACAGCAAAAAATAGGTGTGCTGCCCTCAAAAACACACAAAAGATATAATGCTCGTCGCGACTGTGCCTTAACTATACCTAAAGTTTTGTACATATTTTCTTGTTTAGAAGCGACCGAGTTGCAAGCGGCACCCGTGGCAGCCTAGCTCGAAAGCGCCCAGCTCGGTAATAAAGTGGACTCGCCCTTCAAAGCAAAACCATTTCCCCCCACCCACGGCATCACTCACGGGATCTTTTTTTGCCGAATGAAGAACAGAAACAAAGGTCTATAGAGGATTATAAAACACAAAGAAGACAGAGAACAAAACGAAAACAAGAACAAGGCGACTACTTCAGTCCAGGCAATGCCATTCACGACACCAGAACAAAGAATACAACCGAAGAGCGGGGTTCCCTTCTGAAAAACATTTCGCACGGCTACTGCTCGAATCCCATTGTATTGCTGGAGAAACTCACTGCAGTGGCGTAGCCAAGGGTGGCGCACCGGGCCCGTGCAACCGCCCCCCCCCCCCCCCCCCCCGGCTGGTGAAAAACATTTCTGCCTACGCCCCAGTCATCGTGCGAGCAATTTCATGGGACACAAAAAAGCTTTTCAACTATGTCGCATACAGTGATGTCCCCCATCTCGCCACCGAAGAAAAAGGTGTGGCACATGAATGGTCCCTGATCAGGGGTGCATTTTGCCTTCTTTCGCGAAGTTATACGGAAAGTCGATCGGGTAGATTGGATCAGATTTGGGGAACTTCTGACATTACCAGTTGCCTTTCCCTTTATTTGGCTATTTCCAGTCGGTCTATCGCACAGAGTGAAGCGATGGTAGTTATGTTTCTGCAGTGCTTGTAACAGAGTCACCTTGAATGACTTCTCTGATTTGCTACGCTGTCATTAATCAAGCCCGGGCTGTATAGAACCACGAGGAGTGAGTTTGACGATGACCTCAGCGAAGGCCTGCACTTGCATATAAAGATATATTTCAGAGTTATTTGTTTTCATTACGCAATAACAACAGCGCTAAGAAAGACGAGGACCAAGAAAGGCACAGCACAGGTTGCCTGTGTATCAGCGCCTGGATCGTGTCCTTCTTGGTTCTTGTCTCTTTTAGCGGTGTTGTTCTTGAATAAGACCTTTCCCAATAAGTTACCACCAACTAGCCCAAGTGTCTCTTCTGGTGCAGTTTCTTAGTGTTCTAATCTATTGGCACCTTCTCAGAACAAGAGCAATAAAATAGAATAAAAAAAGTCTTGCCACGTCTAAACTACATCCTTTTAAAATCAAGCATGCCTTTAAAGCAGTACTGACACAATTTCGAGGCGCCTCAAACGGGACTATTTTCGTATCCGTGATATACACTATCAACGTTCTCTACACGCTGAAGCCAGAAAACACGTATCAAATATATTACTTTGATTTTGAAGTTTCCGTCACCCAAAATATTTCGATTTTGTGTCGGTACTCATTTAAATGTTGTTGGGCTAAATTTGAGATCAAGTGCTGTTTAATTATTATTTGTACGACAGCCTCATTTTATAACCTCAGGGAATTTTACCATCAAAAACCTGAACGCCCGTTCAGTTTAATGTTGCGAAAATGAAGCTCGAAGAAGAGCAAGGGACAAACAATTTTTCTGGAACTTTGAAAACCAGAAGATCATTCTTAACACATTCAGCGGAGAATGTCGATATCGTGGAATCCTGTATTTTCTCAATCTTCTTTTTGTTTTTTTACTCCCCAAACTCCCAAACTTCATGACCTTATCAAGTTCAGAGCCAAATGGTTTCCCCTTGTTCCTTGTTGCGAGTTTTCATCTCATCATTTAGCTATCAACATCATTACCAACGCCGGTCGTCAATAAAAACTTGATGCTCTGTCAGAGAGCCAGCAAAGTTTATCCTATTTTCCCCCCCGCCTTTCAAGTCGGAGATGAAGCGCTTTGCTTGATTCTAGTGTTTTCTTGGTCTTTACCTTGCCCAACTCTTTCTTAGTAGAAGGATTCTTTGTGTGCTTGCCTAGGCTTTTTCTCAAAACTGTGAAATATTTTCAGACCTATACTTTACCATCTTTTTGCGTTTCATGCTGAACGCCGGTGCGTTAAATTTCCCGTGATTTCTATACGTATAGAGGGTGAGTAGCGGAAAATTACCTGAACGATTTCAGTGGCGAAACAGCGAACTTTCTTGTTCGTGGTCTACAGGACGCAATAACCGAAAAAAAGATGCTTTAATCCACAAAGGTTTCTCTTGGCGGTTAAATTTTTTTCACCTGATTAATAAATAATTCTCATGCGTTTTCATGGCAGGAATGTTGCAGACACCGGCTGACTTTATCGATTTGCCTCATCAAAACACGGAATTGTTGATAAAACTTTCCTGTCTTGTACATCTGCACTCACACATGTCATGGAACGTGTGTGGTAAAACAAGAGCGAAGGGTCATGAATAAGTAGCACGCTGGGTAGCCAGTGTCTGAAGATTTCTAAAGAAGAGAAGCAGTATTTAATGGGCCGTTATGAGTGTGTGCGTACAGACGTGTTTGTGCCTGTGCGTGCGTGTGTGTGCGTGTGTGTGTGTGCGCGTGTGCGCGTGCGCGTGTGTGCGGGCGCGCGCTAGATTGTTTAGGGTGTGCAGGGAATGGAGGAGAAGCAATAGACACCATGAGTGACTTCAGACGAACACAAATTGGCGAGGCACGAAAGCTCGTGCCAGTATTCTTTCTTTTTCAGCGCTTGTCGACTGGTTCACCTTGAATGTTGTTTCCAGGGGTGGCTGTTGCACGATTGACTCCCTCACGCGGTTGGCGTTTTTTTTTTTCTTTGTGGAATGAAATCCACATTTGTGGTAGGCTAACGATATGACGAAACAAATGACAGCCACCTTGTTACGGCTATTATACTTACAATACAAAGTATTAGAGCAGTATAGCTTCTCAAAGGGCGCTGTGTATTCGTCGCTTGTAAGAAACAGACGAATAGAACACCTCGAAAGTTTACTGCAAGAACAAGAGGCGAGAAATATTTCCTAAACAGTGAAGCTGAAACCAGCCCTGACGAAGAAACAAAGCACGCCAAGTCAGAACAGACGAGAAGGACGCAGAAGAGACGGCTACAAGGACTGAGCCTGTCCCGCTCGACAGCCAAATGTGAAGAACGTGTAGCGCGCTGCCAGGTGAC
Organism: Rhipicephalus appendiculatus; assembly: GCA_030522465.1. Lineage (NCBI taxonomy): Eukaryota > Metazoa > Arthropoda > Arachnida > Ixodida > Ixodidae > Rhipicephalus > Rhipicephalus appendiculatus. Next base: position 440,562 of record JALIZH010026545.1, read on the forward strand.
GCCTTGATAAATGCCTCGCAATATCTGCGCTGCTGTATAGCATGCGGTAGTTCATTGTTGCTGCTTGTTTGTTAGCTGTTAAGTTATTGTGATGAAATGCATTGGGGAAAGGCATTCTGGGGATTTAGGGGAAAAGTCATTCTGCGTGGAAAAAACACGGGAGATTACGATTATCCGGTGAAATCCTAATGCTTGGGTGGCCGGCGATTGCGATTAGGCGTCAGAAATAGAAGCACAAGCTTAACACTCCTGCATTGTCTGCGAGCGAGCAAAACGACTACTTTTGAGCTCTAAGGAAACACTCGGAGATTCAGTCTAATGGTCTTCTTACTGCCTTGTGCCAGACTTCTTGACAAATACAGGACATTAAGTGTCACTGTCATGCGGTATTTACAACGGTACCTACGGTCTTATACAAATAAAATGCTCTCAGCTAATCAAGTTAGCAAGTGAGAGCATGCAACAGAAAATTCAAGTTGATGTTGTCCCATAGTACACAGAGCTGTGCAGTGTTACATCCGGCTCCTTCTTTAAATTCAATATACGTATCCATCATCAACACCATCATCAGTGTCGTGGTCATCACCACCATGACCTCGGATAAAACCTGAAGATAATGTTGTCGCGATATACAGAAATGCAATCGTGATGTGCCAACATAAAGGACCAGTACTTTGATAGCTCTGTGTTGGTTTTTGGTGTGAGTAAAATTATTTATCATCATTATCACCGTCATCTTCATCATCATATCGAGAAAACATGAGCTGTCATTTCGGCGGAATCTTGTTCAAAGTGGATCTCATTCAGTCGGAAGGCGAACGACCGTGACTTGCACCTCGCTATATAGCCAGCCGACCAACAGCGCCTTTGTTCAGACACCCGCCCCTGCGACAAAAATGCTTTCCCGCTGTTTTCTTTTCCCTCTCTTCACGTTTGAATTGAAACGGACAGCTTGGCAAAACGGGGCGGAGAATCTCAGGACACAGCAAACGCGACCACGCGTAGAAAAATAGAAAAGTTGTTTCAATGCGGTGAGGCGCACATAGAAGGATCCTGATGCGGTACGTCGCAGCAGGCGCCGGCTGTTGAAGAACATCGGCCCTCGAGCCCGTGTACGGGAAGAAGCAACGAAATGTAAGTGATGAACAGCTTCCCCGACAATATAGAAAGAGTGGGGGGAAAGATAGAAAGCCGTGATGAGAGATTGCACATTGAAGTGGAGCGAAAGTCGAGATGAATGTTCATGGCACAGCAGTCCGGCTGAAGAAAAAAAGGTCACGCCAGCCTTCTCGTCAGGAATAAACAAAAAAAAATGAAGAAGAAACGTGACGCACCGTGGACCTCGCGAAGGAAAAATTGGCCGCGTATCTGCGTGCTTCGCTGCAAATGTCGTCGAAAGACGATAGTCTTGTGCCGACTGCACTGCATGAGCGGCATGAGTACCACAATTTAATAGCTGGGCTAGCCGCTGGGCTCGTTTTTCGGACGTTTTCCGGGCGCGCTTAGACGGACGCCGGCGTTTCTACGCTGAAATTTGGTCGTCGGTCTTTTCTCTGCGTTCTCTGATCATGTCTTGTAGAGTGGGTCGTATTTCATCAAGCGGCCATATATGTTTTGCCTTGCCTGAGACAGCGCTCTTCTACGATGAATCAGCCGCATCTGGCTGGCATTGATAAAACAGAAGAGGACGCCATCTACAGCGCTACCGGGGAACATCGGCTTATGTTGAACAATGCTGCTGCCAGGTGGCAGCACCACAGCCAGCCACAGCGTCGAAGTTAAATCACTGGGCGGAGACTTGTTTTGTACACAGCAGCGCCGCGTAATAAACACTAGGATCTTTACAATTACGTATCTATAGATTTTGTTTTAAAGGAACACTGTGAATAGTACTAAGGTATTGATGTTGTGCCTCAGGTATGCGTAATATTTGATTTTTAATTGCCCACGCTCACCCGTATGAACACATGCTTCTTGGTCATGATTGGAGGTCGTAAGGCAGGGGGGTTAAAGTTTGGCCAACTAGCTTAATCGTGTGACGTGCCGACAAACAGACAAACAGACAGACAGACAGACAGACAGACAGAGAGACCAACATTTCTCCGTTTAGGTATCCCAAGAAAGACTATCGTCTTTAAAATATTGTTTTGGATGACTCAAGCAAGCTCGGCGAAAACGCCGAACTAGAGAATAAGAAAAACGAAAGACGATATCAAACAATGAATAAGCCCAACAAGTGAATAAAAACGTTGGGTGACGAGATATGGTGCGTACAACTAAAAAAAAAATCTTCCCGATGTTTTCAACTATTTTTCAGAGCACGTAGAGGAGGCTGGCTACTACATCCTGTACCTCCTGCATGTCTTATGCCTCCTGTATGTAAGTATACGGTTGCGCAAAAAAGATAGCGAAATTCTGCTTTGACGTCCCCTTCACGTGCCTCTCCTCTCTGGAAAACAGCGGAGTGTTTGTCGTTAACATTGCGGGGCTTTTTTTGTTTAAACGTTAGAACGCAGAGGATAGCATAATACTTTCTTTGAGTGGCGTGTACGGATGCGAAACTACGCATACGACACTTCCGGATCAGGGCGCGTCTGCTGAGGAGTGCTATGCTATATCATTTGGTACGCTGTCACTGGCTCCGTTTTATGCTGCTTCTTTTTTTGTCTTTGAAACCTGCCCTTACAATCTACCAGGAACAGGGCCTACCATTACAGAATACACAGCAACAAGAAAGCCCAACAGCTACGACTTTCTCCACCCAGCACCGCAGACGTTTTGTACAATGCACGCGCAATCTAGTCTATTCTATACCCATTGTTATGCGGTCAAGCGTACATCGGGCCGATAGGCAGGTGCTTAAACGAAAGACTCAAGGAATACTATTGCAACGTGAACACAGCTGTTTCCGGTAATTTAGGGTCGCACTGCCGAGATTGTGGGTGCGTTCCACACTTTGAAGGTACGACAGTGCTTAGCCCCTCATCAGACAAGATGACAAGATTAATCATCGAAGCGGCACACATAGAAAACAGGAAGGCGCATAAGCATGGCGTCACTAGTACCTGACCGAAACAGAAAAGCCATATCTAACTTTGTATAGTTACATGAGCAAGCCATTGTTATGAGTGGAAGATAAGTGCAAGAGATCGTTGAAACGGCTTTTTATTGTTGTTTCAGCGCTCGTGTGATTGCCCCTTTCGTCCCTGTCTTCTTGCGCTGTTTTTTTTTGTTACAAAGTTATGTTTTCCTCCACTTTTCTTTCTTCACATTTACGTTACAATTTGAACTAGTAATATCCCCTATACTGTCCTTGGCATTATTGTCTGTTAGTTCTGACTAAACTTGGGATGAATTTTCGAGAAATGATCTGGCGCACTTCTGCTTCATTTTTGCAATAAAGTAATCAAGAACATCGTAGTACAACGCATAGGATGATTGACTGCTCCCGCAAGAATAACTTTTAGTTTGGGCGCAGCAACAAGGTCTAGAATTACCGTTCGAACGTCAGAAGCACTGCCACTACATATGGGAAACACCTGAAGTGCATCGGCAGCAACGCGACAAGGCGGAAACTTTAGTGGAAAAGCAATATTGGGTTTGTTTACCGGATACAACAGGAGTTTCGAACATTTTACGTTCTTTTTCAGCGCTCCCCTGAACATGTGGTTGTTTCAGGCGAAGGCTATTTTGCGAGGCGAAATTCAGTAAGTGTCACATCGATGCACGCTGGGCTTTTTACACGAACTAATAAACTAAGGAAAGCAGTGAGGTATCTCGTACAGTGGATAGGCGCGAGGACACATCTAACAAAACCAGGAAAATCTACGCGGAATGTATGCAAGAAACGTTCGGTTAGAGGTGTGTTATAGCGAATACCTTATATTAACCTGTGATGTTGTGCTGGAAAGCACAACATCACAAGGATGCCGTCACCCGAATTGCCTCCTTCAGAGAGTATGTGAGTGTCAGTGGTCCTGGAAAGCTCTTATATGTACCAAAAGTGCAGGTAAATGCTTATTTTCGCCAACCCCACGAACTAAAAACACATAACACTGACATGCAGTAACGTCCCTTTAGTTTTAACAACGATGTTTTCCTTGTCACCTGCAATTCATCTACATGGCGGAGCAACTGGAATGATGATTTGGTTGCCGTATTCCTGAAACGTTCCTGTTTGTTCACTTATCCAGGCCCGTAGCTACAAATTTTTTTCGGGGGGGGGGGGGGGGGGGGCACCTGTTGAAAACTTAGAAAACCACCTGTTTTTATTATTTATTCGCGGTAAAACACCCCCCCTGCATCCGAATTTCGCGGGGGCCCGGGTCCCTAGCCCCCCCCCCCTTTGGCTACGGGCCTGCACCCATCTAAACAAATTTAGAGGAACATTTGGCAAGTTTCACAAGGTGAGCACACCATCGTTCACATTAAAGGAAGGCAAGCCTTTCTTAGGCTTTAGTGCACCATGTGATCTCTCTTTGTATGCTCATCACCTGGAGAAGAAAGAGAGGCTCTCCTAAAATATCATGTTTCTTTTTCTGTGTCAACCTCTTGCGCGTAGCCTTAGGATTGTTCTCAGCATCGCTTTGACCTGTTTCCTTTCGTACCTAACAATTTGACATAATAGTGTATCGCTTACATAATTTAAATATGTAAGCAACTCGATCTTGAGACAGAGCTACCTTAGAAAAATCGTGCCATACGTTTAGAATGCAGCATCCATCAGATTCGACACATACGACTTTTGTTCAGAGAAGTAACCTATACGTACGTCCTGGCTGCAGGCACCCGCATTTAAAAATATCCTACCTGGGTGCAATTTTGGTCCTTTGTATTTTCCTGAAGTGTTATGGCCATTGTTCTACGTTAAAGTTTTCATATCCATCGTAGTCCAATGAGCACTAGAAGGCCTCAGATTGCTTCAATTTTTTAGAGTAGCGAGAAACTTACGCTGCGCCAAATCTCAACAATGGACACTCCATATGAAATCCAAGAGAACGGACTATTGGGCTAGTTAGTTTGTTACGTTCATTTAAGCCATAGCGCGGAAAAGACAGGGACCACAGAAAGCACACGTCCCGTCCTCTTTCTGTGATCCCTGTTTTTTCAGCGCTATGGCTTCAATCAACTCCATATGAATTTGCCAAAGAAGAGTTTGTCTTCATTGTGGGGCAATTATGCATGGATGACAAAACATTGAATGTAATTGTAATTGAGTTATAATTGAAGACGTCAGCGAACAGGAACCCCAGCAACATAGACTCTATCAATGTATTGAGTTTATATATCTAATAAATCACTTTACGACATAACTTGTATGCTTGCCTCCATTGCAGCTACAAAATCGTGGTCGCGGTGACCTGGCACTGGTTACTGCATGCGTTGTGTGCAAGAGTGCAACGCCATCGCACATAGAAACAACTTTTGCTGAAATATTTCAAGAGCGTTTGCTGCGTTGCTATGACAATAGTTTTGGAGAGCGGTTGCAAAATTGTGACCGGTGGTTCTTGTGCCGATAATTACCAAACAGGTGGCTCTCCTTCTTAGGCGTTCAGATTTCTTGAATCGGCTATAGACCTTTTCACATGAGAGAAAAAGTTCTGCCAATGCTGGGCTGCGCGCGTGAGTACAAATGCTGACGGCACAGCCTGGGCAGTGTATTTTTGGGGAGTCACGCCATATTTGAGCAGCCCAGAAAGCATTATGGCGACGCCCAGGAAGCCGTTTGTGAAAATGTCAATACAGCTGGCTGAAAACCGCGCTTATGCCTCCTTTGACGGTGTAGGTGCCCAAGAGTACTGTGCCGCAGAATGTCTCCAACGCATGCAGTGATTGCGCTCCGCCCATGGGTATAAGCCGTTGGACAAATGAAACAAAGCTTGTTCTCCCTCCCTACCATAACTAGATGGTCTTGTTAAACGTGCTCTATTTGTTGGAACTGCGTGGTTTGTGAATAAGCCGTGATGGCGCAACAAGCCATCAAAACACTGGCTTAAGCACTCCAGTAAAGCTTGCTTTGCCTGTTAGGCTGGGATGATCTGCGAAAAAGCGATGGTAACGCAAGAAACACTTCAGCATGTATCAGCGCTCCTGTAGAGCGTGCTCTGCCTGTTAGGACTGCGTGCCATGCGAAAAAGCAATGTCAACACAACTAGGATGGACACATATTTTAGTGCTCCCATAATGTGTGGTCTGTAAACATTGCAAAAAAGCTGCAGTTTGCGCTGTAAAGGTGCTTGACCCGCGAAGATGTGGCAAACCGGTGATGCGATAGATTTATTTATTTATTTATTTAACCTATTTATTTATTCAGTTATTATTTATTTATTTATTTATTTATTTATTTATTTATTTATCTATTTAACAATTTTGAGGTTGGAATACCTGAAATATCCAGTACAAGAAACCTCTGGATGACAGAGAACATGGTTCCGGAATTTTAGAAGACTTGCACTTTTCTGAAGCTATGAAGCTTTCACAGAAGCAGCGTCAGTGGCGTAGTTCACTAGGGGCATGCATTAGATGCAAACTCTTAACGTCTTTATTACAACATGGTTCTTGCACAAATTACAAGGATTTCCTAATTGAAATTTGCAGAGCTAGAGGAACGGTATCACCTCAGTCATCTCATAACATCTATAGTGCCGTAAACCATCACATGCTGGATAAAAAGAAATCTTACTTAATTTCAGGAATACTAAATTTCTACGCACAAGCGGAAATGGAAAAAAAGCCAAATGTAGAGGCAGAAACAATTTTCTGGCTCCTAATAAAGGGCAAGTGGTAGAAGAACTCTTCCCGGTGAGTATTTCTCAAGACGCGGAAAGCAGAAATGCTAGTGAAAAGAGCCAAATTGAATAAGCTTTGGCGTTCGAGGTGATCGAAAATGAGGAGAGATAAAGAAAACTAGAGAAAAGCAACTGTTTAAAAGGAGTACGAGTTATGCGTGCTTTCTGCAATGCCATCTAGAGAGAGGAATTCGGAAAGTGAAATGTGCGATGGTCTTGAACACCGTTCTCGACTCGAGAGCTGACTGAGGCACGCAGCCACGAGTACGAGTGCTTTTGTTTCAGAGATGTTCGACAAGAGGACTAAGGACCTCAGCTTAAAATGGCGGCAAGAAACGAACTCGAAAGATACAAACGTGCTCGTTCAGTCCATTGGAAGTCATTCTTCAAGGTGCTTACAGAGAGAGCTACTACGACTTCAGTGTTAGCGCGAAGCTTAATTTTATGCATGGCACGTCTCATACCAGCGCTACCCGAACACCAACGGAAGTTCTCGCGTCTTGTCCTGGCATTTGAGCTATTAAAAAAGCGAACGAGTGTTTCTGCAAGTGTGCCTAGCAAGCCACAGAAGAAATTTCGGGGGGAAACGGGTAAGCGTCAGTAATTTCCTACGCCTTACGGGTTTCCCCCCGAAATTTCCCGCATGGCATTGCTAATGAGCCCATTAGGTCAGGAAGCCTTCGAATTGGAGTGATATTGGTCTTTCGAAACGTTTCTGTACTATTAAAAGGTAATTATTGGGCTGCGGGCACCTTTGTCTTAATTTTACCTTCAAGAAGCCGGATGCAATTTGGTATCGCGTTTAAAACCGCGCTGGCTTTTTTAATAGCCCTAGACAAAATTTAAGGGGAAATGTTCCTGCGTAAGGTTGCTCAGAGCAACATGTGGCTCGGTTTCAGAAAAAGAAATGAAACATGATGACTTACGGGCTTCCGGGATTGTTGTTTCTGTGCCTCGTAAGGCTTTTGTGTTGCCTTATGTGAATAATTATTTTGAATTCAGATGAACAGAAATACGTGCCAAGACAGTGCCATTTCTAAAAAAACAATGAGCATGTGCCTTAGTTATAATGTTACAATGTATGGACGCTTTAAACAGCTAGTATTAAAAACGTATGAAAAAGCGTACTAGAAGGTGTTGTTAAGCTAGTTGGTTCATTCTGAAGAAAGGTTAAGGGCGCAACCCACGTCCCCATTCTTTTTAGGGGCGAAGCTCCTCTAGCCGGGGTTATGTCCCTGGCGCCGTGTATACTAGATGGCGATGACGATGACGCTGACATCATGTGAGCGTCATCGGCTGTACGCTAGTTCGCATTGCTCCCGGTAGAGGCGCAGCTGTGCTGCCGCGCTAGTGGTATGATGATGACGCTGCCATCATGTCAGGGTCATCGGCTGTGCTATAATTTAAAGGGCGCCCGCTAGATGGCGCACCGCCATTTTCGCCGGGAGCTCAGTCCGTGAACATCTCCACCCAGCTACTTATCACGAACACCTCAGAGGCAAAAGCAGCGGTGCGGCTAGTCCCACACATGATGTCCCGTTACGCTCTCTGGTGCAGCTCGTACGACTGTAAGCGTCCCACCACCATTAGAGGGACCTGTATCGACATTGCCTTCTCCAACTTTGCATTGCATATTATAATTCAAGATCCCCTCGCCACGTACTTCACTGACCACAAAGCTGTAATCTTCAAAGGGAAACAGGTCACAGAGCTCATTCGGAACAACCCTTCTTTGTGGTCCGTAAAGCAAAATGTCATTATGTATCATTATGTATCATTATGTGTCATGTCTTTACAAGATGTGTCGGCAAATGTTTGACGGTTTTACCCATATACGTTGGAGCTTCGCCCCACTCATCAGCATTCCCTCCGTGGAGATGGCCTGGATTTTTGCGGCTACGTGGGTTGCGTCCTTAACCTTTGTTCAGAAAAAGCGTACATTCATTTCACAGACGCGGGGATGATGTACCACATTATATACTACATGTAGAGAACCAGCATGTAACTTCAGAGAATTCACTAAGAATGCGGACTTATGCGTTTTGGATTGAAGCACTAGCATTTCCACGTGGGCTGCCCTTCGATCCTAAAATATAAATTAGACCAGATAATCATGCTCCGAGCCTTATAGACTTGACAGACATAAACAGAAGGATGTGTCACACATCCGTCTCAAAGGCAGGAAGCGAAATGTTAAAGATTCTGGGAGGGTTTGTAGCCCCACTAAGATTCAGAACAGTCAACCAAAGGAGTCTAAAAAAAGAATGCCCATAAGTAGTTACACAAAGAAGTATTTTGAAAAGAGGCAATCGCTAAGAATAAACAAAGGAGTGTAGAAGAGAGTTCCAAAATTGCAGGGAATTCAAATTGGATTCTCTTTGACTCAATCCGACTCGTAGAGCGTAGAGAAATTCTACCACCATAGAAGCCCTGAATAGACAGAGAAATATGTCTGTCAGGCCAAATTTCCGAGCAACGGCATATTTGCTGCTCGATTTGATTTTGCCTCTCGCAGATATCTATACTGCATTGACGCAAACGTATGGTGCCATCCGTAATGTTCTACAACATTTGCTTGTGGCCCTAATTTTTAGCAGGCTACTTGTTACCCGGTACGAATGTAGGAAAGAATTAATGTTTCTTTAAAAATTACGCTTTGCTTTGGTACGTCTCATCCGCGCAGCTTTTTTTTATTTTGTATTGGAAATCGTACTATGACTCTTTAATGTTGGCATTGCTGATTTATACATTTTAATGCCGCGAGCGCACTCTCAACCAAAGAGCATCATGCCGCGTGAACGTAGCAGAAATGACTAGAAATACTGACGAGGTTATGCAGCGCACGGGCTAATAATAAAAAAGTGACAAGAAAAATGAAACTTCTAGTTTAACATCTCCTTTGAAATTAAATGTCGATGGTGTTTCGTGTAAGACGCAGAAATGTAGGTGGTAAAATGTTGCTTTTATCTCACCTCTACTTCCATATTTTTTGGCTGCACAGGCTGCATAATAATGCCACATGAAAGAAGATGATGGCGACAAGTGGCTGAGGTTTCTCTTTACCCTCGTGAACACGGCCAGATTACTGACGGTCATTGCTCTAACCCCCGCATCCAGAAACGCTCCTTGACTTGAACTTGACTTGCCACCGCCTCAAGGTAGCGCGTTTGAAACGTGTTTGTGCTACCTTGGCACCGCTAAAAAACAGCACGTTCGAAACGCGTTTGTGCTGCATTGAAGGCAGTTTCAAGTCAAGTTCAAGTCAACGAGCGTTTCTGAATACGGGGGTAAGTCTCGCCCACCCTTCTGCAGTGAGACTGGAATGTCGTCTTGGTAAAGACGACATTCCAGTCCGGCCGTCAAAGTCTGACCTTCTCTTTGGATATGGCCGTATATATTTGCCTGGTTGCAGTTTTTATTCCACCAACTGTGGAAAAGGTAGCCTCGAAAGTCCGTAATAATATCGTACAGTAGAAGAAAATACCGGTTTTTTCCCTTCCTTCTTTGCATTTTGAGAAACATAATTTGTGTTGAGTCCCCGTAGTGTGGTGATACTTTCTGTGAAGATACCTTGACTATGTTTTGATACCCTTAATATAGGATGATACATGCTCCTAGATATCGTGTGGTCAAAATAGTAGTACAAGTTAGGTAGACAAGTATTCAGCTGCAGAATACGCTAGAGGAGTTGCACCTGAGAAAAGTGCCAACGTAAAGCATTACTCGTTTTGTCCAGAAGTGTCTGATATTCGTGACCAATTTACAGTTAAAGAAAGGTTGCTTCGCAGGTTCTATGTATCGTCAATGTTGCGATAATTAGCATTCACCCATTATAACCTAGGTAGCCGCTACTCAGTCTTACAGCGCAAGATATATTCGTATCATATTATCTCTCTAACCTCCCGGCCTTTCTCTTAACCTTTCTCTGTCTCCGTAACTTGCCGAAGTAACATCAGTGATATGCAGCAAATATACCTGCGCCTAACTGCACACTGTACCTTCGTAGTGATAGGACAGTTCATATTAGCCCAACAGCTCTGTTTCAGTGTCGAATGGTGTGGAATATCCGAAGCTACAAAAATTTTCCCGAAAGAAGGTCAATGAAACTACTATCATTCTGATCAAATATTTCTTTGCCGCCGGCATAGCTCATTTGATATTCAAATTAACCCGGCAAGGAAATTTATATTGCATAAGTTACTGTCGTAGCAAGGAAACATTAGAAAAATACAGAACATTCCGCAAGTGGATGCAATTATTAAGATAGTCAACGCACTGATGTATCGGAGCACATAAAGCGAATTCTGTTGACTTCCTCGCAATGAGCAAAAAAGAAGTGCCATCCGCTTCGACTACCGGCTTAGCACAAGCTTTGGCATGTACCTGTTACAAGGGTGACGTATCTTTGTCAATCCGAATCCGACGGCCACACTTTCTTTGCAACAGACTGCAGCAATTTCCATGAACTTCGGATTAGGTCTTAGTCATTGGCGGTGAGGCAGTCAGACTCACTCGAAGGACTGCCACTTCTTGCTGTTGCTTTTGGCGTGTTAACAGGAAGAAACATTCTGAAAACGTGGTGTCATACTCTTGACATGCTCAGATGGCCCTAGCAAGAGAGTAAAACAGCGCTGATTTACGAGTGGCTAACTCGTTAAGGTGGGAAGACCTCTAACTGAAACAAACCTCTGGCCAAGACCGCCCACGGGGCCTGAGTGACAAGTTGGCGCTGGTTCACGCTTGCAAAGAAAGCAACGTATAAAACCGATCGAAAAAATTTCTGGCTTCATTTTGTGATACGAGTAATTTTGTGTTCGCCAGTCACCAGCTATTATTTCTTTGGCAAGATCTGGCACACGCAAACAGCTCTGCGTATAGAAACTAAGCTCAGACCGTAAGTTCCCGTATTATTGATGTCTGTATAAAGCCAACCATGTCCCTGCACTTGTGTCACGTACATTCGAAATATGCTTTACATTGATCAATGCAACTTAATTTAGACACACTGCTGAAATTTCCATATATTTACTTTTTATTATTCAATGTGTTGCAAACTGCTTCTTATATTACCGTACATGGGAGAGATTAATAAAATATGTATGATACTAACTCAACAGCATAAATATCAAGTGTCTGGACGACAAACTGAAACTTTAATTAGATTGATGACATGCAATGAAAAACAAGAACTCCAATTACATTGAGAGTATGCACTGAACCAAAATCTAGGCAGAAACGCACGTCCGGGCTTCTCGCTTAATCGTTTTGTGGAAAAATCGAGTTTACATCACTGCTATATACTCACCATTATTAATACATTGCCACTTAGCTGAATGTTCATGAAAAGGAAATAATCAACCATTTGCTAGTTATGCGGCTTAGTTGAGCGTAGATAGTGCGTCGTTCCTGATAGGACCGATACATTTTCGAATGAACATGTTCCACTGCGTAAGCCGCTGTTCACAATTCTGAAAACTAGTCTCTCTTTTCTTGCGACCATTTCTTCTCCATTTTAAATGCAGAAAACGTCATTAACTGAATATTTAAAACTACTTATGTTGAATAAAGAAACAAAGATTCGAAACGTTAACTTTATTGAGTGTCGTGATTTGATTAGACAGATAATATAAAAAAAGGTTTTTGTCATACGGTGGCTTATAACTCAGGTGAAACTGAAAATTTTAAACTATTCCTTCAATAAATTAGCTACACAAGATAAAATCAGTGTACAACTGCAGAAGAACTCAACTTTCTTTGATTCATATGTATTACCACGAAAAAAAATCTGATTTATTAAACATAAATGGATTAACCCGTTGGAAACGCGCTCATCAATTACGAACAGGAGTCTGCAGGAGGCTGCGTTTGAGCACAGATTATGCTAGTTTGTACAAGCGACTCTTATTAAAGATTTTCTGACTACATCTTTTATACACACACCGCATCGCTACAATAGTGCGAGGATTTTGTAGTTATGAATGACAGAAGATTATTCCTGCAGACGGCCGGGCGCAGTTCTTTACATTCATCTTCAATTTACCGCGACAACAAGATGGTAATTCTATGCATTGGCCTTTGGTGTTGCTTTTGTGCATAACTGCATATGTGATTTTGAAAAAAAAATTTAATCAACTCCGCTCCGCGGACACCGATGAAACAGCGTAGCTGGTGGCATTCGTTTCGTCATGCTTACGCATTACCATACCAGGCTTATACACAGGTTCAAAAAGAAGCCATCGCTTAAGATGCTACGATATATTGTATTACTGCTCCTTATTACAGACTCTTCATCTTTGATATGGTAGTATAGCCACCACTTTTTATAACCACAATGTATCACGTTACGGTGTTGGGACCATGATGACGCACACGCTATTTGTTGGGCTAACTGCTGACTGCATTTTTAGTGGACAAGTGGTGAGCCGTGGGATTTACCCAATGTCTTTGCGCATACCCGTTTATGATGATCACAAGCGTTACCACTGATCCCGGACATGAAAGGCTCGACCAATAACAACTTCGCTGTTAAAAACGCCACTCAAGAAACCAGTTGCTTCTCTTCCCTTGAAAATGTGCACAGCTGGAGTTTTGCAATTTCATTTTGCCCGATCATGTATCCACAAGTTTGGAATTTGTGTAATGATCTGTTACAAAGGTGTTGTCCAGCTTTCGCGCTTCACAATAGCATGGCAACAGAGAAATCGCGCATGACTTGAAATCTGCAATTGGTGCCTTTACTACGATATATATACCCAAGTCAATTACTTACAGGTGGACGAAATTATTACAAGGGAATTCCCCGAAGATCGAGCATGGGCTGGATGGCGTACAGAAGGCACTTACATGAAACTTATGACCGCCAATCTGCCTCTATCCCTAAGGCGAAAAGTATACTATCACTAAACACTATCACTTATAACGTGGGGAGCTGAAACATGGAGGATAAGAGAGTAAGTTGAGGATAAGGTTAATAACCACACAGCGTGCAGCGGAACGGAAACGGAAATATGTTGGCGTAATCTTGAGATATAGGAAGACGGCTGTATCTATCACGGGAGAACGGTAGCGGTTATTCTAGTTAACACCAAGACAAATAAATGGGCCGGAGTCGGTCACGTACTGCTTATGACTGAGAAACGGTGGTCCGTTAGAGCAACGGAATGGTTACCAATAAATGGGAAACACAGTCGAGGAAGACAGCGAGTAAGATTGAGTGACGAAATTAAGAATGTCGCGGAGAGTGTTATGACGCGATAGTTTCCATGCACGCTATTTGATGTGGAGTCAGGAAAATGTGAACACCTAATTTCTGGCAGGCAAAACTCGGTGGAGTTTTCCTGCTTTTCTGCTTGAATATTTTGAGTAGTCACCTTTTCTTTCCTTTTCAAACGACGCAGACTAACGCTGATGAAATTATTCGACTCCGTGGTGTTGGCGCAGTAATAGCGCCAAGAGGATTTATATTATGATGATTAGCCAAATGAAGCACATCATACAGTAGGCTTGCCTAGGGGTCCCATGAAATCTGGATTTCTGTTATAAAATAATTTTAATTCATATTGCCGTATTATGAGCGCTTCTAGAGCGAAGAAAAATGCTGTATATCTCTATTTTGTGAATAAGATTATAGATCCAGAATGAGTAACCGCATGTCTGTGAAAGTAATAGCGTACTACGGACTTCCGCTATTATGTGTCCGATTACAATGTCCGTTAATAAAAAAATTAATGCATTATTATGGAAACACATACGCCATTATTTTCATCACCATTTGTAGTGTTTCTAGATTGGTTGGAACCATCTCTACATAACATGTATGGCTTAGCTTTTTGCTTTGATCTGAATTCTCCTCGCGCGATAGTAGATCATGTTGGGATGCAACTTTTTCTATGCGTAAAATCAAGTTTGCAAAAGGTTGAAGGTATCTAAACATGCGTACGTACACGTGATGCGCATATGTTGTTAGGACTAACATAACTTTTTGTCAAAGAGCAAGCCTATATGGCACCTTTTGTATTGACTAGGAGTACTTCGATATTTTATTGCGATAGCAATTATATGGACAGTCTCGACGGGTTTTTGCCGTCGCGGTTGCCGTCGCCGTCATTTCGCGTATAAAGTCCAAACTGATAGATCCCCAAGCGCATCGTCCGTTCTACCCGCGGGTAACAGCGCGAGAGCGGGGGGCGACAAACGCGGCTGAAGCGAATATCAAACGAGCCGGCCCATCTCCGTCGCTCCGAGGCGTACGCGATAAGATCCCCCCCCGCCTGTTCGATCAGCCGGGAATGCTCAAGAAGAGAGGAAACGCCCCGTGCGTCTTTAACAAGCGCAGAAAGACACGAGGGGGGGAAGGGGGGTCCCTCATGCAGCCACTGCGACCTTTGGTTTTACGAGCGCGGTCGTCGTTGGCGCACGCGTTATCTCCCAATCTGAGCAGCCGACAGCGGGCGGCTGGCTTGTACGTGCTCAGCTCTCAACGCGAGATGGTGCCAACACTGTCCCTGGAGCGGCCGTATGCCCTTAAACCAGCATTTTGTAGAGTTGCGTGAGATCGGAACCAAAAGAGTTAGCTGCCAGCCTCACTTCGAATAACATTAGAATTTGTTGCTTTCGCATTCATTGCT
Organism: Rhipicephalus appendiculatus; assembly: GCA_030522465.1. NCBI lineage: Eukaryota > Metazoa > Arthropoda > Arachnida > Ixodida > Ixodidae > Rhipicephalus > Rhipicephalus appendiculatus. Next base: position 455,977 of record JALIZH010026545.1, read on the forward strand.
TCACCCTTGCAGTGAATTTTGGGAGAGTGCTGGTCTAGCACTCTATCATTTCCTCGTTTCATCCTTTTATTCTCTCTAGCGCATTGAAAGAACACCAGTACGTCGATATGGTCAACCTTCATACCTTTCCATTCTTATTCCTCCTCTCTCATTCTTTTTCGCATTGGTGTTTGCGACACTGTAAGTCTCAGTGCCCAAAGCTGTCAGCTTCCTACTTTAAAAGTAGCGTTGTTCCAGCCTTCAAACGCGGCTGTGGTTGGCGGCTCTTTGTGGGGGTTCCGACAGAAGCGCATCGAAATTGTACAGCGCGACGCAACAGCGAGTCATGATCGTGCTCAGATGCAGTCGAAAACGAAGAGAGTGAACCGACACCTAGTGTTCCCGGAGCACGGGAAAAAAAATCTAAGATACTTTGTTGTCACTAAGATGTGGTCGAGTGTGCTTTTTTCAGGCTGACATCGTGACACAGTCATCATCACTACGCTGTAGCCGACGCCATCTTGCCGCTGTCGGTACACACGCCCGCGTTCAAATTCAACACTGAACATCGCGACAGGTATTCACGCACGGCGACACATGAGGTGTGAAAAATTATTGATCACCACTTTTGACACTCTTCGGATCAGGACATAGAAATTTTGCCCTTCTGACAGCATTAGGGCATAACAGGGGACAGGCCGTTCGCGGAAACGTAGATGTTGGCAGCGTGGCCTCGGGCGCTTGCGATGCGCATTACTTCAATAGTGCTCCCACATTCAATGACACTTAACGGCCAGCACGACCGCTTCTGACGAAGAGGGTGACGAATGCACCATGGCGCGCTTCTGTCAGTGCAATTATTAGCGCACTTCTCATCAATCAGTGTCCTTTCACCGGTGTCGTGTAGCAGACCGGACTCCACTGGTTAACCTACCTAACCTTTCCTTGAAACCTTTCCTTGTCGCTGTCTGTTCACAGCGTGAAGCATTCGCTTCGCACGCGTATCTTATCCCTCTACTCTTCCGAGAAAGTTTTTCTATTCGCGTTGCAGCATTATTTGCGCTACATTCAAACCACGTTGCCCTTTCCCAGTTCTCATCTGCTGCTGTCCAAAATGGACAGTGAGAACACCGAAGCCATCTTACGAGCGTATCCGTAATGGAACTGAAACAGCCAGTACAGCATCATTAAACATGAGTTTAGTGTTCACTTTAATTTTAAATGCGAAGCATTTCTTAGCGAACTTCGACGACTTTGAGCGTATCTATCTATCTATCTATCTATCTATCTATCTATCTATCTATCTATCTATCTATCTATCTATCTATCTATCTATCTATCTATCTATCTATCTATCTATCTATCTATCTATCTAGCCGCCTACGACTTTGTGCTCTCCGGGCCGTATTGTTAATGTGATTTATACCAAATTTGGTATGGCATAACATGACTGTATGACGAACATAAATGGCTGGTCATATCATGAAAATCATGACTAACTTGTCATGAAAAGTATGATTTACATGCCACGCTCATGGCGCGCTCACGGCCGTTTCGTTAGCTTGATATACACCAAATTTGGGATTGAGTGACGTGACTGTATGACGAACATAAATGACAGGTGCTGATATGGAAATCATGACTTGTCATGTGCGACATGACTTGCATGCCACGCTCATGGCGCGCTTGCGGCCGTTTCGTTAGCTTGATATACACCAAACTTGGTATTGAAGAACGTGACTGTATGACGAACATAAATGACAAGTGGTAAGATGGAAACCATGACTTGTCATGTGCGACATGACTTGCATGCCACGCTCATGGCACGCTCGCGGCCGTTTCGTTAGCTTGATATACACCAAACTTGGTATTGAGTGACATGACTGTATGACGAACATAAATGACAAGGTGCTGATATGGAAATCATGACTTGTCATGTGCGACATGACTTGCATGCCACGCTCATGGCGTGCTCGCGCCATTTCGTTAGCTTGATATACACTAAATTTGGTATTGAGTGACGTGACTGTATGACGAACATAAATGACAAGTGGTAGTATGGAAATCATGACTTTTCATGTGCGACATGACTTGCATTCCACGCTCATGGCGTGCTCGCGGCCGTTTCGTTAGCTTGATTTACACCAAACTTGGTATTGAGTGACGTGACTGTATGACGAACATAAATGACAAGTGGTAATATGGAAATCATGACTTGTCATGTACGACATGACTTGCATATCACGCTCATGGCGTGCTCGCGGCCGTTTCGTTAGCCTTGAGATACACCAAATTTGGTATTGAGTGACGTGACTGTATGACGAACATAAATGACAAGTGGTAATATGGAAATCATGACATGTCATGAGCGACATGACTTGCATTCCACGCTCATGGCGCGCTCGCGGCCGTTTCGTTAGCCTTGATATACACCAAATTTGGTATTGAGTGACATGACTGTATAACGAACATAAGTGGAAGGTGGTAACATGAAAATTTTGGCATGCATGTCATCTACAACGCCATATACATGCCACGCTCATGGTGCGCTTGCGTCCAGTTCGCTAGCTTGATATACACCAAAATTGGTATTGCGTGACATGACTGTATGGACGAACATAAAGGACAGGTCCTAAGATGTAAAACATGACATGTAAATTATGTAAAGCATGATTTGCTCCTTCCTGGCTGCTTCGCATTACATCGATTCCCACAGTGCGTGGGATCTGCCGGCTTTTTTTTCCGTCTGCTAAACACACGATACTAACCAAAAGTGACCACTCAAATTAAAAATAATGACCATTTTGTACCTCAGCGTTTCTAAGAAATGTAAGGTTGACTGATTCCAGTGTGCGACATGCAAGAGCACACGCGTACGTCACAAACGGCGCAGATCAGCGACGTGTGTTGTAAAGTGTGCGTCATTAGTGCGCCATCCGTTTACCAATCGTGATATAACCATAAAACATGAGTTATTTTTGCAACTTTTCGCTTGGAAGTTGTGGTTATCGCGGCCCACATTACATCAAACACTAACACCGAATCTTGCAAGGAGGGTATATTTTTCCTCAGCATGTTCACAGCGTCAATTAAAGTGAAAGTATCCATCTCATTTCCTAAAACCATTCTTCTGGAAACAAACAAATATATGCAGATGCATCTGCCGCTGTCGTGTGTGCCTTCATTCTATTTCTTTGTGTGTAGAAGTACTTTTTCTTTCCACGATGTCCAAAACACGCTGGAAAAAAATACTGCGTCAGCCTGATGATTCCTTGGCCTGTCTTTGGGTGCACAACATACTATTTTACCTTTAACGTTCAAGTCCACCAAGCGCATAATCTTATCCCCCCTACCGTCGCGTGTTCGTCTGAAGCACCAAAAGCGAACTTGCTCTTAAAAAAAAAACTTGTGAAAAAAGTGCTGCTAAATAAGCAAGACTTCAGAATAACTTGGGCAGGAATGGTGTAGGGGTGAGATCAATATATTTAGATAATTATAGTTAATAATTTCAGGAGAGTATTTGGCTACAGGCACTAATATAATGTTCCTTCTTATGTGCAATATGTGCTATGTATGGTTTCTCGGCATTCATGCTATTACGGCTGTTGTCTTCATGTGTAGCAAGTGTGCGGTTAGTTACCAAAACGAAGGCTACGTTACTTTTCTTTGTTCCTTTCACCTTCGTTTAGGGGAAGTACGAAGCTTGTTAATGTTGAATAAAGCGATAGAATAAGTAAAAAGGCTATGGGACTGCATATCCGCTTAGTTGGAAGCCAGTCTATGTGCAGATGGAACTATCTTTTCTGCAAAGCTATTTGCGGTATGGTTGGAACGCACTCAGCCATAAAAGCTTTCCGTATCGTCGGTACAATGAAGCGGCGCTTCGCGTGACAACTGCAATAACTCGCAGGCGCATGGCTATCGAGGAGGAGCAGAAAGAGCGTCGCCAGGAATATCGGCTCCCGTCCAATTCACATCGTTTTCTTTGCCACGGTTACGTTTCTGAACAATGTTTACGCTTACGTTTCTGGACGATGGTTACGGTTTCTGAACGTAAACATTGTCCATCTTACACTGTGTACAGTTCATGCTTATTTGTCTGCTTTATCTTCCTGCAATTGAGAAAGAGAAGAAGAAAAAAATGTTCGAGAATACTTGAGTGTGCAGATGGAATCTCTGATCCATTCCTGCGATGGTGTTTGTAGTTCAGAGATACGTTTATTTATCTTGCCTTTTAGAAATTTAGCTACTGAGAACTCTACGCAAGCTAACAAACTTACCGAGTGTGGGCATTCCGCCAAAGCTGTATAGTTAGCTACCTGAAGCAAACAACGAAAGAGTTACAATAGAGGAGTGACGTAAGACGGAAGCACTCATTGATAAGTATTCGCTCTTCTGTGCTCCAGGTAGACTCAATAGTGGCCGCAGTGAGGTCTGAGTGGTTTTCTTCTTGCAGCTGGGAACTTTGCGAGTTCGTACCATTAAGCAATGTTGTGAGGCATCATCACATGCGAAGTCTAAGTTTTCACGTAGGCTGCGCTATTCTTAGCCATGATCTTGTTTTCAGAAGTAACAAGTAAGACTTGGAAGTGTGCGAATGTGAAGCATATATATATCCTATACGCCTAGAAAATGTACTGAGTGCTAGCTGCATTTGTTAATGGACGACGAAAGATAAGTGGGTGAACGAAATGATCATGACATTGCTTAATGAAATTACTGGTCGTTTGCGGTGCGTGGGACAATTTTCGAACAGTATACTAGGCTAGTTTATGCGCAGAAACATACAGGTACCCAATCCATCTCTGTAAAATAAAGGGAGTAGTTGAGCAGGATGGAATGCTGGACGAGTCGGTATAGACTTTCCTGGCAACAAATAGGCGCAGAGACAGCGAAGGAGTAGAACCGATCATCCCTGTACTCGAAAAACATGAAATTTGAAATTTGCACTCAGAACAATGGTATATTCGATCCCTTTTTTCGTGCGGTCGTCAGTCTATAGGACAGACGGGGCGTTGCTCGAATATTTCATTGGTGAAACACCACAGTTCATTGGAAGGCTTTACGCATTCACACTTGTCTATGCATTGTCGTCATTGTGCATGTCACCCGCTTTTATTGATAAAACAAACGTGCTCATCAGGCACCGTGAAATATTACCATGAGAGATTATGCAACTGTTTTTCTTATAAGAAAGGATCCCGAGGTATCAGCCAGCCATCAGTTGCCTTAATAGATAAGGAAGTTTTCATCTTAGATCGTGGATAAGCATATTCTGCTACCTCGTGCCTGGTTTACCGGTGACGTTTTACTTTTGCAGCCTGTACGTCTACTAACAATGCTTAGTTGCGCTGAGTATTTGAGTTGACTGGCTACAAAGGGACAAGGCTAGGTTGGTCATGGGCTGCTTCGTGCATGTTCTCGTTTTCCTGAATAAAAGTTCAGCTGAAAGTCAGCGCTTCTTCATCCGTGTGTTCACGATGTCAGCCACAATGGAGTAGTTGAAAAGAGGGAGAGGTAGGAGAAAGATAGGGCAGTTAACCAGGAAGAACTCCGATTGGCCATCCTGTACTTGGGAATGAGAAAGCAGGTGCGAAAAAACGAAAGAGAAGTTGAAAGTGGTGACGGTTGCCTGTGTCATGGAAAAAAAACTGTGGCTGAAAATTGGAGTCTTAGCGTTTCATTGATGATCCTGCGTGGTTGACCTCTTAAACGAGTTCAGTTTGAGGCTTAAAGAGGGGAGTGTTTAAAAAAAAGTCAAAATCATATCCCGTGTTAAAGTCAGACTGTAAAACCAAACAACATCATCTCTTGTGCGTTGAATAAAAAAATGTGCGCAGGCACAAATGACTTAATGTCGTGAGGGGGCTCATTAAACAGTGGTGCTCGGGGCATCAGTTTTAGCTCAGCCGTTGTCCAAGATTGCAAAACGAATGCGAGATCCTTAGCTTTTCCAGGGTAGTTATCAGCCGGTCCTCCTTTGCACATAAGCGGTTTCGCTTACTTCTCTCTACCCAGATTCACCTTCTTCACGTCGCCACCGTTTCTCTACCATGTTCAACTCTTTACACTAAGCTTGCCTCTCAGTCATTTAGCTTTCATCCAAGCTCTCCTCTAGTCAGGCGTCGCTCTCGCAGCTGGTCTAGAAAGTGAGGATGAGCGAACCCCAGAGATTTACCTCGATATAAAATCCCTCCGCTGTTAAAACCGGCCAGGCAGAAATAAAAAAAAAATGTTTATCTTTTTACACTATCAATGTAGTCATGCGACATAAAAATACTGGACATGTAGACATAACCTTCTAATTTAAACATGGCAAACACGGGCACGTTACCCTGTATAAAGAACAATTTTGCACGTTTCATCGTGTTTCTCTTCACTGATTAATTTTGTGTCATCAACCGCGCGTTCCAGGAAGATGCAAGAGAGGCAGCTAATGTGATGGACTTTTCTGCCCCTTTATTCCTCATTAGCGATGTGCTTCACTCATCACGCTTGGCTCAAAGAACACAAGCACACATGTCGTCCATTTTCTTAGTCAGACAGTTTGTTTTCTTGCGCAACCAATCTTCAATCTAGCGTCAATACAAACATGATCTCTGATTAGTTTCGTTGCCACACCGCCGCCACGTTCCGTCTACCTGTATCTGCCAGTGATTTTTTCCTAGATATTTTTTTCTGTGTTTTGCCATTTGCAGCAACCGCTAGTGAACACAACTTGTACGGCACCGTTAATTAAGAGTCCCGTCTTGAGATTTTGTCCGACTATGATTTATGTGTCTCTCTTCATCAGCCAAGAACTTAATTACTTCGCGGCTTCCAAACGTCACGTTTACCGCTGCTTTTTAAATGCAAAACACTTCTTGGCGAACTGCAGGCACTTTGAGCGTTCCTTTCTTTCTTTCTTTCTTTCTTTCTTTCTTTCTTTCTTTCTTTCTTTCTTTCTTTCTTTCTTTCTTTCTTTCTTTCTTTCTTTCTTTCTTTCTTTCTTTTTTTCTATCTATCTATCTATCTATCTATCTGTCTGTCTGTCTGTCTGTCTGTCTGTCTGCCTGCCTGTCTATCTATCTATCTATCTATCTATCTATCTATCTATCTATCTATCTATCTATCTATCTATCTATCTATCTATCTATCTATCTATCTATCTATCTAGCTATCTAGCCGCCTACGTCTGGGTGCTCTTGTGATCGGCTCTTTCACTTGATGTAGACCAAAAATCGTATCGGAGGGTAAGTCAGTTTGAAGGATATGACTGTCAGGTCAGGTACATGAGTAACGTGCAAATCTTGTCGCGTATGTCCTCAAGCCTCTAGCTCCAGACACGTATGGCAAATACCCGTATACCAAGGGCCGCGGCACGCGGGCATGCCCCACAGGTGACTGGCAGTTTATATCTGCCCCCCGAACGACAAGGACAGACATTAGTAACTTAAATATGAGAGCTTTAAGAGACACTGACACCGCCAGCGTAGGCCCGACGAATGCAAATATAAAAAATAGGGATCTCACTAGGAATCGAGCCCAAGCGTTCTGCGTGGCAATCAGGTATTCTACCACACAGCCGTGCCAGGTCTTGAAATTTGTTTAGAAAAAGACACTCTGCAGGTGCAAGTTCAGCTGTTGTTGCAGTGCTGGCAATCTAATTTTATAACACAGCGATAAACATTACATATGCAAACCTGTGACAGAGACGTCATGCCGGGTTAACGTCGATTGTGGTTCCAATGTTGACACCACTTTTATAGCAGTCTTAACAAACATTACATTTGTATTGCTATGATTCAGCAAGCTATATTCAAGTGTTGCTCGTCCCCGCAACGAAAGTTGCGTGTTATATCACATCATCACACCGTAAAGCACGCTTCGTTTTGATAATACTGACGTCTGTGCTTTAACGTGAGTGCTGACGTTATGTCAGGCCATAATTTACCCACTACTGCAATTAAGATTGATCCACTTCGTAAGACTTGCTGAAAACCAAAAAAATTCAGCATACGCTTCAGAATTACGCTTCGGGGAACCAACACCCCGGACTAATACGATAACGACATTTCAGCCTACCACTGCTGGTGTTGGTAGTGCGCACGTTAGTGGTGGCGTCGTTACGCTACTGCGAACAACCAGTCCTGTCATTTGCATGTTTTCTAAATACGTCAATGCGTGTAAAATTTCTGCATATGTTTACTGAGTACTACATTCATCCGTCTCGTGACGTTATGCTCATTTTCAAAGTGCCACATAGCCAACATCTTGATGCATGCTTCGCATATCATTGATTCCCACAGTACGTGGGATATGTGGAATTGCCATTTTATTCGCTTGTTTTTGCCTATTTTATCTGAGAGTAGTAGAAAGAGCTTCTAGTTGTTTTTCATTAATTACTAAGCCGAAGATCCTTCAATTTTCATAACCAACTTAGGGATGTTTGACATGAAGTGTCCTTGGTTAATAATCCGGGCTCACTGAATTATCTGTCTTTCACTTACTGCCTTCTTTCGGTGGTTAAACAACGTCATGAGGAATACAAGATAAGCTGGAGCACCACGACATTCAGTTTAAAGTTGTATAGTCTCCACGCCTCCACGAAATACAACTGACTCACATAAAAAAAAAGACTTGTAACGCAAACAATGAAACCTAGCACTCTGTCTCTTATACAATAATAATAATAATAATAATAATAATAATAATAATAATAATAATAATAATAATAATAATAATAATAATAATAATAATAATAATAATATCTGGGGTTTAACGTCCCAAAACCTCGATATGATTATGAAGAACGCCGTAGTGGAGGGCTCCGGAAATTTCGACCATCAGGTGTTCTTTAACGTGCACTGACATCGCACAGTACACGGGTCTCTACCATTTCGCCACCATCGAAATGCGACCACCGAGTTGCAAAAATAACTCAAGTTTTATTGCTATATCACGAATGGTAAACGAATGGAGCACTACTGACGCACACTTTACAAAACGCTGGACGCTGATCTGCGCCCTTTGTGCCGTACGCGTCTGCTGTTGCAGGTCACACACTCTGGAATCAATCAACCTTACTTTCCCTTCACACGTTGAGGTAAAAAAAAATGGTGATTATTTTTTATTTTGAGTGGTCACTTTTTGATTAGTATCGCGTGTCTTGCAGGCGCAAAAAAATGAAAGTAAGCGAACACTAAACTTACGTTTAATGATTTTGTACTGGCAGTTTCTGTTCCATTACGGATACACTCGTAAGATTGCATCGGTGTTATCACTATTCATTTTGGAGAGCAGCAGATGAGAGCTGGGAGGGGCAACGTGGTTTGATTATAGCGCAAATAATGCTGCAACACGAGTAGAATAATTTTGTCGGAAGAGTAGATGGATGAGATACGCGTGCGAAGGGAAAGCTTCACGCTGTGAACAGACAGCGAGAGAGCTTCCAAGGAAAGGTCAGGTAGATTAACCAGTGGAGTCCGGTCTACTACACGACACCGGTGAAGGGACACTGATTGATGAGAAGTCCGCACATTGCATTGACAGACGCACAATATGAAGCATTCTTTCCCCTTTTTGTCAGAAGCAGTCATACTGTCCGCTAAGCTTCATTAAATGTGTCAATGCTATCGCAGCAGTGCGCATCGCAAGCGCCCGAGGCCACGCTGCCAACATCTACGTTTCCGCAAACGGCCTGTCACCTGTTATGCCCTAATCCTGTGAGAAGGGCAAACTTTTTATGTCCTGATCCGAAGAGTGTCAAAAGTGGTGATCAATAATTTTTCACACCGTATGAGTCGCCGAGCATGAATACCTGTCGCGATGTGCAGTGTTGAATTTGGACGCGGGCGTGTGGACCGACAGCGGCAAGACGGCTTCGGATGCAGCGTAGTGACGATGACTGTGTCACGATGGCAAACTGAAAAAGCACACTCGACCACATCTTAGTAACAGCAAAGTGTCGGAAGATTTTTTTCACGTGCTCCGGGAACAATAGGTGTCGTTCACTCTCTTCGTTTTCGACCTGCACCTGAGCACGATCATGACTCGCTGTTGCGTCGCGCTGTGCAATTTTTCCGTGCACTTCCGTCGGAACCCCCACAAAGAGCTGCCAACCATAGCCGCGCTTGAAGGCTGGACCAACGCTACTCCTAAAGTAGAAAGCTGACAGCTTTGGGCATTGAGAATTACCGTGCTGCAAACACCAAAGCGAAAAAAAATGAGAGGGGGGAATAAGAATGGAAAGGCATGAAGGTTAACCATATCGACGTACTGGTGCTTCTTCAATACGCTAGAGAGGAGAAAAGGATGTAAGGAGGACATGAGAGAGAGGCTCCACAAAACGTAAAGGACAGCAAGGAACGGTACGCTAAGGCACTGCAAGCAAAGCCCTCCTATTAGTGCGTCCAAGAGTGTTTATAACAGCAGTTACCCGCCAATCGCTACTTTCGAAGTGCTGTAATTACGGAATTAATCCAATCGGAAACAGCACACTTACCAGACACGCTATAACCAGTTCAGAAAACGTCTTGCAGCACATAAACTTTGCAAAGAAAGAAAACGGAGTATTTTTCGTTGCAGTATCAAAAATAAAAAAAAATATTTAAGCCTATTAGTGCTCCAGTACGTGACGAGGCCACGTTTTATGCCCATGGCCGAAAGCAATACCGAGGGAGGCATCGCGAAATGTCACCTTAATCACTCTAATGAGAAATGAGCAGGTGATGATTATGGCTGGTCCTTCTGATACAGGGATGTCCTCGGTTCGCGGGCAGAGGGAATGACCCGTTTCACAATGGCTACTCAAGAGCTTGAGGGCGTCCGGGTGTTTTGAATGGTCGATATATCGAAGCGCGGTGGTCTCGTCTAATGTGTGCAGGTTAGCCAGAAATGACACGGAGAGGAGTTTCTTTCGCCGGTTCGATACATTTGCGCGCTTGACCCGGGATCGCATTAATTGCAACAGTCATATTAATAGCGATATGACAAAAAAAATGGAAAAGAAAACAGATAGAAAAATAAAGCCTACCCCGATCACTGTTTTTCTTTTTAGGCATCGCTGATTTTCATTCTCCTCGGTATATACTCAAGAGGATGAGAAAAAAGAAGGAAAACTGAGCTCAACGTCACCTGACTTGATCTCATATAAGAAGCACGAGTTTCAGTTACACTTGCACATGTATATCCAGTAAGGGCGGGACTTTGGTAAGTGTTCGGGAGCGCTTCCAGCGTGATGCGTAAGTTAGCAAGGTTTCTCCCTGCTCTCTGCGAGTTGATCCACCTGCGGCGGTGGACACCGCCAAGGCAATGACCACCTCCACTAGAATTTCTTATTTTTTGCTTTTAATCTTACTATTAGCCTTACAATTGGTACTTAAAATACCACGACATATATTATAACAAACAGACAATAAAAACAGAAAGAAGAAATACAGGAATATCAGCATTCATGCTAGGCACTTCAATATGAAGATTCTAAAATATATTTTTTTACGCTTATACAATTCCACATTTAGTCCCTCACTATATGAGTGAACATTAGAATCATTTGTGTTAGACAGCCATTCATAACAGACTTTATTTGGTCGTGCCGTCTTTCTTGCTCGTTGATATTGCACTGTATTGGTCCCCTGGATTAACATCTGGTCACGCTGAAAAAGCGTGTGCCGAAATACTGTGCTCCAAACACAAACCATCATTGTTTCTTTTTTTTTTTCAGACAACATTCCTTCTCCACTTATGTGTGTTCTACACGCCACGGAAGTTTTGTGCGTTAAACGAAAGGCGCGTGTGAACTCAAGGCACTGAAAACAGTGAAATAAAATGTCGTTCCAGCATTATGGCCCTTTTTTTTTCTGGTAAAGCGAAAGTTGTAAGGGGCAAATAAAAACCTCCCTTATTTTTTTTTTACAAACGACCATCTCCGGATGTTTTCGCCTATAATCTTCAACTCTCCTACGACAACGACTGGAACCAAGAGAACGGCTTCATTCATTTCGCCCGGCGGGAAGCTGACGACCTTTTATTAAGGGTCGATCCATCGCGCGTTCCGCGAGTAGACCTCACCGGGAAAAGGTTCCTGTCCTTAATGAGAGTTCGCTTTTACCGATAAGAAGCCATCTTGGCGGGGCCCTCTTCATGCATGCTTGACCACACACTAAGTTTTCCATGCCCTTTACTGCCACGCCGTTCCTCCTTGTGAAATCAAATTTTTTTAGAAGTGTTGGTACCACGTACTGCTACTTGTTCGATTGAGAGCATCTTACACGGTTCTCCTTTGCACTCTATTTGTCAGAGAAGTTTTTTATAGCCAAGAGAGAACACAACAGATTTAAGTGCGTAACTTTTGTGTCTTCACACAAAAGTTTCATTTTGGCTCTACTTGAGCGCTTCGCATTTGCTTTACTAGAGAAAAACAGAATATGTTGGCTTCGTTACAAATGGCTCATACTGGCAAGTAAAAAGTGGCTTTACCATTCCAGTACGTTATGCATGTTCCAACTACCCGCCCATGTTGCTGCCTAGATGAGGGGAAAAGATTCTACGTGTAGACTGACAAGCTCTTTTTTTTAATTTCGTGTAACCATCGGCGTAAAACACCTCGTCGACACAGTTATTTGAATCGATCGACTAGACATTACATTAGTATTCTGGTGAATGTCGGAACATGGTGGATTCGTAGAGTTCGTTAACGGTGCGGCCGGTTGCCCAGCCTTCATCGTGCTGAATTCGATTACAGGACACATTTCTTTTAAAGGCGCAGGGAAAGGAAAGGACGCAGCCTTAGGCGCCCGTACAAAGGCCTTCTGGGTGCACATTGAAAGAGCACCTGAATCGTTGCGATGAGTAACGTGACGACACTTCCAGCCATTCATCGCAGCACAAATGCAGCGCGAACCGCACCTTCGACAAGTTATCATAATTTTGTGCAACACAACTAGAAATCCACTATACATTGAAGCGGTACGAGCCTTTGGATAGAAGATGAAGAAGCACGAGAGCCGGGGCAGGAAGGAAGAGGGAGATGAAGTTAAAAATAAAGCAGATCAAGATGGACGCCAGTTCCATACTGAAGCTTTAATGCTGTTTCCTTCTTTCAAGTAGGAACACTACATACATGCCCGCGTGAAGAAGGGAGCATCACTGATTTCAACGTAGAAAGAGTAGGGGTAAAGAACATCATGCTGTTATGCATTATAGGTACATTTCTCTCTAGAATCAAGCGGAAGAATTTGGGATGAGTGAAAAATTAAATAAGTAAGTCTTAAACAGACTCTCTCATCACGCCATCGGGCTCAACAGCAAGGATGAACGTAGGCTTGCCATTGCTATCATTGACAACGCCCTTGGTGACTTTGAACTTATTGATAAAATGGCTGGCAAGATTGCGTGCTTCTGTGTTTATTCGAGCCTTTAGGTGTTCCCATTCTTTCAGTATATAAAAAAAGAAAATTAACTTGACACCTAAAATCGGCAATTGTCTATGGGCGCTCAAGCTTGATCATACGATACACATGGGCTCTTACCTAAAACAAGCAGAGAAGACAAGTTCACACGCTTTTAGGGCAATCTGGCATAATTGTCGCTAAGAGGGCGTAAAACTAATTAAAAAACATGCATGACGACGCGGGGGGTTGTGTGGCTTTTCAGCGGAAATTACGTTATATAGCAAGCAGCAACTAAGGAAAACAAATTCTGCAGCTCTGAGTGAAGTTCTGAACTTTATCCCTAATCACATCATTACTACCTCGCCAGTTTTCGGCGTAGACTTTAGTGAATAAATGCCGTCTCAATTCCTCGAAGTGTAATCTGCGCCAAAAAAAAAACATAGGTCGTTTATTACCCGGTCCTTCCTAAGTTTGCGTTGTAAAAAAAAAAATCTTGAAGAACGTTTAATCAGCGATAAGCCCAAATGACTTCCGGATCTCTATGTGTCTAAAGACACAATGGAAACCGAGAAAGAATCGCAATTGCGGAGATAAGACTCTCGATATCATTCTTTTTCTGAACATTTCTATTTTTCCCGAAGTATAACAGCCAGTTAACAATCAGGAAAAGTAGATCGCTAGAAATGTCATTAGATTATAAACGTAAAACAAGAATGGAAAAGAAGCTGGGCTTAACGGAGCAGAACGAGAAAGCGGAAATGTTCTTGCGCGATATCAGCTCTGGAGTAGATTACTGCTAATGAAAAAAAAATGATAAAGATTTATAGTTATAAACGGCCGTGGAAAGTTTCCCCAAACTAGTCTTCACCAAGTAATTATTACGAGCAATCCTATAATTATCAGTGACGAGAAAGAACGGGAAAAAAGCCATTCGTTTGCGCTAATCTGCTGCGTTTTTTGCTGAGTAGAAGTCAAGGCCTAATAGTATATTCTGGATATTATGCTATTTTTCAGACTACGCTAATCGAAATCGATAACGGCCAAAGCTTCATTCAGTAACTGCTTCCAATTTTTTAATGACTAAGTTAGTGAGAGAGCAATAAAAGATGTGCCTCTGTAAAAAAACTTGGACCATCTCCCCGAAGGGAACCCTGATGGGATGCGAAGCAGCAGCGGTGCGCACGGCGTTGACCCGGTTGAAACGGGCGTCATCGCATATAAACGAGCCGAAAGAGTGTTTCCACTCGACGTGCGGTCGAGCGTTGCGGGCGGTGGAGAGGGTGAAGCGAGAGAGAAGTGACACGTTCAGAGGTGTTGCGAGCGGGTGGAGCAGCCGGCAGCTGCGGGCGCTGCCGCGAGCATGCTGCGGGTGAGGGAGAGAGTGACGTCAGCGCGCACCTGCGAGGGAAGCGTGCGAGGGGAGCGTGACGTCAACGCGCAGCTGTGGCGTGACCTACTTGGCAACGCTCCAACACCTACGGCGAGGGGAACGCGTTGCGGCGCATTCGTACGGACGCACGTAACGTACGGCGTTACACACGTGAGTCAAAGAGCTGCTTCGCATCTAAAAGAAGCTGTGCCTTAGTGACAGCGCTCATTAAGTGTTTTCTAGTAGCCAACTTAAGGTAGTTTGGTGGCTATCCTGAACACTGCTGTAGCGAGGTACATATTAGTACCCACGTGATATGTATAATTCGTAAACCACGCGGGTAATACTTGTAGACACCAAATGGGCTTCGTAAAAACTTGTTCCCGTACCAAGAAGTGTTAGTACACGGTGATAACATCGCAAATACTTTGATTTGTAAACAGGAGTTGAGGTCAAAATGACAATTTAACCGAATGATTCACAATATTGCATTTTAACGCAATGCATGCCGCTTTCTCAAAACTTCAGACGAATTATCGCACGAAATCTGTGAGCAATTACATCTATAGCTGCTTTTTCGAGCGAAGCACAAGTATTGAATAAAATGTAGGTTCCACTGCCGCCTGCGATATGTTACCTTTTTCTGAACTCCTGCTCACCATTTCATTATTATTTTTTCCACTTTAAATTTAGATAACTTACCCCCCCAATCGTTCGTTGCAGTCTTACTACTTGTAGCCTTCGCTAGGAAGTCGTGTATGCCGTAATAGAATATTAATTGGTTTTTGGAAGATAGAAATGTTACGAATGGTCGTCAGGTCGGCACCAGATCTTTTTTTTTTTTGCTTTTATAGCCTTTTGCGTTTCAGCGCGATAGCGTTAAGGAATTCGCCGCTATCTGTGAGCGATAATACAGATAGATGCAAATGATAAAAATTATGGTCCCAAGTCGGAATCGAACCCGGCTCTTCTGCGCGGTAAGCAGATGTTCAAGCACAGAGTCACAGCCCTGCTTGAAACTTCGCCGGAAGAATACCGTGGTAATTTCAAACATCGGAAATACAGTGGACATGTGGGACAAGGAATCACAGCTGAAGTTTTAATATCTGGTTAATATTTGCAGGGGAGAACGGCAAACTGCCATTGGGCCTCTCGTGCTGTGAATCACGCACCGAGTGGGTGGTTTGAAGCTGGCACCCAAGTACAAAAGGCTCACACACCATTAGTTATGAGCACCACAAACCACATCATCAACCCCATCAACAACGCGTGCCGCCACGCACGTGCGCATTTCCCTTATAGACACGTAGTAGGTACATTGCTACTTCGAAAAGATAGGAAACTAAAGAAAACGTAGCGTGCAGAAGGCCAGATATTGCTATTTCGCTGAACTCTTAAAGGCGAAGCTTAAACGTCCTCCGAATTTCTTGTCTTGCTGTTTCTATCGACCTCGTATCCTTTTCTGTCTCCTTACTTACCATATTCAGTTTCTTACTTTCCAGTCAATTTATTCGTCGGGCAAATTTGATTCAGCTGATTTCATATACCCTACACTTCCTTCCTTCCATGCCTCTACCTACTCCACAACATGTCTTCTTTCCACGCAGATGAAGGCCTTCTTTCGACGTTGGAAGAATATTTCTTCATTGTTCTTTTTTTTTGAATTACTGAGTTTTTGTTCGCCATTCAAACCTTTTCAACCTCCATTTATTAGATGAGCCGCGTCTGATTTACCAGCTAGCACTGCACCGGATATAGAGCAAAAGACAAAAGGCTCCATAAAGAGCCTTTTAGGTTGAGTCAAATGTGTTTTTGTGCTGTTTTCTTCAGTGTGTCGCGCGTCGTTAGTCTATGTAGTCCATTAAAATAGGCCGTTTCCACTGCAACCTACTGCAGGTATTCTTTATTTTGCCACCGAATTTGTTTTTGCATTCTGCCACGCGGTTTTTATATTCTGTAATATCTGTATGGAGCCATGTCTTGTGAGCTTTTTATTGTTGTGTACTTTCCACGATCTAGTGAGTGGAGCAAGGTGACGCGGGTATTTGTGAAAACGAATTGACAAAAATAAAAATTCACACCTTTCTTTCTCATTTGTGAGACCTCACCACAATTTCGCACAAAAAGTGCGTAGAAAAAGTGCAGCACCACTGGACATGTTCCGGAAATACGCAGATTCATAAATCACCCAGCGCTTGTACAGTGACTAGGGGATTGTCTTGTTTTTTTCTTCATGAAGAACTCCGCCAGGCTCTCAGCTTGTTTCATTAGAATAAAAGAATTAGCAGGAAGGTAGGGATTCATAGGTCGGAAATGTGTGCGCGTCACGGTGCTTTTGGCCAAGACGAAACCAGGTGGTAGGAAGAGGCCCAAGCTCTCAACTGCAGTTTATTGATTATCTCTGATTGTCAACTTACATCAGCATTTCTTTTACACAGGTAAGGAATGAGCATGTTTGAGTACAGCAAGTGTGACGTTCACTTTTTGGCACACTTTTCTCGGAGATCACTCATCGGAGTGTTGGAATGAAAAGAGCTTTGTGTGAAATCTCATTTGCGCACAGAAGATCGTTTTTGGTAATTCCCTCAAGCAATAACTTGGTCTGTAAGTTTTTTGTTTTTTTTTTTGCTTCGGAATACGCTGCCCCAAAGCCGTAGTTTACCTTACGAAGCAATGCTCTTCTTTTCCGTGGGCAGTTTTATCGATCATCACCATTGGTTTTTTACAAGTTTAAAGTCGGCATCGTTTATGTTGCACGTCTAAACTCTACACCAAGCCTCGAAAGAAGGAGGACTGCTCTAGAAATAACGTTCATGACAAAAATTTTATCTGTCAGCTCGTCTTGCAGGAAATGAATACCTATAACCGCATACATTCCCTAATTCGTCGAACACCTAGTCAGAGTAATACCTAGTTAGAGTACCCCTTAAATCAAGTTACACGAAATTGCGCTTAGCAGCATCAGCTTGCAACGCAGCTTCTTACAAGAGAGAGAGATTCCAGACAGAGGAAGAAAATAAAAGGACGCTATTTTCGGCTTCCCGTCGTGGGGGCACGGCTCAGCGCCTTTAGGGAAGGGAAGGGGGAAGTAAAGATGATAGAAAGAAAGAAAGAAGATAGCGAGAAGGGGTGAGTGGATGACAAGATAGTGTCTTGTCAGTCCAGGCAGGGAGGACGAAGCCAAGGCGTTCGTCTATAGGGCGTCGAGGTCCGCAGGAACCGCAAACTTGAGAAAGGCTCGCAGGGCTGCTATCCTGGACCGTGCTGGAAAGAGGAAGTACCCCGCAGTGGTCGCAGGAAGACCGAGCAGGCTGTAACGGCGCACCATCTCGCATCGTTCACCGGCCAGGGCAGGGCAGGAGCAGATGGTGTGCTCCAGCGTTTCTTTGGCACCACATCTGCGGCACGCAGGGGATGCAGAGCGACCCTTGGCGTACATACGCGTAGCAGGCCAGGCGCTGCCGGTCCGCAGGCGAAGCAGCAGCCACCGCTCGCGTCTCTTCAGGACAGTCTCCGGTAAGGGTGGCGGTGGATTACCGCTTGCCACCCGGCCTGTCAGGTTGAGCCGTTGGAAGCAGCTGCTGTAAGCGTTGTCGGGAGTAGTCCGAGATGGCTACCACCTTGGTGACCGGGGTGTCACCGTGGTGAGCTGCCTTTGCGGCGGTGTCGGCCTCCTCGTTCCCAGCGATCCCAACGTCGGAGGGAAGCCAGTGGAGGGACAAGCGCACACCGCTAGCTCTGATGGCGGTTAGCTTGGCGTGGAGCAGCGCCACGGTGAGCCCAGATTGGACTGGTTACAGCAGCGCTTGCAGTGCTGGCCGGGAGTCGAAGAGGATCGCCACGGGCTGCTGGGGTGTTGTAGCAGCGAGGTAGTCGGCTGCCAAGTGAAGGCCAGCCAGTTCAGCTCCAGAGGAGCTGGCGTGAAAGGGAAGCCAGAGAGCCGGCACTGGACTTCTTGCAAGGCCGTGTCAAAAGCCCGAGTCAGAAACAAGCTGGGAGCTATGGGAGAGTATTAGGGGTGAAACTCCTTAGGGCGTAGGCTAGTGTGGCGCCGTAGTCGTCGTCGTCGTCGTAGTAGCCACTTCTAGGTCTCAGAATGATCACTAGATGGCGCTGCGGTGCCATCTAGTGATCGACCACATGCAACCCACAACCGTCCGAGGAACCTGCATCGATCTGGTCTTTGCAAACTTCCCACTACGGTCCATCCAAGAACCCCTATCCCTTCACTTTACCGACCATAAAGCATTTATAATGAAGGGTGAACGAAAGCCACGTCTAGCTACCATTTCCAAACAATAAAATAATTTCCTTGTATATATACAGTGTTTGTCACGTCTTTCATGATGTACTGGGTGAAATTCACGGAAGATTCACGGTTTACCGATAAAGCTCCGGAGCTTCGCCCACTCATCATCATTCACTCGTGGTATGCGTGGATTTTTGTTTTCGTTTTTTTTTTATTCACCAGTCGAAATACCACATTTCTGGATACTCGCCTCCTGTTCAAGGCATACTTGGACTTTTTTTTTAATGCGAAGCATTTCTTAGCGAACTCCGGCGACCTTGAGCGTATCTATCTAGCCTGCCTACGACTTTGTGCTCTAATGGCCGTATCGTTCATGGGATTTATACCAAAATTGGTATGGCATAAAATGACTGCATGATGAACATGAATGACTAGTCATATCATGAAAATTATGACTAAATTTTCATGAAAAGTATGATTTACACGCCATGACCTTAGTGCTACTAAGGCTGTTTTCTTAACTCGATATATTCAAAAATTGGTACAATAAGACATTTCTGCATGACCAATATAAATGACAGGTGGTAATATGAAAATCATGATGTGCATGTCATGTACAACATGATTTACAAGCCACGCTCATGGCGCGCCGACGGCCGTTTCGTTAGCTTGATATACACCAAATTTGGTGTTGCGTGACGTGACTGTATGGCGAACCTAAATGCCAAATCGTAATATGGAAATAATGACATGTCATGTGCAACATGACTTGGATGCCACGCTCATGGTAATTTCGGGCACGTTTCGCTAGCTTGATATACCCCAAAACTGGTACTGCGGGACGTGGCTGTATAACGAAGTGGCACGTGGTAAAATGAAAATATTGGCATGCATGTCATCTACAATGCCATTTACATGCCACGCTCATGGTTCGTTTGCGTCCAGTTCGCTAGCTTGATACACACCAAAAAAGGTAATGCGCGACGTGACTGTATGACGAACATAAATGATAGGTCCTAACAAGTAAATCATCACATGCATATCAAGGCGAAAGCCTTTAATGTGTCATGCCCACGTGCGTCCGTCCGCCCGTCCGTCCGTCCGCCCGTCTCTCCGGCCCTGCCCTGGCACGGTGCCAGGTGGCCGACGGGGTGCGCAAACGGACGCCGGTCGCGTCGGACTCTACAGCGCTCGCGCTTTGCTGTCGTAGCGTCAGTGTGCGCAGCGTGTCCAATCATTCGCGTTCCATTCTGACCGACCCCGTCTCAATGGGCACAGGCGTTCGCGAAACACACTTTGGAATTTACAAAGTGTCGATCAGTTTAAGCGCCGGGACGCGGATGGCGTCTGCACGATGCGCAAAGCGCGAGGCAACGAACGCAGATTGGTCTCGCGTCTCGCTGCAATTGGCGGTAAAAAATTAAAAAAAGAAAACACGCACACATTCCGTTTGTGTGCCATCCCACTAAGAGCGTAAAAAAAAGAGATGGCATAGTCAGTCGAATGACCACCAGCTTATGCCGAACACACTTTCAAATACACATAGTGTTCTTCAATTTTTGTACAGCATGATTTGCTCCTTGCTGGCTGCTTCGCATTACATCGATTCCCACAGTGCGTGGGATCTGCTGGTTTTTTTTGTTTTGTTTTGTTTTGTTTTTTTAGGCAGTGTGCTTTACTCTGTCAAGCTGTTTCAGAAACTCATTCCTAAACGGCACTTCCTCCTCACCGCTTCCGGGAACACATGATTTCAGAGCACTCATCAACGGCTACGCAAACAGCAACACTCAATGAACAAGATCCGAAATCGGAAGTTTCGTGATATACGAGTATCCTGCTTCATCGAGTGCAAACAAGGTAATGCCATTTAAATGTTTCCTGCGAGCCTCCAACGAACCTCGTGGCGGCAAGCGCTTACTTCATGGATTGTTGCAGCATAGTGTCTAAGTAGCAAAACTCATGCTGTCTGTCAACTGCACAGAAAGCTTCGACATGCTGTTTTGTAGTGGCACGTGCATCGAGTGACAGTCTCTTTTTTTTTTTTAAGAACTAGCGGTGATGCACTTACCAGCGGTTGCTGAAAAAGTGTTGCAGACAAGCTCTTACGAAATCGACGGTTATGCTTGAAGTTAGGCGTCATACTGGATGTGTATTATATCAGAGCACATACGCTTTATCGAATGGGCGATTTATTTTATTTGCATCTTTCTCGATTTTTCGGTCACGGACAAGATGATTTTTGGCTCACAACGAACGACACCGACACCGGCACCAGAATTTCTGCGAAACGAGCTCTTTAACTCTATCGCGTTAAAACAAGAAGAATGACCTTCAGCTAACACAACGTGCTGTTCCTTGGGGGGCCTTCCCGTCGATGCTGATTATCCGAAAAGTATTCCATAAAGTATTCAGTACTTCGAATATGCGCTATTCGCTTCGACTACCGTATCGAATAGAAGGCTATTCGATTCGTTATTCGAAATTTTCGAATATTCGCACACCCGTAGTGGTAACTTAAGGATTGAGTGATCGCTGTTGAGGCTACCATACTGCGCTTTGTGATTTTCCGATATAGGCTGGGGCGTCAACGTTGCTTTAGGGTTCAAAATCTCTGCACAGCTCAACTTAGTAAATATGTAGATGGACTTCCCCATGCTAAAGGCAAAGTAACCAAATTACTCCTCAGGAAGTCAGATAACGTTGAAAACGGTGCAGCCCGTGGTATGCGTGCAGAAGAAAGAAAACTACAAAAAAGCGTAAACGATCAGCGGGTACTAAAATAAAGACAATCCATAGTACCGCGCTGGCGCGGTCCAGGCGCGTTGCGGGAATTCGGAATGTTATGTCTGTCCTGATATATGCTCCCGGTTCCTTGTGGTTATACCAAGGCACATCCACCACACTACTGGCTCGCTCACTCTCCGTTACGTAAACGAGAATCACCTCAACCAACGCCTCCTCTATTTTATCAATGCCAGCCAAATGCGCCCGTTCCAGCCGTTCACCACCCTCTCCTCTAGCCCTTTCCTACTCTCACCCATTGCCTAGCCTTCGCATGTGCTTTGCTTTCATGGGGGAGAGCACCCGTCATGTAGTGCCTCACGACGGAAATCATATGAAGTAAGGTTTTGTTCAGTTGTGTGCAGATCCGTGGGGCGGCGTCTTGCATCCCTCGTGTTCACTATGTTGGCGGTCACGCTGGCTCTGTAAGAGACACGGTGTTTTGAGGTAGCGCGTCTCCGTTCGTGGCGCTATGCGGGCACCCAATGGGGACGCGTCACTGCGACGCTGCAGTGCATGCGCTGCCTTTAAGAGGTGTTTCACGAGCGCTGTGAGGCGGCGGCGGCATTGCTTCGAGCTACAAAGAAGGAGCACAAAGGAGCAAATTGAACAGACGCATGATATTGGAGAGGGAAAACGCGTCTATCGAATCTCCGTGCGAAAGCGCTGGGACGCACGTGTGACCCAAACAGCCCTACCCTACATGTGGCGTCGCATCACGGCCACTCCCTGAACTAAGGCGGACCGGCGGCTCCCATTGAGGGACGACCGTTTGTACTGCCATTGAATAAAATAGAGGAGGCGTTGCCTCAACGGTGGCGGAATAATAAGCATGGCCTCATAACGAGGCCTCGTTATCGATGTCAACCCTTAAGCGCATAGAAATCCAGATTGCTGGGTAGTGCCAGTTCTACAAAGGTGGGTTGCGGCGTTGCACAAGGTCTAGATGTCTTCGCAATAAATTGTGGTGTCGGTTCTTGGTATGATTATAGCAACAACGCGACTTCTTTTCGAGAGGCCCTTAAAACACGAAAGTGTTTTATGTCGGGGTCGACTAAGAGTTCAGATGCCGTATTTCAGTCACGGAAATGACGTCGAAAAATGCACACGATCAGAAGACAAAGAAAAAAACTTCTGTCAACGGAAGTCAAACCCACGACCTCTCGGTCCGCGACAACAGATGCTGGGCACGCTATGCACTGCGCCACGTTTTTTTTTATTGCATTGAGCCACGGTCACACACTTTGTAGGCTTTAAAAATATGCCTTCTATATCTACCACTTTACTCTCACGGTGCTCGTGATAAAGTGAAGTAAAGATGAAGTATGAATGACCATGAAACGCCAGATAAAGTTGAAGGTAGCGTGAAATTGATTGCAGCGAAAATAAGTTTTTGTACTGATCCGATATTCATTAAGGGTGATAAAACCAGTGTAAAACTACAGAACGATGAAATTTGTACTTCGAGATCAAAATGTGCGATTTAGATTATTTAGTTTGGCTTGCCGTGAAGTATTCAGAGCTATGAAATTGACGCAGACACAGCGTTAGTCCGGTTGGTTCCATAAGTAAACAGAACTCGTTGCTTAACGCAAATAAAAAAAAAACTAGAAAAAAAAAAGGTCAGCTTCGCACTAGTGACGCCAAGTCTGAAGGAAGAGCGCAGCTGTTTGGCTTTCTTTATTTTTATTTATTGATTTTCTTTCTTCTCTATCTTTCTATTGCACTGTTTCGTGTATCTCTTTTTTGTATATGCTTTCTTATTTATTTCTATCTCTCTCTTTATCTATTTTTTAGTCATTCTCCCGCTTTCTATCTTTATTTCTCTTTCTTCCTTTCTCTCTCTTTCTGTTTTGCTCTGTTTTTCTGTGTCTTTTTTTGCATCTGCTTTTTTTCTATCTCTTTTTGTTTCTTTGTATGTGTTTCTCTGTCTTTCTGTCTCTTTTGTGTCTTTATTCTCTTTGGGTAGCTCTACATTTCTCCTTTTCTTTCTATCGCTTTCTTTCTTTTCACGTGTTTCACGTGCTCCACTTCGCCGAGCAGAGTTTTCGTTTAACTCTAGCACGTGGTGTACTCGGTAGTGGGGCTTGGCCAATTTTCGTGGCTCGTACCCACCTGTGGAGCTTTTTCACGACGGAGCACAATTTATTGATAATTTAAACAGCCTCGCTCTTAAAGGAACCGACGTCGATCAAATGCATCGTAACTAATATTCGCTAATCAAGCGGGTGCGTCCGCCATACCAGCCAGACGCTTGCGGTGCTATAGTTACGTTCGTACGTCCCCACTGAAATAACAGTCCAAAAGTCGCGCTGACGTGTTCAGATTTTGTTAATTTCTCTGCAATTTTTAAAACGATTCGCAAGTGATAAAATCACGAGGTAATTCATATGAAACTGCGAACAGCCTTCTCTCTGTTGTTGACAGGCCTCTTTTCAGCAGTTGCTGATGGACTACACAAATCTTACGGAAACACTTACGACTTACGGGAAATTCACACACACCTACGCCGAAGAGCATACCTTGGTGAATGTACAGTAAGCGTCAGAAGTTCAGGGACCATGAGACACACACACACACACACACATACGCACAAAAAGTGAATGATCCTTCTGCTTTGGGAGGTAGCCCTGAAATCTCATTTCTAGCCTGCTCACAAGTACGCTGATATTTACTCTGCAGTTCTACTGATCACTGTCAAATTTCCCTGGGCGATTCAAAGTTTCTGAGGTGTTGGGGGGTCTGTATGCTTTTGGTACCCCCTTATATTAATTATACACAAGTGTTCAATGTATATAACGTCGCTGAATATGCTGCTCCAGTTGGTGACTGACCTTATCGCATAAACTTGCCTGCTGCTTCGATTACAAATTTTTTAACTACCCCGTCACCTGCAAAGCAAAATAAAAATTCTTCTGACCGCACAAATACTATCTACCAACATTCCTGCTGATACCTGGGGCGCGATTCTCGCGGTGTCCACTTAGTGGACATGTCCACTACGGCGGAGTGCATTCAGTTACTCGAAAAAGCGGCGAGCCGTGACGTCATGGCGCTCTTGACCACGTCGACGCACCGA
This sequence comes from Rhipicephalus appendiculatus, assembly GCA_030522465.1. NCBI lineage: Eukaryota > Metazoa > Arthropoda > Arachnida > Ixodida > Ixodidae > Rhipicephalus > Rhipicephalus appendiculatus. The sequence continues at coordinate 480,807 of JALIZH010026545.1, forward strand.
ACCCGCCAGCACATTCCCAGCATGAAGAGAAAGAAAGTGGACGAAATGTACAGTAACAGGAGTCTTAAACAAACCTGACAAGTCTGAACTTGCGTATGAACGTGTTGAGATGTTTGAAGAACGATGCAGGGAATGCGTACCGACCTTTCCAGGTGCGTCAGGCGGGCGGCCGCGTTAAACCTAGTTCAAGGGCTAACGTGATTAGAGTTCCAGTACGGCCTCCGAGATGTGCGTCGAAAAGCGGATCTCTGGGGGCAGCATTCGTCGCGGAGAAACGCATTCCGTCTTCCTCATTTGTGTCGAGAGTTGTGAAAGCTGCTTGGCGTCAAAATGATGCTGCGGAAGAAAGACCGGAAACAGGCGGCGCGCTGCTCGCCGAGCTTAGCCAATCAGTGGAGGCTGAAGTGGACATGTCCGCTGAGTGGACACGGCGAGAATAGCTGCCCCTGCTTTCTTTTTTTTTCGCTTAATAAATGCTTAGTCAGGAGTCAAACAGAATGTTTGTTTCACGATCTCAATGATGAGGTAAAGTAGGTCTTCCGTCAATACATCCAAGTTCTAAGATCGGTCACCACCATTCGAACTGCCAGGTTCTCCACGAAAAGCCAACATCACGCAAAAAGCGAAACAAACGCCCACGGATACTCTTGCATGCAATCAGGCATCGTGCCTGTTCCCGTCAATCCGACCCTTTTTCCGGGGTATTCCCGCCACTGGAATCGGCGGGAAGCGTGAGCAATATCTTGCGACAGAAACTAAGGGTAAATAACACGCTCGTGATACGTACACCTCTTGGGAAGTGGGCATCCTTCCTGCTTCCGTGTGGGCGAGCAATTATACCCGCTGTTATTTCCAGCTCAGCGAAAGAGCCACATGGACCGATTACCCAGTGCCATCCGATAATAAATGGCGCCATCGACCCTAGCCGCAACGCCACAAAGTTCTCGGAAAAGGAGCACCGCGACGTTTTTTTTACGCGACAGTAAACTGCAAGCAAGGGACAAATTGGCGCTGGAAAACGACACCAGCAGCCCTTCTTCTATCCGGAGATAAATTGCGCCGGCTGACCACACAGTGGTACACACGCGGATGTGTTCCAGTCGTTCTCTACTCCCTCTGAATTCCGGTACTGAACGCACACTAATGTGACATGACGTCCGTGTGTTTCTAACCGTAAAACTCTGATGTAGTTTCAGGTGTACGGATATATATGTGTAACTGATGAGGACTATCAGGTCATCTGAGTAAGTTTCAAAATATTTTAGAAATAGAAAGCGCAACATTCGGGGCCCTTCCACTGTACTGTGAAGATTGAGGCCACTAAAGCTGTGGTTATGGTGTTTATGGTAGAGTGAATATTGCTATTGTGAATTTATATGTTATAAATATTGAATATAATGAGCGAATGTAGAGGCGTACGTCCAAATATTTCGTGTTTCTCGCGCTCCTGACGCATATTATCTCATCTTCGGCGGACAATGGCGGTCTCAAAATGAAATACTGTAGTGCACGGTAAACGTTGTTTTTTTCGAAACTACAAAAACGGCATGAAGTTCATTTCTTATGCAAGCGGTCTTGTCTTTGAGGCGAAATTCTTCACGTCTTTATGCCATGTCGACGAAATCATACACCTTGGGTTTACTTCTAGATGTCCACTTTTTCGGCGCAACAGCCTGGCTTAGTCGAATTAATCGGTTCGTCACAAACTGTTGTGCTGCACGTCTTTTGTACCGTGGACTCTACCTGCCAGAATCTAGACATATGCAACTTCGCTGCAAAAATTGAAATCGCATGTTATTCGGGAGATCTGGAAGCTTGAACCGCGATATGGTTATGAAACAAGCCATTGTTCGGGCAAGTGGAATTCGTTTGACTTCTTCAACATAGGTACTAGTTAATCGAACTACGATCTCATTTTCGGACTTCCCACTAATTTGAAAGTGGCAAGCCTGGCCAAGAACACAAACCGCTACCTCATGTTTAGCAGGGAAACTTCTGGTGGTGAGCCAACACGGTCGGTAGGGTTACACCCGCCAATGTTGATAATACGTTTAATGCACATGTTTGTCTTCCGGTTAAAGAAAACTTGAATCAAACGTGCCGTGAAACGCATGGAGAGGAAGGCTCACGAAGGCAGTGGTGCCGTTTCCAAGTAAGAAAAACGCGCACCTCGAGGCTAGGAAACAAATTATATAATAAAGCACGGGAATCGTCGAGTACCAGAGGCGTCGAGATGAGGCAAGAGAGCTGTTTCCCACATTCAACAGTCATTAATAAATTAATAATAATAATAATAATAATAATAATAATAATAATAATAATAATAATAATAATAATAATAATAAAAAAGTCACACTTTCGCCACTAGGGCGAATCAATGAATGCGATAGCAAGAAATTAGAATGTCACACGAAGAACGACAAGCAGCTCGATACTTGCAGCGCGCCGCGGCAGCACAAAGAAGGACGCTCGAACGGAACGCATAGGTATACATAGGACAAGCGTCAACTAACAACTGTCATATTTGTTACGTCTTTTAGATGTGAAGCATCTTATGGCCGAGCTTAATCCGGTGTGCGGCGTGACATCCCTTACTGCGCATGCGCAAACCCTTCCAAAAAAATAAATAAAAAACCTCCTTTCCCCCCTCTCTCTCTCCTCTAGGCATCCCTCCCCGCGCAACCACACCCTCACTGCGCATGCGCCTCCCCCTACTCTCTCCCCTCCTACGCTCTCCCCTCTCTTCTCTAGGCATACCTGCCCGCGGCGTCCACACTCCCACTGCGCATGCGCGTCCCCCCCCCCCTCTCTCTCCTCTCCTACGCTCCCCCCCTCTCTCGCCTCGCGACGCCGACGCAGGCAGCGTCTGCTAGCGACAAATGAATGTGTTCCCTCATGGTTGGGAAAGATGGAAGCCCTGCTCAATATGAAGGAATTTTAAGTTGTAATTTTATTTATCAGTGCTTGAAGGCCGTGGTAGCTTGCATGTCTTTTTGTTGTGTCATTCATGTTTTGTATGTTTCTGGTATATTGTAATATTCTCTTGTCCCCGTGTGTGTGACGTCCAACCGGAAATAAAAAAAAAAGTTTCTTGGTTGAAAAAACCGACTGCTCGCGCTGCACAACCGTTCACTGGCCACTCCGTATATATGCCAATGGATTTCGACCTGCAAGGTGGTGCCGGTGGGAGATTTCTCCTGTGCGCTGTTGAACAATAAAAATTCACAGCGTGCGCGTCAACTAAAAGCGGACTGCGGGTCTCTGTGTCCAGTCGGAGTCTTCTGTCTCTCATTGCCCATTAGCATCGATTGGCATGTTCCAGTAGGAAACACCGCTCCATCACTGCGTGCTTTGCGCCTCCCCACTTTTCTCTCCTGCGCAACGCTGCGATGAGCGCCAGCGTCCACGCCGCCACCAGTGTAAGCGTTAGCGCACGCTGCTTCACATCTACACATGGTTCCCTTTAGCGGGAGATGGTATAATTTTTTATTTGAGGAACGCGCTGCAAGTGTCCACAATGCAGAAGCCGACGATGTTTGATATTTCTTTTTCTTGTAAACTGCGGCACGTGGAATGACCCATCTGCGTCTCCTGCAACGCGGTGGCGTCTGACACCAAGTGTACCTAATAATAATATCTGGGGTTTTACGTCCCAAAACCACGATATGATTATGAGGGACGCCGTAGTGGAGGGCTCCGGAAATTTCGACCATCTGGTGTTCTTTAACGTGCACTGACATCGCACAGTACACGGGCCTCTACCATTTCGCCTCCATCGAAATGCGACCGCCGCGGCCGGGATCGAACCCGGGACCATCGGGTCAGTAGCCCAGCATCTTAACCGCTACAAAGTGTACCTAAAGTAGGCACAATAAGTGTACCCAATGCTCTTTTTTTTTCTTCTACATCATGAGTGGGTACAGAAGGCGGCCACACTGTCGTGGGCGTCTCAAGGGCAGTTTTCAATTTGAAAGTAAAAGTAGGAGCGTTGCGTTATAGAAAACACGCTCAAGCTCCTGCGAGATCTGCGTGCCGCGAGCGGTAAATGGAGCATATGAATAGCTCGCCGTTATATCGCCACCACAAGCATTGCGCGTGGATGTGTTGTCTGGCGCAGTGGGCTGCGGAAGGAGGGCTCGCTGCTTCGAAACCCAAATCGGGTGCTTTGGAACTTTAACTATCATTTATTTTTCTTTGTGCCTTTTTTATATACATAAACATGTATACATATCTAGCACATGACGGGCGACGGCGATGACATAAATTAGCTGAGAGTCCATATAATTGCTATCGCAATAATAATAATAATAATAATAATAATAATAATAATAATAATAATAATAATAATAATAATAATAATAATAATAATTTTATTATTATTATTATTATTATTATTATTATTATTATTATTAATATTATTATTATTATTATTATTATTATTATTATTAGTCCCGCACCATGGCTCCCAACACGGACGCATGCTTGCTATGCTCCCGCCCATTTTCGGTAAGCAGCAGTTTTTCCGCTGTGAAAGTTGCTCTAAACGTGTTCACGCGAAGTGTGTAACCTGGTCTGATGAAGAGCAGCAACATCTGAAGTCTGGATCACGCTCATTTTCGCTGCAATTTATGTGATCCAAGCCATGCTCATGGTAAGCCTAGAGAAGACGACTCGGCGGCCTCCCGCGGTGAGCATCGCAGCTCTGAAACCGGTTCCCTTACCTCGTGCTCCCCTCCGGATGGCGATCTGGCCGGTCTACGCCGCACCCTTCCTCGACGCGTTGGAGGGAATCTCGTTCCTCAACGACGGGGTATCCCAACTACGCGAAGAAAAACGAGCGCCTCTTCAAGGATCATTCCCGCGGTGTTGAACAACAAGCCCGCGTCGTCGCCTCCCTTCGGGGAGAGGTCCACTTCCTGCGTGAGGTGCTGGTGAGCCGCACGGCCACCGTGCCAGTGAAGGCAGCTGTGGTCCCAGCGCGTGAGAGCGCTGACCGATCTGCGATTTCCAAGCCGCCTGCGTACTCTGGACAACCTCTCTCCAATACCCTTTCACCGTCGAATTCACCGCCAGCTGAAGAAGACACGTCCAAGCGACGCAGCGTGATACCTGCGACAGTCTCCTTCTGCAGCTCCTCTTCCACCTGAAGGTGAAAGAAAGAAGAAACCTGCCTCGTTTGGAGCTATGACGACATCGATTATATCTGTAGCTGAACGGCCACAACGGCCACAACGGCCAAAGGTAATTTTTGTTACCAAACTGAGCGCGGACACCACTGCTGCGGACATCAGAAAACATATTACTTCAATGGATCTGTCTCCCATCTCTTGCCGGCGCCTTGAAACTAAATTTCAGTCATATTCTTCATTCTACATCGAGGTTGACGAGGACACATTACAACGCTTGAATGACCCTTCGATGTAGCCTCTCGGATGCCTCTTCAAGCCTTTTCGTGGAGTGCTGCGTGATGACATGCTTCATCCCTCTGAGCTAATGCCTTGTGTCGAAACTGCCGTGTAACGTAGACATATTTTACCAGAATGCTTGCGCTAACACGATATATGCCAACACTGCAAGAAGGCGTGAGCCACCCAGAGACACCTCCTCTGGGACTGTGCGCCACCGCCGGGTAACCAAGAAGAAGCAATGCCAACTGCCATCAGCAGCAAGGTCATCAGCCGAGAGCTAGGCAACCAAAGAGACGTGGTCCAGCACTTGCTTAGCATCCTGGAAGGCCAGCGGCCGAAAGCGGCGCCCCCACGGGTTTGACGCGAGTAGGTTGCTGCTCCGGGACGTCCGAGCACGCTAGTGCCTCGCTTTAATTCCCCTACCCCATCTCCCCTTTATGCCGGATCGTCAATAAAGTTGTTTCACTCACTCACTACCAGAATGCTCGTGGTCTACATACCAAGACAAACGAGTTTTTGTCTAATGTTCTTTCATCTTCTTTTCCCATTATTGCTATTTCTGAAACCTGGCTGGGCCCTGAAATTCCCTCATCTGACTTTTTTCCCCCGACCTTTACCACCTTCCGCAGTGACCGAGATTTCAGCGAAACCAAACAGAAAGGCGGTGGCGTGGTGATTGCCATTGACAACTCACTGAAATCCGTTAGACGGAAAGACCTGGAATCTTTCGAAGAATCGATCTGGTTAGAAATAAGCCTTGAGCGCCAGGGAAAAATTGTTGATTGGATGTTTCTACTTACCGCCCAGCATTTCCCCTGCCTCGTTTCATGATGCCATGTCTTCCATTGAACTTGTGATATCTTGTCATAGCGGGCACAGAATTATTGTTCTTGGTGATTTCAATCCGCCTGAAATTGACTGGGGCACGCTTTCCTTCTCTCATTATAATCATTTCATAGAGAAAAAGTGCAGCCTGCTCTTGGATTTTCTGGTGTTTAATTCCCTACTGCAACATAACGCAGTCGTCAATTGCAGAGACAACTTCTTAGACCTCTGTCTTTCAAACGATCAACCCGTTGAAGTTTCACGCTCCGACATCTCTCTTGTCCGTCCCGACAAATTCCACTCACCACTTAACGTAAGAATATCTGTATGCGCTGAAACAACAAGCTACATCAGTCACATTAACCAATCTCCTAGATTTGCTTTCATGAAAGGTGACTACACGGGACTGCATCATTACTTGTCCACCGTTGATTGGCCACAGGTTACTGACAAACCAAATGTTGATGACCAAGTTGAGCAGTTTACGGAGCTTGTATTAAGCAGCATGCGTAATTTTATTCCGCAATATACACCTAAACAACGTAAATACCCCCCACTGGTTGTCCTTTGAACTTATATGTGCACTGAAGCATAAAGATCGCGCGCACAAGAAGGCTAAATGTTCTCCATTCAGCGAGTGGAAGAAAGAGTTCAGCTTTTTTCGAACTCTCTCTAAACGCCTATATAAACTGGACCACAGTTCATATATTGAATTATTAGAAAAAAAACGCTTCTGACAGGCCGGCTGAGTTTTGGAAGTATGTATACAAACGGTCTAGTAAAAGTGAGGAGTCCTTGCAGACTATTGGACTCAAACGGTGTTGAAGTGCACGCTGTTGCTGACTGTATTGCCACGCATTTCTCATCTGTTTATAAGGCCTCAGACTCTAGCACTGAGACCGGACAACAGCCCAAGGCAGTTAGCACATCTAGTGGTTTGTCGCTGGATGAGAATCTCATCTGCTCATGCATTTAGCGCTTGAAACCGTCCTTATCAGGTGGCTCAGATGGCATCCCCTCCGCCCTACTAAAGGCTTATGGTAGTATATTTGCCCCAGTACTCACTACAATATTTAATAAGTGTCTGAAAACTTCCACATTTCCCAGCAGGTGGAAAAACTGCGCGTGTTTTTTCCAGTATTTAAGTCGGGCACCAAAACTGATGTTTCTAATTATCGCCCGATTTCTCTACTGTGTGCCACATCAAAGATATTTGAGCTGGCTCTTCACAACTTATTGTATTCTAGCGTGAAAAATTCATTAATTCCTAATCAACACGGGTTTCCCGCTGGCCGCTCAACTACCACAAATATTGCCAGTTTCATGACGCAGATCTCCTCGCCTATTTCTCAGAGAGGACAGGTTTACGTAGTCTACTGTGACCTGAGCAAGGCTTTCGACGTAGTCAGCCACTCACTGATGCTGGTTAAACTTGCACACTTTGATGTTGACTCGTCTATTGTGAATCTCCTGCATAGCTATCTGCTTAAGAGATCATGTTATGTTGCCGTAAATGGCCAAACGTCTTCCTTATACAAAGTGACTAGTGGGGTCCCTCAAGGGTCGGTATTAGGCCCCACTCTTATTTTTAATTTACGTTAATGATGTTTCTTTTGCAATTCGTTATTCTTCTTTTCTCTTGTACGCCGATGACATCAAGATATTTAAGGAAATTCCATTCAATTAACGACTGTCGCTTGCTCCAGTCAGATCTGTCTTCTTTTCTCCGAATGGTGTAACGACAATAACCTTTCCCCTGAATACCTCAAAGGCCAAATTCATGAGTATATCGCGCAAAACATCTATCGTGTTTTTTCGATACTCTGTCAATACCGTTTCGTTATGTAAGGTTTATGAGATCAGTGATCTTGGTGTTGTTTTTGATAGCACGTTAATTTTTTCTGCTCACACTAAACGTGCTGCCATGCGGGGCTTCCTTCTCTCGGCTGTGTTTGCAGAATCTCTCGAGAATTCAGTTCTCCTACAGCCTTCCACAAATTGTACACCGCAATATGTCTTCCTCAACTTGAGTATGCATCTGTGATCTGGACTGGCGTTGCTAAATCCAGCAGTAATGCCATTGAGCGAGTCCAGAAAAAATTCCGAAGCATTTACAACCATCGTTTTGCTGGAAATGACTCTGGGTCTTGTTCTAACGCTGCTGGATTATTATCATTACCACCACTTTGTTGTCGACAAAATAGCGCTGACCTGTTATTTCTTTACAAGCAAGTTCATGGTATGATATCCTGCTCACTACTTCTCAGTTGTATTAATTTTCGAATACCGCATAAGTTAACCAAAGAAAATCGACCGTTTCATGTACCTGCCAGCTTCTTCCAACACTCTACCGTTCACAGAATACAAAGTCTCTATAAGGTTAACTTTCTTGATCTTGATGTTTTTCATTATCCACAGTCATTGTTTTACAGCGAAATATGTATATGGCTAGGTGAAACGAAAAACCGCTCGGCATCTGTGTCACGAGCGGTCTCCATTGGCTGTGCTATCAGTTACGTCGTTCTGAGCGTCGTACACAAGCTCGCGCGCCATTGGCGCGCGAGCTTGGGTACGACGCTTGCAGGGTCAAACGTTTGCAGCAACGGCGCGCCGAAGAAGCGGCGTTGCGGGCAGAACAGCGTCTACGTGATGATTGCGGGAGCGCGTTCGCCGGGGCGAACGCCCGCTTTCGGCGAGTTTCTCCAGCGGCACTTTCGCTTCGGCTGCGACGTCTGTGACCGCATGTGGTTCGACCACAACCTGGCAACGATAATTGTGGAAGGATTCAGTGCAGCGTCGGGTTGAACCCACTGCTAAACACCGGGGCCGCACATTTCAGCTTCGCTGGTTAACCATTTGTACGGAGTGCTTGGGTGGTGATTTTTATCAGAGCTATGCACTGTCTTAACATAGTTTTGCACAATGTATAAATTCTTCCCTTTTCCGTCTTTCAGGAAGCCTTCCCGCATAGTTTTGTATATCCCACATTACTTTTCACTCCCATTCCATGATTCTCGTGTTGTCTTTTTATTCTGCCCCCTTTGCGTTGATTTCTTTTTGCCTAAAGTGTTTTGCGCTCTTTTTATTTGCTGTCTCTTTCTGAAGACTGTCTGCATTGAATTATTTATTTTTTTTTGTTTTAATTCTGCGTGCGCCTGCACAAAGACCTTATGGTTGTTCCTGGGCACGTTAAATAAATCATTGATTGATTCATTGATTCATTATTATTATTATGATTATTATTATTATTATTATTATTATTATTATTATTATTATTATTATTATTATTATTATTATTATTACGCGCCAAAGCTACAATGTGGTTCTGAACCGCGATATAGTTAAGGACTCCGGAAATTTCCTTCCATTTAGTCTTCATCGAAATGCGACCACTGCGGCTAGGATCGAACCCGCTTCCTTTGGGCCCGTAGCCGATAACCAGTCATCAATGGAGTGCTCTGAAGGGGCCGAAAATATTACAGTCACACTAAAAGAATGAATCTGTAATACCTCAAATTACCTTAAAATGAACTGCGCTACAGTAGAGCTAGACTTCATGAAAAGAATATTGGGGGGACCCTTAAGCTTCGCCTTTAAGAGCTGAACGCGATAGCGATATCCTGTCCCTAGTGCGTACTTCAATCACTAAGTGCATACTATGTAATGGGTAGCATGCTTTAAACAACGAGCGATTATGAGTGGGAGGTGTTTTCGAACTTGCTATGCACCCACTAGGTGGTCTTAAGGGAATACGCGCAGTAACGTGTGTGCCTTTTGTAATGGGCGACCGGCTTTGAACCACGATGTCATTACGATATTCACACGTTCTGACGCCCGATGGCACTGTACGCTTGTACCACACAATATTACGGTGATATTATATGTTGTATTGTGACGCCTGTATACAGGAACGCGTGTGTTTGTAAAGCATGAAAGTTATTTTCACTGCATTTCCAAGCAGAGGAAGTTATTTTCAATGTAATTCCAAGCAGAAGCGTGGCTTTGTGGTAGAACACCTGCATGCCACGTAGACGGCCTGGGTTCGATCCTCACTCGGACCCGGAAATTTTTATTATTTATTCTATTTGCATCTTTCTCGATTTTTCGGTCACGGACAAGATGATGATTTCTCGCTCACAACCAACGACGCCCCCCACCGACGCCGACGCCGGAATTTCTGCGAAACGAGCTCTTTAACGCTATCGCGTTAAAAATACACCCTTTGGCTCTTTTTCGAGAGTGCTGCCTTGCGACGTGTATGACTCATTGTTGAAAGACTTAAGTGCGCGAAAACATACAAGGACATAGTTGGGAGTCTGTGCACGTGCTGTCCTTTACTGTCTCTGTGTCCTTGTATGTTTTAGCGCAGTTAAACCTTTCAAGAATGAACATTAACCAACTAGCCCAACTTGGTGCTCTACCACGTATATGACTCTGTGTATGGAGGCACGTGTAGTCTCTGTGCAGTCTCTTCGTGTTAACGAGAGCACGAAGTTACAGAGAGCACGAAGGTCACTGCGCTCGCTGCAGCGGCTACGTTTACGAAAGGAGCGCGCTGCTCACACAGAAAGAAGTAACAAAATTCGGACAGTTGTTAGACCGCGCTCGCCCTGTGTATTCTCGTTCGTACGTTTCGTGCGTCCTTTCTGCTTGAGCAGCGCGCTGCAAGTTCCGAGCTGATTGCCGTTCTTCGCGTGACGTTACAATATTTTTAAGTGCGAATGCACTTCTTAAGCGACCCCGAAAACTCCGCCGGCATCCGCGCTCCTCCTCCTCTCCCCTAGCAACGGCGCGAGGAGCGGAGAGGAGCGTCTGTAGCAACGGCGCAGCGACGTCACGCCCCACGTGACTGCGCGCGCTCCGCCCTCCGCTCCGTGGCTGCGCGCGCCCCGCGCCGGCTCCGCACCGCTCTCCATCATCATCAGTAAAAGTGCTTTGCACTTAAAAACGGCCAGACCTCCGTGGGTCGGCTGGCGCGTGCTCTCTCGCTGCCGTCTCCTTCGCTCGGCTCTGCAGTTCAGTCACGCGCGCCCCCCTCATAGCATCACCCCGTGCTTCGCACTTCCTCATACTCCCCTTCGGGGAAATGTTCTTTTTCCTGTAGCATTCACTGCTTCGCCATTGAAGCGAAACAATGCACAAAACCAATGAGCGAAGCTCCTTAGAAGTGGGGCGCACGCAGCGTTCGGCACGCGTGGCGTTTCATTGTCCAAGTAACGGACCAACCACAGGGCGGACGACAGGGTGAATCGATGGTTTCGCGCGTTCGCCGGTTTGAGGGCGGAGGGCAGAGTCGAAGAAAGAGGGAGATGGAGACTAATCTGTCTCCGTTTCGCATGCGTTCGTATTCTCGCGCTTTGTTGTCTAGGAGGTGTTGGCTTTGCGCATCGTGCAGACGCCATCAAGGTTCCAGCGCTCATAAAGCGCATTTATCCTCCCGCGTGAGGGGGAGACGCCACAGCTGGCACCGTGCAAGGGAGCTTCAACGGCGACGGCGACGGCGGGGTGCCGGCCTAAGGAGCTTCGCTCCTAATATACTCTCAGGTACCATTGCATTGATGCATTGATGTGTACGATATTGAGCGTGGCACGGTTGAAAGCGCAGTTTCCTCTGTAGCGCTCTTGCTGCGTGTGTCATTGACTCGCAAGCAACCTGACGCCATTTCAGAGCAGGAAGGATTAACATGACTGCACGCAACATAATAAAACCACAAAACATCCCTGTAAAATGCGATGTCTGCAGCCCGGAACATGAATCCGTGGTGGGAAACCAAAGGAACTCGCGCTGCCGCCGGAGAACCTGTGTACCGGGCGACTTCACCAGTGCATAGTTTACTACCAGAAACCGATGAAAGAATACAAGAAAGTACAATAATAGTTTAGAACACAAGAAGAACATGCGTAGTGATCCAGTACACACATTGCACGCTGCAGAGGAGACGGTGTTATGCTGTGTTGAATTCAAGTGGCCAACTGCATGTACCGTATTATGTTACGTGCAATGCAATGCAATGCAAGACAGCGCGAATTTCGCAAGGTTGCCGAATACATATGCATATACGGGACATGACGGCGACGGTGACGGCTATGGCAAAAATCCGCCGAGAGCCTCCATATAATTCATTTCGCAATCAAATGTAAACGGTTTAGACTAATTCCTGCTCTTCTATAGGAGAGCTGCAAGCAGCTGTCTGGTCTGCTACATTTTGCTAGCTAAGAGCGTGTTTCGAGAAAAGGTTCATGATTTAAACAACTATCATATTCAACTATGGAAGAGCAGCAAACCGTCCCGACAACCGTATGGTCAACAAGCAGCGGATCATAGAGCCAAAGCCAGATTTGAAAAGTACATGTATGCTATGTTCAACGACCACCTTAAGCGCTCTGCGATTTTCTCAATCATTCTTCAGTTCTTTTACCAGCCTTTGAGCTTCCTGAAAATGGTTCTCCAAAGCATTTAGCGAACATCGCTAATGACTTGTGCCTTTTAACCTCGTTCAACGCCAAAGAGTTTCAAACTATTTCCATTTAATATAAAGGTTGTCTCAGGTAACTTGGGTCAAGGCTTAAAAAATGAAAGGCGCACCGAAAGCCAATTGAACCGAACGCGTACTATTCACTCTGAGCGTGAGTCATACTCTGCTTCCGCAATTCTGTGCAGCATTGTGGAACCTGCAGTATTTCTCGACCAATGAAAAGGGCGAGCACATCTAAACGTATCTTTCCGCGCCATGTCGTCTGCAAACGGCGAGCGCTGCTAGCGGTGAGCTTGCGCACCGTCGGAATTTCCTTCCTTTAACAGAAATTGTGCACAACTCTGCAACACACTGAGGTCGAAGTCGACCAGCAGCTTTTCTTGATCGCGGCCCCTGCCACCGCGAAACAAGCGTCTTGGGCGACGGCTACATCGACGCCCGCATCGTCTGCGTCTGCTGCGGGACGCTTCGACCTGCTTGCTTCTTGCTCCGCGTTTTTCCCGCTAAAGTATGGATGTCGTCCGGGTCGTTGCCAGGCATGGTTCCAGCCATAGAGTTTCCTAAAATTAACTAGAGAGGACTCTGGCGCTGCGATCAATCAGCCACCATGGGAATGATGGGTAGTACACGGATTTGCCTAGTCTTCGTGCTTCCGGCTTCGAACGCACTTGTGGCTTTGTTTATTGTTGCGTTTTCGTTCTGTTTCAGATAAAAGAATGTACCGTTGTGAACTTCGTGAGCCTACTTGAATTCGTGAGCTTAAAAAGGTGAAGGTGGTGAGGCGTATCTGCTAAACCTTTGCAGAACTTCGTATTGCGGCAAAGCGAATTCAGGCCCACACGCAGCCAAAAGAACGAAGACTAGGGCAAGACTAGGCAAATTTGTGTACTACCCATGATTCCCATGCTGGCTGAAGCGCCGTGTGTTGCAGCTCCCATCGACACTAGCGCCAGAGTTCCCTCTAGTGTATTTATAGGAAACTCTATGGTTCCAACGTCTTAGTCTGCCTGGTATTCAAAAAAGCGTAGCGTAAAACCAAACAACGTGTCTTCGAGCTGGCGCCTGCAAATGGCCCCAGCTATCGAGGATTAGAAAAAAACTAACAAACGCGTAATGTATGCCCTCCGAGATTTGGGAAGCGCCCATCGCCACGCGCTAAGCCTAGAAAATTGATATTTTGACCGTGGATCTCAAAAACGGTGCCGAATCGACACGAATACTGTGTTGTCAAAGCTTAAGAACATGAATCTAAAGCAAATGGAAGCATCAGTTCGGATCTTACAAGCTAGAGAGCACACGGCGGCCACTTGATAGACTCAACGTGGGTGACAACTGCTTCCGGCAGTGCAGCCATGTTTTTCGAACCCAATTTGGTTCCTCCGAGGCGCTTTGGAGGCTGTGGCTGTGCCGACCACACAAGAAATTTTAGGCAATGTCATACCAACAGTTTGTGCTTTAGAGATGAAAACTTAGTTTCATACCAGACAGAGTTGCGTTATTTCTTCCGCCACTTGCATGTTATAACACGAACAAGCCAGAACTCTTTCTTCAGTACCATGGAGCCACAAAAATTGTTTTGTATGAACAATGGGGCAAAATCACCAGGCAGATCGCAGTTTCAAAACGCAGACAACCTTTCGAGTAATAATATTCTGACGAGACAACTTGTAAAGGTGATGAGCACACGCAGCGGGTTTTGAACATGGGCACTACATCTCGCTACGCAAGAATCTGCGCTCGAAGATTGCGTAGCCTTGGCTCTTATGCACGGAACTCATGACACAGAGTATAGTTAGGCTATTTCTTACTTTCCAGTTATGTAACTCAAATATTTACGTGTAGTTACCCAACACTTTAATAATTGGCTGAAGACCAAAAATTATCAAGGCAAAGCTGTAAAGCACCTTCAAAAATTACCTACCGAATTGTTTTCTTCACAATACGCCTCACACAGTCATTTTTTCCGCACTTCAAATAGAGCCCGCGAAATATTAAAAAAAAGAAAAAAAAATCCGCGTGACTCAGCGCTGGCGCATTGCTATCGCGCTGCCAATGGGCGTACGATCGGTGAACTTGGCCGTCTGCAGCGTTTTAACACAGTAGCGTTAACTAAACAGCTCGTTTCACAGAAACTGCAGTGGCGGCGTCGACGGCGTCGACGGCGGTGTCAGTGTCAGCGTCTTTGGTTGTGGGTGATAAAGCAGCGTCGTCTGTGAAGAAAAAAAAAGGAGAAAGATGCAAATCAATAAATAAAAAAAATCATTGGTTCTAGTGATAACCGAACGCAGGAATAATGCAGGGCAGGCACGTGCTATCACAGAGCCACAGTCCACAAACTTCTAAAAAACAAGAAACGCTATACGAGTGTCATGAAGTAGTAGAAGTCTCCTTAACCGCATGTACCTTAATATTGCGTGGCAGAAGCGTTGAATCGCGCCAGGCCTCAAAAACTGTGAATTACGCAACGCATGGGTGTTTGATTATTAAAGCCCCACTCAGTACAAAGCGCTGAGGCATATTTAATCATCATCAGCAGCAAAACGATCAATAAAGTGGGCAGCTGCGCAGGTTCTCGTTTTGCCTTACGGACGCGTCGGGGCCGTTCGCTCATTCGCAAAAGAACGTATTATCAGGCCCCGGAAACTGAGCGCTAGTTTCAGTTTCAAGGAACATGCACGCTCGTAGGGGTTGCCGGGCATCGTAAGATCTGGTTGACCGAAGTGAGGTTGAAGTGGATGTTCGTATTTATTTGCTTTCGCGAGTTTTTACAAATAAAGAAATTGAATTTCAGTGTAAAGAACTCTTCTTTTGTTTATTTGTCTTTTGTTGCTTATTTTGTGAAATTTAAATCAGGCGAAGCGCGGGAAGTGGTTGACTTGAATTCGTAGCGCTTGCTTCCGCTCCTCCCTGCCACTCGCTCAGCGATATCACAAGTTCACGGTGCACAAGTTGAACCAGTTGAACCGCGCTGAGTTATCTTGCTCGGTTGGCGTGCCAAGTACGGGAAAGATAAGACAGAAAGTTGTGGCGTGCAGAGAACGGAAGCCGCAGTGAGCTACGCCGAGCAAGTCAACCATGCATAAGACGAAGATGGCTAAATCGGGCATCACACGTTTGTCGTGGCTGTGCGGTGTGTTAACTCGGGGATTTCCAGTTCCGCGAAGGTTTCCAGGTTTCCTAGAGGCAACGGGTGAGCACAAGTATTTGGGCCCATTATTTCAGCAGGTATTATTTTGCATGAGTACATCAGTAAAACCAGTTCTCTGCAAGCCTGACTGTACTGACATAAATGCAGTGTTCGTCAAGACGACAGCCCACCCGCTATCCGCAAAATACGTTTAATGAAAGGCTTGAATGCGTGTTGGCTAGGCTACATAGTTTTATCATCTTGTACTCTTGGCATGTAGCTCAAATGATGTGAAGCAATTTTACGCTCCTTCCTGTTCTTGAAATACATGTAGCCAGTTTGAAACTTTGTGGTTCTTTACTTCTAATGCTCTCACTGAAATACATGTGATGGAGAGAATGCTTCTAGAAATCGTTACAGGCAATGTAGCTGGAGCCAACATTTTGAGAATTGAACTTTTCTTCGTCAAGGCAACGCTGCTGCCCTAATGAAGAAAAGTCAACTCGCCGAAACATTGTTTCCAGAGACGTTCTGTCTTGAAGAACTTCTCATCGCTTCAAGCCTCTCTGTTCCTCTGAACTTCTGCCTCTCTTGGTAGTCAAATTCTGTAAGAAAGGTGTCCTGCTCGTGATTTTTGATAATTTTCGCTTTGGTTCAGATATTCTGCGTCCACTTTTTGCTCATTATGTCCATATTTCAGTTGTGAATTAAAGCTGCTTTTATAGATTGACACTTTCACACTACACTTATGTCTCTGTTTTTTTTATTAATACGGAAAGTGCAATAAAAAAATCGATTGTATTTGTGTCGATCGAGTTTGGTCTCACTCAGCAAAAAGTCAGCTTAAATTTCGCCGCTTCGGAACACACGAACAAAACTAAAAGAATTGCTAACGAAATTTTACGAATGGCCGCGTCGCCCAAGCGGCCAGCAGACCTGAAAGAGGGCACGAACACATTCCGCGTTCATGCCAAGGGGGGAAAGTAGAGCTTCCGCAGCGACCCTCCTCCTCTCAGTTTTGCACCCTTTCCCTTTTATCGGTGACTTCACTAGTGACGTCATGAAAGAAATGTCCTGTTTGTGATTTATTTCTAGTTGGATGCCCGGCAACCGCCAGTAGTAAAAGCGGCGCTGCCGCTGCGTATCAGCATGCGAGAGCGTGACACGTGGGAGGTGTAGGGAGTTTCCGCCCCCCTGGTATTATGGCATAGTGCGCGCCTCGCAACTGCGCTTCTAGTAGGCATTCTAAGCGGCAAATGTTACGAGCAGAGACATTCGTTTCCTTGCGGCACGATTCAGGCATGCAGCGAGAACTGATGAGCACGGGCGCGATTACATTATCACGTTCTTATCGCGTTCCAGTCCTGAAGGCGAAGCTCAATTTCCTTCCAAGTTTCTGCTCCTCCTGCACTAATTCAATTGACTGTTGCCGATGAGGAAGACACTGGGGTCATTGTCCGAAAGAGTTCCGTCGAAGTGGTTGCAATGCGACATGCTTAAGGAATTAAGCGCTACTCACCGTCTTAGCTGCTTTATATCACCCTATTAGCCGCACTCTTTTCGCTGTAACAGTGACCTGCTTTGGCGCCCTGAAGGCGCCAGCCTGCAAGCGTCGTGCCTCAGAATCACTTTTGGTTAAGCAAGCTCCCGGTGCCTGTCTCTCAGCACACAAAGTAGCAAGCCTCACCGTTGTGGAGACCTGTTCTTGACAGGACACCTTCAACTAGGCGCAAGGGTTGCGCAATATGCCTCAAAACCCATAACCAAGGGTTCAAAACGAGAGTGGTTCAAGAAGCGTAGGGATAAAAGTTGTCGCTCCATAATGGACCCAACGACTCTAAACCCCAGCGACAGTTTAGTACTAGGGGATAATGCAGTGACGACAGCCATTCTTTTACAGTGACAACGTGCAGTGATCTGCATGTACGTTACGGCTTCCAGAGAGAGAAAAAAAAAGTTTTATCTGGCGTTGCTATAGCAAACGGCGTTTCGCGTCAGATCCGAATTCAGTCGCGGACGGGTGCGTGTCAAACGCGGTATGATTAAAGAGATTTTCTCCGACTTAACTCAACAAATTATAACAAAATTTCATAGACGTTTCGCCACCTACGCTGGTGGCATCCTCAGCATACATTGACATGAAATGAGCGGAGGTCGCCCAGTCCACTGCTAGTCACATATGTCCCTGTAAACGTCCGGTAGGGTGCCGCGGTTGTTCTTGCACACCGATTTGTCGTGACGAATGAACCACGATTCCAGGATTCTTCCTTTCCCCCCACCTTTGTTCCCGAGCCAGTGTCATCGCATTGTTGAAGTCAAATGTATGTCCTGTTGTCCAGCAGCGTTCAACGACCTGTCTCTTAGAACGACCCTGCTTTGATTGTTCGCTGGTCAGGCGGTCGTTTACAAAGTACAATGCGGGGACTCTGATTCTGAAACAGGTCAACGAATCTCAAAGAAAACAAAGGGGACGTCGCTGGCTCATGAACAGCAGCACATGCATTTGACTTCAGCAATGCGACGGCGCTGGCTCGGAAAGAAAGGTGGGGGAAAAAGAAAAGTCCTGGAATCGGGGTTCATCCGTCGCGACAAATCGGCGTGCAACAACCACCGTCCACCAGTGGACGTTTGCAGGAACACATGCGACTAGCAGTCGACGGGACGAACTCTGCTAATTTGGTGTCAGTGAGCTTCGATTTACACGTCCCGGACGGCTCCGGACGGCCCCGGACGCCGGCGCCGCATTCGTTTTTCTCGGGAACCAACCGGAAGCTCCGCCCACTGGTCCGGGACCGCTCGGATGCATGTTCGTTTTTCGCGTGCCTGGCGGCCTGCGGACGGCCCGGGACTGTCCGAACAATTTCTTGCTAGCAGCTGGCAGACGACGGCGCAGTGCGCATGGCTGTGCCTCACGCGTGCGGCCATCTTAAGTTAGACACGGGAAATTTTCGACGCGCTCTCGCTCTCTCTATGTTTTTCTGTCCGCTTCTCGCGTGTTTCGGGACTTCGCATTGTTTTCGCGCTCAGTTCTTGTCGTCGGCGTTCTGAGCCGCGTCGAACATGTTCGTATTCCCGAAAGTCGGGCCAACACGCGCGGTGCTCGCCAGCAGAAACAGCGGTGGAACGCCCACGCACGTCTTCGATGCGCGCTCGCTCGAGTAGTTCACTTATAGTAAGTGGTGTCACAACGGAAGTAGGTATAATTTACTGTCTAACCACTGTTGAGGTTGGAATTACGTCGGCGTTGTACCTGGTGTCGCAGCCATGGACGGAGCAGACGGCGTAGCAGACGCCTTAGCGGACGCGGGCTCCCACGCGGCGAGCATCAAGCGCGCAGGCGGCCCGCGGCCTCTCGGGACCAACTCGGGACTTTTGGATCACGTGATGACGGCGGCAAATGACGTAGCTACCTATGAGCCGAGGCGTCCGCGGGCCGCCGGCGACTGGTCCGGGACTTGGTAAATCGAAGAAGCTCAGTGTATGCCGAGGATGCCACACGCATCGGTGGCAAAACATCTATGCAATTTTGTTAAATTTTGTTGAGTCAAGTTCGAGTAAATCTTTTAGAATCCCGAAGATGCCCGGCTTTTGGATCATTTTTGCAAACTAGGTACGTCTGTTCAGAAGCGTGAGACAGACGCTGTCTTCTCACCGCCACTGACCCACTTTCGCAGTGCGGTTCAACCATTTCGGATTTACCGCGCAAGCCCCGGTTGCTATAGCATTTGCAGATAAATGCTTTGGTGTCGAGAAGATTTTCTCTCTTGCAGCCGACAGATATCTGTTGTCGTCACCGACCCATGGTATGCCCGTCGATGCCACTTGATTTGTTCGATGGCAACTTGGCAGGTAAGCCATGAAGTGTCGTCATCTAAGGAGCAGAATGGTTATATCGTGCCTCAAGTCCCGTTCAGACTTTTCACTGTCCAAACAGAAAGGTCTAGCTGTATCAGGTTTAAAATCTACCATTGGTTAGACACCTTGGTGCTAGAAGGCGCAAGAACCAACCTCCCCGTGCGCAGAGGCTATCAGTGCCATGAGGCAGGTCAACCAAGCAGTCTGCTTTAATGAAATTGCACTCAGTATTACACGTGTTCCGATGGATGTATGTAAGTGTCGGCCACAAAATAACACAAACCAAGCGAGCGCTTAACGACATTGCTGTTTAGTGAAAAGCCGTCTCATGTTGAGTGTCGTTCTCTGGCGATAATTGCGCAGCCACATCTATTCTCTCCAAAGCAGACCCCTCGCCACTAGACGGCACAGACGGTTATTTGGGCACGCGTTCGCATGGTCTGTACTATTTGTGGCCGACTTACCTATAGGATGAACGTCAACGCAGGGGACACTATTGTTCCTCCTGATCTTGATATTTCTTCTGGTGTATCGCGTGCTGTTTTGCGAATGAGTTCTAGGAGGAAATGTTGATTTAGTGGAATGCTGAGCTAGGCCTACACGTGGCTTCAAGGCATGTAATAAAGGCTGACGGCTGTGTCGACTTGTGAATTATCTTTAATATTACAAAAGGAAAAAAAATCACAGCATATCCACGGGGTGAATGATGAAGAGTTTGGGGCGAAGCTCGTGAAGCAAATCATGGTTACACCGTGAAATCTTCCAGTGGTTTCGCCCAGCAGTAATCAAAGCGATTACTGCTGGGCGGCCTCCTTGGCGCGCACCGTCGGGATCCGCCTGACGGCGCGCGCGCTTGGCGGTGGCTTCGCGGGCGCGCACCGCCTCGAGATCCCGCCTGGCGCCGCGCTCGCGTCGCGGCGGCCTCTCGAGCTCGCACCTCGGGATCCTGCCGACGAGCACGAGCCGCAGCGGCGCGGCCTTCCGCACCCGGCGCTCCTCGTCATCCATGGTCCGCCAAGCAGCACGATCCGGCAAGCGCACTCGTACGGCGACGATCCGGGGAATGAGAGATAGCGGGCGCTCGCCGCCCGGCGCGACCCCGCGCAGCAGCAAATCGGAGAGCAGCTGCACCGCCAACGCCATCTAGCGCACCTTCACCCAACCGCCATATTGTACGCATGTCTATGGGACAGCGCCCTCTCGGAAACGAGACGAGAAATGGAGATGACGACACAGAATTGCGTACAGCGCCATCTAGTATATCGTCACCCAACTGCAGTTTGCATGCATCTCTATGGGACAGCGCCCTCTATTGTACGATAAGGGAACACTACGGGGTACAGAGGATGGATCGACGATCGACAACCGACCAGGTCTCGCTATATGGAGCTTCGCCCCTAAAAAAAAGAACAGTTTGTTTTGACACTATTGTTCCTCCTCTTCATGATATTTCTTCTGGTGAATCGCGTGCTCTTCTGCCAATGAGTTCTAGGAGGAAATGTTGATTTAGTGGAATGCTCAGCTAGGCCTACACGTGGCTTCAAGGCATGCAATAAAGGCTGACGGCTGTGTCGACCTGTGAATTATCTTTAATATTACAAAGGAAAAAAAGAACAGTTTGTTTTTTGTTGGCCCGGCTACCCCACTTTGCTATCGCAATAATAAGACATTGCTATAGCAATATCGCAATAAAAATACATGGCATATAGTCAGTCGAATGGCCACAAGCTTTCGCCGAACACACTTTGGAATGCACAAAGTGTGCTTCAATTTTACACTCCCCACAAACGGGAAGTGTTCAGGAGTCCTCAATTCTTTGTAGAAAACGAAGTCACGATAAACTGTCACGCTCTCTACAATGGGAGAGCGGCATGGCGACTCGTTTGTGGGGGAGTGTTCAGGAGTCCTCGATTCTTTTCAGAAAACGAGGTCACGATAAACTGTCACGCTCTCTACAATGGGAGAGCGGCATGGTGTCTCTTCGCAACGGCCATCGGTAGTGGACCCAGCCTCACTGAGAAATGTGGTCTCATGATATTAGATTGAACCACCGTGGATGCCCAGACGTTTTCTCAATAACTCCTCCTCATTACTTGAGAGTTTGAGAGCAAGCAACGAGGACAATCAGACAGTGCGTATACACACTGACCACTACATATGTCTTTATGCTAAGATCTGTTATGTTACAGAAAAAGAAAATTCTGGTGGCTAAACTTTCGTCCGCTGATGGTCTTCCACTACACCTTACGTTTCAAAGCGCAGTGAGTACCAGTACTCGGTTGTTTTGATATGACACACTTACTGGAACGGTGGCTGACAGCCTGGTCGTATGCCGTATCCATTCTTCTGCAAGACCAGGGACAATAAATCGAGCAATGTTTCAGGAACAAACGCAACAAACCGTGTATCGTTGCCGTGTATCTTTTTGCTTGCCTTCGTCAAATAGCTGTCACCAAGATGGCTCGAACTTCTGCGTGCTGTCGAGCTTGCTTTCACACCATAGCGATGTCGCGCTATGGTGTGATCGCGATCACATGTGATCGCGATCAGGGCTGAGACGGATCTAGTTCGGCTCAGATGGTAACCAAATCGCAATTAAAAATGACCATGCAGCCGCACCTCAGACTAAGTCGTGATCCAACCTGCGATCAAGTGCGCCCGTGTATGCCCGTCGGGGCTGTCGAGTCCACGCCAGTTCACGCTACGCACAGTGCTGTCCCTAGCCGTGTGAGAAAACGGAAACAAAAAGCCGGCAGATCCCACGCACTGTGGGAATCGATGTAATGCGAAGCAGCCAGGAAGGAGCAAATCATGCTTTACATAATTTGCATGTCACGTTTTACATGTTACGACCTGTCACTTGTGTTCGTCATACAGTCAGGTCGCGATATGCCAGTTTTGGTGTATGTCAACCTAGCGAACTGGACGCAAGCGCACCATGAGCGTGGCATGTAAATGGCATTGTAGATGACATGCATGCCAATATTTTCATGGTACCACCTGCCACTTATGTTCGTTATGCAGTCATGTCACTCAATACCAAATTTGGTGTATGTCAAGCTAACGAAACGGCCGCGAGCGCGCCATGAGCGTGGAATGCAAGTCATGTCACTCATGAAGTCATGATTTCCATATTACCACTTGTCATTTATGTTCGTCATACAGTCATGTCACTCAATACCAAATTTGGTGTATATCAGCTAACGAAACGGCCGCGAGCGCGCCATGAGCGTGGCATGGAAGTCATGTCGCACATGACAAGTCATGATTTCCATATTACCACTTGTCATTTATGTTCGTCATAGAGTCATGTCACTCAATACCAAATTTGGTGTATCTCGAGCTAACGAAACGGCCGCGAGCGCGCCATGAGCGTGGCATGGAAGTCATGTCGCACATGACAAGTCATGATTTCCATATTACGTCTTGTCATTTATGTTCGTCATACAGTCATGTCACTCAATACCAAATTTGGTGTATGTCAAGCTAACGAAACGGCCGCGAGCATGCCATGAGCGTGGCATGCAAGTCATGTCGCACATGACAAGACATGATTTCCATATTACCACTTGTTATTTATGTTCGTCATACAGTCATGTCACTCAATCCCAAATTTGGTGTATGTCAAGCTAACGCAACCGGCCGCGAGCACGCCATGAGCGTGGCATGCAAGTCATGTCGCACATGACAAGTCATGATTTCCATATTACCACTTGTTATTTATGTTCGTCATAGAGTCATGTCACTCAATCCCAATTTTGGTGTATATCAAGCTAACGAAACGGCCGCGAGCGCGCCATGAGCGTGGCATATAAATCATACTTTTCATGACAAGTTAGTCATGATTTCCATGATATGACCAGCCATTTAGGTTCGTCATACAGTCATGTTATGCCATACCAAATTTGGTATAAATCCCATTAACGATACGGCCAGGAGAGCACACCGTCGTAGGCGGCTACATAGATAGATAGATAGATAGATAGATAGATAGATAGATAGATAGATAGATAGATAGATAGATAGATAGATAGATAGATAGATAGATAGATAGATAGATAGATAGATAGATAGATAGATACGCTCAAAGTCGCCGAAGTTCGCTAAGAAATGCTTCGCATTTAAAAAAGAAAGCAATGAGGATGACTTCGGAAACGTGCAGTCGCTCCGCGCAGAAAAAAAAAAGAGAAATGGTAATGGCGTCAGGAAACAAACAACAAAAGCAAGCGTATCTCCGCCCCTGTCCCTCATTGCCCCTCCGGAAAGGGAGACCCATCTGACGCAGCGCCTCCTCTATTTCATCAATGCCAGCCAGATGCGGCCGTTTCAAGATAGAGGAGGCGCTGTCTGAGGAAAGGCGAAACATAGTAATACCGCCGGCAGCAGACTACCGTCTTTCGACGACATTTGCAGCGAAGCACGCAGATGCACGGCCAAATTCTTAGTAGAATTTTCGGGCAATGGCATGCCTCTGTGGTAGAATACTGGGCTGCCTCGGAGAGGGCCCAAGTTTGAACCCCGTTCCATACAGGATATATTTCTTACTTCATTTTTTAGATTTCGCTTTATAGCTGTTACGGACACGGACGCTGGACAATTACGGCGCGAAATACGGCCCTTGTTCTGATGTCATAACAGCTTTCACTGTAAGAACGCATGCCCTACTTTTCTCTCTTGATGACGAATCCATTGATAAGGTAGGGCTGAGGATATTGAATACAAGATGATATTCAATGCCGATGGATTGCATTATGAACTAGAGCACTGCACGGGCTCGGGCCTACCCGAAAACCCGGCCCGGCCCGGCCCGCGGGCCGGGCCGCGCCGGTAAAATAGTTTTCACGGCGGGCCCAGCCGGGACTCGGGCCGGCAGCTCCGGGCTGCGGGCCGGGCCCGGGTTTGCGGTGGCGGCCTCGGATCGGGCCGGGCTTGGACATTGTTCAGTTCTTCAAAGAACACTAAAGTGCAACAATGAATCAGATAGACTGATAAAGTAGAGTATGGGAACTCTAATGTAACTGATTTCACCATCATAAATTTATCACTAGCGGAGAAAGTCAGTGAGAGTTCCATTTTTAAATTTCCCGCCGAAATCTCCGCGCGTGATATCGTGGATTTGAAAGTGTATTCGTCGTATTTTGGGGACATTGGCTCATTGAAATTTCTTGAAACTTGGCATGTTACGTCTCTGACCCTCGCAGTGGTGAATGTAATTCATTTCTACCGATTAGAAGTTATGTGGGCTCCAGTAGATCTTACCAGAATTCAATCGTCATGGCGTTTGCTGGTGAATTTCAAGGTGGTGTGGTCACCCTCATTATATTTTACGCGCGTTTTCTCGCTTATCCAGAGTCTCGTCGTGGCGAGCGTGGTGATTGTGGTATTGCAAAATAGTAATTTACTGATAATAGAAAAATCGCGTTTCTTTTTAGTGTCTCTTTAAGTTTCTTCCTCATACGTTGTGCATATACAGGGTGTTTTTTTAAGCAATACAGATTTTTCCTTTAAAAAGTATAATAGTTAGGCACTTGTATTCGCAGCACATTTCTAGGCCCAGGCGGAAAGATTTTACCACTAATTAGATCACCCAGAAATTGTTAATTAACAAAAATAGTTTAATTAACTCTTTGGTTATCAATTTTGCAGGCAATTGTTTATATGGCGAAGTTGTTCTACGTCACGGTTTATGGCGAGCCCAATTTTTAAAATCGAAAATATCGCGTGTAGTTTGAGAGATCCATCCTCGAATTCTGGCTTGACGCAGCACGTGGACCGACCTTCCGGCGTGCCCGGTGCGTCAGTTTCGGTATCTCCGGCACCGCGGTCTGGAAATTCGACGATGGATCTCTCAAACTACACCCGATATTTTCAATTTTTAAAAACTGGGCTCGCCATAAACTGTGACGTAGAACAACTTCGCCATATAAACAACTGCCCTAAAATTGATAATTAAAAAGTTTATTAAATTGTTTTTAATTAATAATTTCTGGGTGATTTAATTAGGGGTAAAATCTTTCCGCCTCGGCCTAGAAATGAGCTGCGAAGACAAGTGCCTAACTATTATAGCTTTTTGAGGAAAAATCTGTATTGCTTAAAAAAAAACACCCTGTATATATGCCCCATATTTTTTCTCGCAAAAACACCTTTTTTCTGTGGGGAAGCCATTTGGAGAAGTTTTATGCGGGACAAGTACTGAACTGTTTTTTGCTTTGCGCATATGGGACTACTTGATTTATCTGAATCGGGCGAGCTAACAGTAAATAGACCAGGTGTTAATATAGTTGACACCTCATTATTACGTGTTTCATTTGCATTCGTTATTAAATGCGAAGCATTTCCTTGCGTACTGTAAGCACTTTAGCGTTTCTATTTACGTATCTATCTATCTATCTATCTATCTATCTATCTATCTATCTATCTATCTATCTATCTATCTATCTATCTATCTATCTATCTAGCCGCCTAAGTCTCGGTGCTATTGCGATCGCATCCTTAACTTGGGGGGGTTGACCAAAATTTGTATGGGAGGGTAAGAGGTATTGACCAATATGTCTGGCTGGCCATGACATGAATAACGTGAGAATCATGTCGCGTACGTCGTCAAACCTTTTTCTGAAGACACGTGTGGCACATACCCGTATACCACGGGCCGCGGTATGCGGGTATGCGCCACAGGTGTTTGACAATTTATATCTACCCTGGAACGGCGAGGTCAGACATTAGTAATTTAAATGCGAGAGCGTTAAGAAAAACAGACGTCGCCAGCGTTGACCCTACGAATGCAAATAATAAATATCAGGGTCCCGTCAGGAATCGAATCCCAGCAATCTGCGTGGCAATCAAGTACTGTACCACAGAGCCACGTCAGGTTTTGGAGCTGCTTTGGAATAAGACCCTACCCCATGCACGGGGTAATGTTGGTGAAACGTCAATTGTGGTTGCAGTGCTGGCTATTTAATTTTATAAACATTATATATGTACTCCTATGAGGCAGGCGTCATGTCGGGTTAACGTCAATTGTATACTTAAGCGCCATCTACTCAAGTTGGTCGACGAAGCACTATCCAGGGCTCCCATCCTCGCAAGCACAAGTGCTACACATCAGCTTACCGCTTCTGGTGTTGGTGATACCTATGTTTCTGTTGGCATCGTTACGCAACTGTAAACAACTGGTTATACGAAAGATATGCGACTCTTAAACATATCTCTGTGCGTACAACATATGTACAACATATGGACGTATTTAACGTCATTTCGTAACGTTTCGCGCAATAAAAAAACGACAACGCAGTCACATTTCCTCCGCATGCTTCGCATGACATCGATTCCCAAGGTACGTGGAATCTGTCAAATTTTTATTTCATATACCAAATGTTATTCTGTAATCGCACCAATAATTGTAGTATAGTAAATTTACACCTATAACTTATCATGGCAGGAGCGATCACAAAGCTACAAAGCGGAAAACGTTCGTGAGAGTTCCAGCACTCTTTTAAACGAAAGGACTGCGCGGATTCTCGTTACATATAAGACATTCATTTTCCGTAGCTCCGTGACGGCTCCCAGTGGTAAGTGTGACGCGATATGGGCATGCACAGCCTGCTTCGTGCGCCCACACTGTTGACGTCTGAGCTTTCGTCTTGTTCTGCTATGTCAAGGGTCTCAAACTCACCTTAGGTGACGGGCCGCATTCACGCAAATTTATTCCTGCAAGTGCCAGGACAGTGACGAAGGTTGGAGCGGGGGGGATAGATTGTACAAAATGTTAGCTAAGATTGTCATTTGGAGGAAGACATTTTCCTACATGTCACATATAGGTCATTTTTGAAGGGGATTTGGCGGCAAGCTTCCAACTACATATCGATACCTAGCTATCTCCAAGATGACCAATATCTGGACGCCGATTTTGCAATATAGTTTTTTGTTTCGCATTTATGTATCAGCACATGGTGACTGCATGGTGTACCTCGCGAAAAAAAAATGCTTTAGACCTGTCATGCCTGTGTATCTCAAGAACGCACTTATAAAAAATGCTTTTAAAAATGGGACAAAGACAGTCATTTACGGGCCGCGGGCATCTAGCGAGGGGTCCGCAGGCCGCATGTAGACCGCGGGCCGCTTGTTAGAGGCGCCTGCGCCATATAGTGCGAGATCTACATTATATTGGCGCAACAGCGTTGTAATGTGCAAAAATAATATAGCTCTATTAAACAAAGGGTAGGACAAATCATATTCGCTTGTCGATATATCTGGCTTGGAAAAATAATTCCGTGCCTAGTATTGTCCTCTTACCTCGAGTCATACGCATCCAACCAGTAAGCGTCGAGAAGCTTAGTAGAGCCTTTATTACCAAACTGAAACAAACACCAAAATCGATCGAGATCACTTCGTCCACCTTTGCCAGTCCTGCCCGCGTATTCGAATGGTTCCACCGGTACAACACCGTTAGGTAGGAATACACCTTTATAATATGACAAAACAAAAACAAAAAAAAAACGCACAGTGCAAACCGTTGTTAACATGCACTGCTTAAAACTGCAAGGAGAACCCGTCAAAGAATTTTTTCACATTATAGTGAAGAGTGGCACGACGTTCGGGAATGAGCGAAATAAAACGATGAGTTGGACTGCTTTGTTCATTCTGCAGTGGCCCACAGACATTCTGAATTTGGGTCAGTGCTGGAAATTAAGAAGAACGACTGCCGATGCCTTCACAATTCGATGTTCTGCACCCCTGCGGCTAGCGCAAGCAGTGCGATAACCTTTAGCGCATCAGGATATGTGATGCGACCAGGCACGGAGCGATAAACCCGGAATCTCTTGATAATATGATTTTTCGCGCAATAACACATGAACAAATAAAGTGTAAACTATGCCACAAAAACTTAGACTATAATGCTAGCAGTGGTGTGATGTATGAAAAGAATGCTGCGACAATAGTTTTTTTTTTCGTACCTTACGCCTACTTATACGTATTCCTGAAAGCTGCACGTGGTTCACGCGGTTGGTTGTAATTTTTATCTAGGTTAGTTCACTTAAAACATAGACAAAAAAATTTCGGTTTTATCGATTTCTGTTAGGTGTGGAAAGGAGCTACTTTGCTGAAGACAGGTGCTATACCTTTCAAAAAGGGTGTACGATTGGCTTTGTCGTTAGATCATCTATTAAATATCAATAATCAACGCCATCAAGCCAAAGTGTAGGGATAATTCTGTTCTTCTTCTCCTCTCTTTTTATTGCGCTCTCTATCGAAACTGAACTCATGCTGCAAATCACTTTCCTTGCTACAATATCTGCTACAAAACGCCCCTGATGATCCTTATTGTATATGCAGAAAAAAGAATAGGCACAGTATATTCCACTGCCGAACAAATGTTCATAGTACCCGGTATGTCCTCGCCACTGTGTCCACCGTGAGGCCACTTTGTTCAAGGAATTGCTGTAGATTAAAGCAAACTTGTTAGCGTAGCATGCACCAACAAAACATAGATATTTCCTATATAAAACGCCTTTCTGTCGAGTCCATGTTAGGGCAACATCTCCCAGATTACTGGCTCGGGCCTCTGTCGGGCCGGCACGGGCAGGGTAGGCTAAATTTTTTCTCGGGTTCGGGCAGGGTCCCTGTCTTGCCTTGAGTCACCGGGCCGGGTTCGGGCGGGTAAAGTTGAATGAGTTCCAGGCCCGGGCCAGGCCCGGCCCGAGAATCACGGCCCGTGCAGTGCTCTATTATGAACAGAACTACTCGATAGATGGAAATGTCCGAGATGCACTGTACACTGTAGGAACTGCGCTTGAAAGCTACGGAAGTCCTGGGAAATAATATATTTAAGCTTACGATGACGTGCCGTGTTTGTGGAATACGGGAAAGCCGATCTGTAAGTCAATACATTGGGTACACTAAGGACAGGCACGCAATCAAGGATGGAAGTGAACGTGCTGGCTGCAGTGTCTGTGCGTATGGTTTGTCCATTGCCTGAAAGCCTTCGGAAACAAACGTGACGCGACATCAAGGCAGTCGATAGCGCAAACTTAAAAGCAATGCGCTATAATCAGATTTGCCCGTCTGAGAGTTTGACCTGCTTGTTCAGTGCTGCCTATATCAAAACAGAAAACTTGCTGGACAATACCACTGGATTCGTGGTGGGTTAATATTTCTTTTTGAACCGCCTTGTTTCATTGGATTATAATATGGCAAACAATTGGAGCGATAAATAGCTACATGTTTACGTCCTTGTGTGATGCAACGCGGTAAGTTCTATGTGTTAACAATGTAAAGGGCAGTAACTGTTTCCAATGTAGGAAACCTGGCAAACCTTAATAATATGTGTGAGATAGCTTTTCAGATCCATGCTCAGATTAAACGTATCTTATTCATTTTGTCATACAATGGTAAACATGTGTGCATGCCCTTTCTAGCGACAATACTAGACGCTAGAGCTTTGGAACGTCAGCTTGCAGTTGCATTAACCGGGTGCAGCACGGCTGAGTCTCTAGCCGCCACCAAGCACCGTAATCACGTGATCTGTTCGCGTCACATTTTGTCTGTTTATATACCACTGAATGACCCACAATAAAGTTTCTATTTGCCAAACTGCTGGCCTGGCAACATCGAAGAGGTATTATTCAATTTAACGGCGTGTCACACGCGATAGCTTTAGTTTTAAGTCACCACTAGAGACATGTTTGCAGAGAAAATATCCTTATATGAACCAACGTGCACAAGATTGTTTTATTATGGACTTATTTCAAAGCCTCCCCTCCCCCCCCCCCCCCCAAGAAAAAAGCATTTCTCCTTCAACTTGAAGTTCAAATTGCAAGAACAATGTCTATGACACAGTAATCATCACAGTATCTTTCACGCTGCTAGACGTCAGTTGAATTCGGTGCTGGGGAGAGTATTGGCTTACTGAACTCTAAAATGAATAAAATTTTCTATGTTGGTCATAAATGAATTCTTGTTTTCGTAAATCACTACTAAATCCCCGAATCAGTAGTGCTAGATCACTGAACACACACACACGTACGCACGTACACTCGTTTAACACAGCTGAGAATGGTTGAGTGAAAGAGGGACTGTAACGTGTGAGATTGGAATGATGAATCGTAGTGCTTGGACCACTTTATTAGTTTCTGAAATTCTTAAGAAATCAGGGTCTAGTAAGCAGTTTCATTACGTGTCGCCTGCTGGAAACACTAGCAGGGGTCGTTTCTCACCTCGGATGTAAAAACTACCTCATTCAAAGAAATTTATTTGCTACACTACAGCAGCACATTTAATTAATGTCCTATCGAATGTAAAGAGCACATTATTGGCTAACCTCGTGTGAACGTTAACCCGCAAGGAATTCATGGTGTCACGTTATGATTCCCGTAGACCGAGACTATTGCGTTTTAAGATCCCAAACAAATTGACTTGTGTTCGTGGAAAACTCTAACATTTTCCTACGGAATACAGTGAGAAAGGTATTTTTGCGAATGCTTGGCATGTTATACCCATTTCTTGCGCAGAGTATTAAGAAGAATTAAAGGTATGCTAAGAACCTTTGGGCGAACGAACTGAGAATTTCTCTCACACAAGTTCGAGAACTGTGTCTTTCATCATAGGTCACATACCTCCATGGTGCCAACGCACCGTAGCGATTCGCCTAATGTCGTGGAATCTAAAACTGAGTAGCAAGGTACACAGAATACGTATCGTAAATTAATGCACTGCTCTTCAACGTTATACCTTAGCACGCTGTTTCAGCCGCCACACCAAACTTTATAACAAACTACGAGCCTGCACCATCGATTAATGAGTAAGTACAGCATTAAAGCGTGGATTCGAGAAAAGAAATGGCCCATTGGAGCTCTGTGTACGTTTTGTAAGTCCTGTTGACAAAGTCAGCAGACCCTTCAAGGGCATGCAAGTTAAGCAAACAGTAGTGAAATTTGCAAGTACCGATTACCGAGTTCACGTCTGCGGTGCTAAAAACTGGGTGGCAGTTCCCTTCATTACGGTACGGCGATGTCGGCTTCCTCGGTAATGACATCACGGTTCCCAAAATTGGTATTACCGGTCGTCCTGCCGCCCCTATCCGAAGAGCCAGAGGCTTTTCTGCAAATTGCTCGACGCAGAAGCAAATTAGGAAGGAAAGCAAAATAAGCAACGCTGTGCGCGAGAAAATCAGAAAAAGTTTCAGTCGTTCTTTTTTTTCTTTTTTTTCTGTACGCCTAATCACGGGACTGGCGTTCGGCGTAGCCTCAGGCGGCGGGCGCAAATAAATGGCGCATTTTTCTTTCTGTGGTCTACTGCAAGCAAACGCGGCCTTTAACACGCGGCTAAAGCTGCGCACGTCTGCGCAGTTCCGAATCGATATGCTATATTTTGTTTTCCCTATTTGTGTTTTGTAGAGGTAGGGAAGTCCGTGAACCGACTTATCCCCCTGTCAAACGGACAGCCTTAACCGCGGTTAAGCTGACTACGGTTGCGGCTAAGCATGGTTAGGGTAGCTACACGGCAGACGTAGCAGCAGTAAGTCTCCTAACCGTGGTTATCGCAAACCGAGCCAGGCAAGTATCATTTACTCTCACAAACCCAGAAGCTGACAACATGGTGGACAAGCTTCGAACCAGCCGTGGACCGGCGCAAGTTAATCGGCAGCTTCGCGTTCTTTCAGAATATTCCCGGAATGTAACTTCCAGTCAATGCTAAACAGTCAAGCGAGTCTCGTGGAAAACTGGGCTCGCCATGGCACGGCTAGCAACAAAGATTATTCTGTCGTTAGAAGAATTAGCGAGGGAGTATCGCTACAAGTTTCTTCAGGGGGACTGCTTTTCGCATTGCTCGTGTCTGGCCGTCTCATAGAGCCGCAAACACTGAATACGTAGTCGTAAGCGCAGCGATTCAAATACACTGTAGCGGAGTTGTAGAAGGGCTGTCTCGTACCACAAAACTCGCCGAAGGATGTGCCCAAATTTGTTGCTGACCACATCATCAGCAGGTGATTTCATTGGCTTGCTCAACTGAGCTAACTGAGCACGTGTAGATACGGCAAGCGACGTCCGCGTTCACTGCGATTAATACTCCGAACCACGGTTAAGCATAACCGCAGTTAAGCTGTACCGTGTGACACGGGCATTATCTGCCGGGCTGATACCAGACGGTGTGCAGTTAAATAGAAGGACAGAAGGCGAAATCGACTGGAGGAATGTTAGCTACGAATTCAGAGAGCTCGGGAAAATACAAGAACGTAGTTTTTCTGACGGAGAAATGAGAAAGACAAGATCGAAAGGAAAGGTTGCATTCAAACGCGTTGCCTTTTAAAAGACGAGACGCGGTATGCACTGCTGTTACAGCTCCCTATGATCGTGGATAGCGAAACCAATAATAATATCTGGGGTTTGACGTGCCATAAACATTATGTGATTATCAGGAAACAGCACAAGGTCTGGTGCTGTTTAAACACGCCGTGCTTTACGCATCCCCAGTTTTCTCTCCCTGCGCAACGCTGCGATGAGCGCCAGCGTCAAAGCCGCCGCCGGTGTACGCGTTCGCGCCCGCTGCTTCACATCTACACATGGTTCCCTTTAGCGGAAGATGGTGTAATTTTTTATCTCTCCGCTCTCACTCCCTCTCCCATAGCAACAGCTGCGGGCGCGCGCGCTTATCCTCGCCCCTAGCAACCGGAGCAGGTGGTGCGGGCGGAGTAGCGGAGAGTGAGTGGAAAGGAGGAGCGCGCTCTGGTGTTTGAGGGGCTCGCATCGCGGAAGCTCGGCGGATCTCCCGCGTGTGTGGAGAGTGTAGCAGAGGGTAGGTGCAGTGCTTCGCCGCTCCTTCTCTCGCCGTTCGCTCTCTCTCCTCCCTGCGCCCCACACTCCCGTGCGCTCGCTCGCAAGTATATATAAATGGAGTGAAGCGCGCGCGAAATGCATTCGCATTTCCTCACGATTCCCTTCGGGGAGGTGGGGGGCCTTTTTTTTGGCGCCTTGTAAGTGTATATTGCCTCTGCCTTGAGGCTAAGCTGTCGCATTTAGGGCCCCTAAACCCCCCCCTTTCCCCCAAGTTCAAAGACGAGAAAGTGGTTTCATTCTCGCCTTCAGTACCCTTCCTAGGGGCGATATCACCTTCTAGCCACTTATTCTTTCCCAAAGCTCGTCAGCCGTGTCAGAACTAGACGTTGCGCCTATTAGTATTCCTCGAATGTCGGCTATACACTCTTAATCAGGTCCTGCTTAAATGCTGGCTATCCGCCTCGTGCACTGCTGCTTTGAGCTGTACAGGTGGCGCCACCAACGGCGAACGGTGGCGAAACGCGGCCGCCGCGGCAACGCGCGGCTCATAGGCGCCTTGCGCAAAGCGCCCGCTACTAACCGTTTCTTCTTTTTATTCAATTTAGATTCTGGTTTGATATTTGCACTGCCGACTCTGCTCCACTAGACAGCCGTGACGTTTGTTACGTCGATTGTTTTATTTTATTTGTTTGAAAATGACTGGCCCGTTTATTATTACTGTGCACGTGCGTGATGCAATACACGAGTTTCTAACGTGCATGCGTTGAAGTTGTTCGCGTGATCTGCTAACACAGACGAAATAAAAAACTGTTGCAACATAAAACAGACTTCTTGTTTTATTGAACACTCTAAACAGCACAACAATGTACATCGCGGTTGTATGCTTGCTTAGGAAATGCATAAAAAGACACACGTTTTCATCTTTGTACAGCACTTAACTATACGGCCAAAAGAAAAAAAAACGGATAGCTAACTTGACGTTGTAACAGGCGCCACACAGCTGCATAATAATGTGTGAAAGTACTATAGTAAATGACCCACAATCATTCGCACTGTTTTTTTGTATTATTATTTCACAGGCCGTACAAAAAATTGAGGAACTTCGAACTGCATTACAACCACATATTTCTGAAAATCTGATCACTTTCACCGTCGAAGCCACGATCCTCTATCACATCCCTAGTGAAAAAAATCCGTATGTACGGAAGATGCGGATCCGTACATATGGAATTATGGTATTACGGATCCGCATGGTACGGATCCGCATGATACGGATCCGCATGATACCGATCCACATAATCCATATATATGGATTATACGGATCCTGTATCCTCCGTATATACGGCTTCCATATATACGGAAATGTGGTATTTTATGATGCCATAATACCATAGTCATTTTGGTTTAGCGAGTCCATACAATGCAGGCAAGGTCTTCCATTAAGTCAGAACTTGTTTGAGGACAGCTTAATCGAGAGATAAAAGTAAACTGAATAATGTTTATTCTGCACATGTACGCGCAGAACAAGCCTAAACAATGTGCACTGTCAGATGACAACACCCTCGCATGCACCACGCAGAATAACCACAAACAATGCGCACTGTAAGACAAGACGACACCCTGGCACACATAACCACCCACACACTTGTTCACGTCTGCCCCCACTGGTTATGCTCCATGTGTCGAGAATGTAGAAACAGTGGCAGTTCTCACACGCAGAGTAAGCATAAACAATGCGCACTCTCAGGCGACACGACACCCGGGCACACACCAATCAGAATAGGCATAAACAATGCACACCTGTCAGATGACACGACACCCTGGCACACGCCACAACACATGCACTTGTTCACACTTACCGCCATTGACCATGCCAGATATGACGAGAATGTAGAAACAGCAGAAGATCTCACACGGCACTGCAAACGGAATGGCACTAATCTGCCACCCTTATCTACAATGAAGGCGTGGCATTCACACTGGCCATCAAACTGAACCTTTATTCTGCACGCGTACCTGCATACGTAGGCGCGCGTGCACTGTATGCGAAACGACGCGACACCACTGTACTGGCACGCACCACCACACATGCACTTCTTCACGTCTACCACCACTGACCATGCTCAATATTGCGAGGCTGTAGAAACCGAAGAATCTCTCACACAGGTCCTGCCGCTGCGAGGTAATCGCATTGACCCGCCATCCTTAACTGCAATGAAGGCATGGCATTCTCACTGGCGGGTAAACCTTCGAAGCTGTAATGCCAAGCAAGCGGGAAACGTGGTGGAGCAAGCAAAGTCCATGGTGACACAAAAAAAAAACACAGCATATCCACGGAGTGAATGATGATGAGTGGGCGAAGCTGCGGAGGTTCATCGGTAAACCGTGAATCTTCCGTGAATTATGCCCGGTACATCATCACCGACGTGAGATCGGGCGCGTTTATACTAAAGGGTCGATGAGAGTTATGGTGACTGAAGCAATCATGGTTACACCGTGAAATCTTCAGTGGTTTCGCCCAGCAGTAATCAAAGCGATAGTGTGTGTGAGATTTTATTCAAACTTCCACGACCGGTCGTCGTCCATAGTCCGCCAAGCAGCACGATCCGGCAAGCGCACTCGTACGGCGGTCCGCGCAATCGAAGAGCAGCTGCACCGCCAACGCCATCTAGCGTACCTTCACCCAACCGCCATATTGTACGCATGTCTATAGGACAGCGCCCTCTCGGAAACGAGACGAGAACTGGAGATGACGACACCATATCCACGGAGTGAATGCGGTAAACCGGTAATCTTCCGCGAATTCTGCGCAGTACATCATCAACGACGTGAGATCGGTCGCATTTATACTAAAGGGTCGATGAGAGTCATGGCGACTCCCAGCTCACTTTAATTTTACATGCACGTTGTGAATTTTTTTATTGTTTACTCACGCACAGGAGACATCTCACACAGGCACTACCTTGGAGGTCGAAATCCAGTAGGACAACCGAGGATCGCCGAGGTAATGCCATAAGGAGCTTCGCCTCTAAATATATTCATCATATTCCAGTACTAAACGAGAGGTGGCTACATACAACGGGCACACACGACCCACGGCTTAAGGAGCTCCGCCCCTAAAATAGGTGGTTCTCCGATGTAACTAGCGTTGTGGCAGGTCGCGTCATGCACCTTCGGGTTCCCAAGGCGTTACGAGATCCTGCAGATTATAAACCTTTTCTGCAGGCACACACACACACACACACACAGGCACACGCACACACGTCGTACGTAGATGGCTACAAACGCTTACGGGTATATCAGTAAAGAATCGCAGCAGCAAGGAAACGTCGCAAGCGCAATTGCTTAGACGCGGCAGGGTCCGATACACTGGCAGGAGCGCCTCAAGCCACGAAAGACAAGCCCTACGTAGGTGGCGGCGCGCCGCGGTGGAATGTACCATGGTGGGTGAGAGGGAAAGACGACGGTCGCCGAGGGAGCGTTTGACGGGCACAGAAAGTATAGAGGAGGCTATGAGAGAGGGCGGCCCCCTCCCTCTTAGGTGACAAGAGGGGCGCCCCCCCCCCGTGCGCTCGCCTACGGTCATGGTTTCACGTAGAACACCATGCTTTTCGTATACTACTTATTGCCACGTGGATCTTTCCGCATAGCACATACGGATTCCGTTTGTTCTTTCCGTATCCCACGCGGTTTCCGCATGTTCCGTATCATACTTTCCGTATATTCCGTATCGCCGTATGAGTCTATCCGTATAACAGATACGGCATCCGCATCTTCCTTAAGGCTACATCCGTACGCCCATACGGAATTCCTTATGTACCATATTGTACTTCCATATGTTCCTTACAATTTCCGTAAGCATCCGTATACGTCCGTACAAAATCCATATATTTTATACGGAAAATATGGGGAATCCGTATGTTTTCCGTATGACGGCATGCGGATTTTTTCAGTAGGGATGTGCTTTAAATTACGCAGAAGATTACTCAGGTTTATATAAGAAATGAGCACGCGCGGCATTACTCAGATTTATATAGGAAATGTGTACGCGTGTATTCTCGTATGCTAGATTCTCTTTTGGTACGTGAAACTCCACATAAATTGCGATTCTAGAAGTAATGTTCGTGGACTAGCGAGCATAAAGAAGGACGACTACTTACAGCCTCACTTACCTTTGTAAAAACTGTATTCCAACTGCAATTCAATATTAACCGACGCAACAGAACAACCCACTTGCTACCACACAGTGCTATGAAGCAGACGCACCAAGCCAGGCGTGGTGTTTCAACCATGGTGGTGGTTTCAACTGTAGCACAATCGTGCGCGTACAGTAACGTCGTAAAGGTTGCCGTCATATCAGCGGTTCCCACGATGTAGCACCTCTTCCCCTTCTCGGGTCATCAAACCGCTGCTACGCCGAAAACTACACTAATAATTGACTGTCACAGAAAAACGCCGTCTTGTAGGAGACCATCTTGTACAGCCAACGAACAAAAGTGCACGACTGAAGGATCTGAAGCATTTCCGTTGATGCGATGGCAGCTGAGAGATGTCAGGGCTGACCGTCCGACGTGTGGCCACCACCATTACACAATTTTAACTTCGCAACATCCAAGAAAGACACGACGGAAGCGACGAGCCTACCCGGTCATGTTCGGTGCGCTGGTGACCGCACAGCGCCAGCTCCCACGGCAACCGAAAGAAATAAAAAAAAAGGGGGAGAGAGGAGTTGACTTGAAGGAAACGAAGGCGGTGGAAGCGAGGTGTCAAGTCGTCGGTGTGAAATATTTTCGAGAGATGGCGCTCGTTTGTTTTTGCACAACGGATGCGCAAACTTCATTCAAAATGCATGGGATCCTATGGCGGTTTGCATGAGGGCGCGACCGCGTTTGCCGAGCGGTGGCGCTACCACGAGGCGGATATCCAGGAAACCAGACGAAAAATGTCCGGTTTCCTGGCTATATCGAGCACTTTAAGCGGGACCTGATTAAGAGTGTACGCTGTCATGTCTGCTCGCGCAGTCAGAAACGGACAAGATGAAGTGAAATCAGATGATGGTGCACTACAGTCAGGAGAAAGAAGTACGAACGGGAGGGTGACTGCATGGCAAAACAG
The DNA here is from genome assembly GCA_030522465.1 of Rhipicephalus appendiculatus. NCBI lineage: Eukaryota > Metazoa > Arthropoda > Arachnida > Ixodida > Ixodidae > Rhipicephalus > Rhipicephalus appendiculatus. The sequence continues at coordinate 519,385 of JALIZH010026545.1, forward strand.
TGTAGGAGACGATTCACGCGTGATATTTTTCGTATCTGGACCAATCGAGAGTTTGTACCTTAATTACGTCACGAGAATAACCCTTCTTGAGTGATGAAGTGCGCGAAATAGACGAGAAACGTCAGAAGAGAATAAAGCATTTGTCTTTTGTACATTTAGAGGCTGCTTGGGGGGCCCTTTAAAAGCTCAAGCGTCACTACAAAAAAAACGACCACTGATATTCCTTTAGAAAAAAGACGGGTAGCCCGGAAGGCAGTCGATATACTAACGATTCTTTCTCTCGTTCACACTCTTTCTCTCCTTCCTAAGCACAAGGTAGCGAGCTGTAGATCTCTTCTGGTTAACTACCCGATGTTTCCATTCCTTTAATATATTCATCTCTCTCTCTGCGTTTTAGGCGCGAAGCACCTTAGGGGCTAGGCTTGTCGGCGTCTCCTGTCGTGACAGCGTGTCATGTAGTCACGTTCTATCAGAAAAACGGATATGTGCCACAATGGGTAAATCCCACTTCTTGCTATCGGTCCACTAAAGACGAAGAAGGCAAAAGTTAGCCCAACAGATAGGCGACGACGTTAGTCGAGCAGAAGCACCCTTCTTTACATGTCATAGGTAACTGCAACCGGGCATGCAGGGAAGAAGAAGATGATGAAGAAGAAGAAGCTAATGAAGAAGAAGAAGTACCTTGTGGTAAGCTGCATTCCGACTCACTTTTCCGACGACGTTAGTGGAGCGGAAACACCGTCCCCCGCATGCTTCGCCTCTCTCCAGTTTTTTTCTCATTCGCTGCAGTGGCAGATTCCTTAGTCTTTCCACCTTGGATAAGGCTGTACTGTCGGCTATCTTCGAAAAAAAGGCAAAGGCAAAAATGTGTCGCTAAGACTTAAACAAATGGGACAATGTGTCCAAGGAAGGCGAAAATCGACCAGGAGTGCTTGTGAGGGCCTATCAACCTGGCAGAACCACACTAAGCCTGAAGCCCAACCATCGTTCTCTTGGCCGTGCGGTTTTACATCTCGGTGCAAGTGTGAGAAACGCGACAGCGAGCGCGACCGGAGAGTCGCGCAGGGGTGACGCAGAAGATCCGGAGGCCGCTGCACAAGCCCAGAAAGGACACCGTAGTAAAAGAAGCATGGAAGGTGTTACTTATGGCAGCCGTTCAGTAAGATCTGTTCGTACCAGCATGTGAAGCAAGCAAATCGCATGGGCCGGTGTACCACCCCCTGGTTACGTCCTGCCACAACTCCAATGACCCCCCAGCGCCCCTTCCAACCCGCAGTATGCTTCACCGCATCGTGTTGTGGCCCTGCGGTAAAGCTGACTTCAGAAATCCACTACGGCGCAGGAACGGTGGTGCCTTTTGTAAGTGCACTTTCGGCCACACAACTTGAGTGAAAAGTTCAGACTTGGACGAATTTCAGCATCCCGAAACTTCAGACGTTGTCATGCATTGGCTCTATGGGGCTTGTGGCGGTCCCACGAAAGCGTCCGAATTTTCAGGCATATCCGAACAATCGGCAGCCTAGTCATCCTTATTACTGATGTCAGTCGGCATATCCCATCCGATATAATCATTTTATCACAAGGGCCTGTTGTCCCCCTATTTTGCTTTTTTCCGTGCAACCTGTTTATAGCAGTTATCGCTTATAACAATGAAATTTCCGTGACACTTGGGTATTGTTATGTCTGGGTTCGACTGTATTTCCAAAACTCGAGTTCGTTAGGCGTAATATGTTGATAACATACAAGACAGTGTACAAGCGCTATTGTTTTTTTTTTTTTTGTAAAGTTTTGGTCACAGATATTTAATGCTAAGGCAACAAACGAGTATGAATATTCGCATTATAACGAAGCCATTGCTTTCACGTTGATACCCAGTTGTGGCTGCGGTTCACGGCATTGAATTGTGGTAGAAGGTTTGCGTTCCCTTTCCATTTCTTCCGCAGCTCTCTGTAAAGCCTTTGGGCACTGAAATGTTTATTATTTTGCTGCTCCTGAACGCCTGAACGACAAAGACATTTGTGGCGCAGAATGCCGTGTGTTTGACGCCGTCATAAAGTGTCCCCTAGTTTTCGACCACTCTCCATCTACAAATATTCATAACTTACACACTAAATTCGAAAGAAGCGACACTGAGCATTCAAGCAAACGCCAAATTACAGTCCTTCTCTTCTTGTAGGCTTCCAGACACTTCTTCAGTAACGTGAAAATTCTCACTGTTCAGTTCAACGTTCTCGGGAGATAACGTTTTGAGCGGAGTTTAATCGATTTCCGTGCCCCGCAAAAGGAGGCGGTGCACGCACAGTCCAATGCGGTGTATTTTCCATTTTTAACGCTTTCACGAAAGAGCGCATGGACGAGCCACTTTCAAGAAAGTTATTGGGAAGGCAGCGAAGTACGCAAGCTTTTCCATGAAACGGAACTTTAAGGCCGCAAAACAAACGATGAAGTCCACTAGAAAAGAAGTTAAACATTGGCCGAGTAGCTGAATCGGGTTGCCGACAGACAGACAGACAGACGGACATACAGACCAAAATTTTTGCGTTTTAGTATCCCAAGAAAGACTGTCGTCTTTAAAAGTACCTGATGCTACCGCATTCGTGCCAACCGAGAGAATTGAAGCTGTCATGGTCGAATTGTCGCGACGGCGCCATCACAAATGAAGTGCCACCCACCTAGCACCTTTGTTCGTTTACCACAGGACTTCGTGACACTCGAGGAATTGCACGCGGCTCCACACAAAGAAGTGCGAGACGCCGCGCCGTATCGACCAGGTGGGCCGATTCTCAGAGGGTGTATGCACACAACGCGCACGAAGGCATTAGCAATTCAGATGAGATAAGCTGCAGCACACCGCTGTCCTTTTGCACGGGTGGTCTTTTATAAGGTGCATAACCCCGACAGTTGGCTTGAGACCTATCTGGAGCCGAGGCAGGGATCGCAAAACTTGGGCGATTCTAGGAAAGTCTAACCTGGAAAAAATGCTGTGGTGTATACGTATTGTATTGCGTATCTGTGATTTATTTTAGAGAGCAAACAAAGGGGGCACTGCTCTCACTTGTTGTCCTCCGTCTCTCCTTGCCGAATTGAAGTAGCTTTGTTCGAAAATGACTTGGTTCTGTGTGCTGCCCTGACAAAAGTGTTCAAAAGTGACCCTAGTGATCAGTCAAGGAACACTTTAGCGCACAGGGAAGTTCGTTTCGTAGCGAAAGCAAGCGGTATACTACTCACTTCTCCATATATCGCTTAACTATACCAGTGAAAATAATCCTGCTTAGATGAACAACTCGCATTTCTGTTTCTCTGCTGGATGCCTTGAAGGAAAACACCTTCTGAGATGCACTTCTTTTGATATGTGCCCATAATATTCGTAGGTTTCGATGATAAGAACCATGGTGTGTTTATTGCAAAGTGAATATTTTCGACGTTGTTGCAAATTTCTCTTCTAGTCTGCAATAACCAGCTTAGGTTATGGCGTCTGCAAATCGTCCGCATTACTTAAGCCCTCGTCAATTTTTCAGATACCAGTAACTGCCAGAAGCTTTGGATCCCTTTAAAGCAGCCAGTCGGGATGTTGGTCTAACGGTGACAACAGGTAATGCCTATCGCCATCGGCAGGCGAAATCTGCGCATTCAGGCAGTGATGCTCATATTGACATTCTCGGAAACATCACCTGGAAACTGCCGGCGGGAGCCTACATTAGAGTTTCGGGCCCCAGCATCAAGGTGTATTACAGGTGCGTTAGGAGCCATTGCTAGGCAGCAGAGGTAGTAGAGTTACCGTGGGTAGATATACACACGGCGAGCGCCGCGATTTGATTGTATTTTCCTGTTCATGTTGCTGTCCACGTTCCTTCTTTTTTGGCTTCGAAGAAACACGGTTTCCTTCGCATGCCCGGCTTTTCGAACGCCAGCTATGGTAGCCTTTATCTGAAGCCACAACGGCTGCCTACGCCTAAGGCAAGAGTGCACAGGGTATGAAGCCGGCACAGGCACACCCGAATGTGAAAGCCAGGATTAAAACAATTTTAGTTGTAGATCGTATCAGCGGAAAACAGCAGGAATAGAAGGAAAAGAAATTGACAGGACTCACGCTCAACATACGACAGCAGATTATTGGAAATAAAATTACACCATCTTGCGCTAAAGGGGACCATGAGGCGATACGAAGCAGCGCATGGGTCGACTTAAAGTTCCGTTCATCACGAGCACCTTGCCCGATGTTAACGCGTCCTTGCATGTGGAGCACACCAGCCCCTTACACCGGCCAGAACGCGCTAGCGCGTGCCAGCGCGTTCTGACTAGGATACAACGCGTTGGTTCATCGCGCGTCTGCAGAATCCCGTTCCCCGACGCCATCAGCAACGGCGCGATAGCGCCGTTGCGAAGGAGAGTGCAACGGAGCGAGCGCGCGCCGCAGTATATACGAGCGCACAGCTGCGCCGGAGAGAGACAGAAACGGGAGAGGAGAAACGAAGCGGAGGCAGCGCTAACGCCAACCCCTCCACCCCACCTCCTCGTGGGGGGCTCACCCGAGGAGAGGGTCCTCCCACCACCTCGCGCTCACACGAGAGGGGGGCAGAGTTCGCGCATGCGCAGTAAGGGCGGGGACACCGCACGCACACCGGATTGAGCTCCGCCATAAGGCGCTTTCGCATCTAAAAATTGAAGGACACTTTGTACATTCCAAAGTGTGTTCGGCGAAAGCGTGTGGCCATTCCACTGATTATGCCATGTCTTTTTTTCTTTTACACTCTCAGTGGCATAAGACACAAACCTAATGGGTGCGTGTTTTCTTCTTTAATTTTTTACCGCGAATCGCAGCGAGACGCGAGACTCATCTTCCTCCGTTCGCATGCGTTAGTATTTTCTCGCGCTTTGCGCATCGTGCAAACGCCATCCGCGTTCCAGCTCTTAAGTTGACGGACCCTTTGTAAATTGGAAAGTGTATTCCGTGAACGCCTGGGTCCATTGAGACGGCGTCGGTCAGAATGATTGCAAACTCTGGTCACAGCGACGCTACGCAAGCAAAGCGCGAGCGCTATAGAGTCCGACGCGACCGGCGTCCGTCTGCGCATCGCGGCGGCCACCTGGCTCAGTGCCAGAGCTCGGATGGACGGACGGACGGACATGGACGGATGAACGGACGGACGCACAGACGGATGGATGGACGGACGGACGGACGGACGGACGGACGGACGGACGAACAGACATACAGACAGACAGACAGACAGACAGACAGACGGACGGACGGACGGACGCCGGACGAAGGTCGGACGGACACCGGACGGACGTGAGCATGAGACATTAAAGACTTTCGCCTTAAAGATTACACCATCTACCGCTAAAGGGAACCATGTGTAGATGCGAAGCAGCGGGCGCTAACGCTTACACTGGCGGCGGCGTTGACGCTGGCGCTCATCGCAGCGTTGCACAGGAGAGAAACCTGGGGGGCGCAAAGCACGCAGTGATGGACGGTTGTTTCCTACTGGAACATCCCAATCGCTGCTGGGCAATGAGAGACAGAAGACTCGGACTGGACACAGAGACCCGCAGTTCGCTTTTAGTTAATGCGCACGCTGCAAATTTTTCATCGTTCGGCAACGCACAGGAGAAATCTCCCACCGGCACCACCTTGCAGGTCAAGATCCATTGCCATATATACGGGGTGGCCAGTGAACGGTTGTGCAGCGCGAGCAGTCGGTTTTTTCAACCAAGAAACTCGCTAGCAGACGCTGCCTGCGTCGGCGTTGCGTGGCGAGAGAGGGGGAGCGTAGGAGAGGAGAGAGGGGGGGGGACGCGCATGCGCATTGGGGGGTGTGGTGGCCGCGGGGGGGGATGCCTAGAGGAGAGAGATGGGGGAGGGGACGCGCATGCGCAGTGAGGGTGTAGACGCCGCGGGGAGGGATGCCTAGAGGAGAGAGAGGGGGGAAGCGTAGGAGAGGGAGGGGCAGGGGACGCGCATGCGCAATGGGGGGTGTTAGCGCCGCGGGAGGGATGCCTAGAGGAGAGAGGGGGGAGGGGGACGCGCATGCGCAATGGGTGTGTAAACGCCGCGGGCGGGAGGGATACCTAGAGGAAAGAGAGGGGAAGCACAGCAGAGGAGGTGCGTGGGGATGGTTTGCGCATGTGCAGTAAGGGTGGTGAGGACGCACACCACCAGCACTACCGCCGGACGGACGGACGAACGGACGCCGGACGGACACCGGACGGATGGACACCGGACGGATGGACACCGGACGGACGGACACCGGACGGACGTGAGCATGAGACATTAAAGGTTTTCGCCTTAATATTTGATATGAGTGCACAGTATTGCGCACGTGTAGCTGAAAAAGTGTACATCGGCCAGGCGGGCCGATGTCTAAATGACAGACTTAGTGAACATGAATGCCACCTAAATGTTACAACGCATGCACGATGTTAACGCGTCCTTGCAAGTGGAGCACACCAGCCCCTTACATCGGCCCGAACGCGCTTGCGCGTGCCAGCGCGTTCTGACTAGGATACAACGCGATCTTCGTCTTCTTTTGCCTCATTGTCTTTGTCACCTCCTAAATGTTACAATGCATCGTCACTGAAAGCTTTCGCAGATGGCCCGCACCGTTCTCTGCACTGCAAAGATTGTGGGTGCAATCCGTAATTCATGAGCACTAATGTTCTTTGCAAATCAAAGCACAGACTGGCCAGGGAGATCACGAAAGCTGGACAGATAAAAGCAAACTCACCCACGTGCATCAGTGTTCCCTCGGAAGCATTCAATGATAAAGAAATAACTTTCTAAATAGCTCAAAGGCGGCACATATCAGTTCAGATAAGTAGCCGTGCATTTGGATACGTTTTTACTGTGATAAGGTGGCTGGATATGCACGATTCTGTGCTCTCGTGTGAGAAAAATTTCCAATAAACTGCAGCTGTAATTAGAGCGCCTGTCCTATCAAGTTCTTTCGATCTATGCATGCTGTTTTCCGCCCATACAATCTACAATATGTTGAGCGAACTAGCCCATCATACCACCGTAGTAAGCTATGTTGGCTATAGTAGACACAAGAAGATTAAAACACACAGTTAGGCCACAGAAAGCCCAGGGGCCAATAATGGTTGTCTTTAATTGTAGTGTAGTGATAATGAGGTAACTCGAAAAGAATTAAAGTGGACGAGCAATTACCGTTTCTGTCTGTGGGATATGAACCTACAGCCTTGGATTCGCGTAGCCCAATTAGTGCAGCATCTGGCGCGTAATTTGAAGGTTGGGCGTTCAAATGCCACAAAATGAAAGCATCACCTAAATTCATTCCAATTTAGGTGATGATTGCTTCCCACCAGTAAAGGCAACACTCATTTGATCTCACGTTTTCTCTGGCCCAATCACCGCGTAGATTCGTATGCTTGTTTCTAACAAAGAAACTAGCCACTCCCAAGAATGTTCTCGTTCTTTCGTTCATGTTGACTACGGGTTTCATTTTTTGCTCCACTCTTCGTGTAAAACAAAGTAACTGGCGCATACACACATGTGTTTGTTATTTTCGTAAGGAAACTCCGCAAAGCCGTAACTTCACAAAGAAACGCTTTAACTATCTGTTTGTGTTCTGAAAGTCTCCGTCAGAGGAGAGTTGCATGAGTGCTGGAAAGAAGAAAAATTGAAACAGGTGTTTGCTATAAAATATGGCTGAGAGGTGCTTCGGAAAAGGGAGATCGGCTTGTGATGGCTGTAATAAAGTGTAGAAGGCCATTGTGAGCTCTTGCAGTGCGATTAAACGAAAACGTTTGAAAAATGGTACTCCGGGTGTGACATATGTGCCTTAAATTTCAAAGCGCGCGAGCGCTTTTAAATTTAAAGCACATATGTCACACCATATGTCACGTTTTAAATTTAAATTTAAAACCTATCCGCGAGCGATACGATGAGGCAGGTATGAGCGAACGCGACGATGTGTGCGGTAGACAGTCCAGAGAAATATAAAAAAAGAAGAAAGGTCAGATGACTAGAGTGGCAAACTTCCGGAGAGAAGCAAACGTTGCCAAATCTGAGACCGTTCCGTTACCATTTAGGAAGTACAGATGTCTACACGATTAATTAATAAACCTGGTAACGTGGTTCTGTTCAGACTTTAGTTCACTTATGTTACCTGTCTGGTGCTAATCTCCTATCTACAGTCCGCATCAATGTTTGCATCCGATGAATCACTTGTATGTCAGCTGTTTTACAGGTTACGGAAAAGGACGAAGATGTAGCTAATGAAATCTTCTTGACATATTCGGAGCGGAAAGGACGTAATCAGAGTGCCGATGCTAGGAGTGGTCGTGACACTGAGATATCTGAATGACGGAACTGAATTCATTGGTGCAATATTCATTACTTAGAAAAATATGATTGTGTGTTACCCAGGAAAAAAAAAGGGAAATGTTTACACCAGCCGTATAAAGCTTAAGGAACAGCGAAGCTTGTTGAGCTCAGGGGCTTAACGGGGCCTTCCCGGCTGATTCTAAGTCTTTCCTCGGCATAGACAAAGTAGAGTCGGAACCACAGCGTGTCACAGGCCAAGCAAGAATGTCCGAACTCCAGCGCCGGAACTAGTGTGCAAAGCTGGCTGTGGCAACCCCGTTATAACCCTTTCCTGCCCGAGAAAAAATATAATTGAAAAATTGCTAACTTGCTCAAAAAATTATTGATGTTTGCTGTATTGAAATTAGGTTTTCAAAGGTTAAACTGTAAGAATCGGAGTATTTGACCCAGAAAATATACCCGCACATATGTGCGGGCTGGGCTTTTATTCATGTGATTCACTGCAGCGAGGAATACACTCATAACGGCTAAGACAAAGCAAAAAATGCGTGGTCAGCGCTGCGAATGCAACATTTTAAAGTATTGTGTGCCACTTCTGAGGCACAGGTATAAGTTGCACTTCATACAGCACCTCCTTGAACAAGAAGCTACACTTGATAGCCTGTAGTGATGTGCATATTTCAAACTGTATTCTGATCGCCAGTGGTACGTATAGCTGAGTCTAATCGCTTGGCTATGCCGGGTGCCTTTTCCACTCCAGTAAAGTTGTGTAAGGATTGATCTTGCGACACATTTTTCTTTCCGCTTACAATTCTTGGGCGCCTAGTGACGAGCAAAGTTCCTCAGAGATCGGATGCAGCCCATGATCAGGTCCATACCTAAAGCTGCTTGATCTTTTGCACAGTTACTTGCAAAGTTGTTCTATGTCTACAACTAGAGCACACTGCCGTTTTATCAGCAGTAACTTCAAAGATCGTTGCATTAAATTAGTGTGAAAAGGCCGGCAACGGAGTCTTGACAACAACAAGGACATCCGCTGTCTCACCACTTCCAAGCAGGTGAGGCTTTGCAGCCGAATGTGTCTTCTTCCAAAAGACATCAATTTTACTGAAACTGGCAGGATAGGGGTGAGTGGTCAGCTGAACCAGTTATTACGGAGGCGACTGCTCAAAAAGTCGGCAGATTCCACGTACCTTGGGAATCGATGTTATGCGAAGCATGCGGAGGGAAGGTGACTGTGTTGTAATGTTTTATTGAGCGAAACGTTACGAAATTACGCTAAAGATATGTACAAATGTTGTAAGCACAGACATCTGTTCCACAGTCGCATGTGTTTTGCATAACAAGTTGCTTACAGTTGCGTAACGATGCCAACAGCAACATGGGCAGTAGCAACACCAGAAGCGGTAAACCGATATGTAGCGCTTGTGCTCGCCAGGATGGTAGCCCTGGACACTGCAACATATATCAACTTCAGTGGATGGCGCTTTACTATAATTGATGTTAACCCGGCGTGACGGCTGTATCATCGGAGTACATATGTAATGTTTATAAAATTGGATAGCCAGCACTGCAACGACAATTGACGTTTCACGAACATTAGGGTCTATTCGAAAAGCAGTTCCGAGACCTGGCGTGGCTCTGTGGTAGAATGTTTGATTGCCACGCAGAATGCTTGGGTTCGATTCCTGTTGGGACCCAGAGATTTATTATTTGCATTAGTCCGGTCAACGCTGCTGATGACGTCAGCTTTTAACGCTCTGGCGTTAAAAGTACCAATGTTTGTCTCGCCGTTCCTGCATAGTCTAAACTGTCAATCACCTGTGGCACATACCCGCACACCTGTGGCACATACCCGTATATCTGTGGCACATACCCGCCCCCTTGGTATGTGCCACAGGGTTTGCCCGGAATGAGTTTTTACGACGTACGCGACGGGATTGTCATTATTCATGTCACGACCAGCGAGTCATATTCGTCAAACCATCTTATTCTCACATACTAATTTTGGTCTACCCCCAAGTTATAGGGGTAATTACGAGATCACCCAGACGTAGGCGGCTAGATAGATAGATAGATAGATAGATAGATAGATAGATACGCAGATATAAACGCTAAAAGTGCCTGCAGTACGCAAAGAAATGCTTCGCATTTAAAACTCGCCTTCCATATACCAGTTTTCATCACTAAGTTGGCTCGAACCACGAATATTAATCTCTGTCAATTCGTCAACGTGGTCCCTACCCAGTTCTGACGCAAGACATCAGGAGGCTCAATATCTCTTCTATGTCATCATTCTCTGGCTTGAAAAATCTCGGCATGTGAACAAAAAATAAAAAATTCAGCGCCCACAGAAGCTTGTTCCCTAAGTTAGATGATTTTAGCAATTTTAACCCTCAATGCTATTTATTATCCTTAGAATTTCACTGACGATGTACCAAAACTCTATATGATAGGCGATGTAAAATCTAATTCTTTGAAATATAATGCATGTTGTCACAACACATTCACAAAATTAATATTTTCGTAAATGGTGTTAATTCACGCGCATCACTTCGCGTCGCTAACTTCAGTTATCAGAAAACATCAGGAAACACTAACCAAAGAAGTGCCAATAAGATGCCAAGAAAGCTATTCGCAATAAAAGAATAGAATGCGCGGGCGCAACAGCGCGAACGAGCCAACCACGCAGCGCCGCTCTACCATGCACTTGACGAGGACTAAAGCCCAGCCCGCACAAACGTGCGGGTGACTTTTTGACGCGTGAGTACACAGCGTGTGTGGTAAGAACGCGCGAATTTTTCAGCGAAGCATGTTTTTCTAAGTCTTAATATTCCTTTCATATGCATACACTCCCGAAAAAGAATGTATAACAAGAAGGAGCGTTGATTTACACGTCTGAGGTAGCTGCTGTCGGCGCACGTGCTCAGACAGCATTTTTCGTGGAAGATTACTCGCCCTCTGGTGTCGAAATTTTTGAACTACTAAAACAGATATATTCCCGTAAACATTGACTTCAGCGGCACAGAGCTAGAAACCGAAACTGAAGCAGGTGCCGCTCGGTGAGCGTCTTTATTGACCCACACATTTGTGCGGGTCAGGCCGTAAAGGGTTATAAGCGGGCGGGTATTTCATCACTCGTACTCACCGCGCGGCGGGCAAACTCGGTGCGGCGGCTGCATGCGCGGACTGTCTCCGTCGTCGGCGCTGCTGATAAGCAACGGCGCGTCATGAGCAACTGCGCGGAGGGTTTTTCGCGGACACACGACATTTAGATGTGAAGCATCTTATGGCGGAGCTTAATCCGGTGTGCGGCGTGACATCCCTTACTGCGCATGCGCAAACTCTTTCAAAAAAAAATAAGCGCCTCCCCTCCTCTCTCTCCCCTCCTACACTTCCTGTCCCCTCTAGGCATCCCTGCCCGCGGCGTCCACACTCCCACTGCGCATGCGCGTCCCCCCTATCTCTCCTCTCCTACGCTTCCCCCCTCTCTCCTCTAGGCATCCCTGCCTGCGGCGTCCCACACTCCCACTGCGCATGCGCGTCCCCCCCCTCCTCTCTCTCCTCTCCTACGCTCCCCCCTCTCTCGCCTCGCGACGCCGACGCAGGCAGCGTCTGCTAGCGAGTTTCTTGGTTGAAAAAAACCTACTGCTCGCGCTGCACAATAGTTCACTGGCCACTCCGTATATATGGCAATGGATTTCGACCTGCAAGGTGGTGCCGGTGGGAGATTTCTCCTGTGCGTTGTTGAACAATAAAAATTCGCAGCGTGCGCGCTAACTAAAAGCGGACTGTGGGTCTCTGTGTCCAGTCGGAGTCATCTGTCTCTCATTGCCCATTAGCAGCGATTGACATGTTCCAGTAGGAAACACCGCTCCATCACTGCGTGCTTTGCGCCTCCCCAGTTTTCTCTCCTGTGCAACGCTGCAATGAGCGCCAGCGACAACGCCCCGCCAGTGTAAGCGTTAGCGCCCGCTGCTTCACATCTACACATGGTTCCCTTTAGTGGGAGATGATGTAAATTTTTTAGTTCGCAGCACTTCGGGGGCCCGGCTTCTCGTCCATCCGTCTTATGTGACGTGATCACACTACAAATCGAATGCTCAGTACGGGCCTAAAACAAGGCTCGCAATGCTATCAATGAGCGGGGAACATGAGCCGTGGCTTTACGTGCCACTGGCATGCAAGCGCCGTCTTCATTTTCTTTTATTGAGGTCGAACGCTCTCCGATTTTGTTCGCCGTCCAAAGGAGGGCGCTACAACGGCGTCGTTGTACGTCACATGACGTCACGTCACAATTTGGGACGTTATGATGACGTCGCAAATTTTAACGATCTGTGACAACATGTGATGACGTCATAACGTGATGAAGATTTCTGCAATCACTCGTCCCCAACGCCGCGGGACGGTCGCCGCCGACGCTCCAATTTCCCGTTTGATGAGTCATCTAAGGCTTTCGCCTTAAAAAAGCACCAGCAGACGACTCTGCAACCGTGCTCAGCTGAAGATGTCGGAAGCACTCGCCGTTGGCGGAGCACAAATATTGCCGGAGCGCGAATATCAATATTGAATGGTGAAATAGACCTGTCCTTATGTGATAACATCTGTTTGTCACTCCGGTTTCAACGTATTTATGCTTAGGGAAATGAAGGACTTTCCATGCATAAATCGCAATGTTGTACCTATAGGCCTAAATTCCGATATATGGTAAGTTTGACTTATTTATAAATGCGTATGTCTGCCATTTTCGGCTTTTATATCCTGCGTGTTTTTATCGAAATAAATCTTTTATTTGCGAAAGAGCGCTTGTCCTGTGCCCTCTGTTCTTATGTCTTCGTGTGTTAGCGCTGCATCAATCACTCTAATTTCCGATGTACTAAATTACGCAGTTTGATAATTATTGAATTATAGCATGTGTCGAATTATATTTTAATCATCATTTGCACTTAAATGATGTTCTTTTCCGAGAGGTATCTTCACCTATAGAATAATGACCTGTTAATGGGCGATTCTTCATCTTTACTTCGTTTCAGAAGGTGCTGATATATGAAACAAAAAAAACGTAGCAAACAAATTAATTTACGACAATTTGTCGAATTCATACTGTGACGGTCTCAGCTATCCAAATAATAGAGACAAACCAAAAGCTTACGATAAAAAAAATACTTGAAATTGCCATCGTATTTCTCTACTTTATTTGCCATGCCTTATCGGCTGAAGCAAATTGCATTTTATGTCGCAATTGTTTCTGAACTCCGTTGAGTATTAAGATATGAGTCATGCCAGTGGATATAATACCAGGCGCCCTCTCACGTACTTCCCGATATATTTTGGGCTGTTACTTTGCTTCTGCGGAGAAAGGATGGCAAACGCAGGTTCCACGTATTATATTGTCAGTAACGTATTTACGGCACTCCAACTGACCATAAGTCTATGACATCTGCACTCGTACAGACAATACGCGCAAACGTCTAGAAGGCTCCAAACTCTCTGCGCAGCACCACTGAGTATCCGCAGGCGGTTGCCATTCGAGCACGTCCCTGAACGTTGAAATATCGATAGCTAAGGCTTCAGACGTTATACTGCCTGCACAGTATTTATGACACTCCAATTCTCCATAACTCTGTTCCATGCGCACTCGTACACACAATACACGCGAGTATCTAGAAGGCTCTCAACTCTCTGCGCAGCACCACGCAGTACGCAGTGTAATTCGAGAACGTCCCTCCGCGTAGAAAAGAAAATTATACAGTCATGGCAGTTTCGCCACATAAGCCTTTGCCAGTTGCTTTTCTCGACCTGCGTCACAGAACGATGAACGAAAACGGCATACACGTAATCTACCCGGTGAGTGCTACTCCTGACTTCCTTAACTCGAGTACTCAACGAGGGCCCTAAGCTCTCAGGAACCGCACAGAGTGCACGCGTTATTGTATTAAGTAATATACATTTGGTGTTAAGTGCGCGCAGCATGGTAAGTATGTAACGTACACATAAGGTTTATCATATGAAATTCACAAGTACATGTTTTATTTGGGCGTACATTGTCGCAGGAAGAATGCAAGTGCATTAGTGTAGCCATGTGCATTGAAGAGATACACATGTGGCGCTCAGGCAATGGCTCGAGTATTGGTGAGCCTCAATTTCCTGCGACACGTTTCATTCCCTTCAACGCACGACTACTCTTCCGGGGAAATTAGTGCCGCTGCAGTATACGTTTTGAAGGTTTCTTTAGAAAAGGGGGAGGATGCGCGCACACAGCTAGCGACAGAGACGTGAACGACGCGGCACTTGACGCTATGGGTTAGTGAATATTATGCTGATTCGATGTCGTAGTTGGGACAGCTGACGCGAGATCCTGTGTGGACCACAGTAACAAGTAAGTAGAGTGTTCGGACAAGCCGACGCGACATGAGGGAGTCCGGAGGACGACAAGGGAACTGGGACAAAAATGGTTTTCTCGGTGTCGACGGGTAAACCTTATTTTTCAGAGCCTAAAAAGTCATTAAAGTAATCACGGGTGATCACTTGGGCCTCAGCTGCAAAGGTATTAGCGTCGCAGCTCAACTCAGAACTTGCCGACTGATTTCGAACATGCAAAAACGTATCGTAAGGCAAGATAGGGTTGTGGCCATATCAAAGACAAAATGCCGAAATGCCGGCATTGTTGCGGAGTATCAAATTATAAGCTAAGCTAACGTATGGTATGCGAAGTCCATCGGAAATGTGCATGGCAAGTATTTATGTTAGTTTGTGGCAGATACATTCGGTTAGGCTGTTCGTTTGAGCGGGGCACGCGGTGACAATCTTGAGTTCGGCAGTACAGCAGAAGAGTAGTTCATCGACGACAATCCTTAAACGTGGTCTTCACAAGGGTCCAGTAGCTGGCGAGGAAAGCCGCGGTCCATAATGACGTAATAAATAAAAAAGTTGGCGATATCTGTAGCAACTGAATGGCATCGCTCGTGGCAGATCTCATAGCAAAATATTTTGCTACTGCCGTCCGCTTGTTCCTTTTGAAAGAAATTTGTAAAGAGCCGAAAAGTTTGAGGCCCACAGCGAAGACTGGCTCCCTAAAGATATCATTACGTTGAAAGGAGCCATGAGGAGGCAAAGGTGGCGCCATTCAGCGCTCAGAATTATTGCTAAGAAGCGACATAATGGCGAACAGATGATAAATGCCGAGCCAAAAGAAGCGGCACCGTAGCCAGCCATATTAGATGCGAAGCATCTTATGCTCGGGGCTATGCCCGTCCCTCCCGCGCCCCACGTCCCGCGTCCCGCGTCCGGCCACTTTCATGAAGTAGGGAAGCACCCATTATGCGAACCAGAACACTGTAGTAATATGAAGGCCGTCAACCACTACTACAGTCACCAGAGTCATGGCTGAGAGCACAGAGAGGCTGCTTAGCAATGGCTAGGCAAGTGGTGTCTGTCGCCCAGGTTGACCCCATTCCTTGAGTCATGGCCGAGAGCACAGAGAGGCTGCTTAACAATGGCTAGGCAGGTGGTGTTTGTCGCCCAGGTTGACCCCATTCCTTAATCTTGCTTGCATGTGTTTGGAGGGGGCTTAGTCCGTCCCTCCTTCCCGCGTCCCACACCACCACAGCGCATGTGCGTCCCCTCCCCCTCTCTCTCTCCTACGCTCACCCCCTTTCTCTCCTCTAGGAATCTTCTACTCTACGTAGCGGCCCCCCGCGTCCCACAGCGCGTCCCTTCCCCTATGCTCTCCTACGCTCACCCCCTTCCTCTACTCTAGGAATCATCTACTCTACGGAGCGGCGCCCGCGTCCCACATCCCCACAGTGCATCCGCGTCCTCTCCCCCTCTCTCCTCTATGAATCCTCTACTCTACGGAGCGGCTCCGGCGTCCCACATCCCCACAGCCCATGCGCGTCCTCTCCCCATCTCTCCTCTAGGAATCCTCTACTCTACGGAGCTGCTCCCGCGTCCCACACCCCCCACAGCGCATGCACGTCCCTTCCCCCCTCTCTCTCCTCCTACGATCCCCCCCCGTCCTTTCCTCTAGGAATCCTCTACGCAGCGGCGGGCACGACAGGTGGTGTGACAGCTGCATACTCCGCTGGGGGGCGCCACGGTAGTTCCGCGGTATGAAAATGACGGAACGCGCGCCTCATTCTCTCTCCTGCGCAGCGCCGCGATGAGCGCCCGGACCGCTGCCGCGAAATGAGAGTGGCGACGTTCCTCCCGCTCAAGCTAATTATCTCCCCGCTGCTTCGCATCCACACATGGTTCCCTTTAGCGGGAGATAGGGAAGTTTTTTTTTCCTTCAAATGCCCATACGCCCTGCAGGCGGGAAGCCATGTGGGTGCTGGGGCACGGCCAGTTGGAGCTGCTTTGGAACGTCTAATAAATCTCTACACCACCACGACGAAAACAAGAACGATAGAACGTTACAACGCGCAGGTTGAACTTCCGAAGGCAAAGGTTAAGTATCCGAGCTGTGCCTGTGGACATGGCGAGCGCCCTCTCACGTATAATCCGATACACATCGTTGTAACTTCACCTTGCGGAGGAAGGATCGGTAATAAGGGTTGCAGCCATCGTATTGTTTCAACCGTATTTACGTCGCTCCGTAGGATCATAAGTCTATACCATGTGTACTTGCACAAACAATTATCTATGGCAGTGTATGATGACATGCAAAATGCGACGGGCTCAACTAGACAAATCTTAGACAAATGAAATGGCTTAATTATGATAACAGAAATACTCAAAATTTTCTGCATATTAGTAGGGTTTAGTTGCCATGCTTTTGTCAGTGAAAGCATATTTCATTGCATGTCTTCATTGCTTCTGAACTCCATTGAGGCTTCATCTATGGGTCGTGGCTGTGGATTGACGAAGCACCCTCTCATGTATGACCGATATATTGTGCAGGATGTTTCCTCGTGGACAAAAGTCTATGGCGTTGGTTGCGGTTATTATGCGGTCGAACCGTATTCATGACACTGTGATTGGCAATAACTGCATTCCATGCGCACTCGTACAAAAAGAATTATTTATGACTGTGCGAAACACATAATGAAAACCTCAACTATGCAAATATTGAAGACAAACGCAATGAAACACTCAAAATTGCCATCATTTTTATCGAGTTCATTTTCAATCATTGATCAGTTCAAGATATATCGTTTGGTCGCTTCGTTGTTAGGAAAGTCAATTGGGAATTATTATATGAGACATGGCGTTGAGTGTAGCAAGCACTCTCTCAGGTATTTGCCGGGTGTTCGCAATGCCTATACACTGTTGTGCCGCCGAGCGGAATTCAGGATCGTCCTCTCGAGGAGGGTCAGCATAGCAGCTCTACGCAATCGCTCCCTTGTTCGGCTGTGCTAGCCTCAGTGTTAACGCGTTATCAAGAAACGAACACTATGACTATGCATGCTTCCCTGCATCAGTGAAGAAACCGGGCCCTCCGTGACACAATAATTCTGATTCGTGCTTGCGAAACACGAAGTATTCGTGAAAATACGTGGCAACTGGCGCTTTCAATGATAGCCCACAGCGCAGTCATATCAGCTTCGCGAGGTTTTCTGTAGCCACGTAGGTTAGTTAAATGTCATCGTCTGACCTATTCAGTTGAAACTCATCTTGTTTTACTTGCATATAGCATTCGTCAGCGCTTTTGGACCGCATGAGTCTCATAACATTGTACGCGGGAAGTTGCACAGACTCGCGATTTGCTTTTCTATAACTAAGCGATCTCAAATTTGCCAGCGCTACGCCCTGCTGCGCCGCTTGTGTTTGCATGTTTCTTGATAGGCGGCAGCACACTGCAAGCAATTTGCTTGTTGACGGGTTTGAGAGCAAAATGTTCTCCGCGCCCAGATAAACGTGGTGACGCGGAGCGTTCGAAGTCGATCGGCGGAGGAAATTCTTCATACTGCCTTCAGCGGTGATGTTGAAACAAGCCGTCATGACGACGAGCATTTTTCACTGGACGTAGAAGGCTGTGAAAGCACCTGGAGTCACAGCGACGATGAACGATCGGCTGCTAGCTCGCGAGGAGCGAGTTGCCCCTCACGTCCCCTCATGTGTTAGTTTCTTTACGCTCATATGCCCCTTTTTGTATCTGATGTATAATATCCTTCAGTGAGATCAAAATAAAAACATACTTTTTCTTGTGCATTGCATCCAGCACAGTTATTGTTGGCATTATGGAGCACCGCGTGCCGCCAACACGATCGAGCTCGACCAGCGAAGCGAAATTGTTAGAGCGATGAAACGTGCAGTGACGGCCACAATTCAAGCCTCTCGGTTAAACTTCTCCTGTACTTCACTGGTGCCTAACGAACGGTACAGTTCGACGTGTTTTCGGAAAGTCGAAGAAATCGTCGTTGCGAAAACCCTACGTGCGAATTGTTTTCGATATTCACGTTTCTATCGTGCTTATCGAACCTGCAACATCCGAGTGCAGTGAATTCCGCACGGCTAGAGTCTGAGCATGGCTGTGACACAAGCGCTACTGAATGGAATGTTCAATGTTTGTGTTCCATTAAAGAAGTAACTGCACGTTCCTGACTGCGTTAGTAATGACGACGGCGTATGTTTGCAAACCATCCCCACGTTAAACATTCGGTCCCGTGCAGCGGCGATGGCGCTACTCTCGAGGGACGTACTACTGCGGCATATCCGTCAGTCAGGCTCGGTACATAGTACCTCGGAGTGCTGTTCCGGTCATACGTCAACTCTGCTTCATGAAGCTTTCAGCAGCACGCGTAGGATTTCGCGAAGTATCGCTTATGCACGGTAACGGAGGTGAAATGTAACCTATCACACCGCGGCAAATAACTAGGTGCCGAGCTTCCGTGGTTTGGGAAAGTATTTCGGTCCCCTACCAATTTCAGTGCAGCTTATGACTTGATCCGGTGAAAGTGGCCCGGCCCTGATGTCCGCACGTCCTATCTGTTCCTATGATAACAAACGGGTTGGCCCTCCTCCGGGCGCCATCTGAATCGTACAGTGCGCCACCTATAGTTTGTGGGTATTGCGAATACTTTGTCGTGAATTTTCGTTGCTCTGGAAAGATCGATGGCGTAGGTTTCAGAATTGTGGCGGTTTGGGCGTGTTGATATGCCATGAGGTAGGTTTCAGGCATTTTAACATCTGTACCATATTTATGACAGACTAATTGACCATGCGCCGATTTCATGCGCACTGGTACACACAAATGTTTTTGACAGTGTAAGAAATGCACAGTGCGTTTGTCTCATCTGTCCAAATATTACACGCACATGCAACGGCTCATGTTAACCTAAATACTACAACTTATCATTATACCGGGTGTTCAATGTTCAGTTTTTTGGTTTTGTTAAAATTGAGCGCTGTGAGGTACGGGAAAACCCCTATGCGGATAAGTTATGTATCCAGGAGGACGCAAAGTGAGACAATAACTATCACTGTCAGCCGCCCAATTAAGTAAGGTTGAAGGAGTAACGTTTCAGTGAGGGCAGCAAGCGGGCATGTTTGTATTGAAAAGCTGGAGGCAGTCGCGTTTTACACAGTTACACTTGGCAGAATTCTTCTAGCATGCCTGTGCCCCGAGATATCCAACTGTAGTTCAATTGCAGTTACCATGATTACGCATGCAAGACAGTGAGCACTGGCGAAAACCTCCTCCCCGATGTGCCGCGGCAGTTGCGTGTGGAGTTTAATCTGACAACGGGTTGATGGCATAGGCAAATATGACAACGATTCCCTTTTCCTACCGGCTCCGGCGATAGCAAGCAATAACTGGCTCGTCCCATCAAGGACTAACATTGCACCGATCAGCTCCGGATTGCATGCGTAATCATGCAAAGCGCCATTCAATTTTGCAGTTGGATATCTCGGGGCACAGACATGCTAGAAGAATTCTGCAAAGTGTAACTCTGTACAAACGCGACTGCCTTCTAATTTTCAATACAAACATGCCCGCTTGCTGCTCTCACTGAAAAGTTAATCATTCAATCTTAGTTCAATTAGGTGTCTGACAGCAATACTTTATTGTCCCACTTTGCGTCCCCCCTAGATACATAGCTTATCTGCAAAGGTGGTTTTCACGTGCCTCCCAGCGCTGAATTTTCACAAAACCAGAAAACTTAACTTTGAACACTCGGTATTTCCTTGGTTTACTTGCCATCTTTTCTCCGCTGAAGCATATTTCATGTCTTCATTGTTTCTGAACTTGAACGAGACATGCCAGTGGATATAGTTAGCGCTCTCTCACACAATTCCCGGCTTATTTGTCGTGACTTTGCCTTGCTGAGAAAATATCGATAGCTAAGGCTTCAGACGTTATACTGTCTGCACAGTATTTACGACACTCCAATTCACCATAAGTCTGTTCCATGCGCACTCGTGCACACAATACACGCGAGTATCTAGGAGGCCCTAAATTCTTTTCCCAGCACCACTGAGCATCTGCACGTAGTGTAATTCGAGTACGTCCTTCCGCGTAGAAAAGAAAATTATACAGTCATGGCAGTTGCGCCAGGGGAGTGAAACTTCCTATACCATCCATGGAACGCGATATTCGCTCGCAGCGCCGGCAGGAACGCCTGGTGTTTAGGGGCGGCACAAAAACATGGCGGTGCGTTGCAGACACGCACTGGGGGGACGCCATCTTGATCAAGACTGAGGACCGAGTGTCACGGGGGGGGGGGGGGGGGGGGTATTTAGCGCCAAATTCAATTGGGATGCACCAGCAAGTCAAATTGAGCGAGTGGAAGGTGTTCAGATGGCGAGCGCGCGACCTCCTTTAGGTTGCGCAACCCGCCATATGATCAAAACGGGAATCGTTGCGTTCTGATTGATAAAGGTTTGCCCATCCACCTATTTATGCACCACTTATTTTAGTAAAACTTTGTTTTTATTTGCGCGTACACATACCTTAGACAAGAATAAAGAGCACAGTTTGTTTGAATGTTTTATTGCCTAAACGTACCATTCATGCAGTAAAAACACAACTTGATTATTTCACGTTTTTAGTCACATACAAAAGTGCACCGCACATGCCCGCATGCTAATAACTAGGCAATAAGAAGAGTGCGAATAAGTTAACAGTGTTCTATTAGTTATCGTATATGTTGCTACAAATAGATTTGTGGCAAGCCGTGCATTGACTTAAGCCAAAATGTAACATTGAAATGCAACGCACCATCAAAACGCGTTAAATTAAAAACGCAAGTATAAACAATTGTGTGTAGCCAATGTAGTCATTGGATTAATTTCCAGATGCTCTGCCGTGCATAACATGTATAATTCAAGCAGCAAAGCAGACAATCACAATGTAATAGATAAATCATGAACGTGTATGCTCAATTAAATCACACAGCTACTGTTGCAACCGCATCCTGATATCCCGTGGAAGCGTAGAAAAAGAAAACGACCAGCAGGCAGATCGTACCTTTCGTCCGCCGGGATCCGAAATAATTTTATGCCGGCGTGGCGTGAAGAATATCGACAACACGCAGCACAGCACAATTTGTGATGACGGCGTGAGTCCATTAATGCGTCTGTTTCGCTAAAGCTTGCAAGGGTTTCGCTGAAACATACTTTACGGTAGTAAAAACGGCCTTTGGGACACCGTCGGCCGTAGCATACATGGGCGCGTCTCAAGAAACGCCCCTTTTTCGCCGTGAGAGATAGGACGAGTGCGCAGTTCCCGTTTTCCACTCCGGGTGGCGCTCGTATTTTCGCAATCTTAAACTGCAACCTTTAGGTTAACTTGCGTATTAAAAACTCCGGAGTTAATAAGTAACCTGGTAATAAATATAAAAAGGAACAACAACGTTCATTTATGCTCGTAGGTAGTATAGCCCCCAAACATTAGGATCGCTGCGGTCACGGGACAAAAAAAACCACGAAGTTTCATCCCCCCTCGTTTCGCCGCATAAGCCTTTGCCACTTACTTACCTGGAACTGCGTCACAGCGCGATGAACGAAAACGGCATCCACATAATCTACACGGTGAATGCTACTCGTGACTTTCTTGACTCGAGTACTTAACGAGGGTCCTAAGCTTTCATGAACCGCACAGAGTGCACGCGTTATTATATTAGGTAATGGACCTTTTGTATAACGTGCACGCAACATTATGTATATTACGTGCGCATAAGCTTATGAAATGAAATTCACAAATCGTGGTAAAATTTGGATATATTGTCGCGCGAAGGAAGCAAGCGCACGACTAGAGCCATGTGCGCTTAGAAGATACGCATATGGCGCTCACGAAATGGCTAGAGTATTGGTGAACTTTCATTTCCTGCAACACTCTTCATGCCCTCTAACGCACCATTGGAAATTGGCGCCGACCCCGTATATAAAACGGAGGTTCCTTTAGATGATGGGGGGGGGGGGGGGATACATACAGCTTGAGACAGACGTGAACGACAAGGCCGTTGACGCTTGGAGGCAATGACTCTTCTGGTGGTGCGTTCTCGTAGCTAAGTGAGACAGATGACGCGAGATCCTGTGTGGACCACAGTATCAGGTAAGTAGATTTTTCGGACAGGCCTATGCGAAATGAGGGAGTCCGGATGATGACAAGGCAACCGGGAGAAAAATAGTTTTCTGGGTGTCGACGGACAAAGCGTTGTTTGTCAGAGGCGTAAATGTCTGAAAAGCAATCAGGGGTGGCCATTTGGGTTGAGCTGCAAAGGCATAATTGTCCCGGCCGTAATCACTATAGTTGCCGACTGATTTTAAGAATGCGGCAGCGTGTCGAAAGGCAAGCTATAGGGTTGCGGCCAATAAAGGGGAAAATATTGAAAGTCCTGCAGTGTAGTGGCGTTTCGAATTACAACCCACAGTAATGAAGGAAAGAAGTGTAAACTTAAGAGCTCGTTTGCTTTGTTAAACAAAATGTTAATTAGAACCAAGAGACAATGATGCCAAGGAAAGTATAGGAGATATTATTATAAGTAATTCTAATGTAAATCTGAAGAAAGAAAAGTGGACGAAAAGATAAGTTGCCACAGGCAGGAACCGAACCTGCGACCTGCGAATAACGCGTCCGATGCTCTACCACTGAGCTGCGGTGGCGGTAAGATCACGTAATACGTCGCGCCAACAGGCAGAAAGAGTGTTCCACACTCGCCTTAATGGCAACAGGCGGTGCTGACTGACGCCTCCACGTTTAAATGAACATATATACCCTATAAAATGGACGGAGGGATGACCGCCACCGGAGCTCAGTGGTAGAGCATCGGACGCGTTATTCGAAGGTCGCAGCTTCGGTCCGTGCCGGTGGCAAGTTATCTTTTCGTCCACTTTTCTTTCTTCCGATTTACATTAGAATTACTTCTAATAACATACCCCATACTTTCCTTGGCACCATTGTCTGTTAGTTCTTATTAACATTGTGTTTAACAAAGCAAACGAGCCCTTAAGTTTACACTTCTTTCCTGCATTCATAGCGAGGGTTTCCTTCTGGCAGACTTGATGCCTTCTGGTAGTATGCGAGGGATTATTAGTCAGCTGCCAGCCCGTACTAACATCACGTGCTACGTGACGCCAACAGGGAAATGGAGTTTGGCACTCGCCGTAATGCAACAGGCGGCGCTGACCGACGCTCCCACGTTTAAATGAACATATATACCCTACACTCCTAAGGCAAAATTACCCGAAAGAGGAGTAACGGAGCCCAATAGGCGCGCGCGATGAACGGATAGACCGCTGAGGAGTAACCACAGAGGGATGCGTGCCGTGTGCAAACCAGTTAGTCTCCAAAGGCACCAAAGGGATGAACCGCGCGGGAGATACGTCACGTGTGCAAACCGTTGTCAAGGAAACTAACCGTCCTCCTCGCTCTTGGTCAGTCTTCTCACATGTTTTCATGGAGGCGCTTTGGCGGTTGTGTCGCGCTCGGAGAGTTCGACGATTTAGGAACTACGCCGCGGTGCCTTGGATAAACACGTATGCCGCGTATGCGTGGATGAGCGTGCGGTGCTGCTTTTACGTTTCGCCGAAACCATGAAGTTTGGAGCTGGTCTCGACACGCCGAGACGCCGCGCTGTATTTCTCCGGCCACGGTGCGCTGGCGTAGCACCGGCACTGCGTCGACAGCGGCTGGGAATGGCGGCCGAGAAGACATAGGCCTATCGGATCCATGAATTCAATCCGACTCTGGGCAGAAGTTGGCGCTGGATTATTTCACAAGTAAGTTATCATACTTTATTTTTCCGTACCTGTCGTTTGCGCGAAGCGCATCGCGCTAGTATGCAACGGGCTCGATCGTGTTGTATATATCGCGCGCACGAAATGCACCGCGAAGGTCGGCTTTGGCGTCCGCTCGCCTGTGCTTTGTGACTGCCTGAAAATTGGCCGCCATTGCCGTCGGCCGCCTGGACGCTCTCGCCGCGGTGATGAGCTGCGGGCTCGCGATATTGGGAGCTCAGGCCTCGCCGCTGCGGTGCGACTCGTCCAAAACGCATAGCGGTTGCCGTCAACGAGCTCGGTTGTATGTCGCGCGCTTGAAGTGCACCGGCAGCTGGCGGGTGCTTTAGCTAGCCGACTTTAGCTGTGCTTCGGAACTCTGTGAACAGTTTTCGCCATTACCGTTGGCTTCCCCGTCAATCGGTCGCAAGCAGCTCAGCGCCGTTCGTGGCGCCGGCCCCCGGGCCCCCCGCGTTCGCTCGTTGTACTCTGCCGCTCGATCCAGGAACTTTGTGAAAATTTGTCGACATTACCGTAGGCTTCCGCCACTTCCGCGGCGCTCGCTCGAAAGCAGCTCAGTGCCGTTCGTGGCGGCGGTTCCGCGTTCGCTCGCTCCTCTGTTCGAGGTTCGCTGGCGGCAGAAGCTCCGCGTTCGGCCCCGCGTTCGCTTGCACGAGCTGTATACGGCGCCGCTCGCAGAGAACTCGCCGACTCGTTGGCGGCTCGGCGGTCGCGGCGCCTAGGCATGATGGCTGCGGCTGCCGCACTTGAGCTGTTGCGCTATGTGACTTGAAATGCGTTTTCGATTATGTATGACATCGCGGTGGAAATATTTGCATGCCATATTTTAGACGTGCGTATTTATTTCACCTTGCACGTATTTGCCATGTGCGTGTATCTTCCTCACTGTCACATGTGACTTAACTGTTTGCAATCTTTTTGTGCAGACGTTGTCCATTACGTGCAGAAGGCTGCGTGCGCTTGTGCGTGCAATGCCAGTCATCTGTCGCTTCCGTTGGAGCAGCTTGACCAAGACGACTGTACGAGATATGACAACGCGGCTGGACCTGAATTTGACATCTGGCAGCGAATTCACTGAAAGAATGCAGAAACTTAATATGTATATAGAAAAATAAAACATTTCATTGTCTCACTTTTGTCTTTCGTTGTTGCATTGACTGCGAAAGCAGTGAAACAAGCATGACTAAATATTTTTTTCGCGTGTTCTTTTCTGCGCCATTTGTGGCTCACTGCGGAGAAAAACACGCGAGAAAAGTATTAAGCCTTGCAGAGAGTAACTGTGCAAAATCATCCCTGGGGATTAACGCATCATTTGAACTGAGGATAAAAAGTTCATCCCAGTGGAGCATTTCAGTGGACCAACCATTCGTCCGGTGAGGTGCAACCGTGGGGACTAACGGTTGACCGGTAAGGGGTAAATGTGAGGACTAAATGTTAGTCCATTGAGGTGCAACTGTGGGGACTAACGGTTGCCCGCGAAGGTGTAAATGTGAGGACTAAATGTTAGTCCCATTGAGGTGCAACTGTGGGGACTAACGGTTGCCCGCGAGGGTGTAAATGTGAGGACTAAATGTTAGTCCCTTGAGGTGCAACTGTGGGGACTAACTGTTAGACCCGTGACGTTAGTCCTTAAAGGGACTAATGGTTGTGGCAGCCCCATTAGTCCCCAAGAGGACGAACGGCACACCCTTTTAACACCCATTTGCCTTAGAGTGTATAAAGTAGACGGAGGGATGACCGCCACCGTAGCTCAGTGGTAGAGCATCGGACGCGTTATTCGCAAGTAGCAGGTTCGGTCCCAGCCGGTGGAAAGTTATCTTAGCGTCCACTTTTCTTTGTTCAGATTTACATTACAATTACTTGTAATAACATCCCCTATACTTTCCTTGGCATCATTGTCTGTTAGTTCTTATTAACACTGTGTTTAACAAAGCAAACGAGCCCTTAAGTTTACACTTCTTTCCTTCATTCATAGCGGAGTTTCGTTCTGGCAGGCTTGATGCCTTCAGGTAGTATTCGAGGGATTATTAGTCAGGTGCCAGCCCGTAATAACATCACGTGCTACGTGACGCCAACAGGCAAAATGAGTGTCCCACACTCACCGTAATGGCAACACGCGGTGCTGACTGACGCTCCCACGTTTAAATGAACATATATACCCAATAACGTAGACGGAGGGATGTACGCCACCGTAGCTCAGTGGTAGAGCATCGGACGCGTTATTCGAAGGTCGCACGTTCGGTCCCTGCCGGTGGCAAGTTATCTTTTCGTCCATATTCTTTCTACACATTTACATTACAGTAGCTTCTAATAAAATCCCCTATATTGATAAGGCTACAGTAATGTAGGGTAAGATGCACTCCAAGTTACGGGGGTAATCAGACAAGTGCATTACTAGCAACTTCGTTTAGTTTGCGGCGGATGCATTCGGTTAGGCTGTTCGTTTGAGGGTTAACGTGGTGACAATATTGCTTTCGGTACAACAGGACAGGAGTCGATCATCGACGGCAACCCATAAAAAATGGTCTCCGCAAGCATTAAGTAACTGGCGAGGAGAGTCGGGGCGCAGAATGACATAATAGATCAAGAAATCGGCGACAACTGCAGCACAACTGATTCTTATCGCTCGTGTAATGAAAAATGTCTTCCCACAACCTATTGGTGAAGTTGTCCACTGGCTTTTTTGGATATATATTGGTTAAGGACCAAGGAGATCGAGACCCGCAGGAAAGAATGGCTTGATAAAGATATCGCAACGTTGAAGCAAACCAGCAGGAGGGAAAGGAGACGTTTTCCGGCTCTGGCACATGTTGTTCAAAGGTGACGTAATGGCAAACACAAATGCCTCGCCAAAAGAAGTGGCGCCGCACACGGTCGTAGGAGGCTGTGATGCCCGTGCACCCTGCAGGTGGAGAGTCGTGAAGTTGTTGGAGCACGGCCAGTTGTAGGTGCTTTAGAACGACTATAGTATCTCTGGACTATCAGGATGAACGCTGCGATGGTTGAACGTTCCATAGCGCAGCCTGAACTTCCGAAGCCTGAGGTTAAAGGAACGAGCTATGCCTGTGGATTTAGAAAGCATTGTATCACGTATATCACAATATATTTTGTCGTAATATCACCCTGCGGAGAAACGATCGGTAACACGAGTAACAGGCATGATATTCTTTGAACCGCATGTAAGACACTCAGATTGACCATAAGTATATTCTATGGGCTCTGATTCGCAAAATTTAGTTACGACACTGTATTGTGAACTGCATAACACGATACAGTGTCCGAATATTATAGACAAATGAAATTGCTTTACGATATCAAAATAATCAAAATTCCCATGGTTATTGCCTGGTTTATTTCGAATGTTTTTTTCGATTGAACGAGGCATGATTTTATTTCTCCATTGTTTCTGAACTACATTGAGGCTTAATATATAAGAACCACGGCTGTGGATATAGCAAGTGCGGTCTCCCGGTATACACTGTCGTAACTTTGCATTGTGCAGAAGCGATCAATCACTAGTTCTCCTCCTTTTGTGTCTCGTTTTTTCGCGCTGTTAATTATTACAATGCGATCAATCACGTAGGTTTCAGGCATTATGCTGTCTGTACTATGTTTACGACACTGGCTTACCGTAAGTCTAGTCTATGCGCACTGGTATACACAAATTTATTTATGACAGTGTATTAAAGCATAACGCGGCGGTCTCAGCTGTCCAAATATTACAGACAAATGAAAGAGCTACAAGACGCGCGCTTAGACAAGACGTCCGTTGCGTTGCCTTCTAGTCCTGCCATGGTCCAACTCTTTAACACGCCGCGGGATGGCGACGTAAGCCCAAGATCTGCGTCGAGACAGAGACGTTCTTCTAGCTGTCACAATTAACACTTTCTTTGATTACGTTCTCACCGTTTACTACTACAGCTGCCACAACGGTTTGATTAATCGATGATGATGGACCTTAGCCGCCCGGGATGGAGATGTACCGCCAAGCGTCAACGTGGGTGCATTCACGATAAAACACCAACCGACATTGTAAAAGCTCTCTTATATCATTGCACAGTAAACATTCAACGTTTTACTTTCGTGTTATACCGATTCCTGACGGGCGAATCAACCATGTTTTTTTCCCATTATTTTCTACCAACATACTCGACTTAACATAGTGTTCTGCGACAGTGGCCGCTTCAGCGCGAGGATAGTTTAGATCTAAAAGACGTAAAACTTATGCGTTAAAGCTGGCATTCATTTTGTGCTCACGCGACTTTCTATGGGCAAGACATGGGTCTACCCTTTTGTACAACCTTAGAATGCTGCGACCAAAACTTTAACAGTTATTTTGAAGATGTGGGAGAGTACCGCCCGCATTCGTAGTTTTTATGCAATGTTTAGGAAATGGTTAGAAATTATATTCCATTATTTCTGTGGCAATTCTTTAGCAAAGATCAGTCTTCCTTCATTTTACTGAAATTCTTCGCTCACTGAAGTTACCACGGACTCGAAGTCCTCATCCCTGCAAAAATTTAAGTGATCATCCACTCAACGAAAAACTTTAGTTAAAGAAATACATAGCGGTACCGTCTAAGGGTTTGTCAACCTTGCTAAGGTATAAATCTTCTTAGAATTGGAGGAACTTCTGAAACAATGCAAATCCTGGTCTTATTTCTGGCCATAAACGCCTTCCTTTAGGTACGTAAAAAGAATGTATAGAAAAGCTCCAGCTGAAATACCATATTTATCGGTGAAAGCCGTTTTCTGCCCTTGTTTGTCAATACAGTCATTAGCACATTTTAACAGCCCTTCAGGCAGCAAAGAAGTCATTTAATATCGTTGCTAAAAGCTTTACAACCACCGGGGTTCTGTGACAGGAACTGGCCTGAGACTTACACATAGGAAAAAAGTCTTAAAAACTCTTAGCTAAGCAGTTCTGCAAATAACCAGGTACAGCGAATAGCTACAGACCTTTCACTGAAACAACTGCTGGAAAATGATTGTCATTCTTATGTGTTTTCACTGAAAAAAACTATTCTAAAGTGTATGATTTAGCTTTTCATGAAATTACAAGCTATCCTCTCAAGATGAAGTCTTGACAAATAGTTGACAGCACGTTGTCTAACCACCGATGATTTAAGTTTTAGCATGCTAAATGCCAAATTGGTAATAGTGGATAGCCCATGCGCGAGTCAACCGTAGATTAACTTGCATCAAGAAGAAATAAGTCCCTTAAAAGTTATCTTTACCGTAAATCCCCACGCGCGTCATATTGATAGGTTCGCCTACGACATGGGCACGTGTAAATAAGTTTTCGTGTCTTGTTGGCGTTTGTGGTGCGTTCTTGTCGTGCGTCCTTCATTTCGTTGAGGCAGCCTGCTGTAAGTGTCGACAGGTGGCAGTATTTAGATCGCGCTCTGTGCGTGTTCACTTCATGCGTCATTTTTGCTTCAGCAGCGCACTGCAAGATTCAAGCAGCATGCCGTGCTTCATGTAACATTTCAATTTCTCGCTATCGTATTGAATGCATTAACCGTCGCAGAGAATCTTTGACTCTTTTGCAATGTAAACCGTAAGGTTGGGACTGTCCTTTAGTCAAGCCCTAACTACTCCCCCCAAGCTCTGGCTAACAGGGCCGCTTACCAACGCTTGCAATCGCTGCGGGCTATACTACACTAATCGGACGTCAGGGGCCAGTAAGAACCTGCGTCGACGATCCATTTTATGTAAATAAGTTTCAGTGGATTGTCGCCATTCTTTAAGTCACAGTGGTGTTTCTCTATCGCTTCAGCATGGAAATCATGATAATGGTACTAAACGTGAACACGAAGCACAGATCGGGCAAGAGGTCAAAAAAGCAGCGCTCCGTCTTCGTCCTCTTGCCTGTCTTTTGTCTCGTGTTCAGCCTTGGTGTTGTGATGAATTGTTTTGTTCCAAGTTGCCCAACTTGCAACCCTCTAGACATCAAGTTTAGTAATACCATCGTACTGCTGTTGTGAAAATCAATTTATTGCAGTGGCCTCGAAACGCCCCTCACTTATCTTTATAAGTTTGTCATGATTTCTACCCCCGTTTTCTACTCGGTGGCTGGCTGCCTCGCTGGATATATATATATGGGGATATACTGAGTTGTTGAGGATATTGAGAAAACTTGTGTAAACCATGTATATCGTTCATATATAGTGCTAAGTGAAACATTTAGAGATGTTTGTGGTATATATTTGCATGTTATTATCCTCTGTGATATTGTCTGTGATAATCAGCCTATGGAGCATTTGATTGTTTGCCCACTGGTTTTATATTCGCTTATTGGCCCCCCTATACCCGTTAATGTTAATCACGTTGTTAAAAGCAAGAAACTATTTTCCTGTGTATTGTTAAGCAATTTAAATTTATGAATATTTCTGAACATCTTTTCAGGTGGGCCGAGATAAGCGTGTTGCTTATACAGGCACATTCAACATGTACGAAGGGTTTACTCTTCGGGTAATTGGCTACGTACTCGATCCGAGAGTGACGTGAGTTGTCGCCTTTCTGTTGCTCTTTGCGCAAGAAATTTGGCTTGTTCGTTAGAGATTTGTCTTTGGCTTGACATTACGTTTACTTAAATCGAATCGTATGGGCTCCCAATAGGCAGTAGCTTTACAGTGTAATCATCCTCATAGAGGACAACAGATGTGCCGACAGCAACGACGAAGAAATTTGGAGGCGTCCATCTGGGCAAACATTCGGCGCGTATCGAATAGGAAAAGGGCAATTTTATCGACGCATTAACACAATGCCAGTGGCGACCTTACCCCAAGCGTCGGCGTCGCTCATAGCATCCATCCATACCAAAGGTAGCTCTCCGTGATCCCAACTTAAACTCGCCCCACGAAATGTCGCAGCCGGCCAACAGGAACACACGACTCGCGTTGCGTTTCCCTCTGGTCGGCCAGTGGTGTTCAATAACATGCCGCGAGTAGGGGACCTTAGCCCAAATTCGGTTTCCTATCAGTGACGCTCTTCTGGCTGTCACACCGCTTTCTCTGATTCCGTTCTCACCGTACAGCTACCACAAGCAGATATAATCACAGGGGTTTGTATAATCATTGCTCATAGACGTTACTCGTCGGGATACAGATGTACCTCCAAGCGTCAACGTGGATGCATCCGCGTTAAACGGTGCAATAACTGTGAAACACAAGTAGACATTGTGCAAGCTCTTTTATGTCAATGTACAGTAAACATTCAACTACTTCTGTAAGGCCACGTTTCACTTTCGTGTTATACCGATTCATATGACAGAGGGATCAACCATGTTTTAGATGCGAAGAATCTTATGCTCGGGGCTATGTCCGTCCCTCCCGCGTCCGGCCACTTTCATGAAGTAGGGAAGCACCCACTATGCGAACTAGAACACTGTAGTACTATGCGAACTAGAACACTGCAGTACAACTAGAACACTGTAGAACTGGAACACTGTAGTACTGGAACACTGTAGTACAACTAGAACAGTGTAGTACACTGTAGAACACTGTAGTACGTCAACTACCACCATAGTCATAAGAGTCATGGCCGAGAGCACAGAGGGGCTGTTTAGCAATGGCTAAGCAGGTGGTGTCTGTCGCCCAGGTTGACTCCATTCCTTGATCTTGCTTGCATGTGCTTGCGGGGGCTTAGTCCATCCCTCCTTCCCGCGTCCTACACCCGCACAGCGCATGCGCGTCCCCTCCCCCCTCTCTCTCCTCTCCTAGCTCACCCCCCTTTCTCTCCTCTAGGAATCATCTACTCCACGGAGCGGCGCCCGCCTCCCGCGCCCCTCCCCCCTCTCTCTCCTTTCCTACGCTCACCCCCTTTCTCTCCTCTCTGAATACTCTACTCTACGGAGCTTCGCCCGCGTCCCACACCCCCCCCACAGCGCACGCGTCCGCTCCCCCCTCTCTCTCCTCTCCTACGCTCACCCCCCTTTCTCACCTCTAGGAATCCTCTACTCTACGAAGCGGCGTCCTCTCTCTCCTCTCCTACGCTCACCCCCCTCTCTCTCCTCTAGGAATACTCTACTCTACGGAGCGGCTCCCGCGTCCCACACCCCCCACAGCGCATGCGAGTCCCCCCCCCCTCTCCTACGGTCCCCCCCCCCCCCCCCCCCCGTTCTCTCCTCTAGGAATCCTGTACGGAGCGGCGCGCATGACAGATGGTGCGACAGCTGCATACTTTGCTGGGGGGCGCCCCGGTAGTTCCGCGGTATGAAAAGACGAAGCGCGCGCGCCTCATTCTCTCTCCTGTGCAGCGCCGCGATGAGCGCCCGGGCCGCTGCCGCGAAACGGCAGCGGCGATGTTTCTGCCGCTCAAGCTAACCGTCTCCCCGCTGCTTCGCATCCACACATGGTTCCCTTTAGCGGGAGATGGGGAAGTTTTCTTGTATTGTGATGTATCATCGACCAAAAGAGCTAGCTGCGCCGGAAATCATCCTGGATTTTTTCTTGAATTGCTTTTTGCAGTCGAAAAGACACTCCGATGTCAACCTTACTGACCCCTGGCGGTCCTGTATCTGGCTGTGCGGCGCATCGTACTGTATGAAATATTCTGCAAAAGAAGGCGTCTTGCCTTGATGTGCCATTTTAGCCTTGTCTCAGCGAAGGAGTAACTATTGTTGACGCGCTGGACGCCCCGGATTAAGATATGCAGAAGGGGCCTCCAACAAACCTCAACTACCTGGCTGCAGTAACGAAATTTAGTCTTACAAGGGCTGGGAGGACAGTGAAGATGGTGAATACTGGGGGGGGGGGGGGGGGGGGTCAGAGAGTTTGAAGCTAAATGTCGCCAAACGTTGCCACTTGAAAGAACAAAGAAAGCATGTCTCATATCCCCATGCATGGGTCTTTTCAGAAGAGTATTTGACGTCAGGTCTCGGAAAACAAATGGATACTGATTTTCACAATGACTAAAATCTGGACGCCGAATGAAATATGGAGTTTTCATTTCACGATGACGTTGCAACTTATGAGCGCATGGGGTGCCTTACGCACACGACAATACGCTTGAGACCAGTCCCGTCTCTGTAGCTTGTCTGAAAAAAGACCTATACGCAGTAGGCGAGAAAATAATGCGAATACTGCAACTCGCAAGGCTATTTTGTCTGAAGGCGCGGGCCGCTAGCAAGGGGCCGTGTTTCGGGTTTCGTGGCTCGGGCTTCGTGTTTGAGATCGCTGACATATATAGGCGGTATTGTCAATGCACCATTGCGGAGGGGGGTGTCTTGAAGACAAAATAATTATACCTTGCCAGCGGAGGGCCCAAATGGCAGGGGGGGGGGGGGTCATCTCTGACGGCTTATACCGCCGGCATTTCGTTCTGTTGCATCTGTACCGACAGCGGAGAGTCGTTTTCGGTAGCGACGACCATCTCTTTATCTAACACGATGGAATTCCGTGTGCCTTTCAGGCTAGGAACGAAGTACATCGCTCCATTCTCATAAGAAAATCGCTGGTGCAGGACGTATATACTTCTTTAGACGAGGGAGACGGTGGGCCGTCAAGCTCGCCTTTGAATAAAAGGGGTTCTGCAAACATATTTTAGGGCGTAGTTAGAAGACTACGTAGTGCGGGATATCGAGGGCCCTACATCCTCAGCTATCGAGAATCTGGGGCGTTGAAAATTTTTTTAACCGCGAGTCATCGTTCTGCTAAGTCGTCTAGTGTAGCTCAGCATGGCATGAAAGCCGAACGTAGAAGATCTTGCGTTGCCCAGTAGCGCCAGAACACACAGTCTAGTGGAAGCTGCAATTTCGGCCCCGACAGCGTGTATTTGGAGGATTCACGCCTATTTATAACACCCTAAAAGAGATTACGGCCGCACGAAGGGGACCTCCATTGAAAAGGTGCACAAAATGGAGACAATTAAGCACGTCGATGTGTTCTGCGAGCGTCTCATAATCTTGGCACCACTGTTGGTCGATTCCGGCTACGCTGAGACAGCAAGTATGAGCCCCGTAGCGTGAATTGCCTGCAGAACGAAACTCTGAAAAAACAGCGCCATCGAACGCAAGAAGGCTCACCAGTACTCCGCCGGACTGCTCGCTTTTTCGGCACTTGAGACTTATCAAGTTTGCGCGGCTATAGCATGCCAGCTTTTAACTCGACAGCGTTAAGGAGCTCGTTTCGCAGAAATTCCGAGGTCGGGTTCCGTTTATGGTTGCGAGCGAAAGATCAGCGTTCTCTGTCAGCAAAAATTCGAAGTAGATGCAAATAAAGAAATCGTACAAAAATATTTCGTTCGAGTGGGTTCGGTGATTCGAAGCTGTGACCCCCCCACTCCATGGCACGATTCCTTTAGCCGCTGCGTTACCACGCATACATTCTCTACTAACAGCGAGCTATTTGTATACACCATTTAGCGTGGGAGGTACATCTCAGAGATTCTTCAGCGGATTTACAGAAATCCCACGAGATGGCACAAAGGACCCACGGGCGCGCTTTCCGTGCTCTGTCACGCCGGAAGCAGCGCGCGTCCGCACTTTGCTTTGCGGTACGCTTTAGGAGTCGACCGAAAAGCAGAGCTAGACTAGCGATTGGCCTGTGTTCCTTAACAAGCACTTAAATCAAGGAGGCCCACACACTTACAGTGGCCTCAAGCATTTCGTCTCCATAAAAATGCCACCGCGGCCGCGATGGAACCCAGATCGTTCGCGTCAGCAGTCGAACACCGTAACTACTGTACCACCGCCGTGGCTTGCGCTTTGCAAATTTTGTTTGCTTGGTATTTTTTTTTTGTCTTTTATAAATGCGAGTATCAGGAGGTCAACAAAAATCTACATTTATTGTGTATTCCAAGAACCACAGCTGCCTATATGAGCTACGTTGTCTCGTGATTCAGTAGCGTAATGTTTTGGGATAAGTGGAGTTGATATTGATAGGTCCTGCGTAAAAAGTTAATATCTGATAAAGCACCTGAGTGGATGTCTATCACCCCCTTGAAACGAAGCAGTATGATAGGGGCTCATTCGCAAAACATTGCGTCGTCTAAGTAGCATCAGGTAGCATCCTATAGTCCAAAGGAAATTTTACATTTCACTTCTGGTTCGAGTCACTCGTTTGCGGTGTAAGAAACAGGTCATAATTTCGCTCACCGGCAGTTCATCTCAGCAATATATGCACCACGCATTATTAAGGTTCGCAGTCAGTGTGAACGCTTGCTCAGTTCTCATGCAAATAAATGCTGTTAGTAGCACCTTCTAATAGGAAGCGCAGCAGTATATATTTTGGGACGTCAGGTTGAAAGGTGATAAAACTGTCTGGTGGGTAGACAAACTTACGTAGTGTTGCGTTACAATGTGCACTACCAAAAGGTAAACTTCATTACTGTGTCTATGACAAAGCTCATATATGAATGTAAGTCTGCTAGAGGTAACGCTGCTCTTCTTTATTGTTTTCTTCAATAGTAAGCTGGCAAATTTCGCGGACGAGCTTATTCTAACAGTCCGAAGTATAGCGGGTAAAAAAAACATGCGCACACAGCATGAAAAATTGATTCGATCACCGTTTTCTACAGCTTCTGATCAATTATGTTCTCATGAAACTAAGATAATTGTGACGTTTGGAGTTAATTCAACTGGATCTAATATGTAGATGGAGCTCCAAACACGAGAGGAAAAACAGGAGCGTGCAAATGCGCAGTAAAATATAGCCAGGCCTAAATTTAGTGCATTGTTTTCTATTACAATTTTTATCTTCTGTAATAAACTGTGTTTTCTAAAGGGCTTCTTCACTTGACTCAACTTAAATGATAGTAACGTAAATATACGAGCTTTCCCACATGAAGCTTTCATATTCAAAATCGTAGCAATATTTATTTACAGTAATTAAACAAAAATACATGACTATTGCGGTGCGTGATAAAGCCATGCCTGTTGGCTTTATTCACCCAGGCCTAAAAATAATTGCTGCCATACGAGTCGACGCATTCCAAG
Source organism: Rhipicephalus appendiculatus (assembly GCA_030522465.1). Classification (NCBI taxonomy): domain Eukaryota; kingdom Metazoa; phylum Arthropoda; class Arachnida; order Ixodida; family Ixodidae; genus Rhipicephalus; species Rhipicephalus appendiculatus. Next base: position 555,789 of record JALIZH010026545.1, read on the forward strand.
ACTGGGAAAAGGGCCATAGCCAAACACTCTCTAGAGTCTGCACTTGCCAGGTCGTGCTCACACGTCATGCAGAAGGGTTTTCAAAACCAACTGGATCGGTTGACCTTGGCTGGTTTCCCTCGCACGCTCCTTAATGCCGTCGCCGAGTCGCTCCTCCAGAAGTTCAAAAGTGAACACCACAGTACTGGGGTTGAGCAAGAGCGGAGTACGGTGAGACCTGAGGTCGTACCGTATATGCACCGGGTTTCACACAACCTCAAGAAGGTTAGAAACCGGCACGACGTGGGAATTGTTTTTTCCGTGCCACAGAAGCTATCTCAGCTTCGCCCACGTATACTAAATGATGGGAACAAAAAAGTGGTTGCAGGAAGAAGCACGCAAACTCATACATAAAATGTACCACCGGTGTTGTCTACGAGTTTCCGCTATCCTGCGGCAAGACGTATGTCGGTCAGACAGGAAGGTGCGTGAATGAGCGTGCGCGGGAACACGAGCTTTCACTAAAAGGTGAAGATGGGGGCACATTTGCTGGCCCACTGCAGTTCACAAAAGTGTGAGCCATACCTGAATAAAATTCAGATTCTGTGGAGAAGCAGGGACAGCACTGCTTGAGAACAGTTGGAAGCATTTCACATAAAAGCACGAGGTTCATTATGCATCAGTGATGGTTAATTCTTCCTTTCAGAAGCAGAGAGCATGTTCTTGGATCGCAGGTTGTGATTAAGATGTTATCCGATCGATGTGTGCATTTCCTTCTGCGCATGTCTATACCTATGTATTGTGCTGCGCTAAGGGTTATCTAATCGATGTGTGCCTTGCTTTCCGCGCATACTTTGCCTATATATTGCGCTGCATTAGGTTTGCAACAAACCAGTCGAAATTTTGCGCTCCCCTTGACCCCTTCCCTCGTTATTTCTTCGCACGAAACGGCCACAACTGTGGCTTCTACTTGAACAGCTTTTCTTCTTGAGGGGTGGAGGGCCCGCGAAGGAGCAGGCGCATGCGCCGCAGGAGCTGTGATGGGCGACGGTCGCAGAGCTCTGTAGCTGTGATGAGCTGTTGAAGCCTGCTGTGTTCCGACTCAGGCTTGCGGGAAATGATAGCTGCCTTCAAGGTGTCGAAGGGATGGCTCGGGTGCGGCGACGCTAAAATATCAGCTAAGTTTTCGGCTACGTCCGGAGGTAAGGAGGGCACCAGTACTTGGTCTGTTGGCTGGTGATCTTGACGGAGACTGTAGTGTTGGGCCAAAATGGTGGCAGGTTGACATGTTGGAACGCAGCCACCGCAGCACCACTAGGTCGGGTGTTTTCATGGGCGTCAGGACCGGTCGGAAGGGTGGAAGAGCCGGAGGGATCCATGCAGGATGGTTGGGGCTGCTTGTTCTTTATCGGGTCACCATTAACTGTCGGAGATAATACGAGAAAGATCCAGCCCAGCCAGTGTTGAGTTGTCGAACTGGTTTTTATTATTATCGTACTGCACGAGCCGCGCGGCCGAGAACCATTTTCTTCTTCCTTGACGGGAGCCGCATGCTGAGGCGCTACATATTGCCGAACACCGGCATTGGCAGAAGATGTCATCTTGTAGTCGTGCGTCAAGGCCTTTGCGATGACATTCTTTTAGCCTGCCCCGACGAACCGACATCTGGCCATCTGGGCTACTCGCGGACGCTCGATTGCGTGCGACAACTATATTACTGGCCTAAACTGGCTACGTAAAAACGCTACGAGAAAGGATGCCGTGAATGTCAGCGTCGCAAGTGACCACCCTTAAAGCCTGAGGGCCCCCCTACAACCCATCGACCCACCACGCACGCCATTTGATCAGGTTGGAATGAACATCCTTGGACCCTCTCCTTTGTCTGACTGTGGAAACAAATGGATTATCATCGCAAATGATCACTTGAGGCGTTACGCTGAAACGAAGCCATTGCCACGCGGAACAGCATCAGAAGCTGCCCAGTTTTTTACACACCACATTGTGCTTCGTCACGGCGCCTCGTCATCTATCATCAGTGACCGAGGGACAGCGTTTACAGCACAGCTTTTGGAGGACATCTTCAAGCTCAGTCACACGAACCAGCGAAAGACCATTACAAACAAACCCCAGACTAACGGCTTGACAGAAAGGCTCAACAAAACGCTGGCGGACATGATCTCTATGTACGTGGATGTGCAGCATAAAACATAGCACGAAATCCTGCCGTACGCAACGCAGGATACGACAAGATTCACACCCTTTCACCTCGTTTGTGGTCGAGGCGTTCAAACCATGCTAGACGCCATCATTCCTTATGACATCGACCAGCACGATCAGTTAGCTCCTGACATTGAGGATTACATTTAGCGCGCAGAGGAAGCGCGTCAACTGGCCCGCGTGCACATAAGGACGCACAAGTGCGCAGATGCACGAAGGTACAATGTCCACCATCGACAAGTTAACTATGAACCTGGCGACCAAGTTTCGGTTTGGGCTTCAATTAGACTGCGAGGTCTCAGCGAGGAACTGTTGAGGAAGAACTTCATACCCAATAAAGTGCTTCAGCGGGTGAACAACGTTAACTATGAAGTTATTCCAGACGGAAGCTCGGCAACATCCCAGCGCCACCCACCGCGCTCAGACACTGTACATGTCGTCCTCCTAAAACCATATTTTACGTGGTCACTCCTATTGTGCCCGTGCAGCAAACGTTTTGTTGCCATTGCTGTAATCAGTTAGTTATTGCCGACCACAGACCGCATTTGCTTTCTCGCGTATATTCGCTATGTGTTAAAAGTATTTATTTTAGTTTATCTTTTCTCTTCGTTATCTTTTTTTCATTACGGACCCCTTCGTGTACCTCCTGAGTGTGAGCATCGAGTCGGTGCTCCATTGGGAGGGGGAATAATGTCACCTGGTGTTCTGAGCCAGCAAGCCATGGACAGCCGAACAGGGCGAGGAACACAAAGACGAGCAGCGATAGCCTTCGATCGTGATTGACATTCCTGCCTTGATGTCCCGTTGTTCTTGCCCTTACAGCCCCTAGCGCGTGACAATATCTATCTATCTCGCCGCGTACGACTTTGCGCCATCATGTCCGTTTGGGATGTATACCAAGATTGACAAGGCATAACATGACTGTATCACAAACATAAATAACAGCTGATATGATGAAAATCATGATAGTCTTGTCAAAAGCGGCATGATTTACTTGCCACTGTCTTGGCGCTCCTGCAGCCGTTTCGTTAATTTGATTTATACCAAAATTTCTATGCCATAGCAAGAGTGTATAAGGAACATAACTGAGAAGTCCTAAGGTGCATATCGTGGCACGCATGTGATGTAAGCCATTCCGACGATGCGTGGGATGTTCCGGTTATTTTAAATGCGAATGCATTTCATAGTCGGGCTATGTCAGGCATCCGGCGTTGGCGTTGTGCGGCGTTGGCGTTGTGCGGCGTTGTCCGCGGAGGAGGAGGAGGAGGATAGGTTGAGGAGGTGTGCGCGCCGGCAGGTGTTAGATGTGAAACATCTTATGGCGAAGCTTAATCCGGTGGTGGTGGTGTACGGCGTGACCGCCCTTACTGCGCATGCGCAAACCCTTTCAAAAAAAAATAAAAATAAAAAAACCTCCTCTCTCCCTCTCTCTCCCCCTAGGCATCCCTCCCCGCGGCAACCACACCCTCACTGCGCATGCGCGTCCCACCTCTCTTCTCCTCTCCTACTCCCCCCTCTCTCCTATAGGCATACCTGCCCGCGGCGTCCACACTCCCACTGCGCATGCGCGTCCCCCTCTCTCTCCTCTCCTACGGTCCCCCGCCCCCCTCTCTCGCTACGCGACGCCGACGCGGGCAGCGTCTGCTAGCGAGTTTCTTGGTTGAAAAAACCGACTGCTCGCGCTGCACAACCGTTCACTGGCCACCCCGTATATATGGCAATGAATCTTGACCTCCAAGGTGGTGCCGGTGGGAGATTTCTCCTGTGCGTTGTTGAACAATAAAAATTCGCAGCGTGCGCGTTAACTAAAAGCGGTCTGCGGCGGAGCTCGGCGGAGCTATATATGAAAAAAAAATTGAAAAAAATAAATAAAAAAAATTAAAAAAACAAGAAAAAGCAAAAAAAAAAGGCGCTGCGCCGTGCTCCCGACCGGGCTGCAGAAATTAGGCGCCTTTTCCTTCTTCGAACCACAACCACCATATATAAATGGAGTGAAGCGCGCGCGAAATGCATTCGCATTTCCTCACGATTCCCTTCGGGGAGGTGGGGTCTTTTTTTTTTCTTGTGATTTATTTATTTATTTTTGTGTGTGTGTGTGTGCCTTTTATTGCGAGAGCAATTATATGGACACTTTCGGCTGAATTTTGCCATCGCTGTCACCGTCATGTCCCGGATATGTATATGTATGTGAATATATAAAAAAAAACATAAAGAAAAATAAATCAGTAGAAAAAATTCCAAAGCAACCGACCGGAATTCGAACCAACGACCCCTCGCTCCGCAGCCCGCTGCGCTAGCCAACGCAACCACGCGCCATGCTTGTGACGGTGGTATAACAGCGAGCTATTTATATGCACCTATTACCATTCGCGGTAGGCAGGCCTCGGAGGAGCTTGACTATGTTTTCTATAACGCAGCGCTCTTACATTTTCTGTATTTGAAAAACTGCGACGTCAGCGCGACAATCACGCTGACGTCGCTGCACTGTTTAAATGTGGACTGAGTGGCGGCGCTGACATGTTCGCACGCGGTGTTTCTTTGTTTACCGCCGCAGATGCCCTACATGCGTTTTTGACGGCACGCTCGTTCATGTAGCCGTTTTTGTCAATGCTGCTATCACGCGCTCCGCTCTGTCTTTGTGCCATGACCGCCGCAGTGCGAGCTCGGAGCAAACTCGTGCGCCCGAGAAGCTCGGGCCATCCTGCATAGCACCTTTATTCTTTAGGGGCCCATCAGCGAAAATGAAGGACTGCTGAGAAAGATACATTCAAGCAACGAGAGTAAGAATCAATGCTTGCAGGAAGAAAACGCTTACCACAAGTAACACCGCATGGGCATGGTGGAGCTTTAGTTATAAAAAGAGTAATTTTCTGCTCGAACTATTCGACATGTTCTTCCTTCCGTCATTCAACCTCCCCCCCCCCCCCCCTCTAGCCCCGCAGTGCAGTCAGCGGAATATAGTCTCTTTAGTTTAGACGCTCAGTGAGGCCATTTGTCTGTGGGTGGTAAGCGGTGGTCCCGCGGGGAGTAGTCTAGCTGTATCTCACAATCGTATGAGTTAGGTCCGCAGTAAATGCGGTGTCTCTGTCGGTGATTAGCACCGCTGGGGCGCCATGACGCAAGAAGATTGTCTCAACGAAGAACTTGGCTACGTCAGCGGCACTGACTTTGGTCAGGGCCCGTGTTTCGGTATAGCGGGGGAGGTAGTCGGTGGCTACAACGATCGATTTATTAAGGCGAAAGCCTTTAATGTCTCATGCTCACGTCCGTCCGTCCGTCCCTCCGTCCATCCGTCCATACCCTGGCACAGTGCCAGGCGGCCGCCGAGGCGCGCAAACGGACGCCGGTCGCGTCGGACTCTACAGCGCTCGCGTTTTGCGTGCGTAGCGTCGCTGGGCCCAGCATGTCCAATCATGCAAGGAGGGAGACGCGAGCATCGCGTTCCGTTCTGACCGACCCCGTTTCAATGGGCACAGACGTTCACGGAACACACTTTGGAATTTACACAGGGTCCGTCAATTTAAACGCTGCAACGCGGATGGCGTCTGCACGATGCGCAAAGCACGAGAATACGACCGCATGCGAAACGAAGGCAGATTAGTCTCGCGTCTCGCTGCGACACGGACGGACGCACGGACGGACGGACGGAGAGACGGACGGACAGACCGACGGATGGACGGACGGACGGACGGACAGACACGGGCGGACACGGATGGACGGACGGACACGGACGGACGGACGGACGTTAGCATGAGACATTAAAGGTCTTCGCCTGAAAAATTTAAAAAAGAAAACACGCACACATTCCGTTTGTGTGCCATCCCCCCTGAGAGTGTAAAAAAAATTGGAGGACACTTTGTATATTCCGAAGTGTGTACGGCGAAAGCGTGTGGCCATTCGACTGACTACGCCATGTATTTTTTTTACACTCTCAGTGGGATAACACACAAACGGAATGTATGCGTGTTTTCTTTTTTAATTTTTAACCGCGAATCGCAGCGAGACGCGAGACTAATCTTCCTCCGTTCGCATGCGTTCGTATTTTCTCTCGCTTTGCGCATTGTGCAAACGCCATCCGCGTTCCAGCGCTTAAATTGGCGGACCCTTTGTATATTGCAAAGTGTGTTCCGCCAACGCCTGTGTCCACTGAGACGGCGTCAGTCAGACTGATTCCAAACACTGGGCACAGCGACGCTACGCAAGCAAATCGCGAGTGCTGTAGAGTCCGACGCGACCGGCGTCCGTCTGCGCACTCCGGCGGCCACCTGGCTCCGTGCCAGGGCTCGGACGGACGGACGGCACGGACAGACGGACGGACGGATGGATGAACACGGACGGATGGACGGACGGACGGACACAGACGGATGGACGGACGGATGGACACGGATGGACGGACGGACACGGATGGTCGGACGGACGGATGGATGGACGGACGCCGGACGGACGGACGCCGGACGGACGGGAGCATGAGACATTAAAGGCTTTCGTCTTAAAAGACATGGCATAGTCAGTCGAATGGCCACAACCTTTCGTCGAAAACACTTTGGAATATACATATTGTTCTTCAATTTTTTCCGCAAGTTGACTTTGGGAACAACCCTAATAGGTCCATTCTGATCTGATGGAACACTCTTCGAGGTGGCTCGATCGGCTGAAGAAAGCCTTCTGGTCTTGTTGGCGGTGTCTTCCGTAGCTGACACTTTCGGCATGTCGTCGGCATGAAGCCTCGGCATGTTGAATGTAGCAGGCGGCGTCGGCGGCAAGGCGCGGCCAGTGGTACTTTTCCTGTATTTTTGGAAGCGTGCGGAAAACACCGAGGTGTCCTGCCGTCGGATCATCATGCAGGGCCTGGATAACTTCTGGTCGCAATGTTGAAGGCAACACGAGAAGGTAGTTGGCTCGAAGCATCGAGAAGTTCTTTTATAGGACACCGTTTCGCATTAAAAATGACGACAGTGGCCACTTGAATACCTTCGGAACAACGGCGGTCCTGAGGTATTCGACTAGGCCCCTATATTTCGGGTCGGCTCACTGTTGGTCAGCGTAGTCGTCGGCGCTTATGGTTCCCAAGAAGCAGTCATCGTCCTTGTCGTTTTGCCGATGTGGCTTGAAGGGAGCACGAGACAGGCAGTCGGCGTCGGAGTGTTTTCGTCCGGGCTTGTAAAAGACGGTAACGTCGAGTTCTTGAAGCCTGAAACTCCATCGTACTTGGCGACGCAGAGGTTCTTTCAAGTTAGCTAGCCAGGAAAAGGTGGGGTGGTCATAACTTTGATGGGCCTGTCGTAAAGGTAGGGGCGAAACTTTGATGTAGCCCAGATGATGGCAAGACACTCCTTTTGTCTTGTAGAATAGTTGGCTTCCGCCTTTGATAGTGACCGGCTGGCATAAATGATGACCCTTTCCAGTCCATCAGTCTTCTACACAGGGATGGCGCCAAGTCCGACGCTGCTTGTGTCGATGTGTATTTCCGTGTCGGCGTATTCGTCAAAATGCGCAAGTATTGGAGGCGCCTGCAGGTGTCGTTTCAGTTCTTGAAATGCTTGAACTTGCGCCGCCTCCCGCCTGAATTCGACGTCGATCTTCGTGAGTAGCGTTAGTGGCTCGGCGATTCATGCGAAATCATTGACGATGCGTCTATAATGGGCCTACAAGCCGAGAAATCGGCGCATGATTTTCTTGTAGGGGGGGCGAAAGGCGGCGGTGGCAGCTGTTTTCCCTGGGTCTGGGTGCACTCCAGACTGGCTGATCACGTGACCCCCCCCAGAAAAATAGCTCCTCGTATGCAAAGCGGTACTTTTGAGGCTTCAAGGTGAGTTCGGAGGTCTTGGCTGCTTGAAGTACAGCTTCAAGGCGCTGGAGGTGTTCGTCGGAGTTGGGGAAAACACAACGACGTCGTCCAAATACACATGTCTGCCACTTCACGCAAGCCAGCACTGTAAACATAACGGGATGGAAAGTCGCTGGTGCCGAGCAAAGACCAAACGGCATAACCTTGAACTCATACAAGCCATTCGGTGTAACAAAAGTGTCTTTTCTCTGCTTCTTTCGTCGACATCAATTTGTCATTAGCAGGTCATCAGGCAGCACCTCGCGTTGTGGAGTGGATCCAGGTCATCGTCTATTGGTGGGAGTGGGTACACTTCCTTCTGTGTGATTTTCTTCAAGTGGCAATAATCGACACAGAAGCGTGGGGTTCTGTCCTTTTTTTTTCACTAGCAAAACGGCAGGCGCCCACTGACTCTTGGATGCCTGGATGATGTCGTGTAGCATTTCGTAGACTTGTTTCTTTGTGGCCTAACGTTCTCGCGTAAAAACTCTGTAGAGGTTCTGAAGCAGTGGTCTGGCAAGAAGAAGAACTTTATTAAGGGTTTGGCACAAGGGGTCATGAGCTCAATGGGTGGGGCCCCAAGTACAGGGCTCCACTGGCTACTGCCGCCTGCCTGACGTGACCCAGGAGCGCAAGTTGTACCTCTGGGTCAGAGCTGGCGAGCTGTGCCTCCCATTGCTCGAAAGTATTAGAGAGCCTGTATTTACCTAAAAAGGTATCTAAATTTGGTGGTCGGTTTAGGCATCCCCACGATATGTGATATAGCGATGGCGAGCCGCTACACCACGGACAGGCGTGCCCATACAGCGTTGGAAAAATTTTATGTAATCTTTGCAGGTTGGGAAAGACCCCCGTTTGAATCCTGCGGAGGTCAATCGCGTCCTCCCCTTCTAATGATTTGTGGGGGGGTGCTATATTTTTGTCGCGAGCCTCGCTGGTGAGCAAGAATTTCGCGAGGGGCCATTCTGAATGTGTCGTTGTCCTCCTCGCTAGTTTCCTCCTGGACTGTTTGGAAGGATTGAAAGTGCGGACGAGGCTCTGCTCGGTTCGTGAGCCCTCGAGCAAGAGCGTCGGCCCTCTCATTTCCCTCCAGGCCTGTGTGTCCTGGACACCAGATCAGCCTGTATTTGTTTGTCAATGTCTCGCCAAGGAATTTACTTATAGTTATCGGGAGGCGGCCTTTTAAAAAGAAACGGCACGCTTCCTGCGAGTCGGAGATGATAATCGTCTATGGTTCCTGGCTCCGTTCTTGCTCTTTGATCGCAAGGGCAATGGCAAAGCATTCCGCCTTGGCGATCGAGGACGTGTACAGTGATGCACATGTCACCATGCTGTTGTCGCTGCTAATTACTGTTGCAGCGGACCGTTTAAAATTGTACCTGGATGCATCCACATACAAAACATTTGTTTTGTTTTTTAATGTTTTTCGGAGCCAGTGCACTCTCTCCTCTCTGCGCTTTTTGTTTGTTTTGACGTCCATGTTCTTGGGCAGGGGAGCGATCGAGATCTTGCTGCGGACGTGATCCGGGATTTCTACAAGAACCTCGTCCAGGTTCTGGGGGTACGGTGGGAAGCCCACCCTAGCGAGTATCTCTCTTCCCGCTTTCGTCTGCGCGATCAGTACCGCTGTCTTTAGCTCATTGTATGTGTTATATATACCCAGTTCTAATAACTTTTGAGTTGGTGTGCTTACCGGTAGCCCTAGGGCCACTTTGTAGGCACCCCTGATTATAGACTCGATGTTTTCTTCTTCAGATTTATTTAGCGCGTGGAAAGGTAGACTGTACGTTATCTTACTCAGTACGAGTGCCTGTACTAATCTAATTGTGTCTCCTTCCCTCGTTCCCTTTTTTGTGGTATGTTATTCGCTGTATCATTCGTGCAACTTGTTTCGTAGCTGATTTTAATAGGTTTATTGTGTGGTTTGCTCTGCCATTACTTTGAACCCAGTAACCCAAAATTCGTGCGACGGTTACCTCATGAATTTTGACGCCTTCAATGTGTATATCGATTTTTCCATTACTTTTGTATCTTTTTCCATGTACCCTGATAATTTCAGATTTGTCTGGGGCACAGCTAAGCCCTCTGGCCATGGCGAAATTTTCAACTGCTGTTGCAGCTTGTTGAAGTGTCTGTTCTTTGTTAGCCAGAGATCCACGCGTTGCCCATAGGGTGATATCATCCGCATATAGGGTGTATCTCAACTGCGGTACATCATCCAGGGCTCGCGTGAGTCCTATCATGGCGATATTAAAGAGCAGGGGAGAGATGATGGCTGATTCCTCAGTTATGATGCGATGTTCTGCAACAGTGTTCTGCCGAATTCTCGACGACGACGAAAAGCAGTCGTTGTATTGCCGGAGCAGGGTTTTGGGCTGTTCGGGCTTATGCTTCGGAAGGCTCGGATTGACGTCGAAAGCTGGTTGGGGAACTTGGTTCGTCGAAGTAGGTTCAGTAGAATCGCTGAGGGCGAAAGCATTGGTGGCTTCCTCAATTTCTCCGGTGTAGGCGACCGCCGTGCCTTTGTTCACGTGTTTGTACTCGTTGCTGAAATTCGTGAGCATCAGTGTTGCTTTCCCGCCCGCAGCTCGGCTTCTCCTTTTGAGACGTAAATTCATGGTTGATCAACAGGTTTTGGTCTTCTTCAAGGACGCCTTCCAGGTCTGTTGATATCTGAGTGCCGACGGTAATGATGACGCCAGGGCGAGGGGGGAATGGTGACGCTGGGGTGTGAGGAAATGGTGACCTGCTCTTCCAGCACATTCAAGGCGTGCCGATAGTTATAACTCGAACTCAAGACAAGGTACAAAAGGTTCACGAAGACGTCCTTGTCATTGTACTGCGTTCGCGCTATAACAATCGTCATGACCTACCAACTAACCCAAGCCGCTACCCTTCAAGGACGTGCGTTCCCAGCGGTGTGTGCGGCGGTAGTGCTTATTCCGTGGATAGCGTTATCGACTTCGATCTTTGATCGATGACTGCACCATGAGGCCTTATAGGTTCATACCAAGTATGACATCTCTCAAGCAACGCTGTAGGACTACGAAGCTTGCGGGGTAAATCCGGTTGTTAATGCAGAATTTCGCTGTGCAGATTCCCACCGGACATTACTAGGTGAGCTCTGGCTCTACAGATTTTTGGTCTGTCGAGGGTGCGTTCCGCATCAGCCTAACGAAAATCTTTTGCTTTATGCTTCGCTTGAGCAAGCGGACTTTCTTGTCATCAGGCATAGCAGGGTCAGCGCTGTCATTTGAGGTCATTATTGAGGTCATTTCCTCTGCGAAAATGGCCACGCTTTCGTTCGGCAGTTAGACCCGTGTCTCCAGGAAGACCGCGGCCTTTTCCTTTCGGACGACGCTCGTAAGAGTCTTCAAGAAAGCGCTGCGAAAGAGGTCCCAGGTTGGAAGTGTGGACTCCAGGTTCTCGAACCAGGTCCCTGCTGCGTCCTGTAGGTAAAAATATACATGACGCAGCTCGCACTCGAAGTCCCTCTTAAATGTTGAGACCCTTTCAAAAGTATCTAGCCATGTTTCGGGGTCTTCACTGGGCGATACATGGAAGGTCAGTGCCTCCCTGGATGGCTGCATCAGGATCGCTGCAGGGGACACACCGACCGCCATTGTGTCTGTAGTCTTCGTCGACGTGGCTTGCGGCTTGCCGGGCAGGAGTCCGTGCTGGGAAGGATATTATTTCACTCTGCGGCTAGCTCGACTGTCCGTAACGGGGTTGGTGTGTTCGTCACAATTTGGGCTGGGTTCACAGTTTGACGGGGGGCATGCGGAACATCAACGAACATCACCTCCACCAGATGTCACGTGGTCATGGCGTTGACAAAGGCAGCAGTCGTTGTGTCCAAAATGAAACTCTTTATTTGACCGATATTGGGGCCGGAGAACAGAAAGTCAATCTACAGCAAGCAATGCGTGCTGTGCACTGATATCAGCGAACAAAGCGTGGGCTGTCGATAATCTCTCAAACGATGAAGAGCCTCGGCATTTATACATGTGCCACCGACGATTCCCGCGTTTTTCGCTAGCGGCAGCGCAAGTTCCAGAACAAAGCATAATGTTCGCGTTGTGGTTGTAATCTCATCGGAAGGTTCTAAGATGGTCTAGATCGTTTTTAGTCATTTGAGCGCGGTTTGAGCAAGGCAGCAGTTACACGTGCAATGAAATGGTAACCAAAATAGTAAGAAATGAGCATTCGTGACAACATTCACTGACCTATCTCAGTGCGCGTACGTGAAATGAATGTGGTTTTTTTTCAGATACGAGCATGCAGTTGGTGGTCGAGGAGGCACATACGCATTGCTGAAATGGGACTCCAGAAAGCCAAGTGCACACATGCAAGCAAGCAGAGGCGGCCCAAAGTATAAAGGTCAAAACCAAATTTACTATTACGGTGACTATTACTCATTTGCTATTCGCGGTGCAAATGATTCCTATAAAGGCGAATCCTACCAGGTAAGTTTGATAACTACCTTACTGCTGTTGTGCCCCGATACCAACACATGCGACTGCTCAAGGACCCGCCTGCCTGGGGATGCACTCGTCACGTCACCCACCTGCATGGATTTGCACCCGGCACCTCGCCCACCTGCATGGATTTGCGCACGTCACCTTACCCACCTGCCAGGTCATGCACACGTTACCTCTCCCACCTGCTGGGTGAATGCATACAGCACCTCACCCGCATACCTCATTTAAGACCGTGCCGGTCCATTCTTAAGAGGAGTCGCCCCAGCCGACGTGGTCGTGCTGGCAGGCTCTGTACTGCGATAACCTGCTATTACCTGCTATTACCTGCGAAAAACTTTAGTGTTTTCCACATAGGCTGGTCTCCTGTTCTGCTTTTAGAAGAAAAGTCCGATCGTCAGCTACGACAGCCACGTTGCCGAGCTGGTGGCATACTGCGACACCCCTACTTCCTAACAGTGGTGGTAGCGGTGGGATGCTCTGACCCTCCTTACTTCCTAACACCGTACGACAAGGGGTCTAGGTCTAGTAAGCAGGCTAGTCAGTCTGGCACCTGTTGTTCACCTTTTTTGTCACTCACCAGAACGGATTAGCAGCATGATGCTTGTTAATTTTATTCAGAGGGACCGAATGGGAATAGCCAAACAGCTAGGGTGTTATAACTTCCGCAACTCTGATAAAAATAATTTATCTTCACATAACCCTCTATTGCATGGCGTCCCATATTTGGCACATACCGATTAACATTTTTTATAGCGGGCGCAAGAGGACCAGTGGAGAATGTGACGCAGTTAGAGCAATCCTTATAGTTACGTGCACTAAATATAAAAAAAGCGCTGCCATCCCTAGAGCAGTATGAAATCTAGACACGAAATAGATTGCACGGTGCACGTGCAAGCTCGGATCATGAACGACAGTGACTGCTATATTTTTCTTGCAACCATTTTCTCGTTGCAGAAGCAAGAAAAAATTATTTTGGCATATCTCGTGGCTTTGGAAATTCATGTTCACTAAGGCTTTTCTCAATTCCGTTTTCCACTACGGTATATAGTCGGAAATCGGTATGTGCCATATTTGGCACAGTATGCATGTGAGTGATGAAATGTGCAATATGATGCCATCTTTGTTTTGTTGCACAGTGCAAATACAAACGAAAAGAAATCATCTGAGATCATGCAACACAGGTTGTTTTTGCCAGATTTCAGTTGTGGCGGTAGGTTTTGAGATGCTTCACCAAAATATCGAGTGTCAGCAGCAGTACCTGGCAATTTTTTGTTACATTATTGGCGTGGATGCACGAAAAAATTATGTGAAGTCTAACCAGTGCACGGCGATATTTAGCTTTTACGATCTGTCGGCAACTGACGCTCACAACCACAAGTCAGCGGCTGGAAATTCGGGCAGGAAAGTACAGGAAAGCGGCACCATGCGAAGAGCCAAACGTGTAAGCGGCCATCTTGCGCGTAGATGTCGGCAGTCAGATGCACTAACCTAAATGTTCAATTATGCCTGAACACAGGAAGCAATTGCTTTGCTTTATTCCACAAATCAAGCTAAAAAGACCGCAATCAGTGAGATTTTGTTTTTCAGCCATGGCAGCAAGTTTGCTCGCCCAAGTGCATAGTGTGCCATATTTGGCACAAACCTTTATTTTCATTAATACAGTCACAGTAAATCTGAAAATTTTTGTACATGCTATTCTTCATGTAGTTAATGATAAAAAAATGATCAAATAATTTTTCTATTGATTTTCTTTTACGTGGACACAGGAACAGTGCTACTTGTACAAGCACGGAATCGCTTCCCTTTTCCAATGCATGTTCTGCTTGTATTCCTCGTGCTCTTCTTATCGGCCACATTTTTCGGCGTTATATACATTCCTTTGTCACCCGCGATACTGGAGCACCTTTGCGTCAGTGCGTCTGACGGTGTCACCTTTTTGCCTCGTGATTTCACGCCCATGCCTATTTTGACTTTTCCTGATGAACTCGCCTTCAAGGAACCCTGCGGATCGACAGTAGGATCATCTTCAACCAAGTGATTAAGAAGCCAGCGCCGCCCAAACCAATTATGTGGACACGGGAACAGTGCTTCATGTACGCCAACCATACAGCCATACTTGACAAGATCGAACGAATAAGACAAGGGCAGCGGACGTATAACTACATCAATAGCTTCCTATCAAATATGAAGGCAGTCGGTGGGCTCAAATCGCCCGAAATCGACATCAAGGGGGAGGGGGGGGGGCATTCCGCACGCCTCCGTCCTATCTCCGATGCTCTTCAATGTCGTCCTAATAGAACTTCCCCAGAAACCAAATAAAATTGAATACCTTCACCAAAATCTATGCGGGCGACATCCCTATCTGGGTCTGTTATGGTAGCGACGGATCAATGATCAACTCCACGCAATATACACGATAGAGGACCACCTCATATTAACAGATCTCACATGCTGTGAAGAAAATGCCTAGCTTCTGTTATACCACCCCACACTTAGAAGCAGACCTCCCAATGGATACGACAGAAACTAGGCTGATAAGCAAATCAAGGTACACACAAGGAACGGGCGAAATATCCCTACAGCTAGCCAGCTCAAGGTACTGGGTCTAGTAATCGGTCCAGCATTCCCCATAATCATACAGTGGTCTTGAGGCGTGAAATTCCAGATAATACAACCAAGATTATTACTTTTCCAAATATTGACTCGCGGATCGACCACGAGTAATGCCGGTGTATTGCCGGCGCTGCGTAGAGATGTAGCGGCCTGGCTAGGGCGATCGGGGAGGTTTTCGGGGTGGACATAGTGATCCTGTGAAGCAGTCGGAGATGTCGCGTTGCCATTCACCTCACTGTGGACACGGCGCGTTGACAGCGAAACCGCGTCGGCCTATCTCGCGCTACTGCGACAGCGGTAGGGGCGGCCAGTTTCCCCGCTGTGATAGCAGAGCGGGTGGTCATCAGGAGCGCGCCATAGGTCGGTCGTCTTCGATGTGTAGTGAAGGCCAATAGACAGGTGAGATGGCGTCGACAGCGGTGGCAGGGGCTCGTGGTGGAACTGCATGATGCGGCATCCTGGCGTTGTCACGCGGGTGGGTAACCGATGCTGGTAGGCAGTGGTGTAAGTCTTTGCGTCAGGCTGAGGCTTCGCTGTTTCGGGAATACCTAGTGACTTCTCGATTTCTTCCTGGACGATTTCCCGCAATCGAGTCCACTCGAAGCTGACGGTGAGGGTAACAGCTTGCGTAGATCCTCCAGCACGATCACTCGGATCATCTCGCACAGGTCGTCCGAGCCGTGGGCATGAACAGCTGCGCTGTCTTGAAGCGAGGCGATTGTACTGGCGCGCGAGCATTTCCAGTGTCTTCCCAATCCTCGCCGCTTCTGAGACAAATTCCTAAAATGTCGGAGTTGGGTTTCACATAAGCCCATCGATGAAATCTCGCTTTGCTCCTCCAATAAGGAGACGGGCTTTCTTCTTCGGGCGAGTCAGTCGGATAATTTACTCCGCAAAGATGTTTACGTTTTCATTCGGGAGTTGCACCCGTCTCTCTAAGCACGACCACGGCCATTTCGTTTGGGAGGTCACTCGTGAACGCGAACATCTTCACGAATTGGGCTGTGTGCACGGCTTGATGGTGATGGTGGTTCTGACGGTGAAAATTACACCATCTCCCGCTAAAGAGGAACCATGTGTAGATGTGAAGCAGCGGGCGCTAACGCTTACACTGGCGGCGGCGTTGACGCTGGCGCAATCGCAGCGTTGCGCAGGAGAAAAAAACTGGGGAGGCGCAAAGCACGCAGTGATGGAGCGCTGTTTCCTACTGGAACATGCCAATCGCTGCTAATGGGCAATGAGAGACAGAAGACTCCGACTGGACACAGAGACCCGCAGTGCGCTTTTAGTTAACGCGCACGCTGCGAATTTTTATTGTTCAACAACGCGCACGAGAAATCTCCCACCGGCACCACCTTGCAGGTCAAGATCCACTGCCATATATACGGGTTGGCCAGTGAACGGTTGTGCAGCGCGAGCAGTCGGTTTTTTCAACCAAGAAACTCGCTAGCAGACGCTGATTGCGTCGGCGTCGCGAGGCGAGAGAGGGGGGGAGCGTAGGAGAGGAGAGAGAGAGAGAGGGGGGGACGCGCACGCGCAGTGGGTGTGTGGACGCCACAGGGCAGGGATGCCTAGAGGAGAGAGGGGGCAGCGTAGGGGAGGAGAGAGAGGGGGGGGACGCGCATGCGCAGTGGGAGTGTGGACGCCGCGGGCAGGGATGCCTAGAGGGGGGAGCGTAGGAGGGGAGAGGGGAGGGGAGGCGCATGCGCAGTGAGGGTGTGGTTGCCGTGGGGAGGGATGCCTAGAGGAGAGAGAGGGGGAGAGGAGGTATTTTATGTTTATTTTTTTAAAGGGTTTGCGCATGCGCAGTAAGGGAGGCCACGCGGCACACCACCACCACCACCACCAGTGATGTTCCCGTCCTGGACAGAGGAATTCCCTTTCCGAGGCCCGAAAATTCCCCATTTCCGGCATTTTCCCCCCGCATACATCGCCAAAAATCCCGGCATATTTCCCTGCACAAAAAAAGTTTTATATATATATATATATATATATATATATATATATATATATATATATATATATATATATATATATATATATATATATATATATATATATATAGTGCTCGACGTGTTTCAGGCTCTTCCCATCGCTTTCTCTTCTTTCCCTGCCCAACTCAAAGCATCGCCTCTGAGATCGGCTTTTAATACCACGAAGGAGCTACCTTAGAGCTCGCTTTAAGCGGTATGCGATGCGGAAGGAATGCTGTACATTCTCATGCACACGGCCACTGCATAAGAAGAAAAGTTTATTATTGTTGTGGTTTTTTTTTTGTTACTGAGTGACGTGGCGTACATTAATGTGCCTAGCAGACGTTCTGTATCTATATGCACCACATTTTGTACAAAAAGCACGTCAACTTTTCAATAATGGTGACTAAATGTTGTGAAATAAAACAAGCTTTTGTGGTGGTATTTAACATTTTATTGACTTGATTAGGAACGGTTCTGCAAACTATCGTAAAGCAAAAAAAATAAATGTGAAGTGACTAGAATATATATTGACTGGGTCTTTAAAACTCATTCAATATATATTGACTGGGTTTTTAAAGACTATGGTCTTTAAAAACGAACCTTAGAGGCTGTGGTTTGGCGCGCTACATGTGCCAGAAACGATTGCGACATGCGAAAGCCTCATGTCCACAGTCTTTTGATCGTTATAAAAAAAAATTTCGCCGCCCCTCAAAATTCCCTGCAATATCGCGAAGATTCCCGTTTTCCCTTTCGTCCAAAATGACTGTCGAAAATTCCCTGAAAAAGGGAAAATTCCCTGCACGGAACATCACTGACCACCACCACCACCACCGGATTAAGCTTCGCCATAAGATGCTTCACATCTAATAAATCAATCGCAGCTGGTAAATATGAATGGAGCTCTTTAATTGGGCGAACTTGTGCCAGGAAAAGGAACGACACTCAAAGTACAACATCGGCACAGGCTGTCGTCGGTCGTCCAATAAACTGCTCAGCGCCTGGGC
Organism: Rhipicephalus appendiculatus; assembly: GCA_030522465.1. Lineage (NCBI taxonomy): Eukaryota > Metazoa > Arthropoda > Arachnida > Ixodida > Ixodidae > Rhipicephalus > Rhipicephalus appendiculatus. Next base: position 573,886 of record JALIZH010026545.1, read on the forward strand.
GCGTCGGCAATGATAAGATTCTAGGCTTATCGTTGATGACCGTGTTAGTTCAAGTATAAACTTTACAGTTGGCGTCGCACACTGAAGCTTACGAGTACAATCCAAAACAATCGGAAATATTCGACACTCCGATGCGGTGCGAACAAGAGAGTGGTTACATGTGCAACAGGTCCGGTCACATGAACAATGAAAAAAGAAGTGCATGCGGCAACACAATGTTTGACTACGAATAGCGCCTGTAAAATATGCAGTATTGGCACTTTTTATCTAACGATTCTTTTCTCCTTGTCCCCCGCAGGCATACGTGTTTGAAGACAAACTCATCGCTATAGCATTTGATTGGTATGGTAAGTGGAAATCTTTTTCTGAAATCTGAGCAAGCAGCAACGCCGTGGTAGTTTTCTGAGGATAATTATGTGTTTTTCTGTGATTCTCGGTGATTTGTTTCTGCGTTTTCATGTTATCTGTGTTTCAATTTGATTTATGGGGTTCCTGTTCCTAATCCTTATGGGGTTCCTGTTCCAAATCCCTACTTTGGAGCCTCCTATGCGGGCTAACCTTGCCCCCGGAACGGGGTGCTTTTGTCTCACGCAGAAGAACCTCTGCGATTGCCGTGAAGAACGTGCAAGGGTACCCAGCTTCCAACACCCGCCGTACTAGATTATTAAGGCGAAAGTCTTTAATGTCTCATGCTCACGTCCGTCCGTCCGTCCGTCCGTGTCCGTCAATCCATCCGTCCGTCCATCCGTCCGTGTCCGTCCGTCCGTGCCGTGCCGTGCCGTGCGTCCGTCCGAGCCCTGGCACGGAGCCAGGTGGCCGCCGGGGTGCGCAAACGGACGCCGGTCGCGTTGGACTCTACAGCGCTCGCGCTTTGCTTGCATAGCGTCGCTATGCCCAGCGTTTGGAATCATTCTGACCGACGCTGTCTCAATGGACACAGGCGTTCGCGGAACACACTTTGGAATTTACAAAGGGTCCGTCAATTTAAGCGCTGGAACGCGGATGGCGTTTGCGCGATGCGCAAAGCGCGAGAAAATACGAACGCATGCGAACGGAGGAAGATTAGTCTCGCTGCGATTCGCGGTAAAAAAATTTAAAAAGAAAACACGCAAACATTCGGTTTCTGTGTTATCCCACTGTGAGTGTAAAAGAAAAAAGACATCGCATCTTCAGTCGAATGGCCACACGCTTTCGCCGTACACACTTTGGAATGTACAAAGTGTCCTTGAATTTTTTAAAGCTGTCCTGCATAGCACGTGGGCGTGACTTTCTGAGCGCGGAACCCAGACAAAGTTTAACAATTCCATGCTTAACTAGTTTAGACTGCGCAGTGTCGTATGGCAACAGAGCGTTTCTGCGCTCGGGGACTGTATTACCGACAGACATGAGTACTTAAACGAACCCGTAAATCTAAAAATTGCAGCGAGTTATTACAAGTGATTTCATGGGTGAAAGTCAAGCCCTTTCCACACTGCTGAAACGGGTGAAGGATAAAATCAACAGACTTGTCTAGGGTAAAAGCAGTGGGTTTCTTTAAAAGTATCAAAAAAATCTTCTACATATCTAAAAACTTTGATAACCTTGGTATCCTCTAGGATGCTTAACAGAGAACAATCCACATCCGCTAAAAATGTGTTGCGAAAAGCAGGCGTCACACAGGACCCAATGCATTTCCTCGCGTTTTGTTTACGCAAAGGGCTGGTATCTGCTGAAGTTCTTGGGCTTTTCGGGTTCGCGTGGACGTCTCCGGGACAAGCAAGACGTCTGTGTCGGATACTACGTGCTGAACTCTGGAGGCAGATTAGGCTTCTTCAGGACTACTTACGAGTTCTGTGCTACAGTTAGTGACCCTCCCTTGAAAGCAGAAGTGAAGCTCCGTTCATTAAGGACCGTTACTGCTCGTATGGTCGAATTTTGGTGAGGTTCCTACCTGGACAACCATCTCAGTCAGCTCAAAAAGAAAGAGGACAAGGAAAGAGGGGTGTCCCTGGTTTTGGTGCTAGGAGACGACGTGGAATTCCCGGATCACGTCTACAGTCTGTCCAAGAAGGGGCCAAAGTTTGGCCTTAACCAGTCGTCCAGCCTCATGAGTTATTGGCGTTTAATAGGCGTGTTGCGAATAGAGCACCTCAGGATCAACACGTCCGGTGCCTCCATGAGGGTGTTGATGCCATTGTGAAGAACTGTAGTCAAGAAGGACTTCCGTCAGTGTCTGGCTCCGACAGATCTTGTCGTGAAGCATTTTAGGGGCTATGACATCCAACTGCTTCGAAGTCGATGTAGAGGGTGGGTTTGTGCTTTTAAACGCAGGAACTTTCAGTGAGAAGGCTAGGAAGGCCATCGATAAGAATTTCAATCAGGTTAAAAGCAGTGCCATTCGCGTGAGGACAAAAGCAGCTAACTTGTGTAATCAGCTTGAGAAGTTGGCCAGAGGGATTATTGCTTGCAAAGGTAACTGTGAAGCGCCTGATTTGTGCAACATATTTTTAGCGGGCGTGGATCGTTGTTTGTTGAGCATCCAAGAGGAAACCAATGCTATCAAAGTTTTTAGATGTGTAGATGATTTTTTGATACTTTTAAAGGAAACCAATGCTTTTTACCCTTGACAAGTCTTGATTTTATCCTTAACGCTTTTCAGCGATGTGGAAAGGGCTTGAACTTCACCCATGAAATCCCTTGCAATGACTCTCTGCAGTTTTTAGATTGACGGGTTCGTTTAAGTACTCATGTTTGTTGGTCATACAGTCCCCGAGCGCAGAAGGCACTGTTGCCATACGACTCTGCGCAGTCTAAACTAGTTAAGCGGAGAATTGCAAAACTTTGTCTGGGTTCCGCGCTCAGTAAAGTCATGCCCACATGCTATGCCGGACAGCTTTAATTATCAAGTACGGCGTGTGTTGGAAGCCGGGTACCCTTGCACGTTCGTCACGGCAATCGCAGAGGTTCTCCTGCGTGAGACAAAATCACCCCGTTCCGATGACACACCCGGACCGCAATCTAGAGCTGCCCCGAAGTGTTGCCCTACATGCACCACACTTCTCATAATTTGAAGAAGGTTGCGAGCAGGCACGATGTGCCGATGCTTCTTTCTGCCCCGCGCAAGCTGGCAAAGCTCTGCTAGAAAATTTTCTTCGGCTAAAGAGAATCCTGGAGGGTGTGGCGTGAAGCACGAGTTGCCCTATGTAGCCTGCGCGGTTGGCGCTGTTTACGAGCTTCCGCTTTCATGTGGGAGAAGTCTTATGTCGGGCAAAACGTACGGTGCATCAACGTTCGTGCAAGGGAACATGAATTGTCTATAATAAATAAAGAGAATGCGCATTTGTCTGTGCACGTCCGGAATTGCATGTGTGCTCCGAATTTCAGAGGCATCAACGTTTTGGGCAGAAGCCATAATAGCACTGCCCGGGAACTGTTGGAGGCCTTTTATATCTCGACAAGAGGGAATGCCCATGTTAGCCAAACTTTAATTTCTTTCTTTTGATGGTGAAATGAGGTTCTTGCGTGGCAAGTTCTAATCGGCAGAGTGTGGCAATGCGATTATCGTTGTTTCCACGGGATTAGTGGGCGTACTTATTGACTATGACGAAAAGTACAGACAGTTGAAAGTTTGCGCTCGTCCGTGTCTTCTATGTCCTTGTGTCAGTAGTGCGCAGCCATAATTTCGTTCTAAACAGCCAGTTCCGTGACTAAAGTTCGGTACCTGTTAATCACCTGAAGAAGATTACTTCACAGGCAGCACACAATTCTACGGCGAAGACACAAGGCCCAATTACGGCCCAACGTTGGCGGCAGTCAACCAATATCGGCTGAACCATTGCTTTAAGCCTGCAATAGTGGGGCAGTTTAGCTGCTCTTGAATCAATATCGGCTGAGCCATTGGCATTAGCTGGCAAATATTGTGATAGTTTTTCCATTTTGCCCCTTCGTTGGCAAAGCCTAGACATTTACAGGCGATATTCGCTCCTTTTTACTGTCCGTCCGCCCTCGACCTGATTATTGAGATCTGGTCAACATAAGCATTGCTTAAATTTTATTTATTTGAGCGATGGACTAGCGAGACGTCGAGAGTCATTCGTACTAGCTTTGTTGCCGGCGCATCACGCGTGCGCGCTTCTGAGTAATTTTGTTCGTATGCTTTGTGTTCATAAAAGACGGACAGAAAAACATATATCGAAAATAATGTGAACCGTCTTTCAGGTTCCTGTTTACTTCTTACCTAGTTCATTAGGTCAAGACTCAGAAATTTGGAGAACGTATTTACTGCCATGTGTGCAGACTTAGCAACTCTTTCTGTTTTGTTATTCGTTACGTTACCAACCGTGGCCTTTGCCTCATTACTTTCACATGTGTTATCGAAATCAATGTTGTTTTTCTGCATAGCTATGCTATGTGCTTCAGTTGTTGAGAGATGGTGAACATACAATTCTGGTAATGTATGAGCTCATCAGGAAGGAAATTTTGCACCTAAGCATGTAAGATTAATTGGATCTTTCAGTTTCCTGTTTACTTCTTACCTAGTCCACGAGGTCAAGACGACTACCTTTCAGAAATTTTGGAAAATGTATTTACTGCCATGTGTGCAAACTTAGTAGCTATTTCTGTTTTGTTATTGTCACGTTACGAACCGTGGCCTTTGCCTCATTACTTGCAAACGTGTTATCGAAATCAGTGTTTTTTGTGCATAGCTATGCCATGTGCTTCAGTTGTTGAGACATGGTGAACATGCAATTGTGTTAATGTACGAGCTCATCAGGGAGAACATTGTGCAGCTAAGCATGTCAGACTAATGCCGTCTTTCAGGTTCCTGTTTACTTCTTACCTAGTCCATGAGGTCAAGACTCAGAAATTTGGAGAACATATTTACTGCCATGTGTGCAGACTTAGCAGCTCTCTGTTTTGTTATTGTCGCGTTACCATCCGTTGCCTTTGCCTCATTACTTTCACACGTGCTATCGAAATCAGTGTTGTTTTCGTGCACAGCTACGCCGTGTACTTTAGTTGTTGGTTTAAGACATGGTGAACATGTAATCTTGATAATGTACGAGCTCATCATTGTGCAGCTAAGCATGTGACACTAATGCCATCTTTCAGGTTTGTGTTTACTGTTTACCTGAGGTCAAGACTCAGACATCTGGAGGACGTATTTACTGCCATGTGTGCAGATTTAGCAGCTCTTTCTGTTTTGTTATTCTTACTTTAGCAAATACAGCCTCTTTCTTGAATTTCATGTGCGTTAGCCTAAGGGTTCACCTCCTTCTGTAGTGCTGGTCATATAGCATCTGTTTTGCATGCGACCAGAAAAAAGGTCAATGACATAGGCTGCTATGCCTAAAGAAATAAATCAAGTTGAACATGTTTTTTTTTACTAAACTGCTTATCCATTACGTTCGTATATTAGTATTCTGGATACTTAAAGTGCCAGTAGTCTTGTGAAGGGAAATTTTGACGCACTGCAGACACGACGCAGCTGGGAAGGACCACTCGCTTTCGTTTGCCAAGGCGATGCCAGACCCATCTTACAAATGGACGATACAAAGCATATCAATATCGCCTGAAATATGAATACAATACGATATAAAAATGCAGTGGCAAGAGTAAAGGTAGACATATCCTGCAGCTGAATCAAATGTGTGCACAGCGTCATTCCAGAACCATCTACTGACAAGGGGCCCTTTCGAGCAGACAAAATATGAAATAAAACGTCATTGTTATGTAGCATGCAGATTCCTTTTTAGCAACTACAGATATGCAGAAACACTTCATTTTATTTACCGTTTACTTAATCTACCCAATGGGCCAAAGGCACTACCGAGAACTATGAATTACAAAGGGAAAAATTCGGCAGATTCCACGTACCTAGGGAATCGATGTTATGCGAAGCATGCGGAGGGAAGGTGACTGTGTTGTAATTTTTTATTGAGCGAAACGTTACGAAATGACGCTAAAGATATGTACAAATGTTGTACGCACAGATATACGTTGCACAGTCGCATATGTTTTGTCTAAAACTTGTTCACAGTTGCGTAACGATGTCAACAGCAACATGGGCATTAGCAACACCAGAAGCGTTAAACTGATATGTAGCGCTTGTGCTCGTGAGGATGGTAGGCCTGGACACTGCAACATATATCAACTTCAGTGGATGATGCTTTACTACAATTGACGTTAACCTGGCGGGACGGCTGTATCATCGGACTACATATGTAATGTTTATAAATTTGGATAGCCAGCATTACAACGACAATTGACGTTTCACGAACATTAGGGTCGTGGCTCTGTGTATTGTTCCTCTTCTCTGTGCCTGTCATGATGCGCTACGTCTTATGAATCATGAACCCCAACCAACTAGCCCGGCAACGTGCCTTAGCTATTCGAAAAGCAGTTCCGAGACCTGGCGTGGCTCTGTGGTAGAATGCTTGATTGCCACGCAGAATATTTGGGTTCGATTCCTGTTGGGACCCTGACATTTATTATTTGCATTCGTCCGGTCAACGCTGCTGATGTCAGCGTTTAACGCTCTGGCCTGAAAAGTACCAATGTTTGTTCTCGCCGTTCCTGGGTAGTATAAACTGTCAATCACCATGTGGCACATACCCGCATACCTGTGGCACATACCCGCCCGTGGTATGTGCCACAGGGTTTGCCCGAAAGGGTTTGACGACGCACACGACGGGATTGTCACATTATTCATGCCACAACCAGCGAGTCATATTCGTCAAACCATCTTACTCTCACATACAAATTTTGGTCTACCCCAAGTTAAAGAGGTGATCACGAGAGCACCCAGACGTAGGCGGCTAGATAGATAGATAGATAGATAGATAGATACGTAGACAGAAACGCTAAAAGTGCCTGCAGTACGCAAAGAAATGCTTCACATTTAAAAAAAGAACAATGAAGTACATAAGTAAATCACAAAGAACGTGAAAGGCGAGATCAAGTAATCTGGTTTGTGAAAAAACTATCTAACAACGTAAGCAGCAGCTATTCTAAGCTTGCAGATCTTATTGTACATATTGTGATTTCGAGTTCGAGCATAATTTGCGCTGCCTGACGACCGGAGGTATCCAACACCACTCATACATGTACTCTTTTTAATTTTCCTTTTATTTAGTTGGACACGCGATATGGAATATGGACATAGCAATATTAGGAAGTAATAAGCGCCTATGCACGTTTTGAGTGCGTGGATGACGCGTAGTACTAGCGACCACCACACTTTTGCAGGAAGTATTCCGGAAGGCTGCACTTTGCATGCCAGGGACAGCTTGCGATTCCCCCTACTTCAGCTTCAACAGCAACAGCTAACTTAGATCAACCCCAGCAGTAATACCTGTGGATTTCCCGTGCCTCAATGACGCCTGGTCGATCTTCCGTCAAGGTGTAGTACGCTATCTCGAGGGCGTGAATGTGTAGGCACCCACGCTGAAACGTCGAGTGCGTGATGACACAGGCTGCCTCATCCGGCACTAGTGCGCGACTTTTAGGGGCGAAGCTCCAATATGGCATCACCTGGGCGGTTCTCGGTTGTCCATGCATCCTGAGTAGCCAGTAGGCACTGGATTTCGAACCTCCAAGGTAGTGCCTGTGTGAGATGTCTCCTGTGCGTGATTAAACAATAAAAAAAATTCACAGCGTACATGTAAAATTAAAGTGAGCTGCAAGTCGCCATGACTCTCATCGACCCTTTGGTATAAACGCGCCCGATCACACGTCGTTGATGATGTACTGCGCAGTAATTCGGTAAACCGGTAAACCGGATTACCGGTTTACCGACGAACCTCCGAAGCTTCGCCCACTCATCATTCACTCCGTGGATATGGTGTCGTCATCTCCAGTTCTCGTCTCGTTTCCGAGAGGGCGCTGTCCCATAGACATGCGTACAATATGGCGGTTGGGTGAAGGTACGCTAGATGGCGTTGGCGGTGCAGCTGCTCTCCGATTGCGCGGGGATCTCTCATTCCCCGGATCGCCGTACGAGTGCGCTTGCCGGATCGTGCTGCTTGGCGGACCATGGACGACGACCGGTCGTTGAAGTTTGAATAAAATTTCACACACACTATCGCTTTGATTACTGCTGTGCGAAACCACTCAAGATTTCACGGTGTAACCATGATTGCTTCAGTCACCATAACTCTCATCGACCCTTTAGTATAAACGCGCCCGATCTCACGTCGGTGATGATGTACTGGGCAAGAATTCACGGAAGATTCACGGTTTACCGATGAACCTCCGCAGCTTCGCCCACTCATCATCATTCACTCCGTGGATATGCTGTGATTTTTTTCGATTTCCCGACAGCACACCCACTCCGTCTCTGTGTCCATCGGGTGGCAACTCCCACAGAGGCACCGACGCAGATTACGTTATCGATATGATGTTGAGGTGTTACGACCAGCAAGAGGTTGGCATACTGCGTGCGCAGTGTGGCTGCATAGAAAAGCGGCAGGACAAAGCATACATGCGGTGTCAAATCTGCGCCGAGTACCAATAATTTCAAGCAAGTCTTAGCATTATGAAATCCACACGAACGCTATTGACTTCTGTAGAACATCCGGAAGAATCCCGCGAAAAATCAAGCAAGAAACAGTGAATTCTTACCATTCGACATTCCCGATGCGCAAGCCGTCTTACATGGCGCTATCGCTCTCAGACGACTCGTCTTCTGACGTACTTGCAAGCGGGTCGAATGCGAAATGATTCGCGGGGTGGGCAAGCTCGGCATCTTCCTATCGGTCGAAGTCGTTGCTGTCGTCGGAGTCTGTTGACAAATATTCGTCCATCGTTGACAACGCGACAGTTGCCACACCTGCGGCGCGCAGCAGACGATGGAGCTACGCGCGCACGAGGATACGTCACGAAAGCGTGCGCATTTGCATACTATCGCCTGGTGGCGCTGCCCGTACCATGTCGTGACGTCAGGGTACAGTAGGAACAGAAACTAGCTTTTAAATACATGCTGTTATTATTTTTCAGGGCGCACTCACGCTTGTCGGTACATTTCCTAAGCTCTTGAGGGCCTGGCCTATCATTTGACGCAAGAGAACGATAAGTGAGAAATTTTGTGTCCGTACTCCTTTAAAGGGGCACTCTAACGCTTCAAAACATCGGTGCTGACCGCATCAACACGTAGTGGCGCTCGCCAGAACTATTGCGGGCGGAAATTACGATGAATGGCGCAGGCCTGTCATTGGATAAATGTAATGTTAGATGTAATTGCGGCGTTGGATCAACATAAAGAATATTATTGCATTTCTTTTTTTCTTCAGCGTACTTTTTCACTGAACAGAGAATAGACTAACGCTCTCCGAACTTTTCAACTTGAAAACTGCAGCGCCGCGAAAGAATGCGCCGAACGCCACGGTACTGGAGGAAACGCGCCGAGAACCCTCCAGGCGCCGGTGTTTGAAGAAACTGAATATAATAGCGTTGACAGAGACGCCGTTCCAACAAGATAGATCACTAAAAGTATAAAAAATTATAGAGGCGTTCGCGAGCTGCCTTGTTTCGCACGTGCGGTTCACTCTTCAAGCACCACATTTTTTGTTACCTTCGCAACGGCGTCTCAATACGTTGGAATTAACGGGCAATTTGGCATGCAAGCTTCCGGTACGTAAGAGCTTTCAGTTCATTTCATTGGCGAGTCACCCGACGTCACAGGGCGAGGGAAACGTGGTCAGGTGACCCCGCCAAAAATGAAGTTGAGGGCAGGCGTCCATTTTATTGTAATTTGAATTTTCTAGGCTGAATAACTTCGGAATGCGTGCCCATATCACTGCCGTTTTCACTGCACTAATTTCTTCAGCCTTCAGTCTACACAACCCGCTAGTAAAATATGTAAAACAATGAAGTCTTGAAAAGTGTTGGAGGGCGTCTTTAAGGCCGAGTTCAATCCGGTGGTGGTGGTGTGCGTCCTGACCACCCTTACTGTGCATGCGCAAACCCTTTCCATACACCTCCTCTCCTACGCTCCCGCCTCTCTCCACTAGGCACCCCTCCCCGCGGTGACTACACCACCCCTGCGCATGCGCGTCCCCTTCCCTCTCTCTCCTCTCCTACGCTCCCCCCCTCTCTGTCCTCTAGCCATCCCTCCCGCCCATAGGTCGGCAAAACACGCGCAGCTCACTCAGATTCACTCATGAAATATATTTTGCCCTTGGGACTCACTCGGACTCAGATTCACCAAACTTTTCCTCAACCGGACTCACTCGGACTCAGATTCACAAAAATCTTTCGCAGCCGGACTCACTCGGACTCAGACTCACGAAAATTTTTTCCAGCCGGACTCGCTCAGACTCAGACTCACTGCTATATCTGAGTCTGAGTGAGTCTGAGTGAGCCGGCTCATGAGTCCGTTAGCGTACAACTGGCTTATTCGCAATTGGTGTTAATGCAATATCTCGCGTAATCCGTGCTCTACTTGGCGCCTTTTGATCTCGTACCTTCAAATATGAGATATCAGTGGTTAAAATCAGTGAGCACTTTTTTATACATGAAATTTTTTTATCAAGAATTCCCGAGAAAGAGTTTTCGGGGGAGGGGAGGGGCAAGGTCATGGCACCCCTTCTCCTCCGTAACTCACGCCTCTGATCAATAAATATTGAGCTGGCGTATGAACGCTGGTGCTTTGAAGTATGCGTGAGTCGGCGTCAGTATGAACATGAGCCTACGTAAGGCTGATAGTAATGGTGAAGTTGAGTAAATAGCACCATAGATCGGCAAAGAAGTGTAGAGCTCACTCAGACTCACTCAAGAAATACATTTTAGGCTTATGGCTCACTCGGCCTCAGAGTCACCAAAATTTTCCTCAACCGGACTCACTCGTACTCAGACTCACAAAAATTTTTCTCGACCGGACTCACTAGGACTCAAACTCACCAAAATATTACTCACCCAGACTCACTCAGACTCACGGCTCGATCTCAGTCTGAGTGAGTCTGAGTGAGTCGACTCATGAGTGAGTTTGCCAACCTATGCTCCCACCGTGTTTACACCCCCCATTGCGCATGCTCGTCCCCTCCCACTCTCTCTCCTCTCCTACGCCCCCCCCCCCTCTTTCGCCTCGCAACGCCGACGCAGGCAGCGTCTGCTAGCGAGTTTCTTGATTGAAAAAACCGACTGCTCGCGCTGCACAACCGTTCACTGGCCACCCCGTATATATAGGCACTGGATCTTGACCTGCAAGGTAGTGCCGGTGGGAGATTTCTCCTGTGCGTTGTGGAACAATAAAAATTCGCAGCGTGCGCGTTAACTAAAAGCGGACTGAGGGTCTCTGTGTAAAATCGGAGTCTTCTGTCTCTCATTGCCCATTAGCAGGGATTCCCATGTTCCAGTAGGAAACACCGGTCCATCACTGCGTGCTTTGCGCCTCCCCAGATTGCAGGAGGTTTTCAGGGCCCTAGATTGGGAAGAGTTAGGGGATAAGAGTTAATAGAGAGTATCTCAGTAACCTGCGATTCGCTGATGACATTGGATTGATGAGTAACGCGGGAGACGAATTACAGCCTATGATTACTGAACTGGGTACGGAAAGTAGAAGAGTAGGTCTGAAAATTAATATGCAAAAACCTAAAGTAATGTGGAACAATCTTGGCAGAGAACAGCGCTTTGCGATAGGTGGCGAGACACTGGAAGTTGTAAAGGAGTACGTCTACTTAGGACAGGTAGTAACCGCGGAGCCGAACCATGAGAGTGAAATAACTAGAAGAATAAGGATGGGATGGGGCTCATTCGGCAAGCATTATCAAATCATGAATGGTAGTCTACCACTATCCCTCAAGAGGAAGGTATATAACAGCTGCATCTTACCGGTACTTACCTACGGAGCAGAAACCTGGAGACTTACAAAGAGGGTTCAACTTAAACTGAGGACGACGCAGCGAGCGATGGAAAAGAAAATGATAGGTGTAACCTTAAGAGACAGGAAGAGAGCAGAGTGGGTCAGGGAACAAACGGGGGGTTAAGGATATCATAGTTGAAATCAAGAAGAAGAAATGGATATGGGCCGGGCACGTAGCACGTCGGCAGGATAACCGCTGGTCATTAAGGGTAACTGACTGGATTTCAAGAGATGACAAACGCGTGAGGGGGAGACAGAAAATTAGGTGGGTAGATGAGATTAAGAAGTTTGCAGGTATAACGCGGCAGCAGAAAGCACAGGACCGGGTTGATTGGCGAAACATGGGAGAGACCTTTGCCCTGCAGTGGGCGTAGACAGGCTGATGATGATGATGATGATGATGATGATGATGATGATTTCTCTCCTGCGCAACGCCGCGATGAGCGCCAGCGTCAACGCCGCCGCCAGTGTAAGCGTTAGCGCCCGCTGCTCCACATCTACACATGGTTCCCTTTAGCGGGAGATGGTGTAATTTTTTTTTCACTAGATTACGAAGCAGAGGAAATTTGTTCACTGTATTTCCAAGCAGACGCGTGGCTGTGCGGTAGAACACCTGCTTGCCACCCAGACGGCCTGGGTTCAATCCTTGCTCGGACCCGAAAATTTTTATGATTTATTTTATTTGCATCTTTCTCGATTTTTCGGTCACGGATAAGATGATGATTTTTCGCTCGCAACCGACGCCCGAATTTCTGCGAAACGAGCTATTTAACGCTATCGCGTTAAAAGAAAGGAACATTCGCCAGCATCTCCTCCTGGAATTCTGGCCCATACAGCTGAAAGCGGGGAACACCAACCGTACCACGGGGACACTGCCCTCCCTCTACTGGCAGGGCTTGCGACGAGTCACGGCATACCTCGCACGCACGGCACGAAATCGTCAATAAGCGCTGCACATTTGGCGCCTTCTCACAAGAAGCCCGCCAGGCTTCGAAACGTCGGGTTTCTTAAAATAAATTTTCGTTGGAGTTTTCCCTCTTTTGTGCATGTTTTCTGCTATCCCAACCAGGCAGACTTCTGCCGTTTGTTCACCTTTGACCTCTTTCTGTTAATCCTTTCTCCCGGAACGCTTCGTTAAATAGGGTTTTCTGGCGAAGTTAGTTTTGTTATTTCGTCTTCCTAAAAGAATTAAGCCTATGGGAAACTGTGGGGAGAATCAGAATTTCTTCATTAAACCACTTGAGTTTCAGATGCATTTCTCTTTTTGTGAATAGTGCAACCTATTTGACTAAAGTTACCGGCTAAAGCTAGCGAGAACGAGCTGCATACTTTATTACTTACACCTCATTTCACGCAGGTGCTAGACACTGGGAAACACTGAAAGGCTCATGCGTGCACCTTTCGAAGCATTATTATGATTGGCCGCCTTCCATTTTTCCAACGTCGACTGGACTGGTAAGTGCATTTCCTACAGTTACATGAAAACACTTGCGGTCGGTTTCAGGCTGCACTTGCAGAACACGATAAAGGAGTACGCACATGGAACCAGAAAGAGTAGCGTTTTTTCCCCGTCCGTCTTGGCTTTTTCGCCATCTGCCGTGGAGAGCGTAATTGACGACGGACTAACATGCTGCTGTAAGAGAATTAGTCCCTGCTGGGGCTACTTCCCTTAAATATGTTCCCTGCTTTATTTTTAGTAATCATACATGTCACTGAACTGCCCTTCACAAAATGGATTGTATAGTTCCATTCCTGTAGAACTCTTCAGTATGCATGTGATTATATGCAGTACATTTTCAACTTCCAATAAGCGAGAACAGCTACAATTGAATTATATTTTCGCTGTGCGTAATTCTTTAACTCTAATTTTCAAGGAGCTCAATCGTTTTCCGTGTCATATTTGCCGAACTAGTGTAAGATGGTAAAGTTGGTATGCAAGCATTTTTATTGTGCTCAATGCTCTAAAAAAGGCGGAAAGAAGCCGCTACAAGACAAATGAAAAAAAAAATAAAAATCGGTAGACCCCACGTACTTTGGGAATCGATGTTATGCGAAGCATGAGGAGAGAAGGTGAGTTTGTTGTAATTTTTTTATTCAGGGAAACGTTACAAAATGACGCTAAAGATATGTACAAATGTTGTACGCACAGACATATGTTGAACAGTAGCATATATTTTATACAACCAGTTGTTTACAGCACCCTAACTATGCCAACAGCAACATTGGTATCAAGAATACCAGAAGCGGTAAGTTGATATGTAGCGCTTGTGCTCGCGAGGAAGGTAGCCTTGGACACTGCTACATAAATCAACTTCAGTGGATGGCGTTTAACTACAATTGAAGTTAATCGGAAGTGACGGCTGTACCATAGAAGTACATCTGTAATCTTTATAAAATTGGATAGCCAGCCCTGCAACCACAAATTGACATCTCACGAACATTAGCGCCTATTTGAAAAGCGGTTCCGAGACCTGGCGTGGCTCTGTGCTAGAATACTTGATTGCCACGCACAATGCTAGGGTTCGATTCCTGCTGGGACCTTGACATTTATTCTTTGCATTCATCGGGTCAACACTGCCGGTGTCAGCTTCTTCTTAACGCTCTCGCGTTAAAATAACCAATGTGTGTTCTCGCCGTTCCTGAGCAGATATAAACTGCCAATCACCTGTGGCACATACCCGCCCGAATTATACGGGTATGTTCCACACGTGTCTGGTGCAAAGGGTTTGACGACCTACACGACGGGATGCGAAGTGCCTTCGTGAAGGGCCTAACGTAACACGTATCGCTGTAACGCGTCAGGCCAGACGCACAGTTAAAACCATTGTATCTTGTTGATAATGAAGCAATTATCCCCTGTCTCTCAACTTTCAAACATGTAACATTATTCACGTCATGATCAGCGAGTCATATTCGTCAAACCATCTTACCCTCCCATACTAATGTTGGTTTACTCCAAGTTAAGGAGGTGACCACGAGAGCACCCAGATGCAGGCGGCTAGATAGATAGATAGACAGACAGACAGACAGACAGACAGACAGACAGATAGATAGATAGATAGATAGATAGATAGATAGATAGATAGATAGATAGATAGATAGATAGATAGATAGATAGATAGATAGATAGATAGATAGATAGATAGATAGATAGATAGATAGATAGATAGATAGATAGATAGATAGATAGACACGCTAAAAATGCCTGCAGCACGCAAAGAAATGCTTCGCATTTAATACGTATTCTATTCGTCAGCCAAGCATCAATATGGCCATCCTGAAATGCAGACTCATTAGAGCGCAAGAGCACACGCCTCGTTCCTAAAGCACCTCAGATGTGAACCACTTGGCTTCAACAATGCGGAGATGTTAACATTGTAATGCGGAGATGGGGAGATCCATACCATGCAGCGGAACATATGTCCGTATCAATCCTAAGATATGACAATGAGATATAAAGTCCTTCATTATGCGGGAAACCAATGAAAATTCTTAAAGAACTGGAATTCACCCATTTGAATGCAGAAGTCCAGTGTAAATACTGCTAAGCTGTGTAACTGAGACTGTACCAAACTTCATGACAACAGCTTTAGAAGACCTGCTGAGCTAACTATATATCGAAATTAAATTCGTGTCGTCGCACGAACGTGATTGCACCAGAACACGAATTCATTAAATTAAACACGAAATACCTTTCACAGTACTCACTATTGTTGTAGTGTTTTCACTACGGGTTAAATTGAGGTCGGCCATGTAGTGCGTATTGCTTGGCCTGAATGTAATGATGTAATGGCTCTGGATTTAACTGCGTTGTTTGAAAAAGCGTTTCTCGTGAGCCACACGTGATGTATTGCCAGCACATCATTACTCTTTTGTAATAAATGATCTGCATTTTTTCCTGAATGAAATGTACTTGTGTCATCCCCGAAAATTCTGTAATCCACCTCATTATTCATTTACAGAAAGTCGTTTCAGGTAGATAATAAGCAAAAGGGGCAATATGCCATTACTTTAGGTATACTGCCCTGCGAAACCCTCGCCCAATTGTTTTGCATTCTGAGGGGAAGTTTCTTATTTACACTTGGCAAGTGCTCTATTTTGTGCCATACTTTTGAATTGTGTTATAAACCATGTTGATGTTAGAGTCCCGTGTACTGCAACCACTGGAAGCATGAAGACAAAGGAACCAGCTCAATTTTTCCTTAGGATTATTCATGCTCAACTAAAAATTAACAAAATAAGCTCGTGAAACAACCAGGAAAACATAGCAATTGCGTTAATCACCATTAAATTTTACAACCAAACATTAATGTAGGTAATGCGTTTTATTATTATGTTTTCCTGCCGGGATTCAACTTAAGAGTACATTACCAAACGTTGTGGTAAATGCAAGTGATGTTTCTAAATATGAAATCGTTAGACATTTGTTGGTTGCGCTGCCACTTGATGTACCTAGTTGTTTAGTTGTTTCACTTGAATGTATTTATTTTTACCCTGCCTCTGAGAACCCTTCACAGACGGTTGACAGTACCAATAAAATAAAATAAAATTGAGTAATTAATTAGCAAGGTAGGTTAGAACATTCGACCCCCCCCCCCCCCCCCCACGAAATTTGCGTATTTCAGAGGTTACTGCCCGGAATCCGTGTGTTCTCCATAGAATGGTTTAGATAATGCAGTGGAAAGAAATCCGCACCGTTCATGCTGATTTGCTCGAAAGTGTGAGTTAGGATGGTTTCAAAACGGAGCCCGCTGAATGCTGCCTTCTCAGGGAACACCTACAATTGAATGAAACAATGTGATGTGCTATATCTCTGTGCGTGTGGTATTTGAAGGCTTTTGAAGACTGCAATCATGTGTTACTCGGCTTGCATTTCGAAATGATCCGCAATGTACCGACCTATCGGG
Source organism: Rhipicephalus appendiculatus (assembly GCA_030522465.1). Classification (NCBI taxonomy): domain Eukaryota; kingdom Metazoa; phylum Arthropoda; class Arachnida; order Ixodida; family Ixodidae; genus Rhipicephalus; species Rhipicephalus appendiculatus. Next base: position 590,632 of record JALIZH010026545.1, read on the forward strand.
AACAACATTAAACATAGTAGAGCGAAAATTATCCAATGACACGTGGGTACCTGTATAGGCCGTACTTGTTTTGGATGTTTTCTACTCAAGTGTAGAACGAGCTGCCTGCAGGTTTGTCGCGATTTATAAACTGTCTGCGTCCTTAGCCGCGAGAAAATGTGAAAACATGCCATGCAAGGTGTTACTTCAGTTATCTGGCTTGTCGGTGAGACAAGTACCTTTTTGGGAACTGGAAAATAATATTGCACAGGTTTTTCTGCATGATGACCATTGAACTTGTATTTGTTATATATCGCTCGTGCACATTTGTAATCCGGAATTGTGTGCTCGCTGTTGCAGGACCCGTATTTGGACCATTTTGTTCAAATGAAAGTGGGTACACTGGCAAACTACTCCGGAATATACAATGGCCCAGACGAGTAAGCACACACCAGTGTACTAACGTTTCCATTCCTGAGTATTGGCATTTGAGGGGTCTTTCGCAATGAAAGCGCAGGTTTTCAGCTAGTTTATTTGCTTAAAGTAACCACAACTGAGCAGGTGTGGACATTTTCTCGTATCCTCCATCACCCTCTGCCCTTCTGCTTGATACTGAAGTGGCCTTTACACTAGTTGAAAAAATTTGCGCTGCCTCTCTCCTTGTGAGCCCCACTGTGTAGCTCTTTACGCATGTATTATTGAACATTTCACCCTCATTACTGGTGCTCGCGTTAGCTACAGAATAATATGGGTTACTTGCGTTTAATATTAGCACAACAGTCTCAAATAATCGCGAAGATTACAAACGTTGCGGCACGCCATGCCACCAATGGTGGTGATAGGTTTTTCTGGGTGAAGCAAGATCACCTTAAAAGAAATTAAATAAAAGCACGTGGCAACGTCGCTCCTCTGCAAGCGCATCCTCTCGACGATAAAAACAGAACATGAAAGTACTAATGCATGGAAAAATAACAAAAAAAATTGGGCGACCCCTAAGCTTCGCCTTTAAGAGTTGAACGAGATAGCGACTTCCTGTCCCTAGTGCGTAGTTCAACCTCTCAGAGCATACTTTTTATTCTATGATGTTACTCGAGAAGTTGAAATTGTGGATTAGGGCTGCTACATTTAATTGATAAAGTTGAAAGTGGCTTGTGTCAGTGAAGCTTTCGCATATGGCTCCATTCTGTGTAATGGGTAGCATGCTTTAAACCACGAGCAATTATGCGCGTTAAATATTTTTGAACTTGCTATGCACCCACGACGTGGCCTTAAGGGAATACGTGCAGTAACGTTTGTGCCTTTTGTAATGGGTAGCCGGCTTTAAAGCCACGAAGTCGTTATGATAATCACACATTCTGACGCCTGATGGTAATGTACCAGGCAATATTACTGCGATATTACATGTTTTATTGTGAAGCCTGTATACGGGAGGCGTGGGTTTGTAAAGCACGAGTGTTATTTTCACTGCGTTTCCAATTCGAAAAAGTTATTTTCACTGTATTTCCAAGCAGAAGCGTGGCTATATGGCAGAACACCTGCTTGCATCGGAAACCGCCTGGTTACGATCCTCATCCGGACCCAGAAATTTTTATTATTTATTTTATTTGCATCTTTTTCGATTTTTCGGTTCACGGACAAGATGATGATTTTTGGCTCGCAACCAACGACGCCGACACCGACGCCGGAATTTCTGCGAAACGAGCGCTTTAACGCTTCCGCATTAATAACTCAATACAATGTTCTACAGTTTTTTAGAGCGCACATAACTGTTTAACACACATTACGCCGACATTTCGCATCGAGTGCGGTAACGCTTAATCCTTGTAATGCCGTCCGGGACAGCCTCGTAGTCACGCTGTTTAAGACGTCGAAGTGGCTGGTACGGCCCTAAGTAACGTCGAAGTAGATTTTCGCTGAGACCACGTCGGCATATCGGCGTCCAGCTCGAATGATACCAATTGATTGAGTCCTGTGCACACGTGTCGTAGGGGAAAATGACAAACGGGAGCATGGAGTCCCAATTCGCAATGCCCATAGACTGTCGCGCCGCCAAGCGGAATTCAGGCGAGCCCCTCGAGCATAGAAGACAAAATCGAAGTACTACGCAATCGCTCCCTTGTTCCGCTGTGCTAGCCTCAGTGTTAACGCGTTAACAAAAAAAGCCGCCAGGCCTGCGCGGAACGCGCAGCGCAGTCACGGCGAAATCTGGAAGAGCAGTAGTTTCTAGAGTCCTTTTTTAAACACTCTTGGGGCAACTACTACAAGCACACTTGCATGGATACCCACTACTCCATAAATGATCATAACTTTTTGTGTAGTGGGGAATCGTCCACTATGCCATTATTCGTCATTCTTTGGAAAAGCGCGGTACCCGCTACACATTTGTAACGCATTATGTGCACTTTGTTGATGATGTGGCTGACGACGGTGAAGAATTATGCCTGAGGCTTTTGTAATGGGTTGGAGCATTGAACGACCCACTCGTTACTCAATTCGCATTCTGGGACGCCTGGTTGTTACTTTACTCTTCTAAAACGCTTTACTACACACTTAACGCGATTCTTTAACCCGGACATGAAGCCTGCAAAGGGTCAGATTTTCAACGCCGTTTCAAGCACCGGCGTAGCTCAGTGGTAGAGTGCTGGGCTGCGATGCAGAGGGCCCGGATTTGATTCACATTTTGTCGTAAGTATTTCCTATTTATTTAGTTTTTTTTTCTTATTTCGCGCGGTATTGGTTACGGACACCGGGTGGCGGCGGCAGGAGAGAATTACGGCGTAAAAACGGCCCTTTGTTGTGATCTCATAACTGCTTTCGCTGTAAAACGAACACTACGACTTTGCATGTTTCCTGCATCAGTGAACAAACTGGACACTCCGTGACGCGATAAATGTGATTCGTTCTTGCGAGACGCGAATTTTTTGTCAAAATACGTGGCAACTCACGCTTTCAATGATAGCCCACAGCGTGCACTTATAAGGTTCACGAGGTTTTCTGTAGCACGTAGGTTAGTTCCATGTTATCGTCTGACCTGTTGAGTTGACACTCATCCTGTTGTACTTGCATATAGCATTCGTCAGTGTTTTTGCAGTGCATGAATACCGTAACATTGTACGCGGGAAGGCACGAGGGCTCGCGATGGGCTCTTCTTTAACTGAGCAAGCTCAAATTGGCGATACTTTAAAATAGGGTCTGTATCCTTTGTCAGGAAAGCACTGTTATGAATGGTTCCGAGGACGCGTCAGCTCCACGCCTGTCGCTAGAGGGCTCTCGTGGAGTGAACGAACGCCGTCCCTTCACATGAGTGTTGGTTTCATAGCGAGCGCTGGGCCGCTTGTTTTTGTACGTTTGTTGATAGGTGGCAGCACACTGCAAGCGATTTGCTTGTTGACCGGTATGATAGAAAAATGTTCTCCGCGCCGAGACGTCTTTCTAATCGTAAACATAGTGAAACGGAGCGGTCGAAGTCTATTGACGTGTAAGGCGCGAAGACGACAACGGACAGAGGGAGAGTACACAAAGATTCACTGCCGATTCACTGCCGTGATTGTCAATGTAGGCCTGACCTTAGTGCCTGCTCGGTTGTCGCCAGAAGCCACGATAAATCTGTAAGATTGATCATAGAGGCCAAAAAATCGTCGAAGCAGGCGATAAGTGCGTTAGCGTGGCGTCCGTCGCGCTATCACCTAAAGAGCTGCGGTACCTGAACGCGACTGCGCATTGAGGACCAGTGACAACGCATGGTGTGTGTATATATACTGTGCTCTTCTCGTAATAAACATTGTTGGAAGTGGCGCTCTGTCTTTGTGTACTCTCCCTCTGTCCGTTGTCGTCTTCGCGCCTTACACGTCAATATGCAAAACCAACACGCCCATTCTGCCATACTTATATAGGTCGAAGTCGTTCGGCGGAGGAAATTTTCGTCAGATTGCTTCCGGCAGTGATGTTGAAAGAAACTATCTTGACGACGAGTAATTTTCTCAGGACGTAGAAGGCTGTGAATGCACCGAGAGTGACAGCGACGATGGACGATCTGCTGCTAACTCACGAGGAGCGAGTTGCACTTCACGTCCCCTCGTGCATTAATGTTTTTTTTCTCCCCCATAAAATAGTCGCTTTGAATGTATTTATTGTGTCATATCCTTGAGCGAGATCAAAATTAAAGCATAGTTTTCCAGCCTGTAGCACAATTATTGTGGATATTATGGAGCGCCGCATGCCGCCAGCACGCTCGAACTTGACCAGCGAAGGAAATGGTTAGAGCGATGAAACGTGCCGTAACCAGTTATGGTCGCAATCCATGCCTCCCGGCTAACTATTGCTCCTGTACTTCATCGGTACCTTCCGAACGGCATCGTTGTTCGACGAATTCTTCGACGTTGCGAAAAGCACACGTGTGCATTCGTTTCCATATTAATGTTTCGATCATGCTGATCGAACTAGCAACACGGCTAGATTCTGAACATGGCTGTAACATAGCGCTTCTGAATGGGATGTTAAATGCTTGTGTTCCGTTAAAGGAGTATCTCCGTCTTCCTCACTACGCAACTATTGACGACGGCGTAATATGTTAGTAAACCATCACGACTTCAAACATGCGGTCCCGTGCAGCAGTGATGGCGCTACTCACTAGCGGCCAACTACTGCGGCAAGTCAGTCACGCAGGCTCGTTGCGCACTGCGTCGGAGTACCGATCAGTTCATACGTCCAATTCTGGTTCATGCAGTTTTCTGTAGCAAGCAGGTGACTTCGCAAAGCATCGTTGATGCATTGAAATACAACCTTTCACACCGCGGCAAATAATTAGGTGACGAGGACTTGGCACTTTAAATGGTTTGGGAAAGTATTTCGGTCTCATATCCGTTTCATTGCAGCTGATGACTTCATCGGCTGAAAGTGGCGCGGGCCGCACGTCCTATCTGTTCCTATGCTAACGAACGGGTTGACCCTCTTCCGGGCGCCATCTTGAATCAGCCAGCGCGCCACCGTGGGCATTGCGAATACACAAGTTGAACGCCGACGTTCATGGCCAGCTTGTCGGTGATGGTTTAATTCAGGCCAGGGTTGCCGTTGGGTGGACATGACAAGGCGCCTGAACTCACGCCAAAAGTAGCCAAAGTAGCCATGTCATTTCTAGCCAAATAGAACAGAAGCGATATTATCAACAGAGTCTTTACTATTGATGAATAAATAAAACCATTTTGAATAGGTAAAACCACATGTTTAGAAAAAAGCCATGGCGCCAACTGGGAATTTTCGTCGCCAACGGGATCCAAATGTAGCCAATTTGCCGAAAAGTAGCCACCAACGCCGACCCTGATTCAGGCGTTCTGTCACAACACTTATCTGAATGAGGTAAGCGGTTTTTTTTTTTGCGGTTACTGGTCTCACTGTATTGCAGGACGAATTGAGATAGATTGTTCGTAAAAGACTTCACTGTGTCGGTTATGGGAGCGTCTGACGCACCATGCCGCAGCGAAATTTCGTCTACGACGAACTTTGATACCTCGGCAACACTGCCTTCAAGTGGGCCTTTGGTCTCCGCGTAGCGGGTGAGCTGGCTGGTATCGACGACCATCCACTTGTTACCGCAGGTTGATGTCCGCAACGATCACAGTAAGTCTATCTCGATCTGTTGGAACGGTGGGTAAAATGGCTCGATCAATTGTAGAAATCCCACTTACCTTGTCGGCGATGTCTTGCGTCGCTTGCAATACTGGCTTGTTCCTGGCGCATTGAACGGCGTAGGGATAAGGTGCGGCCAAAGCTCGTTATTCCGCGCCTCGTTAATTCGGAAAATTTGATAATCCGGCCCTGTTCTCTGGTCCGTGACATCATATTTTTAATGGTTTAAAGCCATCGTTATTTCGGCCATATTTCGCCACAATCTGGTTAATTTGGACGATTCTCGAAGCGTATCCAGCGTCTACTGCCGCAACTGCGGGGCACAAGGGAAATGAAACTATGTTCGCCAACATCTGAAACTGCCGCGCCCCTTCAGAAAGGCGTGGTTGCCATCCGCAATCGCACTGTTGGCGATGAAGTCTTTGGTGGCTGCGGCGAACTTCTTTCGTTTTCACTTTTACTTGGCAAGCGCATACTGCGTGGGCGCTATCTATGATCGCTCCGATAGCTACCGGGGTCAAAGAAAAAATTGAAGCACACTTTGTACATTCCCAAGTGTGTTGAGCGAAAGCTTGTGGCTATTCGACTGCCTATGCCATGTTTTTTTTTTTTTGTTCCACTCTCAGTGGGATGGCGCACAAACGGAATGTGTGCGTGTTTCGTTTTTTTAATTTTTTACCACGAATCGCAGTGAGACGCGAGACTAATTTTTCTCACTTCACATGCGTTCGTATTTTCTCGCGCTTTGTGCATTGTGCAAACGCCATCCGCGTTCCCGCGCTTAAATTGACGAACCCTTTGTAAATTCCAAAGTGTGTTCCGCGAACGCCTGTGTCCATTGATACGGCATCGGTCAGAATGGAACGCGATGCGCGCGGCTCCCTCCTTGCATGATTTTAAACGCTGGGCACAGCGACGCTACGCAAGCAAAGCGTGAGCGCTGTAGAGTCCGACGCGACCGGCTTCCGTTTGCGCACCCCGGCGGCCACCTGGCTCCGCGCCAGGGCTCGGAGGGAGGGAAGGACGGATGGATGGATGGATGGACGGACGGACGGACGTACATGGACGGACGGACGGACATGGTCAGACTGACGGATGGACACGGACGGACGGGCGGATGGACGGATACATGGACGGACGCCGGACGGACGGACGAACGGACGTGAGCATGAGACATTAAAGGCTTTCGCTTTAAAATTATAGGACACTTTGTAAATTCCAAAGTCTGTTCGGCGAACGGCTGTGCCCATTGAGAGGGGGGTCGGTCAGAATGGAACGCGATGCGCGTCTCCCTTCTTGCATGATTGGACACGCTGGGCACAGCCGCGGTACGCAAGCAAAGCGCGAATGCTGTGAAGTCCGACGCGAGGCGCGACCGGCGTCCGTTGACGAGCCCCGGTGGCCACCTGACACCGTGCCAGGGCACGGATTAAGGGACGGATGGACGGACGGACCTGAGCATGAGACATTAAAGGCTTTCGCCTTAAAACTGCGATATCAGGAAGTCCCGTTTTTGCCGCATGCCTTCAAAGATGTGGCCAAAAGCGTTGACCGCGCGCGTGAGCTTTGATAGTGTCGTCATGTCATTGATCGTGTCTGATCCTGTCGACCTGGGCTCCTGGACTTCGTACGCAGCGGATGCGGCACACAGTAGCTTGATTCTGGCTTCGGGAAATGCGCCACAGAATGTCACAAAACTCAAACGTGGTAGATGCTGTTGAAGAGTTCCAGCCGTGGTCCGAATGATATCACAAAACTCGCTGGCTGCAGTGTGGCGTACCAATGCTCAGTGACTGGCAATTTTTCCGCTGAGGAAATTGTCAGTACGGGGGGCATGGTGGTGCTCATGTGTCTATGGTGGCGTTATGTAATAACGACTCGGTTCACAGTGGGTTTCGGCTGATGACACGGGGGTCTTCAGCAGCGCTCACATTGTGAACAAAGTGGCGGACGACGAAAATTTCCACTTTAACTGTGCCCTTATGCAAAATAGGTGCTGGATTTACGTAAACACCAAGAAAATAAAGTGTATGGATATAACAGACACTAGATCCTTGTTTTGACGCGACAGCATTCAATAGCTATTTTCAGCTGAAATTGGGCTAAGTGAGCACAAAAAATCGGCGTTGTCCGAAAGGAAAAAAATTCATATAAATGCTAATAAATAAACATTTTCGGTTCGAGTCAGAAGGGAGCCGAGGCCTTCTACGTGACAAGCAGGGGTTATACCACTGAGTCACGCCGTTGATTGGAGCTGTTTTCTAAAAAAATGTATAAGCACGTCATGTAGTGGGCAGTTTCCTTGACGCATGTTATAATTCGTGGCGCAATCGCAGACACGCACCAGGACGTAAAAAAAGTCACACTTTCGCTGCAAACGCGAAGCAATGAATGAAATAGCAAGAAATTGGAATGCCACACGAAGGTCGATGAGCAGCTCGATACTTGCAGATTCCTGCTGAAGCACTGAGAAGCACATGCAGGGGCGAAACTCTGACGTGGCCCGAATAACAGGCTAGGAATTTTTTTTTCAGTTGCAGAATAATTGCCTTCCGCGATTGACAGCGACCGGCTGGCCTAATCAATTTCCATTTCGACTCCGTATCTTCTCTGTACAAGCACGACGCTGAGTCCTACACCGCATGCGTCGGTATGGATTTCAGTGAGCCTCCTTCGTTCGAGGTGACAAAAGATGAGTGGTGACTGCGAGTGTCGTTCTCTGTCCTTTGATGTTTGAGGATAGTTTCTCATTTGAAGTCGACGTCAGATTTTTTATGGACCCTTCAGTGATGTGGTCATACTGGAAAAATGTTTCGCAGAATTTCGACAATAGGCACAAATACCAATGGAACTGACGCGCTGGGCTCTTGTCGGTGGGCTGATGGGAAATTCGTGACAACTGCAGTCTTCTGTGGATCACTGCGAACTCCACACTGCTTAACGTCGTGTCCCATATACAACAGCTCTTCGTTTGGGAAATGGCATTTTTCTGGTTCCAGGGTGAACGCAGACAACTTGAGATGGTGTTGCGGCTTGCAACACCATCTCAAACTGTCTAAGGTGGTCGTCGAAATTCTCTATAAAAACGATGGCGCTATTCAGGGGTAGACGAGACAAGAGAGCCACTTTAGGCCAGCCGGTACTGTGTTCATTACGTGTTGGCAACTCACACGTGCCAAAAAGCCGGAATGGTATCACCTTAAACTCAAACAGGTCCTCTGTCGTGACGAAGATGGTCTTCTCCTGGTACCTCTTGTCAAGTTCAGTTCGCCTATAGGAACTCTTCAATTTCATCTATGAGAAATACCTTGCGCTGCACAGACGGTGAAAAGTGTCGTCTTACCATGGAAAAAGGTACACGCCTTCGTGATTTTGTTTACGAGGCGATAATCAACGTAGAACCACTGGGATACATACTTATTTTTCACCAATACAACGGGAGATGCCCAGTGACTTGGATTGCCATATGATTTCGTCGCACAGCCTTTGGTCAACTTGTTCTTTTATGGCCCCTCGTTTCCGTCCAGGAACTTAGTAAGGACTCTGACGGAGTGAATGGTTGTATTAGTCAGTTATAATACGTTGTTTGGAAAGAGGGCGATGTCAAGAGCACAGTTGATGCGGTGCAGTCCGTGTAGTGTTCTTGTCTTTGAAAGAGAATCTGTGCTTGCCTATGCTAGCGAGCACTTGGTTTGACGTCAAAAGTGGCTTCAGAAACTTGGATCGTTGGAGTTGGCTTAGTGGAATCTGTGAGGGTGAGAGCGTTGATAGCTTTCCACAGTTTCGTCAATAAAGGCCTCCACTGTATCTTTGCTGACATGAGTCGACGTGGGGACCAGCCCAAAAACATGCGCTGTCGTAAGCCTAAGACGTTATCTCTTCGGGTCGCGTCATGGCTAGCCATGATGTAAAGTACCCCGCGACCACAGGTCGGCTAAACTTGTGGAGCTCACTAAGACTCACTCATAAAACATATTTTGAGTTTTGGGCTCACTCGGACTCAGACTCACCAAAATTTTTCTGAACCAGGCTCACTCGCACTCACAGTCACGAAAATTCTCTTCAACCAGGACTCACTCAAACTCAAACTCACCAAAATATTACTCACCCGGACTCACTCAGACTCAGACTCACGGCTCGATCTGAGTCTGAGTGAGTCCGAGTGAGTCGACTCATGATTCCGTTAGCCTAGAATTAGCTTGTTCGACCATGGTGTCAATGCTCTATAAACACCAATATCCCACGTAATCGGTGGTCTTCTTGGCGCATCTTGATATAGTACCTTCGAATACAAGTTACGAGCGCTCGTAAACCAGTTAGGTCATTTTTCTTAAAAGAGTTCACAACATAAGATATATTTATCACGAACTTCCTTGGAAGAGTTGGCAACAGGGGAGGGGGGAGGAGGTCAAGGCACTCTCCTACGTAATTCGCGCCTCTGATCAATAAATATTGAAATGGTGTATTAAAGACACCTGCTTTCGAATACGTGCGAGTAGACGTGAGTATAAGCGTGAATCCAGGCAACGCTGATAGTAATGTTGAAGATGAGTAGATATGGTCATAGGTCGGCAAAAAAGTGCAACTCGCTCAGACTCATTCAAAAAATATATCATGCGCTTTGGCCTCACTCGGACTCGAACTCACCAACTTTTTCCTCAGCCCAACTCACTCGGACTCAGACTCACGAAAATGTTCTTCAACCGGACTCACTCGGACTCAAACTCACCAAAATATTACTCACCCGGACTCACTAAGACTCAGACACACGGCTCAATCCGAGTCTGAGTGAGTCCGAGTGAGTTGACTCATAAGTGAGTTCGTCGACCCATGCCCACGACTCGTTCCGCTGACGCGTCGTCATTCGGTTTTGGGGCGGTACTGATGCAAGTTCAACCAGACAATAAAAAACGCCGTGTTGCATTTGAATTGCGCTCGTTGACGCCTAGCGAAACCAGGTACTCTCAGATTGAGAAGGAAATTAATTGACAACAGTTTGGGTGGCAGAACGATTTGAAGGGTAAATGAAAAGTCTTGAAATTTTGTTGAAAGACCACCACAGACCAGTCCTAAACGTTGCTGGGAAAATTTCATTTAGATCTTTTACCACCTCCTTTTCAGCGTTTTTGCATGAGGCTCATGCGGTTCAACCATGCGGTTGTGCATGTCCCAGGTAAGCGCCTCGTTACAGCAGATATCTTGTCAAGAGCCCCTGATTCAAGGAAAATAAATTTATGAAAATACGGTGAATGTTGTAACACAGCGCCAAGCTCGTTTCTGGTTCTTTGTCACAAGCGGTCGACGTCAGCCTTTTTGGAAAGACTGAAAGCGGTGCGGGCAGCCGTTGAAGTCTGTCAAATTATCCTGACAGTCAGCCGGAAAGGCTGGCCAAGAGATAGAGAGGCAAAGGAAAGGCAGGGAGGTTAACCACGGTTATACCCGGTTTGCTACCCTACACGGGGGGGAGGGGGAAAGGGGAGGAAAAGAATAGATAAAGGAAGAAGGAAAGAGAGAACAAGTGATGCGCGCACACACATGTCAGCGTTCACAACGCACACTTAGTCACAATTGGGAAGTGTTTGAGACCAGTTCCTCTACAGGTTTTCTAAAAGTAGACTGGCCAAAGTTCTGATCGCTGTCAAATGATCTTGCATCCATAGTGGCAAGAAACGCGGTCAGTGATCGACGGCGTGCTACTCAAAGGTGTGCTGCTGGTGATATCACAAAAACATTACTCGCAGCGGTCTTGATGTTCTTGCACGAGAGTCCCCAGAGAATTGAGAAATGCAGAGCTCGAGCCATAGAGTCTGTATGGCAGCCTGGGTTGTGTTGTCTGCTGAGAGCTTTGGGGACCGATTGCCACGTATTCGCGGAGCACGAGGAACAAAAGTCGGAAGCGATCATTTCCGACAACTATTCCAGAGTGTCTTTGGCAAAAACTAGACGTTTATCGCCGCCATATAGAAGGGAGAATGGCATTTCGTGGCCCCAGGTTATTTGTCCAGATACTCAGAGATAGCGTTAAAATCTTCGACAAAAAGTACCATGGCCTTCAAAAGTTATTTCGCAAGACGTGGCTCACCGGATATTGTTATGTCGGATAAAGGAGCAATGCTTGTGTCCCAGGAATACAGGTTTTTCGCTAGTGACTAGTGCTTTTGTTCTGGGACGACAAGCCCCAGATACCCACAGTCAAGTGGGGAAGTAGAGAAGATGGTCCACATAATTCAATGTCCGACTATAAAAGCCAAGAACTTTATCGTTTGCTGCTTGTGTAAAGGGCACCACAGGGCCACTTCGAAAAATTCCAGCAGAGCTTCTAATTGACCGGCGGCTACGCACAATACGAGCCCCTCCCAATAACCATCTGTCCCAAAGGGGGGAGCGAAAAGTCCCTGCAGAGCTTCTGATGGGCAGGCAGCTACGCACAACAGTACCAGCTCCTCCTATTACCCATCTGTCCCAAAGGGAGGGCCTGAAGAAGTTTAGAAATCGAGATGCAACCGTCCGATAGCGGCCGCGTTCGTACTTCAGCGGTCGTCATAAGGCTCTTCCGCTGCATGTCCTCAAACCGGGAGCGGAAGTCTAGGTGGGCAGACTGCAAGCGGAAGCATGAAAATTTGCGTGTTGCAAAGTGGCCAAAGTCGTATGTCATGAGAACTTCCACCGGGGCACTTCTAGAAAGAAACCGGGAACTCTTCATTCACTTTGCTTCACAGCACAATAACTGAGGAAAAAAGGCGGTAACTATGATTTTCCGCGGACTTGTGATAGTCAGCTTGAACTGGAACGGAAAGCTAATCGAGCTACAAACAAGGCCCCTGACAATCCATCTAGCACTCCCTTGCCATGAACTGACCGTCCTCCGCCATGAACTGACAGCGTGCTGTGTCGCTTCGACGAGAACGCACTTGCTCGTTTGCACGCCAATGCTAGCGGCCATTGCGTCAGTGCAGTTCAGCAGCGAGATGACACTTGACGAGAGAGTTATCGCGCATGCTAGGTCGTGCTCTGACGGCTGCTTTGACGCTTGATAAGAGCGCAGGACTAACTTGCTCTATTTTGGGGCAATAGAATAACTTCCATCATTTCGTTACGGACGCCCCTTCATAATAATTACATATGATCACACCTTAGGATCTAATTATCTTCAGTGATCAATTTTTCTGGTTGCCTTGGTCATTCGTTACTTCAGAAGTACAACTCTGACTTCGTCTACAGGCCTAGCAGTCAGCTGTGGTGGTGTAGCGGTTATGGTGCTGAGCCGCAGGTCGCGTGTTAAATACTGGCTGCAGCGGCAGTATTTCGATGAAGGCGTATTGCTACAGCCTGTGCACTGTGCGATGCCAGTGCATGTTAAAGAACAATAGGTGGCCGGAATTCCAGGAGCCATTCATTATTGCGTGCCTCACAATCATTACAGCTCTGGCAGGAAACACCAAAACACCTGTTCTATTTCTCGCTGGCCCCTGCCACAATTATCTTCGAGTACGTCTGTTCATTGTTGGCCACATGAGCACGATGCGGTGCCTTCGCTTACATTATCCCAACTAGCGGTTGCTGACACGCTGGCTTCCAACCATTACACTCAGTTCGCCTCGGTTCCAGCGGGATTATTCATACAGCGACCGCATTATCGAACAGCTAAAATGCAAATCATCTTCACTTCCCACGTCCCAGTGGAATGAGCCGCACTTCAAACATGACTGCACTCATTTGACCCTACGTTATGTCTTCAAGTCCCATCGAGGCTCCGCCGAGTAGACGCTACCCTTTTGTGTAGGCTGTGGTTTGGCGTTGCGTTTACCAAAGCGCATGCTTTCCGCAGTGGTATGGCCGACCCCGCAGCCTGTGACTACTGTGGCAATGAGGAGACAATTGCCGATATCTTTTGCGATTGCCTACGGTATAGTGCACAGCGACTATGCCTTTGCAACGCGCTCAACAAATTAGATGACCGACCATTGTCGGAAGAAAGGGTTTTAATCCATCGACAGGACGCAACGTCGCAGAAGAAGGCCCCTGCAAGCGCTGCTCCGACTTTTGCGATCGACCGGCCTTTCTGAACGACTTTAGCCAGAACGCCCTTCCTGTGCGTGTTGTTTTTTATCCTGCGCGTGCGTGCGTTTTTCCCCTAATGCGCGTGACGTCGCTATCGGCGGAATCGCGGACGTATAGTGTTGCCGGCCTCTGGCGATGAAAGTAGCTGTCTCTCAAAGCCAGTGCAGCACGCCTATTAAGGAGAAAGCCTTTTTTTTTATTTATTTATTTATTTATTTATTTATTTATTTCAGACAACCAGTATACAAAGTTGCCTAGGGGATCGGCGTAAAGGCAAAAAAGCCTGACAAAGCGCCAATCCCCCGTGTACACACATGAAAAACCAGTTATACATACAATAGAATGAAACATTGTGATTTTTCAGGAATGAAGCCATTAGACACAAGATTATGTACATAACTATAATTATAGCATGAGTAATAAGGATAACAACTTATGTACAACAGTGGCTACGGAAAAAAAAAACACGCATGTGCAGCATATGCATGTTACTCAGGATAGGAAGAGGAATCGAAGGAGGTATGGAAGTCTGACTGAATTTTTAGAAGGAATGTGTGTATTTTCTTTTTGAAGACATGAATGGAGGAACTTTCTTCTATTATTGTCATCACGGTGGGGTGCTCGTTAAGGAAGTGGGGAATTTGGTAAGTTAATTTTTTGTGTACCGTAGTTTGTCCGAATCGTATCTTTCTTGTAGCTGATGTGTCGTAAATTATGGCTGTGGTCCCGCTCGAGAAATTTCCTTAAAAATTCAGTTTCGTTAGATTTAACTTCGTGATATACGATCATTGCTAATTTTTTATATCGGATATTATTAATGACTAGCAGTCCATGCTTTTCAAAAAAAAGGGGCAGAGTGCGAACGAAAGGGCAGGAGTTCAATTAATCGCACAGCTCGTTTTTGCAATAGATATAAGTAGCTGAGGTTAGTTTTTGTCGTGGTTCCCCATATAAGAAGGCAATAGTGAAGGTGTGAATGTATTGTTGTGTAGTAAATCTGTCTTTTTAGCCATACTGGTAATAAGCAACGTAACGTGCAGAGTATCCCAACTGCTCGAGAGATGTTTTTTCGTAGGTAATTTATATGTACAGACCAGTCTAAATATTCGTGAAAAAAAAAACACCGAGGAATTTGTGAGATGTAACGCGATCAATAGGCTGTCCCTGAAAGCTAATAGTTTTGTTGCTAGTGTATATCTTGTTGCGGGGTCTAAAAACAATAAACTTTGTTTTTTTAGCGTTCAGATTTAACCTGTTGGCCCTAAGCCAGGTAGATAGGTTTTGTAACCATAGATTCGCTTTCAACTTAAGGTCGTCAATATCTGGCCCAGAGAAGAATACATTTGTGTCGTCCGCGTACAAAATAATGTCAGGTGTTAAGGGTATGTTTACTATGTCGTTTATGTATATAATAAACAAGAGAGGGCCAAGGATTGACCCTTGGGGCACTCCACAAGTAATTTTACCGAATTCAGATTTCTCATTGCCAATGTTGGTGTATTGCACGCGGTTTTCTAAGTAACTTTTTATAATGTCTAGAGCTATACCCCTAACACCGTATCTGGATAGTTTGAGCAGTAAAACTTCATGTTTAACGGAATCGAAGGCTTTTTTAAAGTCAAGAAAGAGCCCTACTGTAAATAACTTTTTTTTCTATATTGTCAACTATTTTATCTTTAATATCGAGTAATGCCATTTCTGTGGATTTTTTCTTTTGGAAACCATATTGATTTTTAACAATAATGTCCTTTTGCTGAAAAAAAATGAGTAAGTCTGGAGTTTATTGTTTCTTCTACAACCTTAGAAAACATCGATAAAACGGAGATTGGCCTGTAGTTACCAAGATCGTTTTTATCTCCTCCTTTGAAAATAACTGTTACCCTTGCAATCTTCAGTTCGTTGGGAAACGTTCCAGAGCTTAAAATGAGATTACAAATGTGCGATAGAGGTACACAGATAGCGTGGGCAACTGCTTTAAGAGGCACTGCTTTTATTTCGTCTACACCACAGGCGCTGCTGTTTTTTAATTTTTTTACGAAGCCATATATTTCTTGCGCTGTAGTAGGCGACATAAAAATTGTTGAGTCTGAGCTGTTGATGTAAGATGTGCAGCTAATATCATTGGTCGGCGGAGACGTGCAAACACCTGCCTTTAAAAAGTATTCATTAAATTTGTTTGCCAGTGAGCAACCTGAATATGGTACGCCCTCAATTAATATTTCCGATATTGCTTCTCTTTCGTTCTTGTTCCGAAGTTCATTAACGCAGTTCCACACTTTCCTGGAATCGTTAGAAATACTACTAAACCTAGTCTCGTAATACAAGTTGCGTGCGTGTTTAATATCAGCTGTTAATTTATTCCTCATTTTTTTTGTATTCAGCTAACTTATCAAGGTTCTTTGTTTGTATAAATGATGCAAATAGTTTATCACGTGCCTTTATTCGCTTCAGTAAAGAGGCATCAATCCATGGTTTTCTGGATTTTCTGTGCTTTTTAAGCTGTTCTAAGGGAAATGCAGTATAATATAGTTCTTTTAATGTTTTAATAAATAAGTCATAGGAGACGGTAGGATCAGTTATCTGCAAACAGGCTCCCAGCTAGTTCTTTCAACCAAATGCTTGAAATAGTCAACCCTTTCTGCTGATATCTTTCTAAGCAGAATAGGCGGCTGTTGTTTGCGTTGGTTGCGTTCAGTCATGTGGGGCGTAAAAAAGAGAAAGAAGGGCAAATGATCACTTATGTCCGATATTAACACTCCGGCATCAGATTGACCAATTTCATAGTTTGTAAAACAGACGTCTAGTAAAGTTTCGGACATGCTTGCTATCCTTGTAGGTACGTCAATAATACTGCGACAACCAAAAGAAAGAAAAACATCAAGTAGCTTTTGCGCAGATGACTCCATCGAAAGGAAGTTAATGTTCAAATCTCCACTAATTATGGTAGGTAGGCCAACGTATAAACAGTGCTCTAAAACACGCTCCAGAAATTCAATAAATTGGATTACAGCCCCGTTTGGAGGCCTATAAAGAACTACCAGCATCGTGTTGAGGCACTTCACAAGCACACATTCGTAGTGAACATCTATGAACGAGTATTCAGGAATAACTTCATAATTCAAGTGGTTTTTGAGGTATACTGCAACGCCACCTCCTCTTTTGTTATGTCGTGACACTGATATGCAGTTGTATCCTGGAAAGCTTACAACAGGGCAGTCATTAGAAAACCAAGTTTCGGTGAATGCTAAGACGTCGAATTGATGATCTAAGCTGTCTAAAAAAAGGTTAACAGAATCCTGCTTGTTTCTTAAACTTCTTGCGTTAAGGTGAAGCAAAGAAAATTGTTCGGCGCCACGTAAGGCCTTGAGACGCCTAAATGAATCGGCATCATGATAGCATGTTTTATCGTGTGTAGCCATATGCTTGCATGGCGCGAGAAAAGAAATAGTTACATTCTTACAGCTATCTTATGAGATCGAGATCACTGGTTGTCTTAATCACCAGTACTCTGTCACGTTCACTGCGCCGAACAAAGAATTTGCCATCCTTGACCCAGGCGAATTGATATTCCATTTCCCTTGCCTTTGTCCTCATTTGCCAGAATAGCCGTTTATTCTGAGCAGTCAAGTTTTCGTTGATGAAAACCTTCGATTTCTTTCTTCTAAGCTCCCCTCTTTTTGCAAGCCAAGCGTCACGAGTACACCGGGCCGAAAAACGCACTATAATAGGCGATGGTTTATCGGCCGCGTCTGTGCCTGCTCTGGTGCGCAATCGGTGGGCGGCTTCGATATCCGTTTCAGATAGTTTTGGAAGCTCTAGTTCGTCGGCCAAAAGATTCAGTTTTGCCATCACTTTCTCGTTAGTTTGTTCGGCTAGTCCATGGATTTCCAGATTAAGGCGTCTGCTATATTGATCAAGGTTATTAACTTCTTGCTTAAGCATTTCAACTTCCCGTTCATTTGTCTGCGTTTCGAGCTTTTCCACTCGTTTTCTTAAGTTGCTCATATCAGCACTCTGTTGCTTCATTCCGGCAAGTACTTTATCGTACTTGCTTGACATTTCCTGTACTGACCTTTCAATGCCAGACACAGTGTCAGCAACGCCTACCAGAGCGTCAACTTGTGATTTCATTGAAAGTAGTAACGACAATTTTCTCTGAATTTCACCTATTTCTTTTGTGAGGTTCATTTCGTGTTCCGCATTTTCTAGTTCAGTGCTCTGGCTGCTTCGAGCTTTGGACGTTTTACATGTTGCACAGTTCCACGAGTTCTTCGCCGCGGCAGATTTCTTTTTATATGCCGATTCTGTTACGCCTGAGCATGCACCTAAATGATACCTGTATTTACACTCTGAACACGACAGGTATGTTGTGTCCCGCACAACTTCATGACAAGAAATGCAAGTGTCCGTCATATTAGTTACTCAGCAGCAGTGGCAACCGTGTACTCAACTGGAATATGCTAAATTTTACATACAGACGAGTACCAACCTGGAAAAAGGAAGACGGTTTTCTTTAGTAGACAGTCGACGAACCACACGCTGCCACCGCTGCTGAATATGTGTGTGAGAGGCCACACGATGTCTTCTTCTTTTATATGTTCTCAGTGATGACGTCAGGCTTGTTATCCAACGTTGGCGCCACTGGTCGTCGCATCGATGGATGATAGCTCCGATTTTCTTTACACGCGTCGATTCCTGGAAAAAGGAAGACGGTTTTCTTTAGTAGACAGTCGACGAACCACACGCTGCCACCGCTGCTGAATATGTGTGTGAGAGGCCACACGATGTCTTCTTCTTTTAATGTCTCATGCTCACGTCCATCCGTCCGTCCGTCCGTCTGCGTGCGTCCGTCCGTCCGTGTCCATCCGTCCGTTCCCGCCCGTCCGTCCGTGTCTGTCCGTGTCTGTCGGTGTCCGTCCGTCCGTCCATCCGCCCGTCCGTCCGTCCGTCCGTCCGTGTGTCCCTCTGTCCGCCCATTCGTTCGTGTCTCTCCGTCCGTCCGTCGGTCCGTCCGTCCGTGTCCGCCCGCCCGTCCATCCGTTCGCGTCCGTCCGTCCATCCGAGCCCTGGCACTGCCAGGTGGCCGCCAGGGCCCGCAAACGGACGCCGGTCGCGTCGAACTCTACAGCGCTCGCGCCTTGCTTGCGTAGCGTCACTTCGCCCAGCGTGAGAAAATACGAACGCATGGAGGCAGATTATTCTCGCGTCTCGCTGCGATTCGCGGTAGAGAGAGAGAGAGAAGAAACTTTATTGTACTGGAGGGGATTAGGGCGAAGGTGGGTGGGTCGCCTAGTCCAGGGCCCCACTGGCCTTTGCGGCTCGCTGGGCCTGATCGAGCAGACCAACTTGGCTCTCTCGATCCTTGCGCGCAAGCCAGACCTCCCACTGCCTCTCAAATGGGTTTATCCCTAATAAGGGCGAGTTAATTTCGGGTGGCCTGAGTGTACACGTCCACGTTATGTGAGTGAGAGATGGCCGCTCTCAACACAACGGACATGTCTCCGGGTACTGAGTTGGGTGGATTTTGTTGAGAATTAATAGATTGGGGTAGGTGTTAGTTTGTAACCGGTACCAGTCCCTTGCCTGCCCGATGTCAAGTTTGGGGTGTGGTGGGCTGAATTTTTGCCTTTCTTTTCTCTGTGCCTCCAGGATGTCGCGCGAGGAGACTGGAGGTTCTTCGAGAGTCGCGATCAGTGCCCGGATACTAATTCCGCGAGCTATACCGTCTGCCCTCTCATTGCCCTCTAGCCCCGCGTGCGCAGGACACCAAATTATAGCGTGATATTATTCAATGTGTTTTCCTAGGATGTTTGCAGTAATTTTCGATACAGCTCCGGTCATGTATTGACGGCATGCTGACTGCGAGTCTGAGATAACTAGGGCGTCCTGGGTCTTGTATTCGGCATCTCGTATGGCCAATGCTATAGCTGCCGACTCTGCCGTGCTAACTGAGGCAGTTCGTATGGTTGCTGTAATTGTACTGGATTGATTTGTGACTACGACAGTGTATTTGTCTTTGTCTATTTTGCACGCGTCTGTGTAGTACGTCTCGATGGTGTCCGAACTGCCTTTGCAAAGCTCTGGCCCTGGCCTTTCGTCTGCCCTTATGATATTTGACACTCATGTTTTTGGGAATGGGAGAAGCCGTTATGTGTTCTCTGACCCCATGGGGTAGAAGAAGTGTCTGTTGCGGTCTTAGGTGATACCCTAGCTTTCGTAGTAAGGCTCTGCCTTGCTCTGTTAGTAGTAAGGCTCTGCCTTGCTCTTTCCCGCTGCGCGAGAATAACTGACGTTGCATGCTCTTCAAATGTGTTATGAATGCCCAGGTCCGATCACGGTAAAAAATTAAAAAAAAAACCACGCACACATTCCGTTTGTCTGCCGTCCCACTGAGAATGTAAAAGAAAAATGACGGCATAGTCAGTCGAATGGCCACAACCTTTCGCCGAACACACTTTGGAATGTGCAAAGTGTCCAATATTTTTTTTCCGCTAGCAAGCCATTGCTCCGTGACCCCCTGCGGGCATTTTCCCTTGAAACAGAGGATTGGAACGCTTCGAGCGCGTTCAGCTCTCAAAGCGGCGGCACTTCCAAAAGCAGTTCCTTCCCGTTGTGGCGGCGGAAGTGACGAAACGATGGCTGTCTCTGTCGCTCTGTCAGCCACCCCTCTAGCGTCTCAGGCTGGAATCCTAATATATTTACAAGTGTGAGATGGTATTTTGTGGTACTTGGCTCCCCCCACCGCCGGAGCCGACTTCGCCTGTTGCGGCGTCCTGAAATAGGTGGCAGCTTTATTGAAGAGTGATCCAGGCGACGAGTGTTTCCTGTAGTCTCTGATTGGGCGCTCTGAGCGGCTCTCTGTTGAGCAGTGCTCTGACCAAGGTCCGTTTTGAGAGAGCTAGCAAGAGCCACCTGTGAGGGCTTAAACCCTCTCACCCCCAAAGAACGTCACTTCAGGAAGCCAACGCTTCAAGTCTGCAGTTTTGACTTATTGGGCTCCTTTGCGTGTCGGTATTTATGGCCAGCCTGTATGGGCGGTGGAACCCTCAGCCGTCTGACACGGCGCCAACCGGCCCATACTATTGAGGATTCCGAAGATGGGGCTCGAGTTCGGCACCTGAACAGTCAGAACCAACCCACGTGCGGACGGAAGTGTTTCCGTACCTGGGTGACCCGAGAAGAGATATCACCCTGCAACTACAGCACTATCCGGCTATGAAGGCGGTATTTAACCACAATAACTCGAATTAGTGCTTGTCTGCAGCGGTAGAGAGACTTTTTCTTTTTCTCCAGTCTTGTGTTGAGCACAAACCGACACTGTCTAGCATTTCAGAAGCCCATTTAAGAAGCTCATGTTGCTTAAGTGCAATTAACACAGCAAAATTCTCATGAAAGCAACCCATGTGCAAAATAAATGCGTACTTACGCGATAGCGTTAAAGAGCTCGTTTCGCAGAAATTCCGGCGTCGGCGTCGGCGTCGGTGTCGGCGTCGGTGTCGGCGTCGTTGGTTGTGAGCGAAAAATCATCTTGTCCGTGACCGAAAAATCCTCATTTTGTCCGTGACCGAAAAATCGAGAAAGATGCAAATAAAATAAGTAATAAAAATTTTCGGGTCCGAGTGAGGATCGAACCCGGGTTGTCTGCGTGGCAAGCAGGTGTTCTACCACACAACCATGCCTCTTTTTTTTTCTCTTACATGGTATTTATTACAAATGAGGTTCGTGTATACACATAGCGTCCAAAAAAACTTAAGGCTTCCTCCACAAATGTACAATAGGCATTACAAAACAAATTTCCCGCAACACCTTGTTCTAAAAGGGTATTTGAGCAGTGCATTCTATGAACTGTGGATACCAGTCCGGCCGAAACTGTAGTTCTTCATAGAAGTCTTTTAGCTGTACAGTCATTTGCACGAAATGTGACCGCGAAGACACCATTGATTCCACATGCCTGTCTAACATGCGAGTTTTCCATAAACTGTGCATGCCCATTAACAACAGCATGTCGACTGGCATAGCATTGGGTTTAGCATTGGGTTTGGGTGGTACCAGATAACGTATGGTGTGAGAATTTAAATCAAGTTGCTTTTTAAAAGCCCTCTGCAGGACGTCCCAAAAGAGGATGGCGTCCTTACAACTAATGAAACAATGTTCTATTGTTTCTGGAACTTCACAGAGGCGGCAATTAATTGAGGATACAAAGATACCTTTGGTGCTTAACCAGGTTTTTACAGGCAGTGTTTCTGTGTGCACTTTGTAGAAAAATGTCTTGGTTATTGGTGAAATAGGCATTTTCTTCACACGTACTAGCACGTCATGACCAGACAATCCAGCATATAGTGAGCGGTACAGTGGGGCCGGAAATAACATATCTAATAGATCGTTATACAGATCTTTTCTTGCGCTAGAGAACAAATAATCATTGGAGAATCTTGCTGTGAGAAAGCGCACTGATTCGTATACTTCACGCATGAAACCTTGCAAATAGGGAGGCGATACAATATTAGTAGATACCACTAAATTTGGTAAAACATCGGCTAAATTCACTTGCAAGAAAGTTCGAAGCAGCGGATGGGCACAGTCGCGAAAATAGAAAAAACGTGATACCAGCTGTCTAATAAAGAGGTGAACCAACCCGAGACCACCTGCGCAAACTGGTCTAAAAACATTGTCACGCCTCATTGGTTCATAGGTTGATGACCAAATGAAGGTAGCAAATATTCGGTGAAACTTCTGAATGTAAACCCTGGAACAATAAATTATTTGCAGTACGTAGAATATTTTTGTTGCCAGAAACAGATTGCATGCCTTAGCTCTGCCAAAGATAGAGAGGTTATGCGGAATAAACGTCTGGGCATAACGCTTTAGGGTGGGTACACGTTCTTTCCAGTAATGTGCGCTTGATCTGTATGCATCTAAAGGAACGCCTAGGTATTTTGGTGGCACACAAGACCATTCAATACCCTCGAAATGGGTTGGTTTATAGGTCCATGGGCCAAACCACAGTCCCAAACTTTTTGCAAAGTTCATTCGTGCCCCTGAAATTGTTCCGAATTCCCGGATTGTTGACACCACCGTTTTTATACTGGAAAGATCTCTGCAAAAGAACGCTAGGTCATCCGCATACGCCAATACTTTTACCTCATTCCCATAAACACTGAAACCGTGGACGTTTGTAGATCGAATCACGTTTAAGCACAGCGGCTCCAAGTAAAGAGCAAAAAGCATTGGCGACAACGGACAGCCTTGTTTCACAGATGAGTTAAGGAACACAGGTTTTGACAGCTGACCATTAACAATCAAACGGGTCAAACAATCATTGTAGCATAGTTTTACGCCTTTAAATATAGTGGACCCAACGTTGGCATGTTCGAGAAGAGAAAACAGAAAAGAATGACGAACCCGGTCAAACGCCTTCGCTAAGTCTACTTGTAGCATTGCCAGTTGCTCGTGTGAGTGTGAACAATGTTCCAATACTGTGCGAGCGATGTGTATGTTCGTCTGTATTGAGCGACCTTTTAGACCGCAAGTCTGAGGGGCACCAATAAGAATCGACATTGCAAATTGAAGTCTGTTCGAAAGCACTTTGGCAAAAATTTTATAGTCAACATTGCACAATGCAATTGGTCTGTAGCCGTCAACATGACGGAGTTTTTCTCTGTCTGAGTATTTTGGAATTAGAACGGTGTGGCTTTTAGTAAAAGATCGAGGAAGCGTCTCCAGATCAAAACTCTGCTTAAAAATGTCGAAGCAGTACAGGACACAGTAATGATTTAAATGTTTTATAAAACTCGCCCGACAATCCATCAGGTCCTGGCGTTTTTGACAATGGTAATTGTGCAATGGCAAGATCTATTTCTTGTATAGTGATTGGCCCACTAATAGATTCACATTCCTCGTCAGTTAGAGGAGTCACAAATGACAAGAACTGCGCTACCAGATCTGCGTTTTCGTTTTCAGAAGAGGCGCTGAACAATTCTTTGTAATAATTTTCAAATTCTGACATAATTTCACCTGAATTAGTGACCAATAACCCTTTCGAATAAAGATCTGGTATAAATTTGGCTTTTGCGTTGCGGTGTTCATCGAGCAACGCTTGACGTGTGGGTTCCTCTGAATGCAAAGTACGGGTATTGCGTGATCGAACACGGGCACCTCTGTAACGCAAAGCGTCGTACCTCTGCAGTGCGTTCTTGGCATTAGCAATTTCGTCTGTATAAGAACCAGGCGCCTCACACTCAAATTCATAGAGGTTATGAAGATTTTGCTTTAGCATCTTTTGTTCTAATTTTCTGTAAAAGCCCCTCACAGATCCCATTTCTATAGCTGTTGCCCGAACTTCTTGTTTGAAAAATTCCCAAGAGGCAAACAAAGGCATGTCAGCCGACAAACAGCTCCTCAGTGCTACGCGGACGCGAGCAGTGAACTCCTGGTCGCTCACAATTGAGGAGTTAAGTTTCCAGAGTGCCCACTGTGGTCTGAAGTGAGATCGAGTGTTGCTACCTATCTGCCCCACAACAATGCAGTGATCTGAGAAGGAAATAGGTTCTGTTTTGCACGACACGTCACGGGAAATAAGAGGTGCTGAAACGTAAATGCGATCAAGTCGTGTATGGGTACTTCCTTGTGCGTGTGTATACGAGGGCAGGCTATTTAGCGTTCCTATATCTACTAGTCCCGCCTTTTCAACTATAAGTGACAGCACTTCAGCACTCCTGTCACTGCGGCTAAGCCCGGTACGATCAGATGGATTACACACACAGTTGAAATCGCCCATGAGCACAATGTTACGGTCAGGATCTAAAGAGGTAGCTAAACTTTCAAACAAATCACTGCGCCGTGGTGCATCACTAAATGCATATACGTTGATTAGGCGCCATGGCAAGCCGTACAATATAAAATCACATTGTATCAACCGCCCCTCTGCGTCAACACTCTATGCTACAGAATAATACGGCCGTTCAAGAAACGAAGATCGAGAGTGAAGTGGATACAGAGAGGGCCTTGCGGCCATATCTCTCTGTATTTGATGTGTTTGTGTCGCACGCTGTGGGCCTTTCGGCGGGCTGCCTTTTGTTTCTGAGGAAGAGTTTACAGCCATGCCTCTGCTTGGAAATACTGTGAAAATAACTTCCTCTGCTTGGAAATGCAGTGAAAATAACTTCCATGCTTCGCAAACGCAAGCGTCCTTTATATAGGTGTCGCAATATAACATGTAATATCCCAGGAATATTGCGCGGTACAAGCGTACATTGCCATCGGGCGTCAGAATATGCGGCTATCATAATGATTCCATAGTTTAAAACCAGCCAGCCATTACAAACGGCGCACACCTTACTGCGCGTATTCCCTTAACACCACGTAGTGGGTGCATAGCAAGTTCGAAAACATTTCCCACATTTGCCGCGCATAATTTCTCTTGGTTTAAAGCATACTACCCATTACATAGTATGCAGTAAGTGATTGAACTACGCAGTAGGGACGGGATATCGCTATCGCATTCTACTTTTAAAGGCGAAGCTTAAGGGTCCCCCAATTTTTTCTCAAATCATTGATGTTCGTTAGTGATTCAAGTGATCTGCTTTAATTATGCTATTTCTAGCATAGCACGTTTTGTTCTCTCCGAGAATGACGATGTCGGTGTCGAATGCTTGTTACTCTTGCTGCGGTAGGTATTGTACTTTTTATTGCGATTCATACATGGAAATATGTCATTTTGACCAATTACGTACTATGTAACCCACCGCCCTCGTCCCAGCTACGTAATGTCTTAAGAGCACTGAGAGTACTGCGACAAATAAGTAAATAAATAAATATATAAATAAATAAATTGGGGGGACGCCTAAGCTTCGCCTTTAAAAGTTGAATGCGATAGCGATATCCTGTCCCTAGTGCATACGTCAACCACTTAGTGCATACTTGGTATGCAGCTACTACGTGGTGTTAAAGGGGCCCAGCGACACTTTTTGAGCATGGTCAGAAAACGCTGCCGATCGGTAGTCGAGGCTCCCAAGAACGCACGAGCGAAATATTATGGCGTAGCACGCGGCCTAAAATTCACGATAAATTCTCAAAGTCACCTAAAAAATTGCTTTCTCTTCTCTCGACAAATGACGCTAAAAGCTCAAAAATCACTCGTCACAGCCATTGTATCAGCCATTGGCTGATTTGAGCATGGCGCGCTCGTTCGTTACCGGGGGTGCCGCGGGAGGCCGCGACTTGTCCATGCGTGCGCGCGTGATCGCAGTGAAAAGTCGGGTATTCGAAGAAAAAAAAAGGGGAAAAGTTCTCAAGGTCACGAGGCACGCGTCACGTATCTTCTTCCCGTGCCATCGCTCCCTGCTTAGCTTCCAGGGCTTTCGACGGGACGAGAGAAGAGAGAATGCAATTGCAGCGTGCGACAAATCTTTGTAACTCCGCTCGTACTCAGCGGATTGTAAAAATTTTTGCGGCAATGAATTCGTGAGGCAATAAGCTCCTTTAGTAAATCCATTCCATGGCTACTTGCAAAAGTGTTGCAGGGCACATGTTCTCACGCCCGATGGCAATGTATGCTTGTACCACGCAATATTACGGTGATATTACATGTTATATTGCGACGCCGATATACAAGACGCGTGTGTTCGTGAAGCAAGTTATTTTCACTGCATTTCCAAGCAGAGGAAGCTATCTTCACGGCATTTCCAAGCAGAAGCGTCGCTGTGTGGTAGAACACCCGCTTGCAACGCAGACGGCCTGGGTCCGATCCTCACTCGGACCCGAAAATTTTTATTATTTATTTTATTTGCATCTTTCTCGATTTTTCTGGTCACGGACAAGATGATGATTTTTAGCTCACAACCAACGACCCCGACACCGACACCGGAATTTCGGCGAAACGAGCTCTTTAACGCCATCGCGTTAATAAATAAATGAATTGCAATTTAACTGCGCTGCAACTTTATTTACAATATTAGGCTGCACTTAATGCCTTCGCGGGCTACGAGGAACCCCGAAATAAAAAAAAAGCTATTCTTGTATCCGTATCACTGTATCTGTATTCCGGAATACTTTTTTCGTCTTTTTGCAAAAGTATCTCCGAAATATCCCGTTATGTCAAAGGTGAATGCATCTCAGTATCTCTATTTTAGGCTTCGAACCCATGTATTTGGATATCTATATTCTGCAATACTTTTCTGAGTACCCCTGCTCAGCCCTCTGGTTAGAAGCTGGGCCCCCTCCGTGGCAGCCCAGCATTCTACCACAAAGCCGTGCTGATGCTTGAAACTCCTTCGCAAAAAGACCATATACAGTCTTCATGTCGGGGAGGGACGACGTTAAAGGGACCGAAACCAAGTTATGTGGTACCGATTTTCTTTAGCGCAACAAAAAGTTCACCGATCAGGGTATCTAATCACGGAATGGTAACGTGGAAAACGCCGCGAAACATTTGTATTCAGAGTTTTTCTCTCTGCGGCGAATATGTCTAATGCACACGTGACAACACATGCTGCAGGTGTGAGCGTGACAGCGGTTCGTGTACGAGCGCGGCAGTCTGCTGCGCATGCGTGCACTCCACGCGCATGCGCCGCTGCTCGACATGGCCTACTCGTGGCCTCGAAGGTTGCGCCGCGTCGCACCGTGCAACTCATTTTACCTCGTAAGCAGTAGAGATTTCAGCAGGGCTGGATAATAATTACATACTGTAATTTTGAGGACTAATTATGGCGCGCACGTCAGCATCAGGCTACGTGACCACGTACAGCTACAGTGATCAACTAGATGATCCAGCTTCAAGGCTTTTCCGCTTCGCTGTGTGACGTCCCAACGGACGCTGACCGGACCACAGGCGTCGTGCAGTGTTTACACCCATTTCCTTAACCCGCTCCTCGACAAAAAGAAGAACCCGAGGCGACGAAGACGCATTTCGAGGCGGCGTTCTTTGAAGTTTTTTTCGACAGCCATCGCAGGGCGCTTTGCGCACCCTTCAGTTTCACGGCATGGGTGCAGCTGGGCGCCTTTTGTTGATTCCCCTTCCTGCGACGCCGCTGCCTCTGCAGCTCGCGGCGATCATTACCGCGTCCTCCGTGAACGGCCGTCGGCGGCACTCGAAGAAAGGGAAGCGGCGACAACGAGAAATCGTCGGAAGGCGCCGGGACACGCGCTGAAGCCCGACCTTGACATCTGGTCGTCGGGCGCAGGGGGAGACCGGGGCGATGGGGAAGGCCAGAGGCTCTTCTACACAGCACTCAAGACGTTATGCGCTTGCCATTAGGAACGGCGCGCTTTGTCTCCTGGCCACCCACGCGTCTCCGAACAGCCGGCCCGTTGCCCTCTCTCATTTTTGAGCTTGTAGATTTTGTGTGTGCACTTCGCTGCGAGAGAGTTTTACGTGGCGGTAGGCTACGAGGGCGGTCGTCCGGCTGACAGGCACCGACCGACAAGGGAAAACGTCGTGTCAATAGCGACGATTGGTCAAGTGCCACGGAGGTGCAACGGAGGGGTGGAGTCGAGTCCAAAGAAAAGGGACCACGGGAACACGATCGGGATGGTGCGATGAGAATCATGAGATAGGATGAGAGTCGATGAGATGAAGGAAGAATGGTAGGGTAAAGTAGAAAAGATAGCGACGAGAGACGATGAGGCGAATGATTGGGAGGTGATGAAAGAGGACTGAGATGGAGATGACTGAGGGAGAAGACGAAGGAGATGATGACGAGACGATGGAGACTTAGAAGATGACAGCGATGCTGTGAGAACGAAGAAGTGCGCGGCGACGACCGATTCGGCCCCATGCAGCAGCGCCTGCGAGAACAACCTGCGAGACCCGACTCGAACAACCAGCCCGTGCGCCAGCGACAAGACGGACTCACTCGTGAGATGAACTTCTCCCTTTCTATTCTGACAAAATTTGCGAAGTGGCAGGCAGCGAATTTGAGACATTGCGCGGATTAACGACTCTACCTGCTTTTACTTATGGTGTCGCTGTATTACAATTATTTTCCTGATGTGTTCTATATTGCATGTCGCGAGTGTTGTATTCCTTTGTTATAATTTTGTATGACCTGTGTTGGTTGCGGTGAACTTGTGTGTATGCCTTTTATAATCGCTAGTAAATAACATGTGTACGTAGACCAGGAAAGCTCGTTGCCTCTCTTCCTTCCCGGCCCCAGCACGAATCCTTTGAGTAGAAGGTTGTTGAGATGCGCAGCCAGGAGGGGGGTGAGCGAGTGTAATCGTGGGTGAGCGAGTGAGCGAGTGTTATCGTGGCGACGTAGGCGAGAGGTTGAGGAAAGTGATTTGTGGCCTCCCCTCTTTGGCGGCGGGTAACTGGGGACATCTCACTGAGTGACATACCGGTTTTTTGTACTTCTAAACCCCATTTAAGAACATAAATCTCAAAACAAGAAAATGAGGGTGGAAACTATCACTATATTTCACAGTCTTTTCATATCTACCAGGATCTAATCACACGTTCTGGCCAGTTGTCGGTCTCTTTAGCATGTGTAATATAGCGGTGTAAAGAGGTAAAAACTTGGACCATCTCCCCGAAGGGAACCCTGATGGGATGCGAAGCAGCAGCGGTGCGCACGGCGTTGACCCGGTTGAAACGGGCGTCGACGCGGGTGCTGGAAGAACGGTTTGAAGCGAAACTCGGTGTAGCGTTTACTCGAGTAAACGTTTGTTTGAAACGCAAAGACACGGGAGGCGGGTCAGAGTTGTTACGAGCGGGCGGAGCAGCCGGCAGCTGCGGGCGCTGCCACGAGCATGCTGCGGGTGAGGGAGAGAGTGACGTCAGCGCGCACCTGCGAGGGAAGCGTGCGAGGGGAGCGTGACCTACTTGGCAACGCTCCAACACCTACGGCGAGGGGAACGCGTTGCGGCGCATTCGTACGGACTTACGTAACGTACGGTGTTACACACGTGAGTCAAATAGCTGCTTCGCACCTAAAAAAAAATTACACCATCTCCCGCTAAAGGTAACCATGTGTAGATGTGAAGCAGCGGGCGCGAACGCTTACACTGCCGGCGGCGTTGACGCTGGCGCTCATCGCAGCGTTGCGCAGGAGAGAAAACTGGGGAGGCGCAAAGCACGCAGTGATGGAGCGGTGTTTCCTACTGGAACATGCCAATCGCTGCTAATGGGCAATGAGAGACAGAAGACTCCGACTGGACACAGAGACCCGCACTCCGCTTTTAGTTAACGCGCACGCTGCGAATTTTTATTGTTCAACAACGCACAGGAGAAATCTCCCACCGGCACCACCTTGGAGGTCAAGATCCATTGCCATATATACGGGATGGCCAGTGAACGGTTGTGCAGCGCGAGCAGTCGGGTTTTTCAACCAAGAAACTCGCTAGCAGACGCTGCCTGCGTCGGCGTCGCGAGGCGAGAGAGGGGGGGGAGTGTAGGAGAGGAGAGAGAGGGGGTGACACGCATGCGCAGTGGGGAGTGTGAACGCCGTGGGCAGGGGTGCGTAGAGGAGAGAGGGGGGGGGAGCATAGGAGAGGAGAGAGAGGGGGGGACGCGCATGCGCAGGGGGAGTTAGACGCCGCGGGCAGGGATGGAGAGAGGGGGGAGTGTAAGAGGGGAGAGAGGAAGGGAGGCGCATGCGCAGTGAGGGGTGCGGTTGCCGCGGGGAGGGATGCCTAGAGGAGAGAGAGGGGGAGAGGAGGTTTTTTATTTTTATTTTTTTTTAACTGTTTGCGCATGCGCAGTAAGGGGTGGGCACGCGGCACACCACCACCACCACCACCACCGGATTAAGCTTCGCCATAAGATGCTTCACATCTAATACAACAACGCGTCACACGAGTCGAATTGCGTATCTAGTGGGTCGTTCGATGCTTCCATCCCATTCCAGTCATAATTTTTCATCGTGATCAGCTCTGGCCTCGAACAACAGTTATGGGCAGTCCAACGGGCCCGCGACGCAGCGGAGAGATTTGGTCTTTCTGTTCCGAAGTAAGAGTGGCACCCAACGCGCTAAAGAACATTCCGAAGGACCCAATAAAGTTTATCTATCCATCCGTTCATCGGTCACATCATCGACAAAGTGCACTTAATGCCTTACAGGTCTGCGTTAAAGCTAGGTATCACACTTCTCCCAGATTGACGAGTAATAACTTATTGCATGCTTCCCTACTTTACAAAAGTTATGGTGACTTATTGCGCAGTGGGTAACTCACAAGTGTGTTTGTAATATTTGCCAAGCAAGCCCATAAGGCCCCCATGATCCATTGCCTCAGGACCTCAATAAAGTTCTCTCTCTCTCCCGTTGACGCGTGTAATATAGCGTGGTAGGAGAGTAAAAAAATCACAGCATATCCACGGAGTAAATGATGATGAGTGGGAGAAGCTCCGGAGGTTCAATGCAAAGACGAGATCGATGCAGGTTCCTCGGATGGTGGTTGGTTGCATGTGGTCAAACGATATGCATGTGAGACCATATCGCGAT
The DNA here is from genome assembly GCA_030522465.1 of Rhipicephalus appendiculatus. Lineage (NCBI taxonomy): Eukaryota > Metazoa > Arthropoda > Arachnida > Ixodida > Ixodidae > Rhipicephalus > Rhipicephalus appendiculatus. The sequence continues at coordinate 621,735 of JALIZH010026545.1, forward strand.
GCCATGTGTTGTATGGCATCGCGACCGTCATCGTCATCAGCGTCATCGTTATGGCGCATAGTGGGTACATTCCATGTGGTGTGCCGTGATGGCAGCGTCATCGTCATCACACAGGACCTTGAAAATCGAGGTGGCTACTACGTACTACAAACTACAGGGGACGCACGACCCACGGCATAAGGAGCTTCGCCCCTAATATCGACTGCGCGTTACACAATGCGAACTACGTAACTAGTGGGTCGTTTAAATCTTCCAACCCCTTACAAGGGGCTCCAGTCATAATTCTTCATCGTGGTCAGCCACCGCATCAACACAGTGCCCATAATGGCCTTGGAGATGTGGAGCGGGTACCTGGCTTGTCCACTGAATGACGAATAATGGCTTAGTGGGAGCTTTGCAACTTATAGAAAATTATATTTTATGTCGTAGAGCGCACATTGCAAGTTTACTATATTAGTAGACCCAAAAGACTTAATTAAGCACGGGCTCCGGCAATGGCGCTCTTCCAGCTTTCGCATGACTGCGCTGCGCTTTCCGCGTAAGCCTCGCGTTTTTTATTGTTGGTGTTTTTATTGTAGCACACAAACCCTTACATATGCACCGCGATGACTCTGCAACCTATAGCCCACCGTCGCTGTTCCCCGCAGGAATACACCAAAGAACGCTGTTGATTCTGAAACGGCAACCAGGGTGTATAAGGACAGTAACTTACACCACAATGCCGCGCAGTACCCCTGCCGGCTGGCTTGTTTTACGGTGTACTGTAACATGGGTACCAGTGCTCCGCCGGACCACGAGCTGCCGTATAGACGCCACTGTATACAACGGGCCTGCGATATGCACACTGATACTGATACTACAAAAAAAGGCGAGATCCACCTCTTCACCTCAAAGTGCAATATAAACGCAGCTGCTTGGTGACTGCTTCGCGTGACATGAAGTCAGGACAATGTCCCGGGATCTCCCGTAATTTTTTTTTCGCCTTTAATTTTTTTCAGAATTAGAATCATGGCTACGGGAGCAGTCAGAGACCTGGGAAGACCAGCGCACTCTGGTCTTACCATAAGAATCGCAGTGAGGAAGACGCTGCACAACTTCACCTTTTCCACTGACTACGGTACAGAACCTGTCGTGGGAAAGTACCAGGACCTCGTGGTGTCAGGCCATGAATACGTGCCTCGGTTCTCGTCCGAACTTTAATATTAGGCATGTTTACATGGTGAGTATTCATTCTATATTGTCACGTGGTTGCGACGGTGAGGACAACTGCAGCAAGACTGGAAAAAGCGTAGGTTTTTATTTCGGCGATCTTGTGCCACAGGAAATGAAAAGTCAAGGTACAAGCCATTCAACCTGAACTGACAGCGGCGAACATAGCGTCGGTCGTTGGTAATCTGATCTGCGGTGAATCGCCGGCATTTATACATGCGGCATCGAACATTCCAGCCCTACCGGTGGTGCTCGCGTAAGCTCCCGGCATAAACTTGACTATTCGGGTCCTGCGCGTAGTCTAAACCGAATTATCTCAAACAATGGCGAATCTTCTCAAACAATGCGGCGTGATCAGCGCGGAGCGTTTCCAACCGTATCATTAAAGCAAACCAGTTAACAGGCATGAAAATATAAATAGTGGCAGTTTAAATTCAGAACTTTGGCAGCTTGACTAGACATAGGTAGCTTGCAGAAAGCGAGGTTCGATATTCGTCTGGCTGCATCGGCAAGCACGGAAATAGGCAAATGGGCTCAGTTCACGCATATACGCTTCAAGCAATTCTATGGGGTTAAGTAACTTCAACGTGGTGCGCTTCATTTTAAAGGGCTCCTCACTAGGTCACATAACGGATTGTAGTTAGACACTGGAAGTTGTTGCGTGCCCAATGACGAGAATTTGGCCAAAAGAATTTTTCAAATTGGTTCGCAAAACCATGATGCGAGCAGGCGAATTTGAAACCCCCAACTTTCTCCGTGTAGCGGTCACAAGCCATATCACTTCCCTGCCCTCTTGGCATGTGAGCCGGGGAATCACACGATGCATACAAATCAGCACTTCATGCGCATGCAACGTCGCGTGCGCAGCATGTACCCAACCAGCCCGGACCCCCCTAGCACGCGAGTGGCGTTGTGTCGGCGTTCTGAGAGCTTCGTCTCTCGGCAAGCTACGCTGAATGCGTGCTCGCCGATCACTTGGGTAGAAACCTATTACTGGGCATGAAAGCTGCGACATTTGTACGGGCAAGAGAGTAGCAGTATCATGAAACAGTGCGGCATGGGCGTTGTGTTAGACGCGGGAGAATAAATAAGGCTAATGACCGCTGGAACGTGGTAGAAAATTAGTTTCCTTGTTGGGGCTGGCGTATGCACGACGCGCAGACCATGAGAACACGAACGCACGCCAAACGAAGGCAGATTAGTGCTGCATCTCTCTGCAATTCGCCGTTAAAAAAATTCGCCGCGTATCTGCGTGCTTCGCTGCAAATGTCGTCGAAAGACGATAGTCTTCTGCCGGCCGTACTACTATGTTTTGCCTTGCCTCAGAGAGCGCCTCCTCTATGTTGAATCGGCCGCATCAGGCTGGCATTGATAAAGTAGAGGAGGCGCTGCGTGAGATATGGACGCCATTTGGCAGTGGCATCGGAAAACATGAACTTGTGCAGAACCCAGGGCCACTGCCAAGCTTTTTCGTGCATAGCGTCGCATTTTTAGCGCAGCCTTAGACACACTAGCGTCTTTAGAATTACGTATCTATGTATTTTCTATTAAAGGAACACACCACCAAATAATTTCGTATTGATGTTGCGCCTCAGGTATGGGCAACGTTTGCTTTTTGATCGACAATGTTCACAAGTATGAACGCAGCCGCTTGAGCAGGATTGCTGCGCGTTCAGCAAGTGGTTAAACTGTGGCCGGGTGGCTGAATCGAGGGACAGACAGACAGGTAGAAAGACAGACCAAAATTTCAGCGTTGAGGTATCTCAAGAAAGACTATCGTCTTAAAAAAAGAGAGGCGCACATTCCGTTTGCGTGTCGAATTATTTCGCTCAAATGTCATTCATTTATTCAAGCAACTAATTAAACAAACTGCACATGTCACGTCAAATAATTATCCCAGTGTCACGTCTTACTATGGGTGACGTCAGAGCACAGATGTCTACGTAGAGGAGCGACGTCAAAGCACTGACAATTAGTCGGGAGTTTCCTTGTTGTACGTCCTCCCCTCGTTTTCTGTGCGCGCGCCCGCGAGACGAAAGGCAAACGGCGTTCAGCTTGAAATTTGACCTATTTCCGCGGCTCAGAGCATTCCAAATTTTAAGGCGAAAGCCTTTAATTTCTTATGCTCACGTCCGTCCGTCCGTTCGTCCGTCCGAGCCTTGGCACGGTGCCAGGTGCCCGCCGGGGTGCGCAAACGGACGCCGGTTGCGTCAGACTCTACAGCGCTCGCGCTTTGCTTGCGTAGCGTCGCTGTGCCGAGCGTTTTCAATCATGCAAGGAGGGAGACCCGCGCATCGCGTGCCATTCTGACCGACCCCGTCACAATGGACACAGGCGTTCGCGGAACGCACTTAGGAATTTACAAAGGCTTCATCAATTTAAGCGCTGGAACACGGATGGCGTTTTCACGTTGCGCAAAGGGCGACAAAATACGAACGCATGCGAACGGAAGCAGATTAGTCTCGCGTCTCGCTGCGATTCACGGTAAAAAAAAAAAACACAGCATATCCACGGAGTGAATGGTTATGAGTGGGCGAAGCTGCGGAGGTTTATCGGTAAACCGTAATCTTCCGTGAATTCTGCCCGGTACATCATCATCCGACGTGAGATCGGGCGCGTTTATACTAAAGGGTCGATGACAGTTATGGTGACTGAAGCAATCATGGTTACACCGTGAAATCTTCAGTGGTTTCGCCCAGCAGTAATCAAAGCGATAGTGTGTGTGAAATTTTATTCAAACTTCAACGACCGGTCGTCGTCCTTGGTCCGCCAAGCAGCACGATCCGGCAAGCGCACTCGTACGGCGGTCCGCGCAATCGGAGAGCAGCTGCACCGCCAACGCCATCTAGCGTACCTTCACACAACCGCCATATTGTACGCATGTCTATAGGACAGCGCCCTCTCGGAAACGAGACGAGAACTGGAGATGACGACACCAGATCCACGGAGTGAATGATGATGAGTGGGCGAAGCTTCGGAGGTGCGTCGGTAAACCGGTAATCTTCCGCGAATTCTGCGCAGTCCATCATCAACGACGTAAGATCGGGCGCATTTATACTAAAGGGTCTATGAGAGTCATGGCGACTCGCAGCTCACTTTAATTTTACATGTACGTTGTCAATTTTTTATTGTTTAATCACGCACAGGAGACATCTCACACAGGCACTACCTTGGAGGTCGAAATCCAGTGCGTACTGGCTACTCAGAATGCATGGACAACCGAGGACCGCCGAAGGTGGTGCCATAAGGAGCTTCACCCCTAAATATATTCACCATAAACAAGTACCGCCATCTAGCGGACATTCCTAGAACTAAACGAGAGGTGGTTACCTACAACTACATACAATCGAGGACGCACGACCCATGGCTTAAGGAGCTTCGCCCCTAAAAATAAAAAAGAAAACACGCAGACATTCCGATTGTGTGCCATCCCACTCAGAGTGTAGAAGAAAATAGACGTGGCATAGTCAGTCGAATGGCCACAAGGTTTAGCCGAACACAATTTGGAATGTACAAAGTGTCCTTCAATTTTTGGCAGACGTGAGCGCGAATGCGCAGTGTATTCATGGCGATCGTTAGCTCAAAATCGTCAAACCTGCTGAGGGGCTCGTTAACAGCCAAGCTGCTTAAGCTCTCAGAAATTGGTTAGTTGGAAAAAGAAATGATCATCATCTTGAACCGGCACGCGCGCTGTACATGTACACCATCTTGTTCATCTTCGTCTTCTGCTTCGCTCCCAGAACACGACTGTCGATTTATCTGGCATGGCCATTTAATAATCCTGATGGGTGAGAGAACAGGTGCATAGAGGGCGAAAGTAAGAGACTGAATCAGATATAAATAAAGGGAAAGAGAGAAATTCTTGGCGGAAAAAAATTCTTGTCCATGAGACGGGTTTCGAACCCACATACCCTCGATCCAAAGGCGAGCGTCGTAACCATTCGTCTATGCAGTTTACTGCCCTGGAACAAGGCTTTATTTGTAAACGACGCACACAATGTAGACACAATTTTCGCTTGTGTGAGACGTACGGGAACGATCTTCATCTCTATCATAGCTGACAAAATTAACGTTTCCCTTCCCTCCCTCTGACAAAGATTTTAGGGGCGAAGCTCCTTAGGGTGTGGGCTTGTCCCTCCTCTGTAGTATGTAGTAGTATGTAGCCACCATAGGTAGGTCATATGTGGTGATGTCACATATGGCCCCACTACCGTGCCATATGTGACGTCTCCACTTTCCCTGCATTTCACCGATCACAAAGCGGTGATAATGAAGAGACCACGTAAACCAAAAGTACAATAAAAGTTTGATGTTTAATATATACACGGTGTTTCACACTCTTTATATGATTTACTGGGCGAATTTCACGGAAGAGTTTCACGGTTTACCGATGATTCCCTCCAGAGCTTCGCCCCACTCATCATCATTCACCCCGCGGATATGCTGCGAATTTTTTAGGGGCGCAGCTCCTTAAGCCATGGGATCGTGCGTCCTCGATGTATGTAGTTGTAGGTAACCACCTCTCGTTTAGTTTTAGGAATGTCCGCTAGATGGCGGTACTTGTTTATGGTGAATATATTTAGGGGGTGAAGCTCCTTATGGCACCACCTCGGCGGTCCTCGGTTGTCCATGCATTCTGAGTAGCCAGTACGCACTGGATTTCGACCTCCAAGGTAGTGCCTGTGTGAGATGTCTCCTGTGCGTGATTAAAAAATAAAAAATTGACAACGTACATGTAAAATTAAAGTGAGCTGCGAGTCGCCATGACTCTCATCGACCCTTTAGTATAAATGCGCCCGATCTTACGTCGTTGATGATGTACTGCGCAGAATTCGCGGAAGATTACCGGTTTACCGACGCACCTCCGAAGCTTCGCCCACTCATCATCATTCACTCCGTGGATCTGGTGTCGTCATCTCCAGTTCTCGTCTCGTTTCCGAGAGGGCGCTGTCCTATAGACATGCGTACAATATGGCGGTTGGGTGAAGGTACGCTAGATGGCGTTGGCGGTGCAGCTGCTCTCCGATTGCGCGGACCGGCGTACGAGTGCGCTTGCCGGATCGTGCTGCTTGGCGGACCATGGACGACGACCGGTCGTTGAAGTTTGAATAAAATTTCACACACACTATCGCTTTGATTACTGCTGAGCGAAACCACTCAAGATTTCACGGTGTAACCATGATTGCTTCAGTCACCATAACTCTCATCGACCCTTTAGTATAAACGCGCCCGATCTCACGTCGGTGATGATGTACCGGGCAGAATTCACGGAAGATTACGGTTTACCGATAAACCTCCGCAGCTTCGCCCACTCATCATCATTCACTCCGTGGATATGCTGTGTTTTTTTTCAATCAGCAGTAATCTTAGTGGACCGCAGAGATGCACGCTTTTCATGCGTATGGTGATTATTATATTGTCACGTAGTTATGAGTTGGACGTAGGTAGCAGGCGACTTGTCCAAGATGAAACTCTTTATTTGGCCGAAATTGTCGCCGGGAAACGGAAAGTCAAATTACCGCAAGCAAGGCACGCTGTTCAATGATAGCGGCGAACAGAGCGTCAACCGTCAGAAAAAGTAACAAGTGGTCAAGCGCGTCGGCTTTTATACATGTATCGTCGAAGATTCTAGCGTTATCGCTAGAGGCTGCATAAGTTCCAGAACTAACTGTAATAATCGTGTTCAGCACGTAGTCTAATCGGAAGGTTCTAACCTTATCTAGATGGTTCCCAGTCATTCAGGGGCGCTTTGCGCAAGGCAGCAGTTACATTGCAATGAGGCGATAACATGAAAATAGATAGAAAGGAGTAGGTGTGGCAATATTGATAAGTCACAGTTTCGCCGCTAGCGCGAAGCAATGAATGCGATAGCAAGAAATTAGAATGTCACACAAAGAACGACAAGCAGCTCGATACTTGCAGAGCGCCGCCGCAGCGCAAACGACGCTCGAAAAGGACGCATAGGTATACACAGGACAAACGTGAACTGACAACTGTCATAGTTGTTACGTGTTTGTATTTGAGCAACGCGCTGCGAGTGTCCACAATACAGAAGCCGGCGCTGTTGTTGTCGTTGTTGTTGTTGTTGTTGTTGTTGTTGTTGTTGTTGCCTCTGACATGGCTCATACCAACTGAAGGGGATTGGCCAAGAATTGATTTTATATGATGCTGTTAGACTTTTCGACGCTGTTTGATATTTCTTTTTCTTTTCAACTGCGACACGTTGGAATCACCCCTCTGCGTCTCCTGCCACGCGGTGGCGTCTGACGCCAAGTGTGCCCGGTGTTTTTTTTTTCTAAAGACGATAGTCTTTCTTGGGATACTTAAGGGGAGATGCGAGTCGAAAAACGCGTTTTTTTTTCTTCAAAAATTACATATTTTTGCTTTAATTTGCTTTCACGAGTTTAGTTTCTCTACTTTCACGACAAAAAAAAACTGAAGATTGTAATTAAACTCGAAGTTGGTCAAAATCGCTTTTAAAGAGCACAAGGTGGCTACTAAAAATCTAAGAAGTCCTGGTTGTCTAGAGTCCCCTGGAAATTGTCACCTGGCTGCTTGCCATTGCATTTCACATGAGGGGTTCACAAAAGTCACATGCTCAAAATAACCATGATTGCCAAGCTCTCATTATGGAATAAATCATCTTAAATGAGAAATCTTTTCCGCATAGATGAGCTTTCACTTATACATTTAAAATGCTTTTTTCTCAAGATACAATTCTGGGCAACTTCATGAGTTTTTACATCATGTGTTTGGTACTTCTGATAGCCAGATCGGGATGAAATTTCGCCCACATATTTCTTAACATGTGCAGAGTGCAAGTATCTACTTTAAAACTTGATGTCGCAGATATAATTATTACGAACCTAAAATAAGCAATTAGTATGGGCTGAGCATTCTAAGGCTTCTCACGTAACAATTATTCTTGTCCATTAGAATGTCTTATACGCCCTTTCTTGATAGTTATTTGCATTCTACGGATAATGTGAAGCAATGTGAGTCACTAATGGCTCAGAACGAGAAACATTTACTGGTAAAAGAAGAGTCTACAAAAAGAACTATATTTTACACATTGTCGTGGCACAAAACGAAAACTGTAAAGCTTACTATAAAACTAATTGCATATTTCAAATCAGCAACTCAACGATTCGATACCCAGAGCTGCGCCCACTCGTCATAATTCACTTCGTGATTTTTTTCCTGATCGTTGAACAGAAGGCCGTTGGCTCGTGCGCAAACTGCTCGCCGCCTTAGTGCACGGTTACAACGCACTTTGTCTTTTTCTTAAATCCAATGTGGTGGCGATGCCAATATTTACGCATTTTACTCCACATTTGTCGTAACTTTTTGCGAAATGCACAACAACCTCAAGTACCTTCTTAAAACAAAAAAAATTACACCATCTCCCGCTAAAGGGAACCAACCATGTGTAGATGTGAAGCAGCGGGCGCTAACGCTTACACTGGCGGCGGCGTTGACGCTGGCGCTCATCACGGCGTTGCGCAGGAGATAAACCTGGGGAGGCGCAAAGCACGCAGTGATGGAGGGGTGTTTCCTGCTGGAACATGCCAATCTCTGCTAATGGGCAATGAGAGACAGAAGACTCCGACTGGACACAGAGACCCGCAGTCCGCTTTTAGTTAACGCACACGCTGCGAATTTTTATTGTTCAACAACGCACAGGAGAAATCTCCCACCGGCACCACCTTGGAGGTCAAGATCCACTGCCATATATACGGGATGGCCAGTGAACGGTTGTGCAGCGCGAGCAGTCGGTTTTTTCAACCAAGAAACTCGCTAGCAGACGCTGCCTGCGTCTGCGTCGCGAGGCGAGAGAGGGGGGGAGCGTAGGAGAGGAGGGAGAGGGGCGGGGGTGGACGCGCATGCGCAGTGGGAGTGTGGACGCCGCGGGCAGGGATGCCTAGAGGGGAGAGGGGGGAGCGTAGAGGAGATAGAGGGGGGGACGCGCATGCGCAGTAGTAGTGTGGACGGCCACGGGCAGGGAGGCCTAGAGGAGAGAGGGGGGAGCGTAGGAGGGGAGAGAGGAGGGGAGGTGCATGCGCAGTGAGGGTGTGGTTGCCGCGGGGAGGGATGCCTAGAGGAAAGAGAGGGGGAGAGGAGGTTTTTTATTTTTATTTTTTTTTAAAGGGTTTGCGCATGCGCAGTAAGGGTGGGCACGCGGCACACCACCACCACCACCACCGGATTAAGCTTCGCCATAAGATGCTTCACATCTAAAAGAAAAGAAAACCAATACAAACGTAACAAGTGACACTAAAAATAAAAACCCACCATCTACGTCCTTGGAAGGGTAGCGCTTAGTGGACATGGACTTAAGGAAGGCACACAGACACATACGGTCTGTGTGTCTGTGTGCCTTCCTTAAGTCCATGTCCACTAGCACTCCCTTCCAAGCATGAATTTCCAACTCGCCCAAGAAACAGCACTGTCCACCATCTACAGCTCCTGGGAAGCGGGCATTCTATCTATTCACCACTTTGGTAGAGCCGCGCGCCACTCCTCAACGACGACGAATTGCAGGCTACATATCGCAGCTCCATCAGCAGATTTACGTTCTTTTGGCTTCACTTAGGGTACAATAGTGCTGCGGCCCGTCCGAGCACTTGCCCTGTTCTGTATCACGCTGCTATGAATATATCGGAGAACATGTGGCTTAACTGTCGGCACTCAGAAAAGTATGCTCGTGTTGCTTGTTTTCTCGTGCAGCATTTCAAAACCGATCCTGCACAACAACATGGAGCTCCCATCTGTTAGCAGTAAAAAAGCGCGAGCGAGGCGCCTCGACTTTGATTTCTTGTCGTAGTAATAATCACTAATGGGATTGAACGTCCCTAAACTAGGATATGATTATGAGAGACGCTGTAGTGGAGTACTTCGGAAACTTCGACCACCTGGAGTTACCTGCACCTAAATCTAAGACGCGGACCTCAAGCATTTTCGCATCCATAGAAAATGCGGCCGCCACGGCTAGGATTCGATCCCGCGACCTGTGGGTCAGCAGTCAAGCGCCATAAGCACTAGACCACCGTGGCGGGGCGATTTATTCTCGTTTATGACATAATTACTACCAATAATGTCCCCTACACACTCTTTGGCTTTATTGTACATTGGTTCTCATTAACGCCGTGTCTAACAAAGGAGTCATGAGCTCTGAAATCTCCCCTTCCTTTGTCTTGTTACTATATGTCAGATGCGTACAAAAGTGAAATGGAACAATTACTCCCGAATAAATTCTAGGATAAGTTATCCACACTTTAACTGCAATGGTGCTCGGAGCTAGGCGCCTTGATTACATAAACGCGCTCGCAAAAAATGGATAGCTCTCCTGCAATCATGTACACATATAAGCATGAAATGGCTACCAGATACTAGTCGTGGCATTAAAATGGGTGTGATACATGTTCGTTAGGGCACACCCAACACGGCACAGTATACCACATTACACCATGCTGCGCACAATTTCATAAAGACGCTAATGTTTCCTGTCACTGTGTGTGTGTGATGGAATGTCACTGTGTGGGTGTGATGGCACATGACACTCGCCACACGTATCTCATCACAGTGGGTTGAATCTTGGGCTTTCTTTAGCGTCTGCGGCCAGACGCGACGAAAGCTCCAGGCTTAGTGATACCAGATGAACTTATTTTGAACAGAGCCTCGTTGCAAGTCTCGTCTAAGTCAAGAGAATACGACGCCACTCCTGACGCTGATATGTCACACACATAGTGGCGCCCTCTTTCGAAAAGGTGGCACAAAATGCACACCGTGAAACTCGCGGATAACTGGCGTTAAAAGGAGCACAGGCTAAGTGCACGGTGCCCTGCGTAAATGACAGATAAATCTTCAGCAAAGTAGAAGTTACGGCTTCAGTGGCATCCTTTTTCGAAAAGACAAATTATGGGTATGGTCGAAATCACCATCCACGTTTATAGTGGAATATTGTAGTGAGTGGATGGTGCTGGATAGCGGGTAGTGGGCAAGGTGGTGTTGGATGGAAGACACAGTGGGTGGATAGTGGATAGTTGTGTAGGTGGGCATATAGTGGGCAGCCTAGATGGTTGTATGGTGGGTAGAAAGTCTGAGGTGTACAAGGTAGCGGGCAGGTACGGAAGGGACGGGCATAGTGCCAATGAAATATTTCCCTTTTAGTACTATTTCAGTTACATTTGAAAACGTATCTTCCTGTGACACAAGACACACAACCACAGAACTTCCAGCTTCATTCCAAACGTGTTATCAGGACAAACAGGCACCATAATGTCATGTTTGCACTAAACAGCAAAGAGCCTGGCTCAGTGATAATGTTTATTCACATTTTTATATTTCTCCGTGTTGTGCTTACTCCTTTGCCTTGACAAGCAGCTTCTGCAGAAAAACCTTCGAAAAACCTTAAAGAAAAACCTTAAAGAGCTCGTTACGCAGAAATTCCGGCGTCGGCGTCGTTGGTTCTGAGCGAAAAATCATAATCTTGTCCGTGACCGAAAAATCGATAAAGATGCAAATAAAATAAATAATAACAATTTCCTGGTCCGAGTGAGGATCGAACCCAGGCCGTCTGCGTAGCACGCAGGTGTTCTACCACACAGCCACGCGTCTGCTTTGAAATGCAGCAAAAATAACTTCCTCTGCTTAGAAATGCAGTGAAAATAACTTGCATGCTTCACAAACACACGCGTCCTGTACACATGCGTCACAATACAACATGTAATATCGCAGTAATATTGCGTGGTACAAGCGTACATTGCCATCGGGCGTCAGAACATGTGAACGACATCGTGGTTTAAAGCCAGCCACCCATTACAAAAGGCACACACGTTACTGCGCGTATTCCCTTAAGACCCTGTAGTGGGCACATAGCAAGTTTGAAAACATAGTAAGTTTAAAGCATGCTGCCCATTACATAGTATGCACCAAGTGATTGAAAAGCGCACTAGGCACAGGATATCGCTATCGCGTTCAACTCTTAAAGGCGAAGCTTAAGGGTCCCCCCAATTTTTTTCCTGCTGCTTCCCACCATCACCCATCATCCTTTCGCCCTTACTCATCTCCCGTAGGCCATGCCACCTGCCAATGTCCAATAACTTCCACTATAAACTCCACGACTTCGAACATACCAGCATAATTTACACTATATGCACTATATTTTCAAGTTCCAATACGGATTGTGAACAAAGCTTAAGAGCTGAAAAGAACACTTTTTACAACTTGACGGGTACTAATTAACGTGGGTTAATTGCGTAAATTTGGCTTAATGCTAGTCTTGCTTCTTTAGAAGAAAGCTGGTCTCTAACCTATGGAATTTTATTTAAATATTGTCTGTATTGAAATATTTTCTTGCATATACGGTGTACTTTTTTGCCAAAGAAATATCACTGTTTCACCGCAAGGGCGACGCAATGAATGCGGTAGCGACAAACTGTAACTTTATACGAAGAAAGCCTAGCTGCTAACTCTCTTGAATCCGATCTCGCGCACCCTAAATTTTACGCTCGGCTTTAACTGATTTAACGTCATAAAGACCAGTGTAGAGCGGACCTGAAGGTAAGCCTCAGCAATGGAATGCAAACTGATGCAAATCTAGGCTAACAACGCGCATGGTTTAGCGCTGAAGGAACCTTCCCAGTTTCACCAATGGCATGTCTGCGACCTCCAGCTCTGGTTCCAAGAGTTGGAGGGTGGTGACATCTCCAAGGCATCGCCTAGTTCCCTTCACCTTGGGTTGCGTCCTTACTTTTTGGTCAGCATGAACCGACTAGCTTAATAACATCTTTTATTAACCTCGAACTCGCCTTCCTCCTCCACTCGGCTCCGCTATATTATGATATACTCTCGCTCTCCTCTTTTCTTTTCTCCTCATCCTCCATTCCTTTTTTCGACCCATTGCTATACCATACTATGCATGATTATGCTATGAATGACATAGTGCATGTTTCTGTGTTGTCCTCTTCACATAGTTGAAACTTGTCTGTTCGCTCAATGAACCATATAGCCCAACATAAGATCCCTTTATACTTCGTGTGTGCGCGTGTTTCTGTGTTCTTAGGTGTTGTCTCTTTCACGCATTGTCTGCTGCTTGATACTTCGCCCGTTTGAGCGCTGCTTTAAGAACTCCGCTGTAAAACGCTGGTGTAAGGGAGTACGGCCACTCCAGGGAGAGAAGCGGTTTTCGTACTGACTGTCGCATCACAGCGAAGCGCTGAGAGAGCGGCATGTAGAAGGGCATACGAGCCGTTCGGTTATGTATAGCCACTGCTTCAGCCGCGTTCGTCGCCCCTCATTGCGCACTTCTTCCCACGAGTTGAAGAAGTTATTGATTTCGACTTTATAGGGAACAAAACGCGGACGGAGAAGGTCCATATTACTGGCATCGCCATTAAAACGCAGTCGCGTAACGCATATCATTTAACCTCTTACCTGTGCGCCAGTGTTCATACTTACCAATGTATCCGATGTAATTACGCCAGAGTACTGGCACCACTAACTTGGCCTTTCCCAACTTAATCGCTGGCGTTTCTGCAGTATTCTTCATACAAATTAAAAGATACTGAATTGGCTGTATTTTTTTTTATTTTCAGGAGGTATATACCTGATATTGCGCGCCAGGGCAATTACTCAATAGCAAAACAACTACTAAACGCAAAATATCCAACTAAAAACGAACTTCATGCCGGAATTAAAACTTTTCACTTTCTTAAATAAATATGGTCTGTCTGCTTAAGGCTCTGTTTTATTTGCTTTCAAGAAATAAATGCCTATAACGGCATCTTTATAAGTGGAAACAGTTGCGCGTCGCTATAAACTGTCTCGTGTATTGCGAAGTGATGTCATTGTCATGAGGGCATAAACGCAATTTTGTTTTTAACAGCCTATCGCGAAAATCGGCCTCAGTCCAGTACCTCTGGGGTGAAATTAGCTCTTGGTCCTGATGGCATTCCTAATATTTTTCCTATTAGATATTGTGAGTGGACACTTTGGAAGTGAATTAAAATATATTCTAAACGTTTGCTGTGTCCAACCCTTCGTGTGGAGTGTGCTTCTATAGAGAGGAAACCCACAGCAGGCTTGTTATAGCCTCAATATTTGATGGCACCACCCCTTTAACTTAGGGTACACCAAAATTAGTATAGGAGGGTAACAGGGTTTGATTATTATGACTGTCAGGTGATCACATGAATAATGTGAAAATCTCGTAGTGTACGACGTCAAAGTCCTCGAGGCCTTAGACATTAGTCAACTGACATTATTTGTGTTTGGACCTCAGGAGTAACACGTCCTCGGGTACGTGCGAGGCTCCAGAAAGCAGCGAATTCTGTATCGGCGTACCTTAGAGAACAAAGCCTCGAGATTTCTCCTGAGAAATCGCCACTGGTTGCGTTCACGCGGAAGGCAAATACGTCATACTCCATTACCATCAATGGACAAAATGTCTGCTACGCGAGGACACACAGGTTCTTGGGGGTCACCATCGATCGAAATCTCTGCTGGAGTCCCCATGTCGCCATTATAAAGAAGCGCCTAACAGCCACAGCACAACTTTTCAAGTTCCTCGGTGGAAAAACATGGGGCACGCCAGTGCACGCGATGTTGCAGTTATACAGGACGCTGTTTCTGGGGTACCTGCGGTACAGCTTGCCAGTTTTGACGAACGCCTACAAAACCAGTATACGCACAATTGAAAACGCCCAGGGCCAGGCACTCAGAGTTTGTCTTGGATTGCCACGCTGCACATCAACAGTGGAGACCATCGCAATCGCAAACATCATCCGGCCACAATGCACATAACTCTGGAGGCACTTAGAGCGCATATTAGGCACCTTACTCGCGCCCCTGCCCACCACATCGCTTCGCTTCCAGAAGATCGACCGAGTGCCTCCTTCTGTAAGAGAATACTGACTTATTGTGACTTCCCTCCAACAGACCACATGCCTCCGGAACGCATCCTGACACCGCCTTGATGTTTGGACCAACCAAAACTACGCTTGACAGTGCCAGGGATTCGCAAGAAGGTGGAGCTCTCGTCGCCAGCTCTGAAGCAGTTGACTCTACTCATGTTGCACGAAAAATACAAATACCATGTTAAACTTTACACGGGTGGCTCGACAACTGTTGGAGTTTCTGCAGGAGCTGTGATCTTCCCAGGAAAAGCCCAAAGCATCCAGTTTCGAACGTCACACAAGACATCGACAGCCGTGGAGCTCGCGGCACTCCGCAGTGCACTCCGCAGGATTGATCGAGAAGTACCACCAAAGTGGACCATTTTTACCGATTCGAAACCAGCTCTGCAGTGTCTTCTAACTGCTCTACGTCGTGGGCCTCAAGGCCAATTGGTGCGGCAAGTACGAAAACTATACCATCAGCTAATAGACAAAGGGCACGACGTAACTTCTCGACGGTTACCAGGCCACAGCGGCATCACTAGTAACGAGCATGCCGACGACGCAGCTAAGAGTGCTCAAGAAAATGGCGAGATGGAACCGATTCCACGATAAAGAAGCGACGCAGCAGCAAAGATTAATATGCTCGTGCATGATGTCGCAAGGTCTATGCGGCAAGCACCCGGTTTTCTCCACACCCGTCTTCACAGCCTGGATCCGCGTCTACGACTTGCAATTCCATCTGTCCTACCCCCCGGTCTAAGATGACTGTTCTCTGCCGCATGTGGCTTGGGGTGTCGTTTACGAACGCCTTTGCCTGCCGCATCGGATGGCCACACAGTGGTGCATGTGAACATTGCGGCACTGATGAAACCATTGAACATGTTTTATGTCAGTACCCTCAGTACAGCTCTCAGAGACAATCCCTCGCGGCCGTGTTTGCGCGACTCGACGACCAGCCGCTTTCTGAGAAGTCAATCTTGAAATGCCGGGAAGGTCGAGCGTCACGCATGAAAGCGACGAAGACGCTGTTGAAGTTCCTGTGAGCGACCCGCCTCGTTGAATACTTGTCACACTCTTGTGTTTGTGTTTCTGCTTCCCTCTCATTCCTCTCTTCCTCACTTTTCTGTCTCCCCTTACCCCTTCCCCAGTGCAGGGTAGCCAACCAGATATTTGTTTTCCGGTTACCCTCCCTGCCTTTCCGCATCCCATCTCTCTCTCTAGTGGGTCGTTGAACGCTTCCAGCCCTTTACAAACGGATCAGCCACAATCCTTCATCGTCATCAGCCACAGCATAAACAAAGTGCGCATAATTCCTTACAGGTCTGTCCCAGGCCCCACACTTCTGCCAGAATCATTAATAACGGCATATTAGATGCTTCTCTACGTCACAAAAATTATGATGATTTATAGCGTAGTGGGCACCTCTCAAGAGTCCTTGTATTAGTTGCCAATAAAACCCACGAGGCCCTATGACCGTATTTCAGGATGTCATTAAAGTTCTCTCTCTCTCTCCCTCACACGTACCATATGTAATAAAGCGTGATAGGCGAGTAAAATAACGACCGCGTATCGCAAAATTCGAATTACATCACTAGTGAGTCGTTTTAATCTTCGAACCCGTTACAAAGCGCTTAGCCATAATTTTTCATCTTCATCAGCCACCACATCACCAAACTGCACATAATGTCTATCAGATGTGTAGCGCGCACCTCATTTCTCCGCAGATTGACGAATAATGGCGTAGTGTATGCTTCCCAAATTGACAAAAATTACGATTTATAAAGTAGTAGGTACCTTTCAAGTGTACTTCTATTAGTAGCCCCCAAAAAAGTTCACAGCGGGCTCTAGAAATGCCACTCTTCCAGCTTTCGCTGAGACTGAGCTGCGGTACCCACGCAGGCCTAGCATTTTTTATTGCGAGAGAAATTAAGTGGACACACTCTCGGCGGGTTTTTGCCGTCGCCGTCATGTCCCGTATATGTACTTGTGTGTATATAAACATAAAATCCTCAAATAAAAATAATTTAGAAGAAAACATTTTCCAAGTACGCGACCGGGGATTTGAACCTGCAACACCTCACTCCGCCGCGCTCCACGTTAGACAATTACGCCATAGACCATTTGTTCTGCGTGTTACTAACGGCAGAATACAAACGCACGTGGCGTTGGGTGAAGCGCAAGGGGCGCCACACGCCGCTAAATTAAAATTATGCGAGAGGCAGGCCATGCTGCATCGTTGCCCGCGCTGCGTTTGCCTCGTATCGCTGGCGACCCACGCTAGTTTTCCATTTCGGGGTTGCAGCACCGCACCACTCGTGGCCAGTCGGTCAGAGAAAAAGAAGAGTGTCCCGTAGCTCGTGGTGGCGCGAGCTAGTGGGAACGCTTTGGCTCTTGTAGGCTTATGCCACAGGAGAGAAGAAACGAGACGGCTGAACCAGAATCACAGTATGTACCTTACACCGGACCAGAATCCTGAGGCAGAAGACACCCACGAAGAAAACAAACGTACAAAACAAGCGCTCACTACCTACTGCTTCAATCTTTCATACGCCAATGCATATATAAGCCCCACGCAGCCTTGATGAGGACATAGATCACGCAAAGAAACCGAGACAGTCGCGGCGCGTGCTATCACCTGGCGTAGCAATCTTCGGAACACAATCCCTAATCCAGGACTCCCGTCCATGCTGTCTTATGGTCGTATTCGTGTTAATAGCGAACGAGCAAAATAACAACAGTAATAACATCTGCGCTTTCACACAGATGAGAGGCTGCGATGACAACGACTGCGAAGCGAAATCGCGCGCTCTTTAAATAACACGACCATATTTTCACTTGCGCCAGCTTTCCTTAAGTACTCTTTAGAGGTAGCTGTGAAACCAGGAAGGTTTTGTTGAGTCACATGTCGTATACCTAGTGACCCAACTTTCGCGCTGGCATCTTGGACGTTTACGTTGTTTTTATTTGTTCTAATTTTCCTTTTCCATCAGCCACTCGCCGAAGCGTGCGTAGACATTCAATTCGACAATTTCTCCCACGGGTTCGACAATGGTGCGTTATTTCAAGCTCCTTGCTTTCCTGACGAGATGTCAGCGTCACCTTCTCCACCCAGAACGACTGCTTTGCAGTAAACATTCTTCGCTGCTTCCCCGCCATTTGAAAGTGAAATCTGTCATCGCGACATTCATATTTTTTTTCTCTTCTGCTGTTTCAGATGACAGGAAGCGATTTCAAAATAGTTTTTGTGATTGTATTCCTGCTGCATACTCATAGCATCTAGACGAGGTTTTTCTATTGTGAGTGCCTCTCGGGCGACGTCCCGTACCCCAAGCCAATACATGCACCACTCAGGGCTGTGGCGTGGCTTCTTGAGCTTAGTATACACGGTCGTGTTTGCTCAGCATTTGAATTCTTCTCCCTGTTATTTGAAAGCTTCAAAATATAAGTAAAGGAAGATGTTTGCAGCTCAAGAACCTTGTGGCACGGTTTCTTCATTTGACGCAGTCGGTCGCCTAGCGATATCGGAAGGTGCAAGTCAGAGACCAGGTCGATGGCCGTTCGATTGAATTAGATTCGCTGTCGAAAATTCAGAAAGCAGAAATGACGACTCAATGAACCATAGACCCGTCAAGCATAGAATGCCAGTCTGTAGCTCATGTTACGCTTTGCAACTTCCAGTGTTGCAGTATAGAGCAAATAGGAACCATGACCAAGTTTTACCTCCAAATGGAAACCACAGCAAGAAACTACAATATGCCGAACCATCAATGAAGCGCACTACTGGAGCACGAGACAGTTACTTCTTATTATTTATTAACTCTTCAATTGGTTGGTAACAACTTTATTGTTAGTCCGGCAGAGCTTTCGCCGACCGGGCCTTAGGTCTCCCACGTGGGGACAAACCGAAAGTTTACTCGTGGCAAATGAGTTGAGTGTTTGGACTTTGGAGTAACGTCGAACGCTTGTTGCTTGCTCGAGAACAAGTATTCATGAACATCTCCTCTATGCGCCATGGGTCTTACTTCAGCGAACAAGCAAGTTAGTTACCTGTGCCGCAGTCTTTGTGTTTTTATAACGTAATAAAAATCAGTCTGGTGACATTTCATTTATGCTAGACGAGGTATAAGATGTCGATTTTGTCATGTCCTCAGAAGGAATGCCGCAAATAAGTCACGCGTCGGATATAATGCAGTACTGTGTTGGTAGCTCATTTCAAGTTCGCTAATACAGCGACAGCGTCAGTTTGAAGTATCTGCCTTGTTTACTGTTTGCTTGAAGGCATTCAGTTTTGCAACGATTAGCGGCGCTATTTCGTAGGTGTTTAGTAGTTTTCAAGGCGGCACAAAATCGCAAGAAAACTAGAGAGACGACAAGATTATAGTTCCCTTTCAGTGCTCTCAAAAAGTGATGTCTTTCGCTTTGTTAGAAGGCAGGAATGACCTTCACAAAAAAATCGCAGCATATCCACGGAGTGAATGATGATGAGTGGGCGAAGCTCCGGAGGTTCATCGGTAAACCGTGAATCTTCCGTGAAATTCGCCCAGTACGTCATCAAAGACGTGACAAACACTGTGTGTATATATACAAGAAATTTATATTTTATCTGTGAGCCGTGATTTTCCGTTTTGTTTTCGTTTCTTCGTTGGTCGTGGCTACCGTTTACATAAGCCGTGGCTTCCGTTCCCCCTTCATTATACCGGCTTTATGGTCGGTGAAATGGAGGGAGAGCGGTTCCTGGATGGGTCGTAGTCGAAAGTTTGCAAAGACGAGATCGATGCAGGTTCCTCGAACGGTGGTTGGTTGCATGTGGTCAAACGATATGCATGTGAGACCATATCGCGATGTCATGTGTTGTATGGCATTGCGATCGTCATCGTCATCAGCGTCATCGTTATGACGCATAGTGGGTACATTCCATGTGCTGTGCTCTGCCGTGATGGCAGCGTCATCATCATCGCACAGGGGTGGCTACGACGACAACGACGCCGGACGTGCCGGACTAGCCTATGCCCTAAGGAGCTTCGCCCCTAAAAACTGGATGGAGTGAGGCTATTGAAGGAACAACGAAGGCCTCGTGCAATTATTTCAGCACAACTCCTCACTCTCGCTCCAGAGTCGTTGTTGCACTACCTTAGAAAACGTTAGAGTTCCGTAGAAATTGAAGGAATATTTTCCCATTTCCACCAACGCCCATCGTTCGGTAGAAGAGCGACACGCCTGTACCACTGACATTCATAAAACAGCATGAAAAACAGTAGACCGAATGAACCTATACAAGCTTGCCTAAGTCCCCATATCCATTCTGTAGCAGGATTCATTCGGTCCATTCGTGCGCTGTTCGCCTGATTAATCCCGGCGGATAATGTGGGTCAGCAGGAGAGTTGTGAAGCATGTTAGAAGAACTTGTCCAATATTTCCGTGGAGTTTTGTTTTGAACAGCCGCAATATGTTTATAGAAGACAAGCCATATGTCTTGCTTTGTTGTTGGGGCTTCATCGCGTTAGACCACATGATTGTGCTTAAGTTCTGTTGATGTTCTTGCAATTACTATCATTGTCATTCAGATATAAGCTTTACATGTGATACGCAGTCAATGGCGCGATGGACGGTGTGTACGTGAGACCAATATGACTGCATTACGCTCTTTTTGCAACGTGGACTTCGAGGTCGCTGTTCTAGCTGGCGCGCTTCGTTTGTAACAAACACATTCGTGTTCATTCAGCCCAACCAACAACACTTTCAATGCGCGAAATACATGTGCACTATCGCACTCAATATGGGCTACGCAACGCGAGCACGTGGCCAAGCGCATGGCGAGGTTGTACAGTGGACACTTTGGTGTTTCTAGGAGAGAATTTGGCTACTCCTTCGAGTGCGCGTTGCCCCCCACTTGCTTGCTTTCACCTCCGAAGTTATCACTTTTTAAGCTGATATGATATTGCCAAAATGAGGGCGAGCTTGAAAGCTGGCTTCCTTGCTTTCACTCTCGAAGTTACCATTTATGAATTTATTATCCCTGCGCCACGAAACGAGGGCGAAAGCAAGTGGAGGCGATGCGCACTCGCAGGAACAGCAACACCCACCTATGATAACCCGAAAACATGTCACGATCGGCGCAACTGTATAACCTTACAGTGCACTTGGCCACGCGCTCTCACGGTGTAGCTCATAAAGAGCGCGATAGCACTTTACAGAAGAACGGTATCAAAAGCGAAAGAATTGAGAATATCTTTAAGCCTTGCTTAACGATGTTCCATATTAAAAAAGACAGAGGCAGTATCTTACTACACTCGTCTCTCTTTTTGCTGTGGCCAGTTATAAACAAATCCTCAAAGTTTACAAAGAACCTACAATAACACACTGCACCACATGCTCTAGAGCAGTTCCGATATTGTGGGTCATTTATCAAGGCATCTCCTAGCGGCGCGCTTCATACTCTTCACGTTTCGCTGTCGAGAGGAACATGCTCAGCTTTTTTAGTCATCGCTGCTGCCTGCTCGTGCCCAGTTCTTGCTGGGCGTCATTTTCTTTTGATTCTACATCGGCACCTATGTAGAGTCTACTGTTTCTGATAGGTGATTTAATGTGGACACTTTTTCGATCTTCGAAAGCGAGCTTTGCAATCTTAACACGACTGTGTTCGTTAATGTTGCTCTTCTAAAAATCCGAACTATCACAATCGAGTTATATCGTTGGTCGTGTCCTTAGCTCCCTCTACATATCGACTGAATCATATAGCGAAATAATTCCTTCAATGTAAGAAAAGGACAACTATACCACTACTCCACGCAAAACAAGAACACAACGTGAACAAGTTTGAACAGCTAAATAGCGCAAACTTCAGGGACAAAAGACAAGAGAGTGCGACACACACAAGCGCTGACTTCCAACTAGAGCACTGCACGGGCCGGCTTTTTACGGCCCGGGCCCGGCCCGGCCCGAAAGCGCCATGCTCAGGCCCGCCCGAGCCCGGCCCGGTGTTTTTAAATACGGCCCGTACCCGGCCCGGGCCCGAAAGGTTTGGGCCCGGCCCGACCCGGCCCGGCCCGGCCCATTTCAAAAAATTATTTTTTGAGCATAAACGAGGCGCTGTCCAATCTTCGCTTATAGTGAAGATACCAGCCACGCACAAGATAGTTCCTGGACAGTGTTGTGAGGACTTATGGCAGTGTCACGATTTTCACTGGTACTGTGTTTACCATCGGTTAATTACTCCCGTAACACTTTTGCGAAAGAATTGCAGGGGGGATATATGAGGAGGCACAGCTGGCTGTCCATGCACGCAGCGCTAACCATGCAATGTTATTATTGCATTTCAAAGAACGACTACAACATACAGCGCCCACATAAAGTGGAAAAACAGCGGACATTTATAGTCGAGCTTACATAATTGCTGACAAGCTGGGACTATTGAGTAAATAGAGCAGAACATATCCTGCAAACTTGGTTTATTGCGCAATGCATAGAGAGAGAGAAAAAAACGTGCTCTAACTACTCCTGGGAGGGTTCGCCAGGCTGCGTCGCTTGTTCCGACTAAAGGAGGAAGAAAGTACACCTTTCTTGCATAACTTGTCACTCTCCTTAAACTCGACGCGTCCGAAAACAAATCGTGACGCAGGGGAGTCCAATAGTAAGGTCATATTACGGTTACCTAAAAATCTGTAGCAGGGCCAATTGAATATCTTTCTTAATTTCCTTACATAAAATTAAAACGAATAAATCCATGAGTCAATGAAACGAACTTTTATTTCTCCCAAATATATATAAGAGGATGGTGGAGAAAGAGCCGCATAAACTATAGCTTAACAAACCTGAAACGTGCAGCTCGCGAGCAAGTCGCACTTACGAGAACACATACGAATGCCTAGGTGCATGTGCGTGTAGGCGCGGGATGCCTTCTAGCGCGGCCTTAGTAGAATATTCTTGATCTTTAACGAAGATACCCCGATTCCCCCCTCAGACACCCGTAGGGTCCCGTACTTTGACAAACTCGATATAACGAAACAAATTTCGAGGTCCGTCCCGATTTAACAAACTTTTTTTTTTTCGGAAAATGAGATAGAGAATTGATCATTCTTTGTCTGTTTTTAGATAACGCCCCAAAAGTTATTGATTGCGAGCAAACGGCAACATGGCGGAACACCTTTGTCCAATTTAAACTGCGTGGCCATTGCTAACAAAACGCAAGCAAGCCAAGATCACCGACTTCTTTGCTGGGAAATAAATATGTTGTCACCTGTGGCCCTTATTGTTGAGGTAACAGATAGAGAAGCAACTTTATTGAGAGAAGCAATTTTATTTTAAGCTAACAATTTTTGTTGCTTCATACACCCTGGAGGTGGCGGTCGTTTCCTAAGGCCGCTATTTCATTTTTCGCTCCTTTACGCTACGCAAATATGATGCCATGGTAGCTTTCCGGATGCCGCTACACCATATAATCGAATGTACCGAATTAAGTAACCGCGAAATGTCGTCTTCGGTTTAACGAAGTTTTCGATTTAACGAAATAATTCGCGGCTCCCCTCAAATTCGTTAAATCGAGTTTTAACTGTATTTGTGTGTTGCAACAGAAAAGTCACTACAAAGCGCAAGAATAATACGAAAGCGCGCGTGGTAACGTACGGCACCTTAGCACTGCGTCTTACAAAAGAGGCGCTCGGTAAGACAGCTGGTAAAGAAAGCAAAAATGCAAAAAGAAAGAAAAAGTGTACAAGGCGCGAAACCAATACCCATTCGCAGCAATTCAGTCGGACGTATTAAACCGAAATGAGGAAGTTAGTGACCTGACGAAACACGACGACATTCTGTCTACAAACTTAAAATGAGTGTCCTGGACTTTCCTTTCGCACTGTACATCTGTGATAGTAAAGCTTTGTGACTGTAGTAGAGCGAAGAAAGCTTAAAAACTGCTAACTTACCTCAGATTCAATTCCAGTTATGTCATCGACTGATGAAGTAGCCCTAGCAACTCATGAGGCTATGAAATCAAGCCCAGTTGAAGAGCCGGTGGTGCCGATGAACAGTGTAATCGACGTCAATAACGCTCGGTGACGCTGAGGTTTTCTTAATGTAACGAGCAGTTCATTTACAGAATTGCAGAACTACACTCGGCACCGTGACTCTGGTTATCCACTTGGCCCCGTTTCAAATGTCGAGCCAGAGAGAGAGTGAGTTCATATTTCTGCAGGAATCACGTGACTCGTGAAGCGTGCGTCGATTGGCTTCCGTGATGAAGACGCTGCCGTGTGCGCCGTACTGTACATATCACGCGTTCGGCGTTCGGCGCCTCTGCGGCGCCGTGGCTCGCCAACGGAGACGGGCGCCGTGGTGGCGCGGCGCCTACGCCTCCTCTCTCTGTCTATCCTCGGTCTTTTAAAATTCGTTGCGTTGGTTGCGTGTCTCGTAGTTTTGTGTTCGACCGAACATGTATCTTCGTAGTCGCGTTGACCAGTCTACACAGTCACGAAGGTGGAAGCAGGCGCGGCGGGCATGCGAGCGTAGCTGCATACTCGAAATGTTTCCCATGATACCGATGGGCACATCTTACATGCACTAATCTGGGCAGTGCACCGTTGCTTCACTCTTGCCGCAGTGCTGCTCAGCTATACCATTTCTTTTGATACACGGTACCCAAGTACGTGTTTCACTCAATATAATGGCGGGAACATATATGAGACAATATCCAGAAATTATATGTAACATACCGACGGAGGCAAAATGCGCGACGTCTTGTATTGTGCGATTTCAGTGCACGCTAATGCACTTCAGGTGGTCTAAATTACCCGGAGCCTTCCACTGCAGCATCTCAGATAGCCTGAATAGGTTCGGGACGCTAAATGCCCAAAAACAACAAAGCCAAACAGCATTACGCGCCATTGCCGACAGTGTATGAGAGTCGGGCCTGATACGGGCCTGACTCAGGCCCGGGCCCGGCCCGGGCCCGAAGCTCATGGGCCCGAGCCCGGCCCGGGCCCGATCTAACACTTACTTACCCGGCCCGACCCAGCCCGCGGGCCGGTCCGGGCCCAGGGCTTTCGGGCAGGCCCGGGCCCGTGCAGTGCTCTACTTCCAACTGAATTTTAATAAGGAAACACATGAATATAAAGGTTAGACCCGCGCCTGCGCAGCTTCGCAACCCCGGACCACAAACCACCCCTAAGCGATAAGATCCATCTCTCTAAATGCACAATACCAGTTCCGTAGAAGAAATAAAAGTTAATCAATCACATGTCACTATCTTGCAGTACACCCAAAAAACGTAGTTCTTTATCTGACAGAGCAATGGAGGGCACGCTTATACAATGCCTAACATCCTTAGCCATCTCTGCCGCTTCTACTATTTCTCGCGTTTTTTGGTCTTCATGTGCGAACAGCACTGTACAATTTTCAAATTGCGGCGTACAACCACAGCTTCTACAATGCGTCGCAACGGGACCTTGCAGACCTCCCCGGACAGTTGCGTAGCCAAGGGGGGGGGGGGGGGGGGGGTCGGGGAGGTTCAGACCCCCCCCCCCGAAATTTTTTCAGTTTTGCTTGCGTATATATGCACGCAGACATACAAACGCACGCACGAACATACAGAAAGTATGGTTGAACCCCCCCCCCCCCCCCCCCCGAAAAAAATTTCTGGCTACGCTACTGTCCCCGGACATTGTACGCGTGCTCCCTGAGACGGTCGTTAAAGCAGCGCCCGGTTTGTCCCCCCATATTTACTACCACATGTTAAAGGAAAGGTGTAAACTACTGCTTCTTTACAATCTGCGAAGCGTACACGATGCTTCGTAGAACACTTGCGCCTATCTTTGGCCGTTGGGCTTGTCATTCTACAAAGGCTTGACAGTTTCTTGGGTGCTGACATGACAACCTTGACATCTGCGTGTTGCCCCACCTACTTTAGATTATGGGAGACCCGGTGGATATACGGAATTACAGCAAACCTTTTCTTTTGACTCTGCACGGTTTCCTCGATGGCCTGTCTTGGCTCTGGCCCGGCACCACCTCTTACATTCTTTATCTTGCGATGCAAGACTTCTGCCACTGCTGTGATTACTTCTTGTGAGTATCCTGCAGCATCAAGCCTTTTAATCTGCTTGTGAAAACTTGAGAGACGAAAAACCTCATTAAGAAACGTCAAACCATGAAAGCCTCAAATGCAACAGACAAAATAGAGCTGGCGGAGCTTTCCAAGTTAATCAGTAGGCGTATAGTAGCCGACATAAGAAAGTATAATATGGCGAGAATTGAGCATGCTCTAACGAACGGAAGAAGCCTCAAAGCTACGAAGACAAAACTGTGCATAGGCAAAAATCAGATGTATGCATTAAGGGACAAGGAAGGCAAGGTCACAACCAATATGGATAGAATAGTTGAGGTAGCGGAAGAGTTCTACAGAGATCTGTACAGCAGCCGAGACAGTCAGGATGATAACGTAAGAAGCAATAATAGCCCAGAGGAATCTGACATCCCACCAGTATTGACCGGAGAAGTAAAGAAAGCCCTAAAGGGAATGCAAAGAGGCAAAGGGGCTGGTGAGGATCAGGTAACATGAGACCTGTTGAAAGACGGTGGAGAGATTATGTTAGAAAAACTGGCCACCCTGTATACGAAGTGTCTCTCGACAGGGAGGATACCAGATTCTTGGAAGAATGCCAACATCATCTTGATCCATAAGAAAGGGGACGTCAAGGACCTGAAAAATTACAGGCCCATCAGCTTACTGTCCGTTGTCTACAAGCTATTTACAAAAGTAATTGCTAACAGAATTAATACGACATTAGAGTTCAATCAACCAAAGGACCAGGCAGAATTTCGTACAGGCTTCTCAACAACAGAGCATATTCATACTATCAATCAGGTCATAGAGAAATGCGCGAAATACAACCAACCCCTATACATAGCCTTCATAGATTACGAGAAGGCATTTGGTTCGGTGGAGACATCAGCAGTCATGCAGGCACTGCGGAATCAGGGCATCGACGAAGCCTATATAAACATAATGGAAGAAATCTACAGCGGATCCACAGCCACGATAGTCCTCCATAAAGAAAGCGACAGAATCCCAATAAAGAAGGGCGTAGGACAGGGAGACACGATCTCTCCAATGCTATTCACCGCATGTTTACAGGAGGTTTTCAGGGCCCTAGATTGGGAAGAGTTAGGGATAAGAGTTAATGGAGAGTATCTCAGTAACCTGCGATTCGCTGATGACATTGCATTGATGAGTAACGCGGGAGACGAATTACAGCTTATGATTACTGAACTGGATACGGAAAGTAGAAGAGTAGGTCTGAAAATTAATATGCATAAAACTGAAGTAATGTGGAACAATCTTGGCAGAGAACAGCGCTTTGCGATAGGTGGCGAGACACTGGAAGTTGTAAAGGAGTACGTCTGCTTAGGACAGGTAGTAACCGCCGAGCCGAACCATGAGAGTGAAATAACTAGAAGAATAAGGATGGGATGGGGCTCATTCGGCAAGCATTATCAAATCAAGCATCTTATGGCGAAGCTTAATCCGGTGGTGGTAGTGTGCCGCGTGACCACCCTTACTGCGCATGCGCTAACCCTTTAAAAAAAATGGTAGCATATTCACGAAGTGAATGATGATGGATTGGGCGAAGCTGTCCTAAAGGAAATGAATGTCTCGGTCAATCATATGAAGACGAAATTAACTTTTATTTTCGTTGAAGGACGGCTTGCGGGATCCCTTCATTACGACGGCCTTGTGGTTCGTGAAATGAAGGGCGAGCGGTTCCTCTACGGGTTCCTCTACGCGATGCCACGTGTTGTATGGCATCACGATCGTCATCGTCATCAGCGTCAACGTTATGACGCATAGTGGGTACATTCCATGTAGCCATTATGATGACGCTGCCCTTATGGCAGCGTCATCCCCATGTGTTGTATGGCATCGCGATCGTCATCGTCATCAGCAGGTGGCTACTACATAGTGGGTACATTCCATGTCCCCACTATGATGACGCTGCCCTTATGGCAGCGTCATCCCCATGTGTTGTATAGCATCGCGATCGTCATCGTCATCAGCAGGTGGCTACTACATACAAGGGACGCACGACCGACAGGCTGAGGAGCTTCGCCCCTAAAAAAATATAAATAAAAACCTCCTCTCCCCTCTACGCATCCCTCCCCGCGGCAACCACACCCTCAATGCGCATGCGCCTCCCCTCCTCTCTCCCCTCCTACGCTGCTCCCTCTCTCCTCTAGGCATCTCTGCCCGTGGCGTCCACACTCCCACTGCGCATGCACGTCTCCCCCCTCTCTCTCCTCTCCTACGCTCCCCCCCTCTCTCGCCTCGCGACGCCGACGCAGGCAGCGTCTGCTAGCGAGTTTCTTGGTTGAAAAAATTGGCCGCGTATCTGCGTGCGTCGCTGCAAATGTCGTCGAAAGACGATAGTCTTGTGCCGGCCGTACTATTATGTTTTGCCTTGCCTCAGACAGCGAGACAGCGCCTACTCTACGTTGAATTGGCTGCATCTACCTGGCATTGATAAAACACTAGGGTCTTTAGAATTGCGTACCTATGTATTTTTTAATAAAAGAACACACGATATGACACTAACATATTAATGTTGCGCCTCAGGTGTGCGTAGTATTAGCTTTTTGATCGAATATGTTCACAAGTATGAGCGCAAACACCAGTTCAAGATGGCTGGGCGTTCAGAAAGTGGTTAAACTTTGGCCGAGTAGCTGAATCGAGTTACGGACAGACAAACAGACAGCCAGACCAAAATTTTTGCGTTCAAGTATCCCAAGAAAGACTATCGTCTTTAATAACCTACTGCTCGCGCTGCACAACCGTTCACTGGCCACCCCGTATATATGGCATTGGATCTTGACCTGCAAGGTGGTGCCGGTGGGAGATTTCGCCTGTGCGTTGTTGGACAATAAAAGTTCGCAGCGTGCGCATTAACTAAAAGCGGACTGCGGGTCTCTGTGTCCAGTCGGAGTCTTCTGTCTCTCATTGCCCATTAGCAGCGATTGGCATGTTCCATTATTAAACACCGCTCCATCACTGCATGTTTTGCGCCTCCCCAGTTTTCTCTCCTGCGCAACGCTGCAATGAGCGCCAGCGTCAACGCCGCCGCCAGTGTAAGCGTTAGCGCCTGCTGCTTGGCATCTACACGTGGTTCCCTTTAGCGGGAGATGGTGTAATTTTTTTCGTTCTCTCCCCTCTCTTTCCTTTTTTTCTTCTCTTTTGCAGACTTTTCTGTCTTTTTTCCTCATTATTTCTGTTTCTTTCTATTTTCTTCCTATTTTTCTCCTTTCTTTCTCTCTCTTGCTCGCTTGCTTCCTGTGGTTTTTTTCTTTTTTTTTGCACATGGTTTTTTTTTGCCTTACGCCAACTGACGACAGCGTACGATTACTTGGCTCCTAAAATGCTCTGCACCTAATATGATCCTCAAGGCGCTCAAAGAACAAGAGAAAGAATACATCTGCTTGGCGCGAGCGTGCGCTCAATATGCTACAGACGGCTATGCTACATGTGGTTTTGCCTGCGTTACGCCAAGCGACGACGACAACATACGACAGCCCGGTCTGCTGAAGTGCCCCGCACTTATAAAATCACTCTGTTCCTCCTTTGTGTCGTTCTGATGCGGTGAACGTCGTGGGTTGAGTTGCTGCTGCAGTTGCCACATTTTCATGGCACCATATTGTGAGAACTACAGGTATATTTAGATCTGGAGACATGGAAAGCCCACATGGTCAAAATCATATTCGGAGTTTTCCCCCTCCGCGGTGTGTCACATAATGAGGTAGGTGTTACACGGTACATAAAACCACTACATTTAATTATCACGCAATCGCAACTGCCAAATCGACAGTGCTATCGCTCAGTTCGCATAGTGGATTAGGTTTCATGAGTGCGCAAATTACGTACGCTGACATGTAAAGTTTGCTAGTAACTGCTTGCGCGAATGGAAAACGCCACCAAAACGACCATGAGGCATGCCAGCGATGTTGCAGCACGCATTATCTTGAACTTTACCGCTTAGAATAAAGAAAACACAGCACAGGCGTTCCATTTAATTCGAACCGGCGAGCAGCCGTATTTAAAGCAGTTCATTAGGATGCCAGAGGTGCAATCACCTCCTAATTACTGGGAACTCGACTAGTCATATAATAGAGAATATATTGAATCTGCAAACTCCTCGCCTGTTCGGGAGCGACAGCTTATATCTTTAACATGGTTCATTTGTTAAATTTTACGAAATAGTTTTAAGAAGTCTGGTAAATGTATGTTCGAATGACTTGATAAATCGATGCTACAGATTCGCTGCACCGAATTTTTAGTATTTCTTACCCTCGCGGGCTCTTCCTTCCGAAATTCTAGACTTGGCACTGAAACAGGTCGCTCCAGGTAAACAGATATGTGGTAACTATTTGAGTGCCGCACTTAACTATCTACTGCAAATGAGCACGCACCCGGTACTGCCTTAACAGTAGAGCGCCCGCTGTTTCGTTCAATAAGAGTGCGACTACTACGCGATCATGGCTACAGTAGTGATATTATTTTAAGGCAAATACAAAAGGCCGCAAGCGTAGCATTATATCGCGTACTGACGGAAAATGATAATAGCGAAATGTTGTCCTACAATTGACACCTCAGAGTACTGCAGTTCATTCAAATGGGAAGTCAAGCGTTGCAGGGCTGTTGAGCTACAGGCTACATCACAGTTTTCACACCATGCACTGTTCTCGTTGAAAGTTGTATTCGCCTTCAGATCTAACCAAGACGCTAGTAGAGCATGGGACCAGATTAAATTTCTCACCGAACAAAAAGAGGAACCAGTGCTTTGCCGTACATCGTCCGGCCTGAATAACGGAACATCTTCCGCCGCGAAAAAGTTCAAGAAAAAATGTAGCTACCAAAAGCTACTGATATAGAAGCAATATTTTTCGGCAATCACAGCCAGTCGACCTACAACAAGAAAGTTTGGCTTTCCCGCCGGTAAAGTCGCTCCCGTAAATTTATTTTATTTTCTTTGTAAACTTCTAGAAGACATGAAAGTTAGCTTTCGGAGTGGTCACAAGATGCCGCGAACTGCGTGAAGAAAAAATTCACAGCCTAAAAAGAAAGACCGGGCTAAAGCACAAAATATCTTTTCCGTTCTGAAAGATGTCAGCACAGCAAAGAAGAAAACAAAGAAACGCTTCTGTACTCGAGGAAAGCCTCGCGGCTGGTTGTGTTTGGACAAGTGTTCTCAAGGAGCATCAAAGTTTTATTGCCCGCGGGCGTAGGTAATGACGCTGATAGTTAACTGACGACATAAAACCTCGCAGAACAAAAAAGAAAAACTTGAGTGATAAACGTTTTCAGGTCACGAAGTCACGGGAGTATAAAAAAAATTCAAACAGCTTTGGTTACAGCTGGAGCTTCCATGATTTCGACTTCTCTGCTGGATGTCGTAAATTTGGTGTTCGAGTGCCGAAAGTTCAAGAGGAGTCGTTTGTTTGTGATGGGTCATTGTGCTTTACTTGCGCTACAGTGAAGTCACGCTGCTTTTGGTTTTAATACTTTAAGAAGGCCTGAACATAAAGAAACGTTTCACGAAGCCCCAAAAGTAAATTCATAGCATTTCATCGCGAACTGCTGTTTCAATGCTTGCTGTGTCTGCTGTTTCAATGAAATCATTTAACTAATTTTGAATAATTCGCCGTGGCAGTGGATTCGCCCTTATTCTAATAACACATATGCTCCACTACCACAGGAATCCAATATAGTGTTTAATTTTAACCACAGCCATCGATTTCGTACGAGTTGTATCTTTTAATACGCATTGTCTGAATATTCGGCAAACGCAAAAAGTAAGTGTTCTACCAGAAATGCCTTTAAGAGAAACAAGAGCGTCGCTCCGGTGCATGTGCCCCTAAAGAAACTAAATGTACAAAAATAAATGCCATTCCAAAGGTTGAAGAAATTGAAACAAAGGAGCCTCTTTAAACGCTGCGCCACACTCAAACTGGAAACGATAAATAAAGCAAAGTTAAAGACGAAGGAATGTTCTCCAATCGTACCTAACAAATATAAGCAAAGAAAAACTTTCAGTCTCTACTATTTTGGAGGAACCACTGAAAGGGTTCTTGATAATGGCCGTTCATGCGCCACACCTTTGGAATCGGTGGCGAGATGGAGGACCCATGCTACCGAGATGAAAAGACCAGTGTGCAGTCACCAAAATTCTCGCATGGGTACTTTCCCCAGCAGAGCGGTGAAATCGAGCAGCGATTGCCTGGTGTTTTTCGCAGGGGATACCCTGTCGCACTTCAGACATACTTTTCTTCTGTGAGTCGCGAACGGGGTATAGCCTTGAGGCACACACACTCTCAACATCTTTCACGCCTTTTGTGCGTTTCCCAATGCTCCGTAGATTGTTCTCGTTCCTGATACTCAAAAAGATTGCAAGAATGATCACAAAGCAGTGCGTGTGAGGAGGAGGGTAGAGAGGAGGGAGAAATGGCGGCGATTTTGAACGGCTAAGCCACTTTATTACCGCTGGGCGTCTTTGTGACAGGCTGTCGCGGGTGGCCGACTGAAGCAATAGCGTCGGCGCGAAGCGTTGCACACGCACACAACGCTTTAGATTAGGTGGGGTCTAGGCGAGTGCCATATATAAGCCTTAGTCAAAAAGAAGGCTATTTCAGATCCAGTGCGGAAGCTCTCTCTAAATTCCGCGCAAGCGGGAATAGTAACATTGTTTTTTGAAAGCGATTGTATTCCGCGCTTCGATCAGTAAACAGGGCATAGCATCGCGGAAGAGAATATACGGATTCTAGTCACCCGGTCCCCGCCTCTTTTGACCCCAGCAATGAGAAAAATAAAGCTCCCTCTCTCCCTCTTTGCTTGTGCTCTGACGGTCTTTTGCGTAAGGAAATGGAAAAGAAAGAAGCGTGAAATTGTAGTGGGAAGGGTAATTTACGGCCAGTGACATTTGCTGGACCCGTTTGTATACTTACGCGGTGGCTTTATTTCTGTCTTTCTCTCAAAAATTTTATCATAGCTTATTATATGGCACCACGTATGTGTACGTACGTGTTGGTTCAGGTTAAACAGGCAATATTCATTAAGAGAATGACAATGTTCATAAGTGAATGCATGGCAGCCTTTTGATAAATGGTACAGAAACATAGGTGGGCGCACGAGGGGCAACGGTGGGAGAAAAGGGGCAGGGCCTACCATTCCCCATGATACGTCGTCTTCGCAACCTGTCTGATCATATGGGTTCTAGTGGGAGGGCGCTGGCAGAAGGAGGGGCGGGAAGGGGCGCTGCTGTGAAACTTCATTCACTGCCCCCCCTCATCGCATGTCTATTGTTATGAGCGCTGTGCGACCCACCAGCGAAAAGGCTCCTACCGGCTGGACCCTGTGCCCGACTACCTGGGAAAGTGTCGCAGAACCGAGCTGCAGTAGTGTGCAGAACGCGCTACCCCGTGTGCAGTGCTTTTCCCCCCCCCCTTGCTGGCGTCCCTCTGAGAGACACTGGACGCGTCCTTCAGAGACACTGGAAGCGTCCCTCAGCGACGCTGCACGCGTCCGAACAGCACAGGTGCGCCCTCCTCCTCCGAGCGTCTCGGCGCTTATAAAAGGCCGGTGCATCTAGCGTCGAGCGCTGCTTCTTTGTCCACGTCTTGTACATACGTTGTTCTCTTTTAAATTAAACGTTTTTTTAAATGCGAATGCATTTCATAGTCGGGCTATGTCAGGCATCCGGCGTTGGCGTTGTGCGACGTTGGCGTTGTCCGCGGAGGAGGAGGATAGGTTGAGGAGGTGTGTGCGCCGGCAGGTGTTAGATGTGAAGCATCTTATAGCGAAGCTTAATCCGGTGGTGGTGGTGTGCGGCGTGACCACCCTTACTGCGCATGCGCAAACCCTTTCAAAAAAAAATAAAAGTAAAAAATCTCCTCTCTCCCTCCTCTAGGCATCCCTCCCCGCGGCAACCACACCCTCACTGCGCATGCGCCTCCCCTCCTCTCTCCCCCTGCTACGCTCCCCCCCTCTCTCCTCTAGGCATCCCTGCCCGCGCCGTCCACACTCCCCACTGCGCATGCGCGTCCCACCTATCTTCTCCTCTCCTACGCTCCCCCCTCTCTTCTCTAGGCATCTCTGCCCACAGCGTCCACACTCCCACTGCGCATGCGCGCCCCTCTCTCTCTCTCCTCTCCTGCGCTTCCCCCCTCTCCTTCTCTCGCCTCGCGACGCCGACACAGGCAGCGTCTGCTAGCGAGTTTCTTGGTTGAAAAAACCGACTGCTCGCGCTGCACAACCGTTCACTGGCCACCCAGTATATATGGCAATGAATCTTGACCTCCAAGGTGGTGCCGGTGGGACATTTCTCCCGTGCGTTGTTGAACAATGAAAATTCGCAGCGTGCGCGTTAACTAAAAGCGGACTGCGGCGGAGCTCGGCGGAGCTATATATGAAAAAGAAATTAAAAAAAAAAATAAATAAAAAAAATTAAAAAAATTAAAAAAAACAAGAAAAAAGCAAAAAAAAAAAGGCGCTGAGCCGTGCTCCCGACCGGGCTGCAGAAATTAGGCGCCTTTTCCTTCATCGAACCACAACCACCATATATAAATGGAGTGAAGCGCGCGCGAAATGCATTCGCATTTCCTCACGATTCCCTTCGGGGAGGTGGGGGCATTTTTTTCTCTGGCTGCCTTTTGCCTTGCCACTGCATGGATGTTTCCCAGCCCAGTCCGTTGGCCCTCGCGTCGCGCTACCCAAGAGACCCTGGGGCCTCTCGTAACACTATGCAGGAAGGCGTGGTGACAAAAACAATTGAATCACAGCCGGTATTCGGTGCATGCGCCACCATTCAGGCGAAAGCTGCAAGCACGAAATATATAATAATTTCGAGATGTAGGATTCACAGAGTGAAAAAATGCAAAACGATATTGTGCGGTGGATTTGCGGCATTCGTGAACACGCCACGAGCACGCGCAGGGCTTAGTGACAAAAGGATTGAAGAAACATTTTAAGATACAATAGCAACTTGCGGAGTTCGAGGTCGGTGTGAAAAACAATGAAACTGGTGCGCGCATTTTGTTTGCATGTGAAATCGCATGCCGAAGAAAAAAAGCAGGTACTTAAATCGAAGTAATGTTCCTGTTGCCAAACCGGCTCTTATCATTTTGTGATAAAGCTAACCTTGCATAAGATGGATAGAAAAATAGAGAGTGCGAGAGAGAGATAAGGGAATATACATTCGTATTGCGTCCACTAGTGGCCTTGCTATTCTGTAGGGGATGTATACGTGGATGTGGTGCCTAATCTACTTCTTCGACCCAGTTTCCTTTTGAGCTACGCTATTTTCGTTGCGGACAGATACCATCTCAAACAAGTGTTAACCGTGACAATGGAAGGTTCCTTCTGTGGTATAGTTCTGTTGTCACGGCACATTTGATCGAATCCTCGCCTTATAAAAGAGCCAGCATTTGTAAACCGCCTCAAATTTGTAAATAGGAAAAAGGTTCCAGTAGGCAATATCAAAAGGATGGTGACGCTTTTCTCAGCTTTCTCTGCGGTCAGAATCGTTTCTTAATTTTTCTGGATGACTCTGTGCCAGGGCCTCCATCGCTTTCGCTGATGCCTGTAAAAAAGGAATACAAAAAATTATGTATCGTACAGTCATGTTATCTACAGCACGTGTAACACCATTTGTAGCCTCCAATACCCGCCAGAATGCGTTTCCAGAATATGCTTCATAAACCAGCATCCATAGCCCACAGTCAGGGCTACGAAATTCAGCAGATGTGCTTAAGCGGGCTTGTGTATGAAGCGGCTAAAGAGCAATGGGGCTGCCTCGTTCACACTGCGCGACATCGCACATGGGACATGCACGTGTCCTGTGCACCACTCTTCTGGTACCTTGTCAGAAACGACCTGTTTAAATGACATAAACTCCAACCAACTCACCCAACTCGCCACCTTGAGCCTATAGAACCTTGTCGCGGGAGCTTTTAATGCCACAGAATTGCTCCTCAATAGCCTTCTAATCGACTGATGTTTTAGGCTTCCGTAGAATCATGGGGCAGTTGTATTGTTTCGATTCCACGTACTCCACGCATTTCAAAAAATAAGTTTACAAGAAGAATCCTAGCAAGCTTGCATACCTTAGAACTGTCACTATCCGCAACTTGCGGTGAGAATCTCAGATTTCAGCAGTGTTAGCGGAGAATGATAAAAAAAAACCCAATCTCGAGATGGCGAAGGCAATTGTGAATGCGCTAGAGCTCCTCAGAGTTGCGTACCAAGAAAAGAATTGATGCGAACGCAAAGACGAAAATGGAAAGCGAGAGGATGTAGGGAAAGGGGTTCTTCCGAAAAGGATTGAAGAGTCTGCGGTGCGCGCTCCCTAGAGAGGCCGGCGTGGGGAGCCAAAGAATGCGGCAATCTCATCGCTGCTCGCATGGCTGCCTTCCCGAGTCGGGATTTGATGCTTGTCTCCTTATTGCACGCCGCGTGCACCGTCTACGACTATACACGAAGCAGGGGATAGTTGCTGCTACGCAGGAATGCCTTGCGAAGGGGTCTTGAAATGTAAATATGAAAACCAGAGCGGGGGACGGGACGCGATATCAGAATGCCCGGAGGAGAGTCCTTTTGAAGCTGCCGCAACTGCCGATGAGGAAGTGCTGTGTGTTACTGCGTGCATTTTTCGCCGAGAGATATAGTAGAGTCTTTATCGAAGATATTGTTCGAGTTGAGTCCTGCCCCTGCGGAGCGGCCGCACGTTCCTCCATCATCGAGCATTCATGTTGATGCTGTGTCACGCGTTGATGCCAGTTTTTCGCCTTTTGAAGTTGCTCAACACGCGAGGTCAAAAGAAGAGAGAAAAAGATATCACTTTTTTCGTCGCAGATCTTTTCAGTCTTTGAATCATTGAAGCTTTTGGATATTGTAGTTTTTTTTTAGTTAGTTCCAGCACGTCATAGCCGTTTACCAACGATTTCAATGTGCCTATAAATACCATACTTACTCGAATAGAACGCTTTTTTTTAGACTTTTTGCTATCAAAAGTCGACCCTCACGTCACAATCAAATCCTGAAATTCTGTTTTTCTTTTTTTTCCTGAACGTAATGAAATGTCACCCCTCGCGTTACATACGAGCAAAGCTGGTACCTATCGGCACTAGCATGTTCAAAAGCGCTTAATGTAAGAATTGCTCAAGGACTAAAGTACGACGAAGAATGGACATCAAGTGGACGTCAGCATTTTCAACGGCGCCTTAAAGAGCACCTTGCGCTCTTTCAGGGGCTGCTCAAGATACTAACGATCACTAGAAAGGAAACGCAATGCCGATGCTTTCAGAAAACAGCGTTCATGGAGGTGCAGCAGTGTGCAATAAAGTTCTACACTTACGCAACCCTTACACTAATCCCATAAGAGTTTTTGCTCCCACCAGCTTTGCTGGTCACCCACATTCACCAAGTGGCATGTTGGATGGATGGATAAACTTTACTGAGTCCTTCGGAACGTGCGCTAGCACATTTCGGGCCGCTCCCACGTCGGAACAGAAAGACCTAAGTCTCTCTGCTGCGTCGCGGGCCCGTTGGACTGCCCAAAACTGTTGTTCGAGTCCGGAGCTGGTAATAGCAGCCCCCCATTTGGCATGTTCTCAAGCTTTTTTGAGGTAACGCGATTGTCATGTCTAAAGTACGCTTTGCAGCATCATTGTAAGTAAGCCATAGAATTCAGCGCGCGCCATCGTCAAAATCTTCGTGCGGCCACGACGACAAAGTTGTGCATCATCTGTCGCTCGACTGTCTCAAGCACAGGACACATAGACAACCGCTTGAGCAGGAACTCCACTTGTTGGACTCAGAGCGAACATCCTCACTAGCGAAAACACTAGGCCCATAGTCATCACGAATAAATCACAAAGCAATGAAAGCGCTTCAAGCTTTTAACAGCGAAAGCTGTTATGAGATCACAACAAGGGCCGTTTTTGCGCCGCAGTTGTCCGCCGCCGCCGCCGCCGCTGCCACCGCCGCCGCCGCCGTCGGTGTCCGTAACCACTGTCACACGAAATAAGAAAAAAAACTGAATTAATAAAAAACAGCCTATGAGAGAATGGGAATCGAACCCTCCCGGGCCCTCTGCGTGGCAACCCAGCACTCTACCACTGTGTGGGATATGGCGTGGAGCAGCCGTAGAAGAACTCGATGCCGTCAAGGTGATTAAAAAAGGCTTTTATTAATACTGACTGAGGCCCTTAAGACCTTGCTATTAGTCTGATGTCCCCGTTTCTCCCCTCGTGCTTGTTAGTGCTTCTTCGTCCTCTTCTTTCGGCCCGCTGGAGCTCGCGATGGAAACAACACCACTGACCTACGCCGCTGCTTGAAACTGCGATGCAAACTGACCCTATGCAGGCTTGATGTCGGGTAAGGAATCGCGTTAACGTGTGTTGTAAAGTGTTTTAGAACAGTAAAGCAACACCCAGGCGTCACACAATGCGAATTGCGTAACGAGTGGGTCGTTCAATGCTCCAACCCATTACAAAAGCCTCAGGCATAATTCTTCATCGTCGTCAGCCACAACA